>CM061135.1:39504620-40104620 GCA_030789695.1 Scilla litardierei
CGCATTATATATGCATAAGTGCATGCGACATATGGCTAATAAAGGGGGAATATCTTAAGCTTATGTTGTACCATGCATATGGTACAACTTAAGCTTATAATGTGCCATGTATCATGGTACACCTTAATTAAGTTGTTCCAAAGGAACAACTTACCCTAAAATAACTACATTGGGGGCTATAAATAAGACCCAAGGGTAAGCCATTTCTTACACCTTTTGCATGAAATTCATGCATGCATCTTCATCCTAGCGAAGCTCTGCAGAAATATTTCCTCTCCCTCTATCCAAGTTCTTAATCTAAAGTAGAGATTTAGATTGTGGATTTAGTAGCCTTACTCCGTTCGTGAGTAGACTCGATCCGTCGTGGCGAATCCGAAGGCGAAGTTCGTAGACTACCGTGCAGCGTACGCAAGCGTAAGTCTAAACTTCATATTATCGATCCTAACTCTGTTTTGGACAGGATCCTTCATTGGTATCAAAGCCATATGGGTTCGCCCCGGTCAAACCACCGCCCCGTCGAAACTATGAACGAGTCGTTGTCTTTTTCACGAATGGGTCTCCTACTATTACGGATATAGTAGGAACGCTTCGTGACGGAGAGAACGCAGCGGTTGTTCTTTTCACGTTAGGGTCTCCTATCATTACGGATATGGTAGGAACTCTCCGTGACGGGAAGAACCGACCGTTCACATAGTATGTTATTTTTCATTTTTGGCACACGGCCATTAGGAAATAACTAATTTCTCGACGAACGGGTGCTTCATCGACGAACGGGTGCTTCATCGAGGAAGATGATGGTAGTTATTTCCATCGGGTAAGAGGAAATTTGGTGCATGTGCACCATGGCCAAATGGGCTATGAAGGCCATGCACCCCCTCTCCCCATGCGGAGGGGGTTGGCTACGGCCAATAACCACCGGCGACCACCCCATCAAGGGGGAGGAATAAGTGCGGCAACCCCATTCAAAGGGGGTGGCCGGCCATGGCCAAAGGGGCCATGGCCGGCCAACGCCGAATGGCCTTGGCCATGGCCGGCCATGGCCAAGTCATGGCCGGCCATGGCCAGGCCGGCAGTGGCCGGCCATGGCCAGGCCGGCAGTGGCCGGCCATGGCCAGGCCGGCAGTGGCCGGCCTTGGCCAAGGCCTGCCGGCCAGGCCGGCCTTGGCAGTGGCCAGGGCCGGCCCTGGCAGAGGCCAGGGCCGGCGCCCTGGCCACTGCCAGGGCCAGGCCGGCCCTGGCAGAGGCCAGGGCAGCGCCCTGGCCTCAGGCCAGGGGCCTGGCCGCCCTGGCAGAGGCCAGGGTAGTGCCCTGGCCTCAGGCCAGGGCCTGGCCGAGGCCAGGGCAGGAGCCCTGGCCCCGGCCAGTGGCCTGGCCGGCCGGCCCTGGCAGAGGCCAGGGCCTGGCCGGCACTGTCCAAGGGGGCCAGGGCCCCTGGCCGGCCAGGGCAGAGGCCCTGGCTGGCCCTTGGCCAAGCCCCGGCCAGGGCAGAGGCCCTGGCCGGGAAGAAGATGCAGTCCGAAAAATTGGTCGACCAATTTTGTGTTTTTGGTCGACCAATCTGGCAGAAGGTCTGGGTCGACTGAAAATTTGTCAACTGACCCATACGGGGTGACAAAAGGCATTGGTCAAACTCGAATGTGTCGATTAGCCCATACGGGGCTAACCACAGTGCCGACTAGTTCATACGGGAATAACGTTTTAATGAAGTTTTTTTTTAACTTGGGCTCTACTCCTTGAAGACTAGCCATAGTGCTCTACTTCATGCGAGATTAGCCAAGTCATTGTGCTCTACTCTACGGAGATTAGCCAATGTACTTATGTAATTGTGCTCTACTCCTTGAAGATTAGCCGTAATGCTCTACTTCATGCGAGATTAGCCAAGTCATTGTGCTCTACTCTACGGAGATTAGCCAATGAACTTATGACATTGTGCTCTACTCTACGGAGATTAGCCAATGTATTTTAAATTCGTTTTGAAAAATACGTTTTCAAAAACGCTTTTCCGCTGCAAAGTACTATAAGAGTACTAACATTTGATAAAGTGAGGGAGAAATATTGAAAGTTACTCTAGATAGTGATTGGAAACATAGTGACCTTTCCGATTCTAGAATAACATCTTCAATATTTTTCGAAAGTAACTTATCAAATACTCGTTTTCCGCTGCTAGTACTATAAGAGTACTATTGTTTGATAAGTGATGGGGGAATATTGAAGGTTGTTCTAGATGGTGATTGGAATCACAGAGACCTTTTCGATTCTAGAACAACATCTTCAATATTTTTCGAAAGTAACTTATCAAATATAATATAATTCCAAGTGGGTTTTGAATTTTAGAACTATCCAAATGGGATATTCTATTATCATTTCAAGTGGGAGTTATATTTTAAGAATTTTTATGCAATGTTTTGATCGAACCTTCGGTTTTGTGTCTTTTGCAGCATTTTAAAAGTAAAATGTCTTCCGCTTCAAAGAATATCGTCGCTGAGTTAAACAAAGGTGAAAAACTCAACGGCGATAATTACAAACTTTGGTCCATTAAGATACAATACGTTTTAGAGGAGCAAGAAGTGCTCGAAACTCTAAAGAACGTAATGATTGAACCCGAGTTGGGCACTACGGCCCAACACAGACGAGACAAGGAAGCTTTTGATGCTTGGTCTCGGAAGAATAAGATAGCGCGCATTACGTTATTAAGCAGTATGGCTGATGACATAATGCGCATCTTCCGAGAATATGACCTAGCCATGGACATATGGTCCAAGCTAGAGGAGAAGTTCGGTGGCACATCGGTGTCCAAACTTCGCGCCTTAACTATAAGGTTCGATACATATAAGAAACGTCCAGATCATTCCATGGGGAAACATCTGCGACATATGGCGAACCTTATCTCAGAGTTAAAGGACGCAGGTCATGTGCTCACGGATGAGCAACAAATCCAAGCAGTCATACGTTCCCTGCCAAATGGGTGGGATCAGATGAAGATGCATCTCACTCATAATGAGAGCATCAAGACCTTCAACGACGTTTCCAAGCACCTCGAATTAGAGGAAGAGCGACTTGCGGCTGCCAAGCCAAGTGCAGAAGTGCACATGGTTGCTAGTTCCTCACACGGGGGAAAGAAACGTAAAGATCGTTCGAAGTCTTCTAATGAACGTAATAAGCAATCTGAGTCTACCAAGGAACCCAAACATAAGGGTGGGTACAAGAAATGGCACAAGAAGAAAGACTTGAAAAGGATCAAGTGCTTCAAGTGCAACAAACTCGGTCACTATGCTCGTTCGTGTACGAGTGGAAGTGACGAGGTAACATGTAATACTAGTTACATATGTGTTTCTAGTTCAATATTTCTTGTGGAATCTAATCCATTATGGGATAATTGATTCAGGTACCACCGACCACATAGCAAAGGACAGACGGTCCTTCGTGGAGTATCACCGGATACACCATGGAATGAAGTGGATCGATGTAGGAAACAACTCACGTGTTGTAGAGAAAGGCGTTGGGAATTGCAAGCTAGACTTGGACAACGGCCACACTCTCCTACTTTATGATGTTCTCTTCATTCCATATATTCAAAGGAATATTAATACTGTGGTAAATTTAATGGGTCTTGGTTATAGTTTGTTCCTTCATGATTGTAATATGGACCTATTTTGTAATAATTCCTTTATTGGTACTGGGTTTTGTATTTCAAAGGATTTATTGTAATAAGTACAATGTATTTCCTCATGTAATGAAAGTTTCCTTGTGACAAATTCTTTGACTAATGAGTCTAATATAATTTATTGGCACGCAAGGCTTGGTCATATTGGACCAATGCGTATGGATAGACTTGCCAAACGTGGCCTTCTATCCAATATTTCAAAGGTTGAAATGTCGACCTGCGAACATTGCCTTGTGAGGAAATCTTGTCGCAAGCCGTTTGGAACCGGCACAAGGGCCGAGGTTCCATTACAGCTTATCCATTCGGACATATGTGGTCCGATGAATGTCGAGACAAGTCACGGGAAGTCCTATTTTTCATCACTTTTATTGATGATTTCACCCAATTCGGTCATATCTATTTGATATCCCACAAAAGTGAAAGCACTAAACCTGCTTTAAAACTATATGAGTTTGGTGGAGAATCAATTAGATCGCAAGATTAAGGTCATGCGAACCGATATGGGCGGTGAATATCAATCAACAAGTTTAAAGGAACTTTGTGATGAAAAAGGCATAGTACATCAGGTAACTATGCCTTATACTCCTCAACAAATTGGTGTTGCAGAAAGGAGGTATAGGACTTTAATGAAAAATGGTCCGTTCAATGATGGCGCAAGCTAACTTGCCAATCACCTTTTGGGGTGATGCATTATTGACAACCGTTTTCATTTTAAACCGCGTACCCTCGAAATCAGTTAGCTCCACTCCTTATGAGTTGTGGAACCAAAGGTCTCCTGACTTAAACATTTTTACCTTGAGTTTGTGCATTCAACGCACATATTTCCTCCCATAAGTATGGCAAACTTGGGCCAAGGGGAAGGAAACGTATCTTTATACGATACGCAGAAAACTCCAAAGGTTATATTTTTAGTCAGGAAGACAATGGTGGGCTAATTGAGTTTGAGTCGAGGGATGTCACTTTCTTGGAAAACGAGTTTCCAAGACAGGGCGAGATAAGTCAAGACTTATTTTTATTTTGAGATTTATGATCAAAAAGGATTACCTCATTCGAGTGGGAGAAATTCTTGGTGAAAACGAAAATTCTTTTCAACCTTCACCAATGGATTATACGAATGACGATTATCCTATTCCATACGGGAATACTGATCCAAGTGGGAGCAATTCTAAACAACATTTCAAGTGGGAGTGATATTAGAATTGATCTTAATTCGAGTCAACAAGGACTTGAAGAATCTCAAATATGCCGCATCATGCCCTGCAAAAGACAAATGGATGGACGCGATGAAGGAGGAATTGAAATCCATAAAAGTTAACCAAGTCTGGGACTTAGTTAACTCACCCAGAGGACATAGAGCAATTGGGAACAAATGGGTTCTCAAGATCAAGCATAAGGCTGATGGCTCTATAGATAGATATAAAGCTCGCCTTGTCGCGAAAGGTTTTACGCAACAGGAAGGGATAGACTACGAAGAGACCTTCTCACCTGTTGTGCGTTTTACCTTGATTCGCATGATTCTGGCAATGGTAGCTTGCTTATACCTCGAATTACATCAGATGGATGTAAAGACTGCCTTTCTCAATGGAGAATTGGACGAGGAGATCTATATGGAACAACCAACAGGGTTTGTAAAAGAAGGAAACGAACATAAGGTTTGTAAACTTCGTAAGTCCATATATGGTCTTAAATAATCCTCGAGGCAATGGTATATACGATTTCAAGAAGTTGTCTTATCAAATGGATTTTTCCATGCTTGATGAAGATAACTGAGTATATATCAAGAGGATTAAAAGCAAGTATATTATCATGTCTCTATATGTAGATGACATTTTAATAGCCAGAAATGACAAGGGCTTTGTGTTGAGTATCAAGGCTTGGCTTTCATCAGTATTTGAGATGAAAGGCATAGGAAAAGCCGCATATATCCTTGGAGTTAAGATTTCAAGGAATCGTTCGAAGAAACCTCTTTCTCTTTCACAGGAGACTTATATAAAGAAGGTTCTAGAACGATTTAATATGCAGGACTGCAAGTCCATTGATATTCATATAAGCATATGCGATAATTTATATCTGGAATCGTGTCCAAAGAACCAAAAAGGAAAAGGAAATTATGGAAAAAGTTCCATATTCCAGTGCAGTTGATAGTCTTATGTACGCTATGGTGTATACGAGACCGGACATCTGTTTTGCCGTTGGAAATGATAAGCTGTTACCAATCCAACCCAGGGCAAGAACACTGGAAAGCGGTTAAGAGGATAATGCAGTATCTTAAAGGAACTGCAGGTTTGCAAAAGGCTATGATAAAACCAAGAAGGTAGACATAAGGTACATATCTACGCATGAGATGATAGAGGATCAGCTTACGAAAGCGATCCCCAGAAATGTGTTTTATAAACACTTATCATCCCAAGAATTGCGTATGAGCTGAGTTGTACCAATATATATTCCCATGTCTAAGAAAGATCAAATTTAATAAAAGAATAAGTTCTTTTTCAAACATTGCATATGAATTTCTTAAGAAATGTTTGTGTACATTTTTGAAATCTCAGCTGAATTGTGTGTATGTCGGACAGATAAAGGTTGGCTCTCTCACATGAGCAACCGCCTTATCTTATCAGATGGATAAGATAGAGATGAGACTAGTTTAAAGTCAAAATCATTAGACGAATGATTTAGAGTCATGACTTTAACAAGATAGTCGAATGAAAGATCTGCATCATATGGATGCTTACAAAAGATCTGAGATCTGTATCACAAGGATATAAAGATCTCATTGGATTTTTTAATCCTATCTGTCTTATGCAGGATGAGAGTCCGGGAATATTTCCTGAGTAGTAAGGGGACTCAAAAGATAGGCACTGTGGTGTCTGATCTTTTCATCCGTACAACATCTTTAAGACATACTCTCCCTGGGAAAGGAGTGATGTTGTAATACGTGTTCATACCACGTATGCATTTCGACCACTGAGTTAGTAGCAATAGTGTTTGCTATTATGTGAGACTTAAAGGCCATACGGGTCTTAACTCTTACCCTCAAGGACTCCAATTGGTTCCTTTAGATTTGACGAGATGATCGCTATCTTAGCGTGTTACTAATGGGCTATGGTAATTCGGCTCGGCGGGGCACGTTAGAAAAGCGAATCAAGTCAAGATCAGAAGGTTCGCAAGAAGAGGAAGATTGATTTCATATTCGCATTTGGACTTTAATGATTCAAAGCTAGCCAGCCAATTGTAATCCAGATGGGATTCAATTGTTGAATATAAAGTATAAGAAATGTGAAGAAATAATCTAGGGTAAAGCATGCGTTGAACTACTCAACTTTGCACCTTCGAGGTCGTTGTGTATCTCTAACAAGTGCACAACAACAGACTCTACGCGCATGACGGTCGCACGGTCTATTTCTCGGTATGATAGATGAAAGAACTAAGGGAAAGACGTTCTCTTACAATCCCCTCAAGTGTGAGTGGGAGATGTTGGATATGGAAGACGTTTGTACACCCTTGTGGGGGAAGTACGAGGGAATACGGACCTCGAACGTCGCGTACACGAAGTCGTGTACAAAGGGAATCTGTTCCCTTGCGGAGAGGATCTCTGGATGAGTGGGAAAGTCGCATTATATATGCATAAGTGCATGCGACATATGGCTAATAAAGGGGGAATATCTTAAGCTTATGTTGTACCATGCATATGGTACAACTTAAGCTTATAATGTGCCATGTATCATGGTACACCTTAATTAAGTTGTTCCAAAGGAACAACTTACCCTAAAATAACTACCTTGGGGGCTATAAATAAGACCCAAGGGTAAGCCATTTCTTACACCTTTTGCATGAAATTCATGCATGCATCTTCATCCTAGCGAAGCTCTGCAGAAATATTTCCTCTCCCTCTATCCAAGTTCTTAATCTAAAGTAGAGATTTAGATTGTGGATTTAGTAGCCGTACTCCGTTCGTGAGTAGACTCGATCCGTCGTGGCGAATCCGTAGGCGAAGTTCGTAGACTACCGTGCAGCGTACGCAAGCGTAAGTCTAAACTTCATATTATCGATCCTAACTCTGTTTTGGACAGGATCCTTCACCCTCCACGTGTATCGAGCCAGGGCATTACCCCGAACACGGAATGCTCGCTTCTGGATCACGAGCCAGGAAGTGTATTTAACACGTATGGCGTAGGGTTATGCCTGCAACGCAGGTGCCAAGCCAGAAACAAGTAGATCGGGCATTGGCTATCAACCAACACACGTGGCCCGCTTCTGGAACACGAGCCAGGAAACACAAGTATTGTAGCGTGTGCTACGAATGCGACATTCAACATGGATAGCATGGATGACAATTAATTCGCGTACCGTTAATTAAAATTAAACGTGACATGGTAGTACTTATGCAACATGATAAATGACGGATCTAACTTCGTTGTCAAGCTAGTTCCTGAAATTGCGCCTAGGCGTGTATCATTTCGTCGCCTAGTCTCTTTTACGCCTACAACAAGCAAATGGCCTAAGACATGGCCCAAAACCCTAAGTGGCAAGTTTCACTTGCCTAACACCGAGGATGACGAACGTGAAGGCTCGTCTCACAAACGCTAATCTACGGGGAAAGTCGCTGTTATGGAGAAACAATCATCAAAACAACATTCATTTATATTAGGGTTTAACAAAAATCACAAAACGGGTTATGAGAACATTAAAGGATCGATCACTACCGTAGGAAGCGGAAGAACGATACCGAGCAAGCACGGCAACGAAAGAACGATCCGGGAAACTAGGGCTCAGATCTGGAAATGGGGAGAAAATATGGAGAAATGAGATTTTGGGGTTTTTGGGGGGTTTTCCGGCGGCCTAGAGGAGGTGGCCGGCCTAAATGGAGAGGGAGAGGGGCTCTTGATGAAGGAGGACGGCTAGGGGAAGATGGATGATGATTTGGGGAAGAAGGAGGCTCAGGAGAAATGAAAGAAGAAAGAAAAACGTTTGGGGGGTTTAAATAGGAAAAGTCGGCGGCTGGGCAAACTCTAGGTTTACGACAGCGATTAGTCGGTCAAAGAAGGGTTGTTGACCGACTAGTTCAACAACTAGTCGGTCGGTCAACCAACTATGACCGACTAAAATCAAGCATCGAAAAAGAGAATAAATCTGGGTAGTTAATTAGTCGGTCTGTGAAGGCCCGTCGACCGACTAGTTTGCAACCTAGTCGGTCGGTGAGTGTTCATAAACCGACTAACGATAAACAGTAACTCAGGTAAAATTTATTAAAGGAACTAGTCGGTCTGAGAGCAAGTTCTGACCGACTAGTTTCACATCTAGTCGGTCGGTGAGTGTTCTTAGACCGACTAAGAGTAAACAGTAATTCCTGTACAATTGATTTAATGAACTAGTCGGTTTGAGTAGAGTTGCCGACCGACTAAATCTCAATCTAGTCGGTTGGTTCCCCTTCTTGAACCAACTAATGAGCACTAAAAGTGCCGAACTGAAGCGCGAAGCTTCGGGAAGATTTCTATAGCTTCTAAGATCACCCTAACTCTAAAATATGAGCAATTTGAAGTTCGTCATGAGCGACTTATTCCAAAACTCAACGATCTAAGGAAGGAGCTAGAAAATCTCAACGAAACGAACGGAAACGAAAGCTACGAAGACGGAAAACCACATATAAGGAGAAAATCCACCAAAACATATAATATAATATAGATAATCCAAATACATGAAAACCAGTCGTTACATCCTCCCCAACTTAAGAAAAATTCCGTCCTCGGAATTTCCCAACACTCACGTGTCCGGGAACAAAAGTGGGAAACGCTCTCGCATCTCATCCTCATTCTCCCAAGTAGACTCTCCAGGCGAGCCGTGTCGCCACATCACCCTCACAAGATTGACAACCTTGTTCCGGAGCGACTTCTGACACCTGTCCAGAATCTGCACTGTCTGCTGGTCATACGGCATATCAGGGCGAACGGTAATCTCCGAGAAATCCACAGCATGAGATGGATCGCTAATGTATCGACGAAGCTGCGACACATGGAAAACATTGTGAACTCCTTCCAAAGATGGCGGCAAGGCTAAGCGGTAGGCTACCTCGCCAACTTTCTCCAGAATGTCAAACGGTCCAATGTATCGCGGGCTCAACTTCCCTCGCTTCCCAAAGCGAATCACACCACGATTCGGGGAAATCTTCAAGAACACATGATCGTCTGGCTGAAACTCCAAAGGACGGCGTTTAGCATCCGCCCAATGCTTAAAACGGTCCTGAGCAATCCTCAACTTCTCCCGAATGTTTCTGACAACATCCACAGCCTCCACAATCATCTCAGGTCCCAACAGCTCCCGATCACCAACGTCATCCCAACTCAATGGCGATCGACATTTCCTCCCATACAGCGCGGCATAAGGCGCCATGCCGATGCTCGCCTGGAAGCTGTTGTTGTAGAAAAACTCTACCAGATGCAGATGGTCCTCCCACAAACCCTTGAAATCCAACATGCACGCCCTCAGCATGTCCTCCAAGATCTGAATCGTCCTCTCGGACTGGCCATCTGTCTGCGGATGGTACGCCATGCTGAAACTCAGACGCGTACCCAAACTCTTCTGCAAACTCTGCCAGAACTGAGATGTGAACCTCGTGTCTCTGTCCGACACGATACTCACGGGGACTCCGTGAAGTCGTACAATCTCCTGCACGATTCATGTTACATCACTATCTAAACTAGGAAAAGGAAATAGAAACGGAGAGTAAAAGAATTTACCTCCATGTATCTCCTCGCTAGCGCCTCAGTGGACTGTCCTACTCGGAACGGAATAAAGTACGCGGATTTGGTCAATCGATCTACGATCACCCAAATCGCGTCATTCTGCTTCGGACTCCAAGGTAGTCCAGTCACGAAATCCATAGTGATGTGTTGCCACTTCCATTCCAGAATCGGAAGTGGTTGTAGCAACCCTGCCGTACGCTGATGCTCCGCCTTTACCTGCTGGCAAACCAGGCACTTGGCTACACTCCAAGCCATGCTCCTCTTCATGCCATGCCACCAAAAATTCAGACGAAGATCCTTGTACATCTTGGTCCCACCAGGATGCACAGAATACGGCGAACTGTGTGCCTCCACCATCAACTCCTCTCTAATATCCCCAGCTGGCACACAACCTAGATCCAAACCTCAGCGAGCCATCCTAATGAATCAAAAAGTCAGTCCGCAGACCGGCTTCTACCTGCTCCCAAATCTTAACCAGCTTCGGATCTCCAGCCTGGCCAGCCTTGATCCGATCCACGATCGTCGACCGAATCTGCATAGTCATCAACGAAGAGGCCTCTCCAAGAAGAACAACCTCAACACCAGACTCGCAAAAATCCTGCTGCAATCTCCACTGCGAAGTCAAAATCATCACCGCTGGAAGCCTACTCAGCGCATCAGGAACCACATTCACCTTGCCAGGGTGATACTGCAAATCAATCTCATAATCCGCCATGAGCTCCAACCATCGACGATGTCGCATGTTGAGCTCCTTCTGAGTAAAAATATACTTCAAGCTTTTGTGATCGGTGAAGATCTTCACTTTCTCACTCAGCAGGAAGTGTCTCCAAACCTTGAGCGCAAACACGACGGCAGCCAACTCCAAATCGTGCGTCGGGTAATTCTGCTCATGAGTCTTGAGCTGACGCGAAGCATACGCCACAACTTGCCCGTGCTGATGCAACACACAACCGAGACCCTTGCCAGAAGCATCGCAAAAGATCTCAAATCCTCCACTGCGATCAGGCACAACAAGAATAGGGGCAGTCGTCAATCTCTCCCTCAGAACACCGAAGGCATTCTCACAATCACCCGACCAAACAAAAGGTACATCCTTCCGCGTCAATCTGGTCATCGGCTCAGCAATACGGGAAAGTCCTTAATGAAGCGCCGATAATAACCAGCAAGTCCAAGGAAACTCCGGATCTCAGACGCTGACTGCGGAATAGGCCACTCTCTGATGGCCCTGATCTTCTCGGGATCCACTGAAATACCATCTCCAGTCACCACATGCCCAAGAAAAGCAACTCTGTCCAGCCAAAACTCGCACTTCGAAAACTTGGCATACAAACGATGCTTCCTCAAAATCTCCAACACCGTCCTCAAGTGCGAGGCATGCTCCTCCTCCGACTTAGAATAGATCAGAATATCGTCAATAAAGATAACAACAAACTTATCTAAAAAGTCGTAGAAGATCATATTCATCAGATTCATGAAAACTGCGGGTGCATTGGTTACACCGAAAGGCATAACCACAAACTCGTAGTGTCCATACTTCGTCCTGAATGCTGTCTTCGGAACATCTTCCTTCTTCACCTTCATCTAATGATAACCACTCCTCAGATCCAACTTCGAAAACACCCTCGAACCTCCAAGCTGATCAAAAATATCATCAATGCAAGGCAACAGATATTTATTCTTCACGGTCACCGCATTCAGCTCCCGATAGTCCACGCACATGCGACGCGAACCATCCTTCTTCCTCACCAGTAGCACCGGTGCCCCCCACGGAGACACACTAGGATTGATATAACCCTTCTGCAAAAGCTCATCCAGCTGCTTCCGCAATTCCTCCAACTCAGCGGGTGCCATACGATATGGCGCCTTCGAAATCGGCTGCGCTCCCGGAACAAGATCAATAGAAAATTCCAGAGCTCGATCAGGTGGCAATCCAGACATCTCCTCGGGGAAGACGTCATCAAAGTCCCGCACAACCGCTGGCCTCTCCACCTCCATCTGCATAGCCACAATCTCCACCGGCCTGGCCCGAAATCTGACAGGACCAAGCGAACTGCTACCCCGGCTGAACTCAAATACCGGATGTCTGGGAATCTCGAACACCACCTTCTTCCTCCAACAGTCGAGCGTAGCATAGAAGCTCGCAAGCCAATCCATCCCAAGGACCGCATCATAGTTGATGATGTCGTGGACAATGAAATCAGCGTAAAGCTCATGTCCACAGACCACCAACGAGCAAGAATTGCAACCACGATGCACCGAGACCACGCCATTCCCTGTAACGATATTCCAACTCTTGGAAAGAGGGGACGTCGACAAGGAATGCTTCTCCACGAAGGTCCAAGAAATAATACACATCGATGCACCAGAGTCAAAGAGAACTCGTGCAAGAAAAGTGCACACCAAAATCACACCTACAAACAGTCTAACAATCAAGCCCTAGTCTAGCAAACAATCATGTTCAAGCAAACAACATAATCTAACAAACAAAACCAACTAAGGAGGAACAGCTAGATTGAGGATTACCTGCAATAACCTCATCCACAGCCTCGCTCTCCACAGCGGTCATCAGAAAAGCCTGCCTCCTCGGCGGAAAAGCCTGCTGAAAAGCCTGCCTCTGTGGAACAAGAGCTGCTCCACGTCCAGCAGGAACAGACGCTCTCTGCTGCAACGGCTGTACTGCAACAGGTGCCTTCCAAGGCTGCTTCGACCTCAGACAATCCTTCATGGTATGGGTAGGATCTCCACAGACAACACACTGGCCCAGGAATCTCCTACACTGATCCTTGATATGCCCGATCTTGCCGTAGAAATGGCAAGTCTTCTGAATAGGCCCTCCTGGCCTCTTGAACTGAACTGGCTGGTTGGGCCTGAACCCCGGCCTGACCACAGCCCTGGCCTGCTCCACAGGCCTCTTCCCAGCACCAGAAACATGTCCCCTCCTCTGGCTCAGGTTCAGCTCCTGCCTCCTCGCAGCGACCAGAACCTTCTGATAAGAGTCCAGATCAGAGGAAGACACAAAACTCTGTATCTCCAAAGCAAGTCCCTACAAGAACCTCTGAGCCCTCTCATCAACATCCTACACCATCTTTGGTGCGAACCGACTAAGCCTAGTGAACTCTTGGTGGTACTGGTCCACCGTCAAGCTCCCTTGCTTCAGCTCAATAAAGCGCTGCAGTATCTCCTTCCTAGCAGCCTTCGGAAAGAACTCCTCATCAAACCTGGACTTAAAGGTAGCCCAAGCTATCGGCTCCACCAGCATCTTCTCTTCCGCATCCCACCAGTTCCGAGCATTATCCTTGAGCTGCCTCTTCGCCAAATCAACCCATCCAGCCGGGCTGATCTTCGCCATCTTCAAATTATCCTCAATATTCTGAATCCACTCATCGGTAGCTAGAGGACCCTCAGACCCATCAAAATAAGCAGGACCCAGCTCCCGAAATTGCTTCGCTCCCGGCTCGGAGCGAGGGGCATCCTGGATTGCCCGAGCATCTCGAGCAAGTGGAGCATTCTGGACTTACAGGAGCACGCCCTGCTGCACCTGCATCATCTGAAGCAACATCCGCATCATCTCCCCACTGGTGGGCTCCCGCTCAGTCTCCTCATCATGAGGGGGCGCACCACCACCACCACGGGTAAATCGCCTTCCTGCCATCTAATGACACAGAAAACGAAACAGATTAGACTCATAGCTTATGACTCGGACGTCGAACTTAGTTTATTGGACATTCTAATATTATTATCGTTATTCCGATAATCGCAGTTACAGAAAAAGACCTGCATGGGCCACCAACAAAACCTGTCACGCCCCGCTTCCCAAAAATGGAGGCGAGACGTGAGAAGGTCCGCATGGGTGTGGAGCTGTGAAGCTACACGCCCGATAAGCGTCAGTAAAACAAGTGCATGTCCCTGTAACCACGAACAGAACAAGATAATAACACAAGGAGAAACAGAAATAAGATTCCAAATCTCAGCATTGTCCAACATTAAAATTAAGTTCAACATCCAGAAAAGCCACCAGGCTAAAAGAAAGAGTCTAAAGGCCCAGAACAAGGCCAACAAAGACAAACATAAACAGAGTATTGGTGCCACGCACCGACAACAAAAACAGTCTAACACGAAGAACACAAGCAGCTTCTACGACTGATCGCCCGTGTCCTCGTACTCCTCAACGAATGCAGGTTCTGACTCAGCGTCAGCAAACACCACGCCTCCGCAGCACTCTTAGGCTCGGGATCTAACATGTGTCACCCAAAAGAGTAAAGGGGCACATGTCAGCAAGTCTAAAAGACTTGGGCAAGGAAACTGAAAGGAAAGTACACTAACAACCTAGCAGTTATAGTATGATGCATAACATGGCAAGTATAGTATGGAAGTGACAAGTAAAGGGAAGTACAAGTAGCAAGTAGCAAGTATGTCATGGATAACAAGTTTTACAAGTAAAAACACGGACAAGTACAAGTCAAGTGGTTCACGTCAAGTGATCACGTCAAGTAAACATGTCAAGTAAACAAGTTATGCACAGAGATTTCGTCTGCTGGCTAGAGTGGCTGATCGGGCCAACTCGTAAGCTCAGGTGACCGCTTATACCCACCCCTCCACGTGTATCGAGCCAGTGCATTACCCTGAACACAGAATGTTCGCTTCTGGATCGCGAGCCAGGAAGTGTATTTAACACGTATGGCGTAGGGTTATGCCTGCAACGCAGGTGCCTAGCCAGAAACAAGTAGATCGGGCATTGGCTATCAACCAACACACGTGGCCCGCTTCTGGAACACGAGCCAGGAAACACAAGTATTGTAGCGTGTGCTACGAATGTGACATTCAACATAGATAGCATGGATGACAATTAATTCGCGTACCGTTAATTAAAATTAAATGTGACATGGTAGTACTTATGCAACATGATAAATGACGGATCTAACTTCGTTGTCAAGCTAATTCCTGAAATTGCGCCTAGGCGAGTATCATTTCGTCGCCTAGTCTCTTTTACGCCTACAACAAGCAAATGGCCTAAGACATGGCCCAAAACCCTAAGTGGAAAGTTTCACTTGCCTAATACCGAGGATGATGAACGCGAAGGCTCGTCTCACAAACGCTAATCTACGGGTAAATTCACTGTTATGGAGAAATAATCATCAAAACAACATTCATTTATATTAGGGTTTAACAAAAATCACAAAACGGGTTATGAGAACATTAAAGGATCAATCACTACCGTAGGAAGCGGAAGAACGATACCGAGCAAGCACGGCAACGGAAGAACGATCCGGGAAACTAGGGCTCAGATCTGGAAATGGGGAGAAAATATGGAGAAATGAGATTTTGGGGGTTTTTGGGGGTTTTTCGGCGGCCTAGAGGAGGTGGCCGGCCTAAATGGAGAGGGAGAGGGGCTCTTGATGAAGGAGGACGGCTAGGGGAAGATGGTTGATGATTTGGGGAAGAAGGAGGCTCAGGAGAAATGAAAGAAGAAAGAAAAACGTTTGGGGGGTTTAAATAGGAAAAGTCGGCGGCTGGGCAAACCCTAGGTTTACGACAGCGATTAGTCGGTCAAAGAAGGGTTGTTGACCGACTAGTTCAACAACTAGTCGGTCGGTCGACCAACTATGACCGACTAAAATCAAGCATCGAAAAAGAGAATAAATCTGGGTAGTTAATTAGTCGGTCTGTGAAGGCCCGTCGACCGACTAGTTTGCAACCTAGTCGGTCGGTGAGTGTTCATAAACCGACTAACGATAAACAGTAACTCAGGTAAAATTTATTAAAGGAACTAGTCGGTCTGAGAGCAAGTTCTGACCGACTAGTTTCACATCTAGTCGGTCGGTGAGTGTTCTTAGACTGACTAAGAGTAAACTGTAACTCTTGTACAATTGATTTAATGAACTAGTCGGTTTGAGTAGAGTTGCCGACCGACTAGATCTCAATCTAGTCGGTTGGTTCCCCTTCTTGAACCAACTAAAGTGCACTAAAAGTGCCAAACTGAAGTGCGAAGCTTTGGGAAGATTTCTATAGCTTCTAAGATCACCCTAACTCTAAAATATGAGTGATTTGAAGTTCGTCATGAGCGACTTACTCCAAAACTCAACGATCTAAGGAAGGAGCTAGAAAATCTCAACGAAACGAACGGAAACGAAAGCTACGGAGACGGAAAACCACATATAAGGAGAAAATCCACCAAAACATATAATATAATATAGATAATCCAAATACATGAAAACCAGTCGTTACACCAACAGATAGAACTCATGGCAGGTTATGATGTTGACCTTCAATACCATCCCGGTAAGTGAACGTAGTCCCAGATGCCTTGAGTCGACTTCCAGCAGTGATGACTCTTACAGCGTAGTGGAGACTTCAACAGACTATGCAAGAGATGGAGATTGAAGTTATTTTACCAGGGATCGCATCATTCTTGATGTATCTACATATCTAGTCGACCCTTGTTGACCGGATCAAGGTTGTCCAGTCAAATGATGTCAAGTTGCAGAAGATTAGAGAGCTAGTAGAAGCCGGTCTTCGAACGGATTTCATCATTCATCTAGACGGATCGTTGAGATACGGAAGCAGGATTTATTGCCTTCTGATGAGACAAGAGATGAGTTATTAAAGGAAGCTCACAGATCTCCTTACTTTATCCACCCTGAAGGTACGAAGATGTATAAGAATATTCGTCAGAACTTTTGGTGGCTTGGAATGAATAGGAGTGTTGTACGGAGCATTGCCAAGTGTATGGTGTGCCAGCAAGTGAAGGCTGAGCAACATCAGATTGCAGGCTTACTACAACCTCTGCCAATTCCAGAATGGAAGTGGCAACATATCACAATGGATTTCGTGATTGAATTATCCCAGAGCTCGAAGCAGAATGATGCTGTTTGGGTGATCGTCGATCGATTAACCAAGTCTGTACATTTCATTCCCTTCTGCATGTGGTAGTCCATAGAAATTTTAGCAAAGAAGTATACGGAGGAGATCATGAGACTTCATAGTGTGCCTGTTTGTATCATCTCCAATCGAGACACGAGGTTCACTTCACACTTTTGGAAGAGTCTACAGGCAAGTTTTGGTACTCATCTCAGTTTCAGTACGGCGTACCACCCCCAGATGGATAGATAGTCAGAGCATTAAAATGCCCCCATCTCTCCCCCTTCATCTCTATGCATTTCATTACCCCCCTGCTGTGGATCACCAAACCCAATACTCTCCCACTTCCTACTCTCCCACTTCCTACAACAAAGAAACTCAATCAAAAAATCCCAAGTTCATTTTTGTTAAAGGCAACCACACACAACAGCATCCATCACCTTTTCAATATCTCCCCCTCTCCTAAGATTCCAGCCATCCCTCCCTCTCCTGAGTACCGTCGACCACCTTCGGTCCCTCTTGTGAGCACTCCGGTTCCTTTCGAGAACACTCTGATTCCTCTCACGAGCACTCCGGTTCCTCTCACGAACACTCTGATTCCTCTCGCAAGCACTCCGGTTCCTCTCGCGAGCACTTCGACTATCTCCTCTCTCTTCCGAACAAACTTCGGTCCCTCTCGCAGGCACTCCGATCCCTTGCATTCTCTCCCAATAACCCGAAGATCTTTGCAACACCTCCCCAAGGTATCCGAGCTTGCCGCGTCTCGCCGACTCCAAGCCGTGCACCCCCGAACCCTCACATGAGGTAGGCTCCCTACTTAGTTTAGTACAAACTCACGCAATGAAATGCAACAGTAGGCTTCAAATTATTTCCAAACTCATGCAATATTATAACATCACTATAATATTTTATATTTTATACCATATTATCATTAATACGGGCATAAGATGGCCAGGATCTACTCCCTACTTCATATTTCTCGTGACCTATTTGCTAAGTACTATATAACATACCCATATTATATAGTACATGCAACTTGTATTAGTACAATGAGTACTATACTAATAGTAATATCTTATACAATTATATTATATAATACAATTAGCATGCAACTTGTGTTAGTACAATGACTCATGCAACTTGTATTATATACCATACACATACAATGACTCATGCAACTTGTAGGCACATGCAACTTGTAGGCTCTTGCAAATGAACTAATACAATGACTAGTGATATATTAGTAGTAAGTTAATTAGTGAGGTAGGGTTCCGGTTAATTAATGACATATGATGTAGGCTTCCTATTAATTAAAGATATATTAGTAGTAGGTTAATTAGTGATATGTTACTAGTAGTAAGAAAATAATATAATTGTTGGATTATGCAAATGTTTACAGAGTAAATATAGTTTGCAAATGTTTAAAAAGTAAAGATAGTTTCCGGGTGTAGACCTCGTTTGGCATACGTTAACTGATGTGTCACGATAGTACATTTTGTTGTGATTGTTGCCTTTACATGATGAGAAATATTTGAGACATGATGTTGAGTTAGATTACTAGCGATGATGACATACTCTTATGCTTTTACTTATCCCTGCATTGAGAAATATATGTGATGCATGATGATGAGATTAAGATTGAGTTATGCTGAGTTAAAGAAATTCATGATGAAAACATATGCGATGATTTGTTGCAAGTGTAGAGATACACATGACACTTGCGGTGGGGTAACTTTTGTAACAAGGGTGCGGGAGCAACGAGGGCCCCTTAGCCGGTCATCCAAGAGAGGAATGCGACGAGTTCCTGTCATCCAAGAGATGGATGCGGCAAGTTACATGGACATTACATTTTTATGAGCATGTCATAGTTGATGCAGGGATTGTAGCAGTTGGCGAGTGCCCACAGGGTGTGGGCGAGTGCCCACGATATCAGTCCAGACCCTGGTATCGTTGGGTGTGGTTGTTCCATGGATGATAGGCCGAGGCTACTCTATGATGACAATTCCTTTATCCATATTTTTTGAGGTCGTTGTTCCGAGCGGAAGGAACACCCAAATTGCAAATTGTACCCTCGGGACAAGAGTCACAGACTTAGCATAGTATTTCACAAGATGTCACCATTGCTATACATGTTCACTACACTTGACACCACTTTTGATGATCTTGTATCACTGCTTTACTTTTTGTTACCACGTGAGTATTATGTCATGTTCATCAGTTAGTTACGTGTTTACTTTTACATGCTTTAATTTCCATATGTTCTCTGCTATCGTTATGCTTATGTTGGTCTTTGTGGGAGCCTACCGAGTTTATCTCGCAGACCCCACTCATGTTGTTTTGTGAATGTTAGTCAGACACTAAGAACCGATTTATTGAGGAAGAGCCTTATGACCCCATAGCTGGAGTGAAGTCTTACGAGCCAGTAGCTGTGGAGTAACTGTTCTACCCCCAATAGTAGTTTTATTTAACTGTAATTTGTGGAACCATCGAGTACTAGTTGTGTGTTTTCATTTCCAATTGTGTGGTAATAAATTAACTCCTATTTTTGGAGGAGCTCTTGTATGTGAATTTGGGATGTAATTTATTATTTCCGTGGCTTGTTAAATAATTTGCATGGAGGACCTGTGGAATTTACTTTTACGCTTGGCATATTTAGATCAAGGGAAGAGTGGAGAAAAGAAGAGAATAGAAAAAATATATACTCCATTATTTCCATTGTTTTAAATATGTCGCGGCCTTCGCGTACCAATCTTCATGTTTTTTGGAAGCGGGGCGTGACAAGATGAATATTTGCATCGGCAATATAAAATCAATTCTTAGCTCTCGTTGAAAAGTTCCCACATTGTTATTATCTAAATCGATTGGAACTGTTTTATATTCATATCGTAAAACACCAAAACACATAATATTTAATAATCACAGAGGATTTTACCCAATTATCTAACCGTTACAAAAAGTTCTATTACTGTAAAACCGTTGAATCTGTAACGTGCAGATATAATTATTAGCATGTTAGCTATTAAAAATATTAATGTAGGCCAAAAAGATATAATTCTATAGCAATGTTTTCTTTGTTATGAGTGAGGGAGGCCATCACTTATATCCATCCATTAATCCCTCATTTAGTTAGGATAATGGTGACCTTTGGGATCCCATACCCTTTGGTATTCCACATTGTTGAATAAATAGAGGACTATGGCCTTGTGCCATGGTTACTTTTTCTTTTGAGTTCCAACACGTTATCAGCACACTCTGAGGCTGAGTCAAATCCTTGCCGATGGACGAATTGGTGCCGATGGTCGAATTGTGCCAACGAACGAATAGAGAAGACGCGGATAGGGCTGTCTTCTTCGAACTTCGCTAAATCCGAAGGGTATGATATAGGGGTAAATTTTCCTTTGATCATCTTTTTAGATGTGCATGCTAAATTTGTGATACTAATTTTCTAAGTGTACTATAGAAAGTCTATAGCTAGAAAATCTATTTTTCAATCAAACAAAATATATATACACCGATTTACTGTTTTAATTAATTAATTTTAAAAAAACCACTACATGCCCCCTGCAGGGGCCGTCGCCCTACACCGGCATCGAACCGCTGGACCCACCCCCGTATTATCACCGTCGGGGGGGCCTTTAGATCGCTCCACCCTCGATTTCGAGGGAGGCCTCCCGATCCCCTCCCCCCATCGGGGGGGGCCTTCCGGAACAACCACCGGCCATAATTTCGGTGGAGGGGGCTTTTCGAACCGTCGGAACGCCGCCCGTCGGGGGGCCTCTTTTCGGTGTCGGAGCACCGCCCCTCCCGGATCGGATCTCCACGAATCTCCAACGTGGGGCCTATTTTCGGTGCGAAGCACCGCCCCTCCCAGATCGGATCGCCACGAATCTCCGACGGGGGGGTTTCGATTCCCTCCCTGTAGCCGGCCACCCCCTCCCTGTTGGATCAGATGGGAACGGATCGGATCGCCGACTCGAATCGTCGGCCACCCCATCCCTGTCGGAGGGGGTGTCTTCGTTTTCGAACCCCCGCCCCCCTGTCAAGGGGGCCTGCGCCTGTAAATGAGAGCACCGCCCGCCCCCTCGTGGAGGCCCTCCTCTTTTGCGTGGTCAAAATGCTGGCCACCCCCTCCTTGTCAGAGATGGTTACTAACGTTTTAACACGATTACTCTGGATGCAGAAGTACCTCCTCTTAGCTTTATATGCTAAGACCAAAGTAATGGATGGATAATGTGGAGTGTTTTGAGTGAGGGAGGCCTTTGGCCTCCCCATCACTTATATATATCCATTAATCCCTCGTTTAGTTAGGATAATGGGGACCTTTGGGATCCCATACCCTTTGGTATTCCATATTGTTGAATAAACAGAGGACTATGACCTTGTGATATGGTTACTCTTTCTTTTGAGTTCCAACATTCTTTAAGCTATATAGACATGAGCACATTGTTTATGTGCTTTCAGCGTAAGAAAATTTCTGTGATTCAACATAGAATCACATATTTAATAATTTTTAAAAAAAATTGGGTTTATTGTTCACATTCTAAAATCCTGAATATTAGGTAAATTATATGGGATTTGACCCTCGATTAGAGGGTCACAAAATCTATATAACAATTGGTGAAGTTGTCATAGGTGGAGGGTAAAGTGTGACTTAGGACAAATGTGGACCCCACCCCTCACATCACCACCGTCACCTAACCCTCAACCTCACCCAAAAACTCACCCCCTCAAGCCACTTATTTACATGTTGAGTGATGTTAGTTGCACTGCATCTATTTTTGAATACACCGCAAATCTTATTTCACTGTACAAATTTTTTTAAAAGCAAAAATATTGACTTTTTTAACCCTCTCCTTTCTCTTCAAAGTCCTTGAGAAAAAAAGAAGCCAATTGTCCGCAGAATCCATCTCTCTTTCAAATCCCAATCAACTCAAACCTCTTCCGTCTCGCATCCCCATTCTTCCCTAGATTCTACTATCTCCCTCTACACAATAATAATAAATAAATAAGCTTCTCTTTAATCTTTTGGGCCCTTTTTTCTCTTCAACAGACAAAAGATCGGATAAATGTAAAATTCTCTAGTTCCTGTGACAACCTGTTAATTTTCAGGGAAGTGACAAAGACTGTATACTGGTATCCTTTGTGAGATCTGGTGATAACTCAAGGGCCTTCACGGCTTCCATACATGGAGATTGGCATCGGATAAATGTCTCTCTAACACGGGCTAAGGTTAATATGTTCCTTATATCTTCTTTATCTCATTGATTTTTTAGTCTTTTATCTCTAACGTTGTTTACAGTTCCTTCAATACCTCGACAAAGAGATATATAATCTCTTTGGGATTTTGTTTTCTTGATGTGAGACTGATGTTGGTTTAAATTTATGCACAAGTTTAAATTTTTGTAATTTTGCTTCTGTTCGATGACAACATTTGTGCCTATTACTGAAGCTTTTGATAAACAAGGTTGATGAGCAGGGGGGGTATTATGTGCATATCCAATAAGGATATTCATCAAGTTGAAGAGCTGAAGAATGCTCTCGAAACGGATGATGGCAAAGTGATCCTCAATTTTGCGCCGGGGAAATTTTGTTTTTCATTATTATTTCCATCCGGAAATGTAATTAACTTACGGCTGTTGTAATCTATATAACCATCTATTCGTTTCTCGGTTGTAGTAATCTATGGAACAATTGGCTTCTTTTTTCTCAAGGATTTGGAAGAGAAAAGAGAGGGTTAAAAAGTCAATATTTTTGGTTGAAAAAAAATGTGTGCGGTGAAATAAGATTTGCGGTGTATTCAGAAATAGGCGCGGTGCAATTAACGTCACTTAATTACATGTTTGTCATTCACCCCAAAAAAACTAAAAACAACCCACTGTTATGAATAGGCCCATTGGGCCAATTGGGTATCCAACCCACTATTGAAAGCTATAAATACACGGGTAGGGGGCTATTAACCCCTTACACCTATTTCTCCCTAAATTCCCTTCACAACACGTTATCAGCACGATCACGCTCGTTGGAGGAGACGGCGGCTCGCGGGAAAGGAGATCCACAAATCGCTCAGAAAAAGAAGATCGTAATCTTCTCAACGGGGAGCGAAAAGGGCATCCTTCACCAACCGTCGCCTAGATTCCTCGTCGAATCTAGTAGGTAAAAATCCAAACTTTTAGATCTAAACTTGCTTTTCTCATTAGATCTGCATGTTTTAGGATCAAAAAGTTCACAAACTCGGTTAAATTCAACATTTTTAATAAGATCTGCATGTTTAAAACAATAAAAACTTGTTTTTTAGCGATCAAAACTGTTGAAAACCCTGATTTTTACCCCCTGCCTTCGATCCAAATTTCCGTACGCCCGTAGGGCGAAACGGCGGCGCGCCCTTCGCGCCGCCGGAGGAAACAAACGCCGCGGCCCCAGGCCGCGGCGGCCGCGGCCAGCAGCCGCGGCCTCAGGCCGCGGACTGCAGCCGCGGCCTGAAGCCGCGGAACTGTGCCGCGGCCTGCAGGCCGCGGCCAGTCGCGGCCAACTGCCGCGGCCTGAAGCCGCGGCCCTGTGCCGCGGCCTCAGGCCGCGGCCAGTTGCCGCGGCCTGAAGCCGCGGCCAGCCGCAGCGGCGGCCGCGGCCCGCAACCGCAGCGACACGCCGCGGGCCCCCCCCCCCCCTAGGGTTTCCAGAAACCCTAACCCTAACGGGCTATTTTTCGGGGGAGGCCCAATATTAACCCTAATGGGTTGTTTTCATGGCCCAAAAGGCCAGAAAATTAGCCCATCCACAGAAATTATTTTATTTATTTTTGGCCCTAAAAAGCCCAAAATAGTTAAAAGAAATTTTTAAAAGGGTTGAAAGCGGTAAAATAAAACATTATATTATGGATCAAAAAGGCAAAAAGTTTTCAAAAAATATATATTCTTGCACGTCGCACACAATTTTAAATTATTTTAAATGCCTGTGTTTCGATTATCTGCGTGGTTGTATGTTGCAAAAATATTATCTGCGTGGATGTGCAAATATTAGGCTATGTTTTTAGGGATCAGCCAGGTTTCCGACACCGTTTTTGTTAGGGTTGAATTTCTGTGGATATTTGTTGGCATTAGTGGCACTATATCTGGAGAGCTCAGTTTGTGGAATCTGGATTGTTTTTGAGCAGTTTGAGCAAAATGTTGAACATTGTGTTGCAACAATATGTTCAACATTCGGGATCTGTAACAATTGGTCGTATACAGAAACGCGGCTGTGGTCAACAAATTTGTCGTGGTGATCTCAGATCTGATTTGTAGCCTATAATATCGGAGGTTCCTGAATTGATTGATTCCAGATATTGGTGAGGTTTTTATACTCCTTCTTACCCGAATTAGTTCCTTAATTGATGGAGGTTTGTTGAGAATATTTAGGAATTTGGTTAGTTCCTAAATTGATGGAAGAGAATATTTGGTTGAGATTTATTGGTTCTATT
Source organism: Scilla litardierei (assembly GCA_030789695.1). Taxonomy (NCBI): domain Eukaryota; kingdom Viridiplantae; phylum Streptophyta; class Magnoliopsida; order Asparagales; family Asparagaceae; genus Scilla; species Scilla litardierei. Next base: position 39,529,339 of record CM061135.1, read on the forward strand.
TTCCAGAAATAGATCCTTATTCTTTGGGCAAAATATCCGCATGAGATTTGTTTTAATCATTTTACCCGAAATAGATTCGGTGGTTCCTTGAATACAGGATTCCTTACCCGAAGTGGTTCTAGAAATATTGGCGGATATTCTACATTAAAGAGGAAGTTATTTACCCATAAATAGTAGTTACAAAATCTGAATGGGTTTATATCTGAATGGTTGTGCGGTTGAAGATATGTGCGGTTGAAGATATGTGCGGTTGAAGATTCTATGTATGAATGTTTTCAGATCTCGCATTATTGTTTAGATCTTCTCCAGATATTCGGTTGAATGCAGGTATGCATAAGATTTGCTGACGAAGGTGAATGAAAGTATCAATCCGCAACCGAGGTATGAAAGATCTTATTTACTGACCATGTTGTATATTATGTTGAACGTTAATATACAACATTATGTACAACATGCTGTGTCAGAAGGCTGAAATCGATTGGCGGCTATCAAAGGTGGATTACTTCAGATCTCCGGTTATCTCTTTTAGGTATTCTGGTATGGGTTGCTGTGATTGAAGAATTGCTGGAGATATATTTAGCAGCTTTACTCTCTCGTTATTATTGTTGATTCGGTTGGAGAGAATCTCACCCACTTATTATTGTTGCTATCTTTAGAAGATGTGGCGGAATTATTTCCTAGCTGGTTCCGTTAATTGTGGGCGCCCAATCTTCTCAGATTTAATTGAGCTATCTTCCTTAACTACTCCACGATTTGAGGGGGAGAGGGGTTGTTAAGGTTGCGGAGATTGGCGGCTAGGGAGAGGACTTTTGACGAAAGTTTTTTGAAGAACTCCGGGAGGAGGCCGACGGCTACACACATAGGATCAAGGGAGTTGATCTAGTCGGTTGTGCAAGGGGAGCTTGCTGGCAAGGGGAGCTTGCCAAGAATACTTCACGGGGTTGATTGCGATCACCCCTCACGGTTTGTATTAAGGGGGAGGGTGTTCTTCCTTAGAGAAGCGTGATTATTAGAGTTTGTATTCTCTAATTATTATAGTGGAGTATTCTATTTTTCTGGGCGTGGCCCCGCAGATGTAGGTGTGCGCACCGAACTGCGAAACCAAGTCTCGTGTGTCGTTGCTTGATTATTGTGTTTTCTCTTTGTGTTTATTTTGATTATTTCCACGTACTGAAAACAACAATTGGTATCAAAGCAGGTCACCTGTGTATCTTTGTTTTTCAAAGAAGGTGTGATCTTGAATTTCAGTACGTGAATCATGGCTACACGAGAAGGTGCCTCCGTTGTTCGTCCTCCATTGCTCATTGGTACAAATTACACTTACTGGAAGTCTCGGATGCGTGTATTCATTAAGTCCATTGATGAGAAGGCCTGGATCGCCGTCAGTGAAGGATGGACACCACCAACCGAAATCGACGAAGATGGCGAAGAACACCTCAAGTCGGCAAGAGACTGGAGTCGGGTTGAAGAACATGCGGCCTTGTGCAATTCTAAAGCAATTAACGCTATTTTTTCCGCTGTCGACGAAGAGCAATTCAAATTAATCTCTACGTGTGAGCATGCAAAGGAAGCGTGGGATATACTGCAGAATATTCATGAAGGCACCAGTACGGTAAGAGCATCTAAACTTCAGATGCTCGCATCTCAATTTGAAAATCTCAGGATGAATGATGATGAGACTGTGGCTGAGTTCAATGGGAGACTACGTGATATATCTAATCAGGCATTTCAATTGGGGAAGAAGTACTCTCAAAAGAAGTTGGTTGAAAAAACTTTGAGATCCCTACCCGATAAGTTCTCTGCGAAGATTGCGGCCATTGAAGAAGTGAGGAACACATCCACCTTGAGATTGGATGAACTCATGGGATCTCTTCAAACCTATGAAATGAATCTGAAGCCGAACCACAGGGATAAAGGGGTGGCTTTAAAGGTTGAAGTCATTAAAACATCTAAGTCTGAAAATGACTCGGATATTGATGATGACATTGATCTGCTGACTAAGAATCTCAACAGAATGATGAGGAAGATAAGTAACAAGGGACAGAATTACAGATCTGCCAACAAGGAATCAAGACCGTATCTTCCTACAGCTGGAAAGACAATCAGTCATCCCGCACAGAGGTATGAGCCAAAGAGTAAGGGTAAAGGAATACAATGCAGGGAGTGCGAAGGTTTCGGTCATATACAGGCCGAATGTGCTAATACCCTCAAGAAGAAAAAGGGGAAATCATTAGCTAGTACCTGGAGTGATGAGGATTCAGAAGGAAGTTCTGGAAATGAGGACAACACCAGCAACTATGTGGCTTTTCCGGCTATTCTTGATGATCAATCTGATGGGTATACTCCTGGCTGTGTTGGACTTAATGTTGCGACAACTAGTGCAACATTAGAGAACAAAACTGCAAATGTCAGACAGAATGTTGCAACATTATGTTCAACATCATGTTCAACATCATGTACAACATCTACAATCGAATCAGATTCTGAAGCTGACAGCGATGAGGAAGTTAGTAACAATGATATCCAAAAAGCATACCAGATGATGTTTGAGAAGTGGGTGCAAATCTGCAATATCAACAAAGTCTTGAAGGTGGAGAATGAAAGACTGAAGAAAGAGAAGGAGGAGGTCAAAATCGAATGTCTGAAAGCTGAGGGAAACTGCAGAGAATTGGAAAGAAACTTCAGAAATGTTCTTCTCAGGGCAGAGAAAGCTGAATGCACATTGGAGAAGTGGAATTCTGGAAAAGCAAAGCTGGATGATATCTTAAACATGGGAAAGATTTCTGGAGATCGCACCGGAGTGGGATTCAATAGAGGAGCTTCTTATAATGTGTCTGCTGAAAGAAGAAATCAAGTTACCAAAGAACTTGAAAGAATGGGCCAACACAATGGCCATGATCAAAAGAAGAGGCAGGTTAGAGGCATAAAAGGTGGTCGTTCTGTGTGCAGTTACTGCAAGATCAAAGGCCATACTGAGAGAAACTGCTTCAGCCGCATGCGACATTGGGTAGAAGGAAGAAATGTTAGACACACTGATATGAAGATGAAGAAGCAATGGGTCAGAAAGTCTGAATTATACAGCAAGAACACTACAACTTCAGAGAAAACTCTTCATGTTGTGACTAATGTTGTAACATTAGATACAACACAGAACAATGTAGCTGCAGATGTTATGACAGCAGACTCGACATCTCCCCTCGATAATCACTGTGAGCAATCTGTGCCAAAGTCTCATGAATCTTCCTCCAGAATCATTAGAGTGCTATCTCGCCGTTCTGCTCACTGCTCTTCCTCCGCCGGTGCCAATGGATCTTCGCATGTTCCTTCTGTCAACACCGTCGATGTTTTCAATTCTCCAACTATTTTTCGGCCCCTCAGAGCTCGACTTCTACCCTGGACATCATTTCATTCGTCGCCATACTGTCAGATGTGAGGTATTTGTTCTTCCCCCTTTTTCCGATGCGCCTGAGGATTTTGTTTCTAATAAGAGAGCCAGAAAGGGGGAGAATAATTTTTTAAGACATAAGGCTAGCTGAAATGTATTAGAGTCATGAGGACATACCTGTTCTGATTTTTGGCTGTCTCTTCTGAGATGATCTATGCTTGGATTGTTCTAGTAAGGGGGAGACTGTGGTTTGGATTATTGTGGCTCAAAGGGGGAGAATGTGTGCTTGGTTGGTGCCTGCTTTGGGTTGTGCCACATAATGCCAAAGGGGGAGATTGTTAGGGTTGAATTTCTGTGGATATTTGTTGGCATTAGTGGCACTATATCTGGAGAGCTCAGTTTGTGGAATCTGGATTGTTTTTGAGCAGTTTGAGCAAAATGTTGAACATTGTGTTGCAACAATATGTTCAACATTCGGGATCTGTAACAATTGGTCGTATACAGAAACGCGGCTGTGGTCAACAAATTTGTCGTGGTGATCTCAGATCTGATTTGTAGCCTATAATATCGGAGGTTCCTGAATTGATTGATTCCAGATATTGGTGAGGTTTTTATACTCCTTCTTACCCGAATTAGTTCCTTAATTGATGGAGGTTTGTTGAGAATATTTAGGAATTTGGTTAGTTCCTAAATTGATGGAAGAGAATATTTGGTTGAGATTTATTGGTTCTATTTTCCAGAAATAGATCCTTATTCTTTGGGCAAAATATCCGCATGAGATTTGTTTTAATCATTTTACCCGAAATAGATTCGGTGGTTCCTTGAATACAGGATTCCTTACCCGAAGTGGTTCTAGAAATATTGGCGGATATTCTACATTAAAGAGGAAGTTATTTACCCATAAATAGTAGTTACAAAATCTGAATGGGTTTATATCTGAATGGTTGTGCGGTTGAAGATATGTGCGGTTGAAGATATGTGCGGTTGAAGATTCTATGTATGAATGTTTTCAGATCTCGCATTATTGTTTAGATCTTCTCCAGATATTCGGTTGAATGCAGGTATGCATAAGATTTGCTGACGAAGGTGAATGAAAGTATCAATCCGCAACCGAGGTATGAAAGATCTTATTTACTGACCATGTTGTATATTATGTTGAACGTTAATATACAACATTATGTACAACATGCTGTGTCAGAAGGCTGAAATCGATTGGCGGCTATCAAAGGTGGATTACTTCAGATCTCCGGTTATCTCTTTTAGGTATTCTGGTATGGGTTGCTGTGATTGAAGAATTGCTGGAGATATATTTAGCAGCTTTACTCTCTCGTTATTATTGTTGATTCGGTTGGAGAGAATCTCACCCACTTATTATTGTTGCTATCTTTAGAAGATGTGGCGGAATTATTTCCTAGCTGGTTCCGTTAATTGTGGGCGCCCAATCTTCTCAGATTTAATTGAGCTATCTTCCTTAACTACTCCACGATTTGAGGGGGAGAGGGGTTGTTAAGGTTGCGGAGATTGGCGGCTAGGGAGAGGACTTTTGACGAAAGTTTTTTGAAGAACTCCGGGAGGAGGCCGACGGCTACACACATAGGATCAAGGGAGTTGATCTAGTCGGTTGTGCAAGGGGAGCTTGCTGGCAAGGGGAGCTTGCCAAGAATACTTCACGGGGTTGATTGCGATCACCCCTCACGGTTTGTATTAAGGGGGAGGGTGTTCTTCCTTAGAGAAGCGTGATTATTAGAGTTTGTATTCTCTAATTATTATAGTGGAGTATTCTATTTTTCTGGGCGTGGCCCCGCAGATGTAGGTGTGCGCACCGAACTGCGAAACCAAGTCTCGTGTGTCGTTGCTTGATTATTGTGTTTTCTCTTTGTGTTTATTTTGATTATTTCCACGTACTGAAAACAACAGTTTTAAATTCCCGCAATTTTTCTTTTCTTTTGAGAGAAACTTTGTATGTGAGGATGAAAATGTAAAAAGAAGACCGAAGGACACCAAAAAGAAGCTGAAGGCGTTTCGCTCAATGAAGATAGGGGCTTCTCTCTGAAGTTCCCGAGTTGTAATTTATTTTCATGCCTTTTATTTTGATGTAACCTCGGACTGGACTTTTTATTTATTTTTCGGTGTCGGCTGGCTGATCCCCATAGCCTAAGGTCATTATTTCTGTTTTTCATTGTTTTTGCATTAAACTGCGTGGTTGATTAATTAGCTTTAATACCATGTTTTAATGTCGCAATGAAAACCATCAAACAGCATGCGTGATTGTTAATTTTTAGTAATTAATTATTCACATTACCTGAAAAAGCATGTATGTTAAAACCACAGTAATTTAAATTCATGAAAATGACTACATTACATGCGTGGATGTCTGTCTTATTTTCAGTCTTAATGATACATGCTATTTTGTTTCTGTACATGCTAGATCATAAAATGGCCAGACTCGCAAATGTAGACTTCTCAGTCCTGAAGGCTGACGGGTCAAACTACCTGAGTTGGCAGTTGGACCTGAAGTTCCATCTGCGCTCTCATGGTTTCAGTCTCACACAGACTGAAAAGGCAACAACTAGTACTGCCCCAGCTAACAAAGAGGCTTCAGTGGAAGCACCTCATACAGAGGAAGTTTCCGATATATTAAAGGCGAAAGCCATTATATATATCAGGAAACACTTAGACTCGACCGTAAAGGACGAGTACCTCACTGTAGAGGACCCTTACGAGCTGTGGGATGCACTCGATGAGAGGTACCGACATCAGAGGGATGTCATACTCCCCCGTGCACAGTACGAGTGGACTCACCTCCGCATACAGGATTTCAAATCCGTAGCGGAGTACAACTCAGCTCTTTTCCGCATCACCTCACGCTTGAAGTTGTGTGGTGAACCAGTGACGGAGAAAATGTTGCTGGAAAAGACGTTTACGTCTTTCCATGAAAAGGACATGATCCTTATGCAACAATATCGAGAGAGGAAGTTCACAAAGTACTCTGACCTTCTTTCATGCCTACTTATGGCTGAACAGAACAGAGACCTGTTGGTTGCCACCCACAACCTGCGCCCTCCTGGCTCCGCTCCATTGCCACCTCCTGCAGAGGCCCACTTCCAGTCTTCCCAGAAGAAGAAGACGGACAAAAAGGCAAAATTCCAGAAATGGAAAGAACAGAAGCAGCGGAAGAAGGCCACTCACCCAGCTCCTCCCCAGAACCAGAAGTTCATGGACAAGAAGCAGAAGAGGATTCCCAACAAAGGAGGCACTCCCAAGAAAGACTGGGAGGACAAATGCTCAAAATGCGGGATGACGGGCCACTGGTCCAGAATCTGCCGCACAGCAAAACACCTCCAGGACCTCTACCAGGCAAGCCTCAAGCCTCGAGCTGAGACAAACCTGATGGAGAGCACAGCGTTGGCAGAGACCTCATGGACTCCCGAAGATTTCATGGGAGATGATACTCTCTAGATCTGGACCACTTTTATGCAATTAGCAATGTATCTTAAATTTTTATGCATCGTATCTAGTTCTTTTTTCCATGTCAAACAATATCTTTTTAGCATTTATTTATGAAAGTGAATCTTTTATCTATATTTATTGCTTGAATGTCTTTCCCCATTTTTAGATATGGAACTTATCTGCCTAGTGGACAGTGCATCGACGCACTCGATCCTTCAAAACATAGACTATTTCACGAGCGTAAGTAGTTATTCTGGCCCACTGAGAACAATCTCAGGGCCAGCAAATATAATCGAAGGATCAGGGGAAGCAATTATATTGCTCCCCGGCAACACACAAATAACACTTAAAAATGCGTTATACTCCCCAAAATCCATCCGAAACCTCCTAAGTTTTAAAGACATCCGTTTAAACGGATATCACTTAGAGACGGTCGAGGAGGATAAAAGGGAATACTTGCTTGTAACGGCTCTTACAAATGGTTCAAAAACCATTGTGGAACGTTTCAAGGGACTCCCCTCGGGACTCTACCAAACAAGTATACAAACTCCAGAAACATCCATGGTGGAGCACCTGCAGTGCCCCCAAACACCAGAATTCCAACTCTGGCACAGTCGACTGGGACACCCTGGTTCGGTTATGATGTACCGCATCATAAAGAACTCCAGGGGCATTGACCTGAAGAACCTGAAGATTCTTCAAAAAGGCAAATTCTCATGTCCACCCTGTTACAAGGGTAAACTGATCACGAGACCCTCTCCACTAAAAGTGGATGTGGAGTCTCCCAGCTTTCTGGAAAGAATCCACGGAGACATTTGTGGGCCGATTCACCCATCAAGTGGTCCGTTCAGGTACTTTATGGTCCTGATAGACGCATCAACTAAGTGGTCACATGTGTGCCTAATGTCCACCCGTAACCTAGCACTATCTAAGCTTTTAGCTCAGATAATAAAGTTACGGGCCCACTTCCCCGACCACCAGATAAAGAAACTTCGTCTGGACAATGCGGGGGAGTTTACGTCACAAGTCTTTCTAGACTATTGCCAAGCTCAGGGAATTGAAGTCGAACATCCTGTAGCGCATGTTCACACCCAAAATGGGTTAGCAGAATCTCTAATTAAGAGACTGCAATGGATCGCTCGTCCATTATTACTTCAATCCCAGATGCCAGTGAATGCGTGGGGTCATGCAATTCTGCATGCTGCATCTTTAATAAAATTAAGACCCTCTGGAGGTCAGTCATCTTCTCCAATGCAACTAGCACTTGGAGCCCCACCAATTGTCTCACATTTGAGAATATTTGGTTGTGCAGTATACGTCCCCATAGCACCACCACAAAGGACAAAGATGGGTCCACAACGTCGCCTAGGCATTTATGTTGGGTTTGACACCCCCTCCATAATTAGATTCCTAGAACCCCTTACGGGGGACGTCTTTAAGGCACGTCTAGAAGACTGTGAATTCGATGAAACATCGTTCCCAAGACTAGGCTCACAGACAAAGAAGCCCGAAGCTTCAGAAAGTATCACTTGGGATACAAAAACTTTATGTCACTTTGATCCGCCAACAAGCCAGTGTGAGGAGGAGGTCCTGAAGATTCTCCACATCCAAAACACTGTCCATCTCTTGCCGGACAAATTTACTGACAACCAGAAGATTGTCAAATCACACGTCCCTGCTGCTAACACTCCAGCTAGGATTGACATACCGCAAAATGGATGCAATCCGCCTGCAGCAGAAATGGTTGGACCTCTCAAAAAGAGAGGACGACCACCGGGATCCAAGGACCAAGTCCCTCGAAAGAGAAGGACCCTTGGCAATGGTAAACAAATACCACCACAGGATGCTAATTTAAGCCCTGCTACCCCCATCTCTCCCAAACTCTCATGAAGAGGAAAAACCGGGAGAAAATGAAGTATCGATACACTATGTACGAACTGGGGAGTATTGGGACAGAAAAAGCACAACAATAGATGACACATTTGCGTGTAATATTGCCATCAACGTCGCGTACCGCGACGATGATATTGAACCACGCTCTCTGACAGAATGTCAAAGCAGAGATGATTGGCCAAAGTGGAAAGCGGCAATAGGAGTGGAGTTGGATTCACTCACCAAACGCAAGGTCTTCGGACCAATAGTCCAGACACCAAAAGGTGTAAAACCTGTGGGATATAAATGGGTATTTGTTAGAAAACGAAATGAACAGAATGAGATCGTACGCTACAAAGCAAGGCTTGTAGCGCAGGGTTTTACCCAACGTCCTGGGGTGGATTTTGAAGCCACATACTCCCCGGTCATGGACGCGATCACCTTCCGATTCCTCATTGGCATAACAGCACAAGAGGGTTTAGATATGCAACTCATGGACGTGGTCACTGCATACCTATATGGCAACCTAGACCGAGACATCTATATGAGATTGCCTGACGGTTATTCTTTGCCTGCAACACTAAAAGAGAGAGACCGTGACATCTACTCAGTGAAACTGCAAAGATCATTATATGGTCTAAAACAATCTGGAAGGATGTGGTATAACAGACTGAGCGACTTCCTTGCACAGCAAGGATTTAAAAACGACCCAGTCTGTCCTTGCATCTTTATAAGAGCAAAGGCAACAGGATTTGTAATAATAGCCGTCTATGTAGACGACTTAAACCTCATCGGATCTCCTGAAGAGATCGCAAAGATTTCTAGAAGCCTGACAGAAACTTTCGAGATGAAAGACCTCGGAAAATCAAAATTCTGTTTAGGCCTTCAAATAGAGCATCTTAAAGATGGGATCCTGTTACACCAGTCAACTTACACATCGAACTTACTGAAAAAGTTTCAGATGGATAAGTGCCACCCCCTCAGCACTCCGATGGTCGTCAGATCATTGGATGTTCACAAAGACCCCTTCCGGCCACTGGAAGAGGGGGAGGAAGTACTAGGCCCCGAAGTGCCTTATTTAAGTGCTATCGGCGCACTCCTTTACCTGGCTAACTGCACTCGCCCTGACATAGCGTTTGCAGTAAACTTACTAGCCAGATATAGTGCTGCACCTACACAGCGGCACTGGGCCGGAGTTAAGCATCTTCTGCGCTACCTCCAAGGGTCCATAGACTTAGGTCTATTCTACAGGAAAGGGGCATCAACTGGTTTAGTTGGTTATGCTGACGCAGGTTACAGGTCCGATCCTCATACAGAGAAGTCTCAGACCGGATACATGTTCACATATGGCGGTACTGCCATATCCTGGAGATCTGTGAAGCAGACCATGACGACCGTCTCATCCACCCACTCAGAGCTACTTGCGATCTTCGAAGCAAGCAAGGAATGCTTTTGGCTACGCTCGGTGATCCAGCACATACTCACCTCCACCGGCCTGACGACCGGCGTTCTTGCACCCACTACACTCTATGAAGACAATGCAGCATGTATAGCCCAGCTACAGGACGGCTACATCAAAGGTGACAAGACGAAGCATATCTCCCCCAAGTTCTTCTGGACGCACGACCTTCAGAAGCAAAAGCAGATTGAGGTACAGAAGATCCAATCATGTAATAACTTGGCGGATTTGCTTACCAAATCCCTGCCTACTAGTATCTTTGAAAAACTTGTACATGGGATTGGGATGAGGAGAGTGAGTAAATGTAAACTGGGTCAGGATGAGAGAACTATGAACTCATAGATACATAGGAGACTGATGTATAGATTCATAGGAAATCTGCAAGCCTGAAGCTTGGTCAGATAAGGGGGAGTCAACTGCAGAGTTGTACTCTTTTCCCTTGGCTACAGGTTTTTTCCCACTGGGTTTTCCGTAGTCAAGGTTTTGACGAGGCAACCTCGTTGACTCTGGATCCTGAAGTATCCACCCCTAGACACATCCCCAAAACAGGGGAAGTTATGGGTTAACTGTTCTTTCTTTAACAAGACAGTTACCTTAACTCGGATCCTGAAGAATCCACCTCTTATTTCAATGTTGATTGGATAAGGGGAAGTGTTATGAATAGGCTCATTGGGCCAATTGGGTATCCAACCCACTATTGAAAGCTATAAATACACGGGTAGGGGGCTCTTAACCCCTTACATCTATTTCTCCCTAAATTCCCTTCACAACACCCACTTATTTATATGTTTGCCACCCCATGGTTTTTTGCGTTTTAACCCCCCGGACTTTGCACTTTATTGAATTTGTAACACTTTGATTGAGGTCAAAATAACATTGCATCCGTTTGATTTTGCAAAGATGATCATCTATTATAAATAAATCATTTTCAAAGAAAAAAATTGAAAAAAAATTAAAAACAACAGCACCAAAGCATAAATGTGTTTCCTATGCTACCCCACACATACTGAATTTCCATTATGTGCAAGTGTTTCTAAGCTGTCTTTTTAATTACCCAAGGAGATGATTTAAGAACTCTACTTGAATCAACTTTAGGTATGATTTGCTCCCTATATCATGCTCTTCGTGTCTAGTATGAAAAATCGTGTGGTCTGGATGCTGTTTTACCATTTAATCAAATAACATTATTTGCTTTGCGTTATTGTTTACATATAATTCATGTTAAAATCTCTTGACTCAGGTAAAAACGCATCAAAAATATATGATTTTTTTTTTAAAACAAGCATGCGAAGATAAACAGATTGATATTGTTGATACATTGTGTGTTTTAAGCGGACTTCTTTAAAAATTATCTAAGAAGACATCCTACATAAACCCCAATCTCACACGCATATCCCCTGCCCAAAAAAAACCCAAAACAACCCCCCCCCCCCCCCCCCCCCCCCCCCCCCCCCCCCCCCCCCCCCCCCCCCCCCACCCACACAAAACCAAAAAAGAAAGAGGAATATACCCACCATTTTGTTCTTTTTTTAAATATATTATTTGGAGGCTCAACTTTCAATATAATTGTTTAGGTGATATCCTTCTGAACACACACACAACACACACACATCCTTTATACTTTTGGTGAAGTTGTCCCATGTGGCAAGAAAGTATGACTAGGACAAAGATAGTCCATCCATATCACTCTCCACCTCAACCGAAAACTCACCCACATGCCACTTATTTACATGTTCGCCAATAACACCAAAAACCCAAAAACTACCCACTTATTTACATGTTTGACAATCCCAAGGTTTTTTTGCAGTTTAACGCCTTGACTTTGCTCTTTTTACCCTCCCCGGACGATACCGGCACGCACACCCACATTTCTCACTCCTTTTCGGTCGCACGCATGCACCGCATCCTCTTCGCGCGCGCGGGGGGGGGGGGGGGGGGGGGGGGGGGGGGGGTTTCCTCCGTGCACAGTGTCTAGTATATATATAAGAAACCCCTTCTAAAGGGAAAATAAAACCCTTGATTCCAAGGGTAAGAGAAAGTTAGCAAGAAGTCCCTTGGTAATTGACGTATACACAATTTGAGAGGGAGGTATATGCTTAAACATGCATACAAGTTTAGTATCTTTAACGTTCAATATGATCAATGAGAACAACAGAGCCTTACATATGTATAGAATCAACAACCTACATGAAACATTCAGAAAAAAAATTTCCTAGACAACACATGATTTGGTGAAGGGAGGGGGAAAAAGAAATTGCAACTCTTTTTGTTTGTTTTGGGCATTGTTTCACTAGTAGGACTAATTCTGCTCCTTTGTGGATAGCTCCAGTATTACGACTCAGAAGATCCAGCCACTTTGATCTCTTGCTGCATACCCATCCATCCACGTTTGATGCACGTGCACCAATGCAAACCCTTCCGGTGTCTCAGGCTGCAAAAACAAATTGGATGTCTCGAGCATAAGAAAACATATCGCTACAAACAAGCAGAAAAGTTCAGGCCAGTTCGAACCTTTGATATCATTAGGGCGGTTACAATACAACACTGGCGCCCTTCTTCTGCGAAGAGATTTGACAGTGAGAACCAGTAATTCATTGACAGTGAAGCACAAAAAAAAATAGGAATGCTAGCAATGCTACGATATCATTCAGCGTTCGCAGATTAAGAAAACAAATGCACTAGCATCTCATCTCTCAATCTCTTCGTTTTTCCAGAGTAGAGAAATTGAAGAACAAAGAATTGCCTAATGTCTGTCTCCTTGTCACGCGGCAGAATCTCTCGCTGCACATGTCACCTACCAGCAACAAGAGAAATGCCTTTATATCATGTTTTTGATGTTATCAAAATGAATCCACTTATCCATATGACTCCGATCCTTTATTATGAGCTTAATCCGGATTTATTTGGTCTATCCATAGCCTGTCACTCGTTCGGCGACAAGCACATCTGTCCTAACCAGCGGTGCACTCAAAAATCTATGTTCACAATGTCGGTCATCTCATGAATAAAGTGAAGAAACTGAATCAAGACACAATTACATGACTAAAACTGGATGCATCAAGTACACAAAAATGAAGAGAGGACATGGCATGATGTCAAAAATTCAATTGATAACGTTGAACATGGATGACAGGCACACATGTGCACGTGCATATCCACACAAACACTTTCCCACTGCTCTGATACAGATGTACGTGCATGCGTGTACCGAACCACAACAAGAGGGAAAAGAACAGAACAGCCAGCAACACCCCCACAGGATGGCATACATGGGTGGGTAGGAACGACATGGTTCCAAAATTGGACCTTCGGATTATTAAGGAGGTTTTGTACTCGTGCTCTTCTTGCCCATACCGTGACCAAAATTATTTGTCCATAAAAAAGAATTAATTAAACATTGTATACATGACACCCAAATAACTCTAACATAAAGATATGTTACAAAACAAAGAAATTTTTTTTTCGGTGACCCGGACTACCGCACCACCTCACTAGTGGGGCAGCCAGGCACCAAAATGGTGGTATGCAAGGCTGACCCACACCCGCATAGCAGGTTAGTCGAGGAAATAAGCGAGATAGTCATCGTTCCTCGATCCCTCGCCTCTCTGGAGGAAGAGGAACACACTTCCCACAAAGAAAATTCATTCTCACAAAATTGTCATCAGCTGCATGGTTTTTTCTTCTTCCTTTATATCAAGCTACATTTTTTTAAAATTAGAATACACTCTTATGTTTTTTTTCATCACCACAATACATGCTAGTTTTGGTCTACCCCAGTGGTACATCATGCAAGAGTTGAGACAATCACTCGTATGAGGCTCACCAGTCTTGTTCCACATTTCTAAAGCGTCTCAAGCAATTCACTCCCACAGCATCCTCAATAGAAGCTGATGTTACGGATAGCGGAAGCAACCCGAACACAAAAGCAAGTCACAATTTGCGTAAGACAGAAAATATGGAAAAATAACAACACGAGATGAAAAATTTACGTAGTTTTGCATTATAACCTATGTCCATGGGCAGCAACGGTCAAAGTTTTACTATGGTAGAAAGGAAAGAATTACAACAACGTGATTCTCACTATTCTCACATATCCCAAAACTACAAACTAGACCCACATAAAACAGGAAGGTTTTTAATATAAGAGAGAACTTTGGACTCTTTACTTTGCACTTTCTCCCACTGCTCTGTTCATGACCCTCAGCCTGCAACTCTTCGTATAAGAGTTTTTAAACGAGAAAATGACATTGCCTATGTCAACAGACAATGACGTTACTCTAATTTCAACAAGGACAACACATTCTACAGAGTTGGGTAGACAGAGAAAAGCATACGAGTTGTTGGAATTAGTCTTCTTTTGTCTCTTTATCTTCACTTATGTCACTATCAACAAATCTCCATCTTAATTCAAATAAGCATCAGATTGTCCCGACTTAAATACCATCGAGAAAAAAGTCGTCCCTATCGCTACTAATGCTCCATAGGGCTCAACCTTCAATATGAGAAATACTGAGTAAGTTTGTTATTTGAATTTGTGTTGAGCAAGGTTTTAGGTCTCGGTTTCGGTTTCGGTTTCGCTCTACTTAAAATTTGGGTTTCGGTATCGGTATCGTCCGTTTCGGTGGTTTCGGAAGTAAGTTTCGATTTCGTCCGTATCAATAATTTTAAATACTTAAATACCTATCAAATATATTTTTTACAAGTTCCACATTTTGCGAAATATATAAAAATATATTACAAATTTTTTGCTATATATATTTTGCTATATATATTACAGGTAAAGAAAGAATGGCAAATTTGTAAATAGCATGGTCTGTATACTGAGCAAAAAGATCTGTTCGCATAGCAATCTCCTAAAATATCTAAGTGCTGCTTCTCACATTACACACATTACGCATTTTGCTAAACCTACCTCTTTTATTTACAAGTTTGCCATGCTTTTAAAATAAATATCTGAGACTTTGGGAGTTCTCTCTCTCCCCAATCGTTCGATAGACTGAAGGGAGGGAGGGCGGGCACGCAGGAGGGCGGCGGGAGGGCGGGAGGGCGGCGGTGGACGAGGGATCAGGTAAGTCCCACTATCTCTATTCTTCCTCTACTTCTTCCACTTCTTTTTCTTTTTTCCTCTGATAATGAGATTTTGGTAGGGTTGGAGACGAGTGGCGACCGAGGTGCTCAGGTAAGTCCACGTTCTCTATTCTTCTTCTTCTTCTTCTTCTTTCGTTTTGTTTTCTTGTTCTTTTTTTTTTGGATTTTGTTTTTCTTCTTCTTACCTGATAATGAGATTTTTTTTTCTTCTTCATCATCGGGTCAGTCCCCCTATCTCGCTGGAGTTGACCGAAACCAACCAGGTTTCGGCCGGTACCGGCCGAAACCGGCCGAAACTGGGCGGTTTCGGCCGATACCGGCCGATACCGAGAAACGATAGGGGGTTTCGGATCGGTCCCCTCCGAGACCAATCCGAAACGGCCGAAACCTCTTGGTTTCGGCCGAAACCTCAATCCTTGGTGTTGAGGAGCGGGCTTGGTCACCATGTCAGCTGGATTGTCTTGAATACTAATCTTCTACACCGTGACGACCTTTAATTCTTGAATGAAGTGGTACATGATATCAATATGTTTGGTCCTCTCTTGATACATACTATCTATAACTCTTCGACTATCACAGTACATCATAGTTATCTCCTGGTGTAATATCACTGACCAAACCTCTCAACCAAATGGCTTTTGTCACTAAGTTAACGCTCTGCAATGACCAGAGCAATTATTGACTAATAAAGTCGCTTTCTAGCTGATGGCATGGCACAATCACCTAACTGAAAACATTACATGTCAATGGAATCCTTCGATCTAAATAGCTTCCACAATCTGAATCTGACTATTCAATTAGATCATAACTATCATCAGAACTTCTACCATAATATACCAAATCAATTTATGCAAAACCTCTGAGATACCTAAGTATCCATTTCATAACCTCCCAATGGGTCTTTTCAGGATTACCTATATATCTACTAGCACTGATGGGTTGTGAAATGTCCAAACAAGTGCAAACCATAGCATATATAATGCTACCAATAACGCTAGCATAAGGTACTCTAGATATGTACTTCTTCATATTAAGGAAATAGTGTAGCTGAAAGACGAAAGCATGCAACGAATGAAATAGACACGGGCTTTGCATTCCTCGTACCAACCTGATCTAAAACTTTTTGTATATAACTCTTTTGAGAGATTAAAAGTTAGCCTAATTTTCGGTCCTTGTGAATCTTCATATCAAGAATTTTCTTAGCTGCATCAAAATCCTTCATATCAAATTCTCCTGCTAAAAGTTGTATCAATTTGTTAATGTCAAATGTATCCTAAGCTGCGATAAGCATATCATCAATATATAACAACAGATAGATATATGAACCACTATTGAGCTTTTAAAAGTAGACACAATTATTATGCAAGCTTCTTGTATATCCATGGCTTACTATAAAAGTATCAAACTTTTTGTACCATTGGTGGAAAGATTACTCCAGGTTATACAAAGATTATTCAGCTTACAAACTGATACGATTAGGGCTTTTTGTGGGGGTCAAAGGTGGGATTTTTATGGCTTTGGACTTCCTAATCTAGGGTGTATATGACGAAGAACTGATATTAAAACACTAATTACTTCCTAGAATAATAGATTGAAAGGAACGAGCAACTAATTAGCAAGAGGATTAAACTAGGGATTCTAAGGAAATAATAATATCTTTCTCAATTCTTCGATGATCCCGTAGCTAGGGCCGGCCGGCCCCTTATTAGGGGAGGAATTAGCAAATGTCTAATTACCCCTTGACCCTCCCCTTCTCTTGCGGAATTACAAGTTTGGGACCGGGTCCGTGGTGGACCCAAGTCACCTCCTCCGTTGATAGACCCGAACCGGATTCTCCTCCCTAGCCGCGCGAGCCGCACCCTCCTCTAGCCGAGTCGCATCATTACTCTCCCCCAAAAGTGACACCTTGTCTTCAAGGTGGAACTCAGGAAATTGGTTGCGGATCATTGTGGTAGACTCCCATGTAGCATCGTAGTCTGGTAGACCTCGCCATCGAATACGCACCTCATGTGTCCCGTCTGTAGCCTGCCAGATACCTGTCAGCTCCTGAGGCTCCAGAAGCACCTCCATGTCATCTGTCAAAGTGTGTGGCAAGGTGGGTGATAGTGTGTGATCCCCAATGGCCCTTCTCAGCTGCGATACGTGAAACACTGGGTGAATGGTGAAGGTGGCCGGCAACTGCAGACGATAGGCCACCTTCCCAATCTGAGCTGTCACCTCGAAGGGTCCATAGTAACGGGCTGCTAGCTTCTCATTGCTCCGACGGGCCAAGGTCATTTGTCTGTAAGGTCGGAGCTTCAGGTAAAACCGGTCCCCCACCGCAAACTGCTCATCTCTCCGGTGTGCATCAGCCTTGGTCTTCATAATCTGCTGGGCTCTCAACAGGTGTTTCTTCAACTCCTCCAGATATTTGTCCCTCTCAGTCAAATGCTCCTCTACCTGTGACACCGGTGTGGCCCCTCGGCTGTAGTGTATCAACTGGGGCGGGTCCCGACCGTATAGGATCCGAAAAGGAGTGCTCTGTGCTGCCGAGTGGTACGAGGTGTTGTACCAATATTCTGCCCATGCCAGCCATCTGGCCCACTGCTTCGGCGCATCTGACGCAAAACACCTCAGGTAGGTCTCCACACTCCTATTCACCACCTCTGTCTGACCATCCGTCTGTGGGTGATAGGCAGTGCTCCTCCGCAGCTTGGTCCCCTGCACCTTGAATAACTCCTGCCAGAAACTGCTAATGAACACCTTATCGCGGTTTGACACTATGGAGGCGGGAAAACCGTGCAAGCGAACCACCTCCTTCATAAAAGCTGCTGCCACCGTAACTGCAGTGTACGGGTGCCTGAGGGGTGTGAAATGGGCATATTTGCTAAGCCGACCACCACTAGTATAGAACTGTAACCCTCTGATCGCGGCAACCCCTCAATAAAATCCATGCTGATCTCCTCCCAGACTCTCTCTGGTAAGGCCAACGGCTGCAAGAGTCCAGCTGGAGCCATTACCAAGTATTTGTGACGCTGGCACACGTCACACTCTGCTATCCGCTGGGCAATGTCTTTCTTCATTCCGGGCCAGTATAGCTCTCTCGCCATCCTCCTGTAAGTCTGCTGTATCCCGGAGTGTCCGTCGGTGGCACTGCCGTGGAACTCCTGGAAAATCATCGGGATGTGGACGGAGTCCCTGAGAATCACCAGTCTGTCGTGGTATAGAAGCCTCTGTCCGTCCATGATGTACCCCTGGAAGTCAGCGGAGCCCTGCTGCAGTGCCTCCCGTATCCTCGTCAGGTCCTCATCAGCCTCGATCTCCATGCTCAACGGCTCCCAGTCCAGAAGGACCGGTGCTGAAATGGCCGCCACCTCTGCATGCTCCTCGCGCCGTGATAAGGCGTCTGCCGCCTTGTTCTCTAGGCCCGGTCGGTACTGTATCTCGAATGTGAAATGGACCAACTTGGAGAGCCACCTCTGGTGCTCCTCGGTAACCATGCGCTGCTCCAACAGATATTTTAAACTCTGATGGTCGGTCCTCACTATGAACTTCCTTCCCAATAAGTAGGGCCTCCACTTCTGAATGGACAGGACAATCGCCATCAACTCCCGCTCATATACTGACTTCAGCCTCGCTCGTGCTGATAGAATCTGGCTGAAGAAAGCAATCGGCCTCTGGTCCTGCATCAACACGGCGCCTAACCCATATCTCGATGCGTCAGTGTCTATCACAAACGGTCTGCTGAAATCTAGAAGCACTAAAACAGGTATTGTCGTCATCGCCTGCTTCAAAGCCTCAAACGGCTTGGTCGCCTCCTCGCCCCAGTGGAAGCTGTCCCTCTTGAGCTGCTCGGTAAGTGGCCAAGCAATCGTACTGTATCCCTGGACAAACTTCCTGTAGTATCCTGTCAGGCCCAAGAAGCCCCGCAGCCCCCGTAAGGTGGTAGGTCTCGGCCAATCTAACATGGCTGCATTCTTGGCCCTATCCACCGTCACCCCCTCTGCAGACACCACGTGTCCCAAGTACTCCACCTGCAGCTGCCCAAACAGACACTTCTTGTTAGCACACAGCTACTTCTCCTGCAACTCATGCAGCACTGCTCGCAGGTGCCCCAAATGCTCCCCCATGCTGCGACTGTACACCAGGATGTCGTCAAAAAATACCAGCACAAACCGCCGGAGGTAGAGTCGGAAAACCTTGTTCATCAAGGCCTGAAATGTCGCAGGAGCATTCGTCAGGCCAAAGGGCATGACCAGGAACTCATAGTGCCCCTCATGAGTCCTGAAAGCAGTCTTGGGCACGTCGGCCGTCCTCATCCGTATCTAATGGTACCCTGACTTCAGATCAATCTTGGAGAAGCAAGCTGCCATGTAGAGCTCATCCAGCAACTCATCAATCACGAGGATGGGGAATTTATCTGCAACTGTCTCCTTATTCATGGCCTTGTAATTCACGCAGAATCTCCAACTGTCATCCTTCTTTTTCACCAATAAAACCGGACTAGAGAAGGGGCTAGTGCTCGGCTGTTCACTCCGGCCTGCAGCATGTCCTCCACCAGTCTCTTTATCTCATCCTTCTGTACTTGTGGGTACCTGTAGGGCCGCACACTGATGGGGGAAACGCCCTCCCTCAAGACGATGGCATGCTCATGATCTCTGTGTGGTGGCAGGCCCTGAGGTGTCTGAAAAACCTCCTCATACTGAACCAGCAGCTGCTCGACCTCCGGTACCACCACTTGTGTCTGGTCCTCACTCTGCACTGAAGCTGTCACAGCCTGTAGCTCCACCAAGAACCCTCCTCCTGCCGTGTGGATCGCCCTGGACATGGCTTTATAAGATACCAAAGAACGGCATAGGCTGGGATCCCCCTGCAATACTACTGTCCTCCCCCCATCCTGGTACTCCATCCTCAGCATCTTCCAATTTGTCCTGGTCTCTCCGAGGGTCTGCAGCCACTTCATCCCCAGGATGACATCTGTACTCCCTAGCTCCAAGGGAAGGAAGTCGGTGACAATCTGCACTCCCTGAATGGTCACAATCACTCCGCGGCAGACACATGTGCTGTGTGTCACCTGTCCCGTGCCCAGCATCACTCCATACCGCCCCGTGCCACTCACCTGCAGTCCATGTTCTCCCACCAACCTGCTGGAAATGAAGTTGTGGGTGGCCCCACTATCGACCAACACTATCACCTCCTGGCTGCCCACATATCCCACTAATTTCATGGTATGGTTCGGTGTGAACCCTACCATGGAATTTAGGGACACCTCCGCCAAGTCCAAGTGCTGGTCATCTACCTCCTCATCCTCTCCTGCTTCTAGGATGACAACCTCGTCCTCTCCTTCCTCATCGCCAGCTATCAGAATCTGGAGAGTCCGATCAGCGCATCGGTGTCCTGGGGTGAACTTCTCATCATATCGGAAGCACAATCCCTTCACCCGCTTCTCTCGTATCTCGGCATCGGTCATCCTCCGCACCTGCCCCCCAGCTCGGGGCTCCTGCCTCCTGTCTCTACCGCCCCCAGCAACGGCTGTCGCTCCCTGACCAATCGTGGTCCCTGAAGAAGGTGCAGTCCTCTGTCCTGTAGCAGCCGCCTGACTCCTGAACGTGGCTCCTCCCCACGTTCCGCGGGCTCTCCGCTCTGTCTCCTGATGGTCCTCCACCTTCCTCACCAACGTCATCATCCCGCACAGACCCACAGGCTCAAACTGCCTCAGTCCTGATCTCACCGTAGGCTTCAGCCCCTTCATAAAGCAGCCCTCCAAAGACTCCTCGGATACTCCCCAAACTCGGTGGCAGAGCGACTCAAATTTCTTGATATAATCCCCTACGACCTCTCCTGCTTCAGAGAGTATAGTCTCTCGAACACCCCACCAGACTGCCCTGCGCCAAATGGCTCCATCAAGAGCTTCGTAAACTCCGCCCATGTCTGAAAAGGATGCTGCTGATCAGTCCAACGAAACCGGTCTAAGCCATCCCCCTCCAAACAAACACATATCGCCCGAAGCCACTCCTCTCCTGGGACCGCTGACACCTCCAAGTACATCTCCACCCGGTACAGCCAGTCATCTGGGAATCCTCCCTCAAAGATGGGCACCTCAAGCTTCCTCAGACGTCTCTCTCAAGCGTATCCACCTCTCTCATGCTGCTGGAATCCTCCCCTCTGCTGGTACCCCCATCGTCTATCGGGGAAAATAAGCCGCGGCTCGATCGCGGAGTCCTCCCTCTGCTCCATGCCCCTGCCAGTCACCCTGTGGGTGTCCAAACTCTGCCGGGTGGCCTCCTGGTGGGTCCTGATACGCTCTCCAATCACCCGTCACTCCCCCAAATGGTGGGGGCTGAGTCGATGGGCCACCTGTGAACTGGTGGTGCCCTCCAGGCTGCTGAAATCCTCAGCCGGGTCCCCAAAAGGCTGAAAACCTGGAAATTGTGCTCCTCGGACCTCGGGCGGAGCCCCAGTGGCCCGGAAACGCTCGAAAAAGTCTGTCGGACGTCCTGAAAGGTCGATGGGGCCCTCCAGGGGTCTGCCAGACCTCGGGACACCTCTGGGGTCAGCCGAAGCCCCCCAGGCCGTCGCCGGGGGCGGCCGGCCCTGAAATTGGGTCGGCGGCCCCCAGGCGGTACCGCCTGGGCTCGCCGCATGTGCAGGGAGGGGCGGCAGGTGCGGCCGCCCCTCCTGGGGGCCTGGCGGCCCTCCGCCGCCTCTCTGGGTGTTCGCCGGGCCCCCAGAGCTCCATGGGGGTTCGACGGCCACCCGGAGGGCTGCCGGGGGGCCGGAATAACCCCTCCGGCACCTCTGTCTTCTTGGCGCGGCAGCGCGTGGTCATGGTGAGTCCCACACGCCTTGTCTTCTTGATCGAAGCCTCCGTCTTCATCTCGTTCCGGCCCGTCTTCAAGAAAAATCGTCTTTTTGCCCTTGTCCTTTGCCAAAGGTGGCTCCTTTTTACTTGGATCCGCCTTTGGTACGAGATGTGCGGTCAACGCCGCTATAGCTTCCGTTAATTCCGACAATTTTGCCTCCGTTTTCTCTTGGTTCTCTTTCATCTCTTTCATCTCTCCCCGGATCTCCGCGGCTATCTCGGCGTCTTCCCTTCTCACGTCGATGAAACCCTTGCTAATTTGGGCCTCCATCCATTCAACTTTCTCTTCCAAAATTTCGACCCGCTCCTTGAATCGTGTGTTTGCCATAGATCGACCGCTCTGATACCAATTTGATACGATTAAGGCTTTTTGTGGGGATCAAAGGTAGGATTTTTATGGCTTTGGACTTCCTAATCTAGGGTTTATATGACGAAGAACTAATATTAAAACACTAATTAATTCCTAGAATAATAAATTTAAAGGAACGAGCAACTAATTAGCAAGATGATTAAACTAGGGATTCTAAGGAAATAATAATACCTTTCTCAATTCTTCGATGATCCCGTAGCTAGGGCCGGCCGGCCCCTTATTAGGGGAGGGATTAGCAAATGTCTAATTACCCCTTGACCCTCCCCTTCTCTTGCGGAATTACAAGTTTGGGACCGGGTCCGTGGTGGACCCAAGTCGCCTCCTCCGTTCATAGACCCGAACCGGATTCTCCTCCCTAGCCATGCGAGCCGCACCCTCCTCTAACCGAGCCGCATCATAAACATGATCTTTTTTCCTTGAACCACGAGCCCATCTGGCTAACTCATCAAAATATCTTCATCTAACTCACCGTACAGAAAAATAATCTTCACATCAAGCTGCCCAAGCTCCAAATTATATCGAGCAACCATGGCACGTAACACACAAATGAAGGTGTGTTTCACTAAAGTCCATACATTCTTTCTGACCGTAACCTTTAGGGACAAATCATGCTTTATACCCTTTTTCTTCAACCTCCGAAGTTCCCGTCTTTTTCTTAAAGATCCACTTACAACCAACAATTTTTCTTGCTTTTGACGGGTTGACAATCTCCCAAGTCTGGTTCTTCTAAAAAGATTCCATCTCTTCATTTATAGCACAGTTTATTGTGTTGATTCTTGATTGGTAATAGCATCTGAATAATTAGAGGGCTTATGAATAGACTATGTCACGCTTAACGTTTAAACTACAAGATCTATATATCTCTGAGGTAGCCTGATCTATTGCCTTTCTCGATCAGTAGCGATGTTGTATTGTTGCTCCTCATACGCGTTATTCTCGCTACGGGACTCATTAGCATCTACCCGATTGGGCTGAATTGGGATGAGCACCGGAGTTTGCTTTGCTTCAAAATACACAAGCTCGCTAACACAATTATCTTTTTCTGAAGAGACATCAGACTCCTTCAGATGAAGCATGAATTTTTTTATCAAAAATGACACCCCTATTGATCACCAACTTAGGCTTAGAATCTATTGTTCAGATTTGGTATCATTTTACACTTGAAACATAACCAATAAAGATATCTTTCTTTACCTTTAGATTAAGCTTTACATCATTCACATGATAATATGCAAGAAAACCAATTACTTTCAAGATGGAGTAATCAGCAAGTTTACCATGCCCCAATAAGAATGTTGCAATCAATACACCAGCTGGAGATCGATTCACCAGATAATAAATCATTGACATTGCCATACCCCAAAATGCCTTTCACATCCGATATTTGAAAGCATGCATCTTTCTCTCTCCAATTTAATCATATTCATATGTCCCGCCACTCTATTTTGTTGTGAAGTTTCTGTCACCGTGTGATGCAGTGCAATACCATCTTTTTTGGTATAACTTATTGAACTCAATGGGAACAGAACTACATATTGCTGTCTGTTCAAAGACACTTAATCTTTTTTCCGATTTAGTTCTTGACCAAAGCTTTTCAGTTCTTAAATGAGTGATGGATCTCATTCTTTTTCTTTAACACATATATCTAAACCATTCTAGAATAGCCATCAATGAGAGTAATCATATACATTGCACCATCTTTAGAATGAATTTAAGAAAGTCCCGAGACATCAGAGTGAATGTAATCCAAGTTATACTATCCTTTTTTGCTTACCAAAGATGTAATGTTTACAAAAGTCCAATTTCTCCACCTTATAACCTTCAAGCAAATCTCGCTTGCGTAACACAATTAAGCCACTCTCACTCATATGCTCATATGCTATAATTTGGTAATATGACTCTGCTGATTATAATGCAGCAACACTGATAACTATAGTTCCTTGAAGAATATATAAACTAATCATCTAGATACCTTTTATAATCACCAATGTACCTTTGACGCGTAAAAAAGTCCGCCTTCAAAAATATAACAATAACATTTCTTGTCTAAGATTCCTAAAGAGAACATATTTCTATCTAGATCTGATACATATCAAACATCTCCAAGAGTTCTCAACATATCATCATGCAGCCGAATTATGATAGTCCCAATACTGACTATCTTATATTGTGTCACTTTCCATCAAGGCTACTCCACCATTGACCTTCTCATATGCGTTAAACCAACTGCGATGAGGACACATGAAAAGAACATTTGGAATCCAACACACACTTAACAAATGGGCAAGCACAATATGTGATTGAGATAACTGTATCAATATCTTGATAATCTTCTTTTGCAACACCAGCAATTGAGGAGTAATCATGAGACTTTTCCTTCCCCTTCGCTTTCAACTTTAGGCAATCAAACTCCATGTGGCTATTTTACTTGCAGTAGTGACAATCAATGTTCTTCAAACATGATTTTGATTTTAACCTCCCTCTGAACGTGAAAGCTTCTACACCTTTCTCCGATCAACCACGTCAATTTTCTTGATAAAAGCCCTTTGCAATCAAACCTTAAGCTTGAACCTACTTGGTGGTATCAGAAACCTTCTGTTGCAACTCATAAAAGTGAAGGACAGATCTAACATCTTCCAAGAACCGAGTGTCTCAAACATATTCGGACAAAATCTTCATCATCAATTTTAGCATCTATATTTTTAAGATTCATTAAAATCTTATTCAATTCATCAAGATGGTCTTTCAGCAACGTACCTTCTTTCATATGAAATGTGACCAGATGTTACTTTAGCCTTTAGGTATAGCTTGATGGTTAACAATTTTTATATATAATGACTCCAACTTGAGCCACAAGCTAGCTGTAATATCTTGATCGGCTACCTTCATAGGGACTTCATCGAACATGTATAGTTAGTTGGTAGCAAGTGCATTGGCTTCTAATGTTACTTCGTATCAGACGTCGTACTTGGAATCTTATCTTTTTTGACAAGTGCATCTAGCAAATTTTGTCAAGTCAACAGAGATGCATCTTGATATGTGATGAACTGAAACTATTCTTTTCATCAAACTTTTCGATCTTGTGCATTATGAAAACATGCTTGTACTAAATCAAGTAACCAAAGATTTGATACTAATTTGTGGCGGATAATGAATGCTACCCGAAGTCAAAAGCAAGTCACAATTTGCACAAGATAGAAAATAAGGAAAACAACAACACAAGAGAAACGAAGATTTATGTGATTCGATACTATGGCATATCTCCACGAGCAACGGTAATCAAAATTTTGCTACGGTAGAGAGGAAGAATTACAACAGGGTAATTACTCACTATTCTCATAGACCCAAAACTACCAACTAGATGACCCATTGAAAACCCAAAGGTTTTTTAATAAAAGAGACCTTTGGACTCCTTAGTTTGTGTTTCTTCTCACTGCTCTATTCATAAGCCTCAGCCTGCAACTCTTCTTATATGAGTTATTTAAAGAGAGAATGGCATTGCTTGTGTTGTTCAGAAAATGAAGTTTTCCTAATTTCAGCAAAGGCAACCCATTCAACAAAGTTAGGTAGACAAGAATGGTAGATAAAGAAAAACAAACAGGTTGTTGGGATTAGTCTTCTTTTGTCCGTCTTCTTTTGTGTTACTATCAGCAGCTGTCTTTCTTCTTATATCTGCATTCATTTTTTTGTCTTCATCATATTACCATACATTTCGTCATTCTCCTTTTGCCACTCTTTTCTTGATGTGTTCTTGAACTTCCCACGTTTGAATCCATAGAGAGTTTTATACGTGTGTCCTATAGTGGAAGATCTAGATAAATCAAGCTATATATATATATTGATACGGGTCTGCTGATAGCTCAGCTCGACCGACCGATCAAGCGGCTGATTAAGGGGAAGACTAATGATCGATCACGTGTGAGTCACGTGATTCTGGAACGGGTTATATAACGTCACGTGGAGGGATTGGTAGGGTGCATTGTTTGCTCTCAGCTGTCGCTGGAGCGGACCGAGGGGGTCATCGTCCCCATATCTGTGGCCTCGAGCCCTAATCAATAAAGCTCCAGATTTTACTCATTTCTCTTCCCTTCCATCTTGTTTTTCTGTGACTCTCCTTGCAAGGAATGACATCAATGACTCAAGGGAAGGGGTAGCTCGGTGTCGACGACCGTGGAGAGGGTGGGACCTCATCATTGGTATCAGAGCCTAACGGCGGAGCTTCATACATCATCACCGATGATCGTCCCGACGGTAATCCTAAGCAAAAGGATCTCAACGCCGACCAACGAGGGCAGTTTAGCACACCGTGGATCAGCAGTGTCCGCTTGGATCGAGAGACTGAGCAACGGATGGATGCACTGGGGCACGCCCTGGAAGCTCGATTTGCCACAGTTATCGGCGCTCGCTTCACCGCTCAGAATCAACGGATCGACCACAAACTCAATCGATTGGAGTCCCGATTCAGCGAGCTTCAGTCACACATCGGTGTTCGGTAATCCCCAATCTTCGTCGCCTTTCTCCTTTGGGACTCCGTCATTTCCTTCATCGTCATCTTCATCCATTTCTTCTCAATCACAGTCTCAGCGTCAAGGTTTCTCATTCTCTCAACAGCCTTCATCGTCATCATCTTCCCCCCTCTCTTTCTCATCATCTCCATTCCCATCCTTTTCCCTCGATACTTCATTTTCCTCCGTTTCTGGCTCAGCTTCATCTCCAGCCGCCGTCGCTTTTGGATCCTCTCCTTTTACGCCCTCATCATCAACTCCGCCCTCATCCGCACAATCCCTAATTTCAGTTCTGCTTCTGCTTCTGCTCTCTTTGGGTCCGCCTCATCAACTTCTGCCCATACCTTACCCCTCTTTGGAGTCGCTTCTTCTTCCTCCTTTTCTTCATCTTCTGCAGCTCCCACACCATTATTCTCTTCTTCTTCATCACTGTTTGGTGCGTCTACCACCACCACCACCACTGCCATTCCTGCTGCGGCAACCACTTCATCATCACCTACCCCATCATTCCCATCATTTTCTATAGCTTCCTCCGTCGCCCCTACTTCATCTGTCTCCTCTTTCTCCTCTTCGTCTACCCCCTCGTTTTCATTTGGTAGCAGCTCTTTGTTCTCCAAGACCACTTCCCCTGATGTCGCATCCTCAACACCTACCCCTTCAGCGACTGCAACGAACTCATTCCTCACATCCTCTTCGGCATCGTTGGCATCACCGGACTCCTTCCATGAGCCAACATTCAGCTTAACCAACGCATCTTCACCAGCTGCTTCTATTAAACCCTTGTCCACATTGTTCGGATCAAACTTGGCTCCATCATTTTCCACAACTGCTGCAGTCTACTACTACTGCATCTTCCACAACAATCATCGCTAGTCCCACAGCCCCTCTTGCGACAACTACTCATGCGCCATTTCCTTCACAAACCTCTGCTTCTTATGCTGCATCTACATCATCAATCCCCATGTTTGGGTCTGCTCCATTATCAACCACATCGCTTTTACATTATCTCTCACTTATGCGGCAATGACATCGCAGCAACACCAAAAATTACCCGTGCTATTTCAGGTTTTGCATTGCCAACAGCATCTACTCTGGCTGCCACTGCCACCACCATCACCTTATCAGCACCAGCATCAACCTCATCTATGTTCTCCTCCACATCGGCTTCCCCTCATTTGGCACTTCTGCATCAGTTTCTGCAATCACATCAGTTACTACCTCCACCCGCCTATTTGGCCTCTCCTTGCCCGAATCCGTTAAGTCCGCCGTTATCCAGAGGCTTACCGATGGAGATAACGGCTGTTTGCTCTCGAATGAGTTTAACGATGATGAATCTCAGAAAAAGGATGGTCAAAGAGTATCTTGTTGCCCTTGCTGATGAACTGAAAGATGATCCTCTTGTTATTTCAATTTTGGATGGACATGTTCTTTGCATTCTCATCGATGAAGAAGCTGATTTTGCCGTAATGGCAGAAAACCTTTTCACTGATCTTGATGTGGACCATAGAAGAAAGCTGTGCAAAAATGAGATACGCAATGCTCTTGTTCATATGGGCGTGGGAATGGGTGTTCCTCCTTTTCCAGCATTTAAAGATCTTTTGGATAACATTTTAAAGGGACATGGAGCTCAAGGGGAAGAACTGGGCCAAGCACAATTTGCACAGTTACTCCAGACCGTCATACATGATCTTGCAGATGCTTTGGCCACAAACAATGTCATTGTTTTTTGTCAAGAAAAGATCTGGGAACCGGGGAAAAATGAAGATGAACAATCTCTTCCTCCAGTGATTCGAGGCGGCAAAGATCTCCTCCAAACCACTTCTAAATTTATTCATCTGAATGCAACTTTTCATGAATGTGCATTTGGCGCTGATCTTCATGAAGAGGAGTTCGTCATCAAGAAATTAATGAAGGTCGGGTATGTGTTAATGGCGAAGATCAAGGAACATTTTTGCTTTGATCCCGGGGGACCAAGAAATTTAGCCGGCTTCTTGATATAGTTTTGAGTGAATTGGTCATTCTTCCACTAAGGGAACCTGGGTTATTTTCACATGGGAAGCTTCTGAGTCCATAAAAGGACGTTCTACTATATGGGCTTCCAGGGGCTGGGAAGACAGTCCTGGTAAAGGTCATAACTAGAGTATCTGGAGCTGTTTTTATTAATTAGAGGATATCCAATTTGATGAGTAACAGGTTTGGAGATGCTCAAAAGCTTGTGGCTGCAGTATTCACTTGGGCCTATAAGCGTCAGCCTGCTCGTATTTTTATTGACATGTTGGATAGTTTCTTAGTGCAGCGTTATACTACGGACCATAAAGCCATGACTAACATGAAAACTGAGTTTATTTCCTTACGTGATGGTTCTACTACAGATCGCAATGCACGTGTTATGGATCTGGCTGCTACAACCCATCCACCAAAGCTAAATGAGGCAATACCTAGACGCTTTCTCCAGACTTCAGAAATTGGTATACCCAGTCGAAGTGAGAGAGTTAAGATACTGAAGGTAATATTGGGGGAGCTTACTCGATTCCTGACCTTCGATCTGGAGACCAGATCGAATTTTCAAGGGGGAAGCAATGATACGGGTCTGCTGATAGCTCAGCTCGACTGACCGATCAAGCGGCTGATTAAGGGGAAGACTGATAATCGATCACGTGTGAGTCACGTGTTTCTGGAACGGGCTATATAACGTCGCGTGGAGGGATTAGTAGGGTGCGTTGTTGTTTGCTCTCAGCTGTCACTGGAGCGGACCGTGGGGGTCATCGTCCCCAATATCTGTGGCCTCGAGCCCTAATCAATAAAGCTCCAAATTTTACTCATTTCTCTTCCCTTCCATCTTGTTTTTCTGTGACTCTCCTTGCAGGGAATGACATCAATGACTCGAGGAAAGGGGAAGCTCGGTGTCGACGACTATAGAGAGGGTGGGACCTCATCATATATAATCTATGATTTGGATACATGGACAAGGACACAAGGGTCACACTTTGTTATGAACTCAGGATGTCAAACACGATAATCATGTGAACTCTAGACATGAGAACACAATAAATGTATATTTCATCTGCATATATGCATATTTGACTCATAAATATTCATTGGGTCTATATTCGTATCAAAAACTAAATTTTTAGTAGAATAATCTATAAAACAATAACTTTTATTAAGAGATGGCATAACATACGTCATACGGTACACATTCTTAGGGTGAATAATAATGTGCGTATTTACAAGGTGTTCGGGCATGGATGGGCACGTGTTGTCTTGGTATGTTGGCCACGATAATTTTTGTTTGGGAGAGTCCTCCATATCATATGAAGTAAAACCAAAAATCAAAAACCAAGATGTGATGATATCTTCTAACACTAACCTGAATACTAACGGTTATTTGGTTATTTTGTTGTGGGTCAAAACATTCTTATGTACTTTTTTGTGTTTGTGTGGGTGGTTTTTTGGTGGGTTTAAGGTTGAGGGGGTGGGGTGTTGGAGTTAGGGTTTATATCTGGTGGGAGGTTAACTTGCATAAGATGAATGCCAGATTTGCCTATGAAACCGATTATTGGGAATCTATGATACAATAAATCTTTGGAAGTTAATGTTCGGATCATGTGATGGCAATGAAAACACTAGAGGGTGTGAATAGTGTTCTTAAAATAATAAAACCTCTCTATAATTTTCTCCCTAAGACCAAAATTAGT
Organism: Scilla litardierei; assembly: GCA_030789695.1. NCBI lineage: Eukaryota > Viridiplantae > Streptophyta > Magnoliopsida > Asparagales > Asparagaceae > Scilla > Scilla litardierei. The sequence continues at coordinate 39,560,007 of CM061135.1, forward strand.
GTTACCTAATGTTGTCTTCATCAACCAATATAACTTGCAAAGATATAGGTAAGCAGCGAAATATTAAATGCAAGTAAGAAACAAGTGATAATAGTGCAATCGCAAACACACCAACTTTATCCCAGTTCATCCCTCCAAGGCTTACATCTAGTCCCCAAATCTCTGTTGGCCTTGAATCTACTATTTAAACAAATAGTTACAATAGCTCACCTATAATGAGAAATTTTTCCTTGCCTTCCTACAAGAGAGTTTTTACAAACACCATGCATCCAACAAAGATTTTCTGACCAACCCAAGTGAGAATAATAACAATGCTTTTGTAGATATGATTACATATAGCTTTTGAATGAAGCTCTTGTGTACAAGTGTAGTTAGAGGTGAAGGATCTTGATCTCTAACGAATATAAATGAAGCTCTAGGAGGAACAAGATGAATGGACAAGTAAAGATTGAAACTTGTAAAAGGTTTGGCCAAGTGGAGAGGGTTTTGTTGCTTAAAAGCTTTGGACTTTAGAAACTCTTTTTCTCTTAAGAATTTGATCAATAATATGTTAAGTAACTCCACCAACAAACCCACAAACATAGAGAAACATTTGGGTCCAAGAAATTGAACAAAGTGCCCCTCCTACGGGCAAAAAAGGACAAAAATTCAAATGTTCTGGACTATAAATAGTGACGTATTCGACTACAATTCAAATGGCAGTCGACTACTCAAACAACTGTAGTCGACTACCAACATAACTGTAGTCGACTACTTTTAGGGACAGAGCATTCCCAATAGAAAGTAGTCGACTCTTACTCAAAGAGTAGTCGACTCTTTTACAGAAACATAAGTATTTGCTCTAAAAACTTAGGAAAACATTTTCAAAACATTTTAAAATATTTTTAAATCATTTTATGTGTGATCCTAAATGTGTGAACAAGTCCTTAACATTCTAAGATAAGGAAAAGAAAATTTCATCAAATATAAAATATTACATAAAATCACTAAATGTATTTTTCATGCTTCAAACTCCTTGTCTTGCTTATATAACTTCTTGGCCTTATTAGCTTATCAATCCTTTGAGTGCTTCTTTGATTTACTTTGAATTTTTGCACTCATGTATTTGATGACATGTTTGCCATAATCAAAACTATAAGTGATGCCTCAATATCTAACATTGTTTCTTTTTTTGATGATGACAAACATGAATACCAAATAACATGAATATATGTTAAAACTTACACTTCCTATAACACAACTTGTTAGTGCAAACCAAGTGTGAGTGTTGCAAATCATATTATATATGTATGGTCATCTAATACTTCTTCTCCTTTTGTTATCATTAAAAAGGATATTCAATAAAAGTTATCTCTCTCCCTTCTAAAAAATGCAAGCTTTTAAAAATGTTCGCCCAATCATACAAATATCTCTCCATCTAAATGTATGTCAAACGAGTCTAAAGTGTATCGTGACTCAATATCAAAACATACCGAGTGTTGAAAAAAATTATATAAAGATACCGCGTATTAAAATATAGATGCATAGCTTCCCCTGCAAAGTTGCTCATTATTTTTGAATCTCCTCTAAAATTGTGCATGTTCTTTGAAATTCTGGGAGCAACCATCTAATCCCATCAAATTTGAGTACATGAAAATAACGATCTTGATACTCTTTTCTTTCGAGTCTATGGGATTAGTCGTACATGATAATATCACACATAGGGTGAAAACAATGAGTATCTCTAAAAATAAACATTAAGCATGGATACTCAACATAATTGGGTTCAAGCAAATGAATATTTAATAGGAACCCAAATCCATTTAAAATTTGTTTCCTAGCATACAAAGAATTTCTAGAATCATGCATATTCTTTACAACATTATGTATATATGCATTTCTATCAATAAAGCTCCAATGCTTTCGAACCCAAAACATATTATCATGTAATCAATGCATGGACATGGAATTCTTCTTAGCATATGGATGCATAATCACATGATTAGCATAATCCAATTTATGAATAGAACTATAAGAAATATAAATTTCACAAACTTATTGCAGGTAAATTTTCACTACATAAAAATGTAATTCTTCTTTTTAGCATGCAAAAAATCAACATGATTCACTCTACTTCTAACAACATTCGTAGGCATAGAATCATGTTTACACGAACAAATTGTACTCAAGCTATCATTGCTCTTAAATTATCAAATTTAGAAACAAGTCCTTCATGCATACGTTTGCTCAAAGATAAATCACTAAAAACATATCAATTTTAGCATTAATATTCTTACATTCATCCATGATCAAAGAATTTTTCACTAATCTATTATTATCAATTCTCAATTTTTCAATCAATTGATTAGCATCATTTAATGTAACAAAAAATTCATCATGCTTAATCTTCCAACATTCATGATTATGCAACAAAGTATTATGCTCTAAATTTAATCTATCATGATCATGCTGCAAAGATTTATAGTGCTCAACTAAATTATTGTATTTAACAATGTCATCCTCATCATTAGAGGTAGACTTTACCTCATCAATCGTTTGTGCCGTGTAGCACATGAATGAATCCTTTCTTCTTTCTTTAGAAGATAAACCCTCGGAGGTGGATTCCTATTGCTCCTCTATCATGTGCCAAAATTGGTTTGATGTAGCTCCTAACACAAGATTCAAAATTTTGTCATTAAAAAACTTTGTTTACTACTCATTATCTCTCCACCTTTGATTTCCAATTCCTCTTCCTCTTTCATCCACTGTGATTCGTGTGTGGTATGTCGTTGATAAGGCTTCTCCACAAGCTTCCAAAGATTGATATCGATGGATTGAATATATCTCGTCATCCTCTTTTTCTAATCAAGATAATTTGCACCATGGAACAATTGTGGAAATTTCCTTTTAGTAGATGAGACTCTTGTTAATGGCATCTTATCCCGAGCTTCGATACCACGTGTTGGGATCCTGTGATGGCAATGAGAATACTAAGTGGTTGAATAATGTTCTTAAATAAAAAAACTTCTCTTCAATTTTTTTCCCTAAGATCAAAATTAGTGTTAACTAATTTTATCTTAATCAACCATGCAAAGATATAGATATGCATCGGAATATGAAATGCAAGTAAGAAACAAGAAATAATATCGAAATCACAAACACATCAATTGTATCCTGATTTACCCCTCCATGGGTACATCTAGTCCACAAATCTCCGTTGGGCTTGAATCCACTATTTAATCAAATAGTTACAACACCTCGCCTACAATGAGGAATTTTCACTTGCTTTCCTACAAAATGGTTTTTACAAATACCTTGCATCAAACCAGTGTTATCAATGGCGGATGGCGGCCTAAGGCGGTGAGCCAAAAATCCGTCATAAACATATAGCGGATGAAATAGCGGCCTATGGAGGACGGCCTACGTGCGTATGTGTATGCTCTCTCTCTCCCCCTCTCCCCCCCCCCTCTCTCTCTCTCTCTGTATGTGTATGAATGTGTGAGTGTGTGTAACTGTGTATGTGGGTGTGTATGTGGGTGATTGTGGGTGTGTGGGTGTGATTTTGTATGTGTGCGCGTGCGCGCGTATATGTAATTATGTATGTATGTGTGTGTGTGATTATGTATGTGTGTGTGCATGTGTCTGTATGTATCTGTATGTATGTATGTGTACGTTCTCTATCTGTGTGTGTGTATCTGTATGTGTGTATACGCACGTGCGTATGTATGTGTATGTATGTGTGTATAAAAACTAAAAAACTGCAAAAACAAATTAAAACAACATAAATAATCAAAAAAATAATTGAACGTTCGCCATATGCGCCATAAACCACCACATGGCGGGCGTTATGGCGGAAATAGCGGGTGCTATGGCGGAAATAGCGGACGGGACCATATCATGCTGAAAAGCGGATGGCGAATGGCGATGAGCCCAAAAACCGCCAGGCCATTCCGCCATGGTGCCCATGGCGCCGCCATTTGATAACACTGCCTCAAACAAGGATTTTCACTCACTAACTCAAGTGACAATACTTACAATACTTTTGTAGATATAATTACATATAGCCTTTGAATGAACCTCTTGTGTAGAAGTGTATCTATAAGTGAATGATCTTGATCTCCAAAAAATATAAATGAGGAACTATGAGAATCAAAATGAATGGCCAAGTAAAAATTGAAACTTGTAAAAGATTTGGCCAAGTGGCAAGATTTTTGTTGCTTAAAAGCTTTGGACTTTAGAAACTCTTTTGTCTCTTAAAGATTTGATCAATGATAAGTTAAATAACACGAGCAACAAACCCCATATATATAGAAACATTCAGGATCCAAAAAATTGACCAAAATGCCCATCCAACGAGCAGAAAAAACAGGCATAAATTCAAATGTTTTGGGCTGTGAATTTGCTCTAAAACTTAGGAAAACATTTTAAAATATTTTTAAATCATTTTATATGTGATCCTAAATGTGCGTGAGCTTCTAGCAAGGCCTTAACATTCTAAGACAAGGAAAAGAATCAAATATAAAAAATTACATAAAAAATCCCTAAATGTATTTTCCATGCTTCAAGCTCCTTGCCTTACTTCCGTAACTTCTTGGCCTTATTTAGCTCATCAATCTTTTGAGTGCTTCTTTGATTTGCTTTGAATTCATGCACTCATGTGTTAGACGACATGTTTGCTCATCATCAAAACTATATGGGATGACTCAATATCCAACAGTTAACACAATAGTCCATATAGTTTGGACCAATCTTGAACCCAAAGCTTAAGATGAGATATTGTAGTTCAGTCTCATGTTTATCTCCTTTAGGTAGTCATCTATGATTCTGTGTGTGACAATTACACGGACACATGAATATGTTAGCAATCGCTCATATGAGTTACATAGTCTCATATCCAGCATCTATATCAATTACATAGGCCAACTAGGCAACTAATAAAAGAACAAGCATCTCTTGTTATAAAGATGCTAGCTATTTTACCATAGTCTACAAGATTAGATTTAACTATAACATTGGCCATTTCATTTCATTGTTTGACGTGGACTCCATCCCAATTAATGAAATATTTCTCCAAAGTTTTTGCATCAAGTAATAACATAGTTTCTTTAGGGTTCATATAATTTTTCAAAATATGCTTTTATCGATATCCCGTTATCATTTTAGAAGTGTGGCAATTGTTTATTTCATGATGCATATAGTGTTTCATGTCTCCTTAAAGTTTTTTGGAAGCTTCCTTCGTGATCTTCATTGGTGTGTGTGGTTGATAGGTTTTTGATAGAATTGGGGCTGAAATTTGGGATTTTTATTGAAATAGAAGTAGAACACAAGATAATCGACCCTTTTCAAGAGGGAGTCGGCTCTCCAAACTAGATCTACGACTACAACTTACTCTCTCACTAGATCTATGACTAATACTCTAAGAACTAGGGTTTATAACTCTCAAATTGCATAAGAAAACAAAACAGATGTCCTAAACATATATAGGAGCAGATTTCGTCAAATAAGGAAAATACTAAAAATTTGCCAAAATAGAAAATACTAATTCAGCCCCAAATCTTGCCAAATCTGTCCGACGCCTAATTTTGCTCCGCGGATTGTGCCTTGCGTCTTCCCCGCTGATACGTAATGATCTCATCATTACTCCCCCCCAAAAGAACAACCTTGTTCTCAAGGTGAAAGTCAGGAAACCTCTGCGTAATGACATCGTAGGGTTCCCAAGTCGTCTCATGGTCTGGTAGGCCAGACCACCTAACCAGAACCTCGCGCTCCCCTGCCTGTCCTCGGCGAACCCCTAGAACCTCTGATGGCTCCAGAAGGACCTACATGTCTGCTGTCAGTGGTAGTGAGGATGAAGGTGTGTGGTCGCCGATGGCACGTCTCAACTGAGAGACATGAATAACTGGATGAATCGCTGAATCTGGTGGTAACCACAGTCGATAAGCCACCTGCCCAATACGCGCATCCACCCTGCATGTGCCAAAGTAGCGAGGAGATAACTTCTCATTCCTCCGGTGAGCCAGTGATTTCTGTCTGTAAGGACGCAGCTTCAACTAGACCATGTCGCCCTCTGCGAACTGAATATCTCGCCGGTGTCCGTCAGCTTGGGCCTTCATCAACTGTTGCACCCGTAATAGATGACGGTTCAACTCCTGAAGCAGCTGATCCCTCTCTTCTAGCAACTGCTCCACCTGAGATACTGGTGTGAAACCCCGACCGTAGTACAACAAGTGCGGTGGGTCCCTCCCGTACAACACCCTAAAAGGGGTGATCTGAGCCGCAGTATGGAACGAAGTATTGTACAATACTCCGCCCACGCCAACCACCTTGCCCACTACTTCGGTGCATCCAATACGAAACAACGGATATATGTCTCGATACTCCGGTTGACGACCTGCGTCTGGCCATCAGTTTGTGGATGATACGCAGTACTTCTCTTCAGCTTTGTCCCCTGCATTTTGAACAGCTCCTTCCAAAAATGGCTGAGGAATACCTGGTCCCTGTCTATCACGATCGACTCCGGTACTCAATGCAATCGAATCACCTCCTTGATGAATGAGGCTGCCACTGTCACATCTGTGTAAGGGTGTCTCAATACCACAAAGTGTGCGTACTTGCTCAGCATGTCGACCACCACCATGATAACTGTGTCCCCTTCCGATTTCGGAAGCCCGTCAATGAAGTCCATGGTGACCTCCTCCCAAACGCGCTCTGGCAACGCTAGTGGCTACAACAATCCTCCCGGAGCTGTTGCCATACACTTGTGATGTTGACAAACGTCACACTTTGCTACCCATGCTGATCAAGCGTTGGTAAGTCTTGAGGACCCCGAATGGCCCCCTACTGCACTCCCGTGGAACTCATGTAGCAGTGTCGGAATGTGAGTCGAGCTCCTCGACACCACCAGGCGGTCTTTATGCAGTAAGTGTTGTCCGTCCATCCTGTATCCTGGGTGCGCTGTGGGATCCTGAAGTAACGCCGCCATAATCTTGCTTGGCTCCTCATCCTCTGTTATCTCCCTCATCAATGGCTCCAAATCCAGCAATACTGGCAGAGAGAGAGAGAGAGAGATCTGCCATATGAGAGTCTACATCCCTCCGCGACAAGGCGTCAGCTACCTTGTTTTCCAATCCTGGCTGATACTGGATCTCGAACTTATACCACATAAGCTTTGTCAGCCATTTCTGGTGTTCATCCGTCACCATCTGTTGCTCAAGTAAGTACGTGAGGCTCCTTGGTCAGTACGCACCAGGAATGGTTGGCCCAGTAAGTATGGCATCCACTTTTGAACGGCGAAAACTATGGCCATTAGCTCACACTCGTACACAGATTTAAGCCGTGCTCTAGATGATAATACCAGGCTGAAGTAAGTGACGGGCCTCTGATCCTGCATCAGTACCGCTTCCAGCCTATATCCAGACGCGTCGGACTCCACCACGAATGGCATGCTAAAATCCGGAAGTGCCAATACAGGGACGCTCGTCATGGCCCTCTTCAGAGCCTCAAATGCGGCAGTGGCTTCCTCCCCCCAATGAAATCTATCCTTCTTCAGCTGCTCTGTCAACGGCCAGACAATGGTGTTGTAGTGCTTGACGAACTTCTTGTAGTAGCCCATCAAGCCTAAGAACCTCCGCAGCCCCCGTAAGATGGTAGGGCGCGGCCACTCCACCATCACTACGATCTTCGAACTCTCTGCCTCGACCCCATTAGTGGAGACTATATGTCCCAGGAACTCCACGCTCCGCTGGCCAAACAGACACTTTTTCCTATTGGCGAAGAGCTGATGCTGCCGTAACTCATGTAACACCAGCGTCAAGTGCTCCACATGCGCCTTTCTGGTCTGGCTGTAAACCAGTATGTCATAAAAAAAGACGAGCACGAATCTCCGGAGGTAGGGTCTGAACACATGTTCATCAAGGCCTGAAATGTGGCTGTTGCGTTGGTCAGCTCGAAGGGCATAACCAAAAACACATAATGGCCTTCATGAGTCCTAAAGGCCGTCTTCTTCACATCATATCCCTTCATTTGGATCTGATGATAGCCCGACTTAAGATCGATCTTCGAGAATATCGTGGAGCCATGCAGCTTATCGAGTAACTCATCGATCACTGGAATAGGAAACTTATCGGGTACAGTTTCCTTATTCAGTGCCCGATAGTCTACACAGAATCTCCAGATGGCGTTCTTCTTCTTCACGAGTAACACCGGGCTAGAGAACGGGCTAGTGCTGGGCTGGATTACTTCCGCATGTATCATCTCATCAACCATCTTCTCGATCTCCCCCTTCTGAATCTGGGGGTAGCGGTAAGGCCGTACACTGATCGGCGCAACTCCTTCCTTGAGCACTATGGCGTGCTCGTGGTCTCGTGGGGGTGGTAGTCCATGAGGTTCCTAAAAACTCCCCAAACTGGTCCAACACCTGTTGGATCTCTGCATGAATATCTTCCGCCTTGCCTGCTGTCTCCACCGCTAGACCTTGGATCCACCAAGAAGCCTCCACCCTCTGCCTGTAAGGTCCTAGCCATCACCTTCAGGGAAACCCGTGATCGGCACAGACCTGGGTCCCCTTGAAGTGTCACCCGCTTGTCCCCCGCCTGGTACTCGATCCGGAGCAACTTCCAATTTGTCATTGTTTCCCCAAGCTCTGCAGCCATCACATCGCTAAGATGACTTCTGTGCTGCCCAGATCCAGCGGCAAGAAGTCCTACACAATCCTGACCCCTTAGAGGGTCAGAACCACACCTCGGCATACTCCTCTTCCCCGTTCTACCTGGCCGATGCCCATCATTACCCCAAAGCTACATGTATCCACCAACTCCAACCCTTGTTGCTCCACAACTCAATTGGAAATGAAGTTGTGGATGGCCCCACTATCAATAAGCACCGTCACCTCCTGCTCCGCTATCTCTCTGATCAGCTCCATAGTGTGGTTCGGTGTGAACCCCACTACGGAGTTGAGAGATACATTTGCGACATCCAAGTGAGTGTGCTCCTGCTCCACCTCTGCCGCCACCAAGAACTGCTCAACTTCCTCCTCGACATCAGACTCTCCGTCGTCCTCATGTACCAAAAGCACCTGTAAGGTTTGCTCTCGACATCTATGCCCAGGACCGTACTTCTCATCACACCGGAAGCACAGCCCCTTCGCCTTCTTATTTGCACACTCAGTCTCTGTCATGCTCCGAAAAGGCCCACTAGGTTGTGTGGCGCTGTCCTTATCTTTGATCGCCAGTAGTCCGCCCGTCTGTCCTCCCGGTGCGGCGGGCTTTTGCCCTCCTACCTGACCTGCGGTACGGAAGGCACATCCGCTCCATCCCCCTTCGCTCGTCGCTCAGCTGTGTTCTTATCCTCCGCCATTTGCGCCAGCTCCATAACGTCCATCAGCCCCATCGGTCGCTGCATGAGTAACTCAGCCCGAATGTTGGGCTTAAGCCCTTTCATGAAGCTTCACATCAAGGCCGCCTCCGGGATGCCCCTCACCTGTCCTCCGAGCGCCTCAAATCGTTCCACATAGTCCTTCACCGTGCCCCTGCTGCAGGGCCATGAGCTGCTCGTAGAAGTCTCCTCCATGAGTGTTCCAAAAACGATCGAGCAAGCACTCCTTGAACTCCTCCCAAGATCTGATCTGCCGCCACTGCAGTTTCCATTGGTACCATGCAATGGCCTTCCCCTCCAAACAGAGCACTGCCGCCTGCAATTTCTCGGGCTCCATCAATCTGTTCACCTGAAAGTACCTCTCAGCCCTATAGATTCACGCATATGGGTCGTCTCCGTCGAAAATCGGTATCTTCAATTTCCGGACCCTGCTCTCCAGCCCCGCGTTGCCCTGGTTCGTCCTCTCCCTTGGAAATCCAAAGTGAAACTGGTGCTGGGCATTGCGTTGTGCCCTCCCTTCGTCCCATAATCCTCCTCCGTTTTTCCAGCCTCCATCATCTCGAACTGGGCCTCGGTGCTCTCAAGGGTTACCCCTAAGGTCTCCATATCCTCCTCCCTGTTGGCGGGTTCTCGCTGGCTGCCCTTCCCCTTCTGAATGGTTCGTCAGCGCCCATGGGCCTTGAAGATGATCTTCAGGGTGCTCAGCTGTGTATTGAGGATGTGTCGGGCCTTGACGAGCACCTGAACCAGCCCCCGAAAACTGTCCAGCACCTGAACCAGTCCTCGGGCCGAAAAATGCCCTTTTTAAGCTCTGGCAGCTGCTGACCCCCAAGGATGGCCCTGGGGGTTCGCTGCTCCACCATAGGGGGTCGCGCGGCCCCCAAGAAATAGCCTGGAGATCGCGCGGCCCCCAGGCTGCGGCCTGGGGGTCGCGCGGCCCCCAGGAATTTCCTGGGGGTCCGTGCGGCCCCCAGGAATGCTCCTGGGGCTGCGCCATAGGCACTGTGGGCCTGTTGAACCCCCCGTGAGGGGATAGGGTTCCGGCAGCCCACTCTCGTTGCCTCGTCTCATCCGGATCTGTCCCGTCTCGATTTCTGCCTTCTCCTCCGGATGTCTCGTCGCCCAAAATTATGAGCTTGCTTTTCCCTTTGTCTAAAGGTGGTTTCTTTGGCCTAGATCTGAAGATTGAGCAAAAAGTTACCATTTTTAGACTCGTCCTTCTTGCGGCGTGGGTTGTCTTGCTTCTCCACCCATGCCTTCATCATTGCCGTGAAATCAGATAACTTCCCGTCGAAGGAGTCGATCTTCTTCTCCATGGCGTCATGCTTCCTCTCCATGGCGTCATTCTTCTCCTCCACCTTCTTATCTAGATCTTCCATCTTGGAACTTCTTCTTGTCGTCGCCATGTCGGATCGTCGCTCTGATACCAATTTGATCGGGTTTTGATAGAATTGAGGCTGAAATTTGGGATTTTTATTGAAATAGAAGTGGAACACAAGATAATCGACCCCTTTCAAGAGGGAGTCGGCTCTCCAAACTAGACCTACGACTACAACTTACTCTCTCACTAGATCTATGACTGATACTTTAAGAACTAGGGTTTATAACTCTCAAATTGCATAAGAAAACAAGATGACTGTCCTAAACATATATAGGAGCAGATTTCGTCAAATAAGGAAAATACTAAAAACTGGCCAAAAATAGAAAATACTAACTCAGCCCCAAATCTTGCCAAATCTGTCTGACGCCTAATTTTGCTCCGCGGATTGTGCCTTGCGTCTTCTCCGCTGATACGTAATGATCTCGTCAGTGGTATTGATATATTTCCTTTTTTAATTTCACAAGCATCATTCATATGTTTCGATAGTGTGTTCATTAAAGGCTTATTACCTCACATGGTCCGTCTTTTCGGTGCCTACCATCATCATCATCTTAGCAGTCATCCTAAAAATTAGGGTCAGCTATATGAACTCAATGGAAATATTATTGGATTGTGATGTCGGATACTCGTTTTTCATGTATTACGATCTAACATTTTCTCTCCGCCAAATCAAGATCTTTCATGTACCTTCTACCATGTCTTCTACGATATACCTCTTTCTTTTGATCTCAATGTTAATATCTTCTATCTTTCTAACAGGCGCAACAATGGGTCTTCTAGGTATATGTCCAAACTATCTCCAGTGATATTCTTTTATTTTATCCTTTATAGAAATCACACACCTTTACTTGGATCGTTTCTTACATTATCTTTTCTAATGTTTTCGCATATCCATCACAATATTAGTATCTTTGTCACACATATACTCTGTTCATACTTTTTGGTTATATCCTAACACTTCATACCATTTAATAAAACTGGTCTAATCGTTGTCCTTTGAATTTTACCACTAAACCATAACAAAACATTTCAATCATTCGACACTCCTGTTGCGGTTCTCCACTTCAACCATCCTGCTATGATTCCTTAATCATGTTCGCATCTTGCCTCCATGTCCTATCCAAATTTTGGACCCCAGGTGGCCAGGAAAAAGATATGATTACAAAACTTGCTATATGAAATCAAGTTCATCTCCCATGGCACAAAACCAGTTTAGAGCCAAACAGAATGATGTTCCCATGTTTTTAAACAATTCCCGCAACCTGCACCTTCATATTCCATATTCCTGGTATTGATCTTCAATATCAGGTGCATGATTTATTTCAAGAGTTACAGATGTTTAATGTGTAGATGAGAAGTAGAATTTTACAAACTAAAAAATTCACAAAAAAGGAAAGCATATAGAATTGTGGCTGTGAGAGTAACCTGACTGCTCCAATTTATCAAATTTCACTAGCCAAGCATCTGAACCAATCTGAGAAGAAGATACTCGGTCCACCCAAACTCGAAATTGCTTTCCTTTTTTATCACCATAATGTGATGCAGATAAATCTATGCCTTCATGAAGAGAACGCTCTACTCCGGAAGGATGGACGATAGTTCCATTTTGATACTATAAAAATAACAAAACCAGGTAGCATCAAAATATGTAAGTTCATGGAAAGCAGGATCTAGTACAGTTCATATTTATCATAAGATATCATCTAAACTCTAAAGAATATTATCATCATGTACATACTTATAATCAAAGAAATTTTAGTACAAAACAAATAAATTTATGAATCAAGTTGCTAAGATATGGACTCATACCTAGTTCTTGACATTAAAAATAACAACATAAGCGCTAACGACGACTTGAAGAAACTTACACTGATCCTTTTCATATTCTCGATAATTATTTCAGGGTTTTGCAGCTCAGCTCGACGAAATCTCTCATACAACAAGTAAAACATCACGACCTCATGCCCAGGGTTAAAGTTCTCCAGATTGCAAGTAGATAAATCCTCAATATCCCTCGGAGATACGTTAGGGCCCAGCTTGAAATGGCCTATAGCCTGGATTATACCAGCAGCACATCTTTTACTGGCATGAATTATCTTTGGATTATTCTTGGCATTTTCTGTATACCATTGCAATAATTCCTCTTGTGCATTGCTGACCTACAAAGTTACATCCATAAGTTTCCAAAAAGAGTAGCAATTATCACGGAACCTCTTCAACCATAGCTAATCTAATTTACCATCACGCCATGAACATCCGGAATACTGAATAGCTCGGCATCATTGCCGGAATCACCGCAAGCAAGCGTATTTACAGGCGTCTTCCCTTCTGATTTCAACTTCCTAAGCAAATATGCAAGAGCTTGTCCCTTGCCAGCTCCTTGAGGCAATATATCAAGGTCCATCCCCCCACTATAAATTATTTTCACATCCAACTGAAAAAAAAAAGATCATGACAGCTTCGCAAAAGGTTATCTACTATATATAGCTCAAAATTCCTTCGAAGAGAAATTCAACTGTGCATAGAACATCAAAAAGTTTAATGAACTCATTGTAATTTATTGTAAAATTAATCTCACCCCACGTTTCCCCAGCCGATCATAGAGAGCTTTCATCACTCCTTCGGCTTTACCCTTCTCAACGTAGAAGCTGACTTTATGTGGCCGCTGCTCGGTCGACGACTATAACCCAAAAAAACCAAATAATTCACATCAAATTAGCAAAACTTAAACACAATTCCTGCCAAAATGAACAAGATAACTTTTTTGCTCCAATTCTATCACCTGAAACTTGAGCTCGGGGAACTTCGAGGTCTCCTCGACGACGACATTTCGATCCCATTTCTGATCGAGGAACCGCTCCCATCCCTCGTCGACGACCATCGCCTCTCCGTAAGTGATCTCGGTGCCCACCGACATGATCGTGATGTCGGGGGTCAGCAAAGGCTTCTCCTTTCGCAGCTCCTTGTAAAGCGTCGGCGATCTCCCAGTCGAGAACACGAGGAGAGAATGGTGGCGGTAATTCGATTCCCATAACGCATTGAATCGGAGCAGCGAGAGATTTTCTGGATCGTGGTGATCGACCTAGTTAATTTGAAGCAGAAAATACGTCAAAAAGAGCTGATTTTTAATGCAGCGGAAATATTTGAGGGAAGCTTACCATTGTGTGATCGAGATCGGAGACGATCATTAGACGAGGGGGAGCATCGAGACGATACATTTTTTCCTGAAGTTGTAGCAAAATAAGAGAAAAGGGAGAGAACTTTTTATCTTTGAAGAGTGACTTGATAAAGGAAAACTAGAGCTTTTTAGAAATATCGATTGATCCAAATTTGTTGGCGCTTCTTTTGTAAAAGCGACGATCACCAAAGTTGCAAAAAAAACGGACAGCTGCTGCCAGGATTTTGAGAATATTCCGAGGGATATCTTTGTCTTTTTCACAAGCTCCGTTTCGGGAGAGCTTAGTGTGCCTAATGGGCTTTACGGGCTCGAAGTTGTTTGGAGCATGATCAAAAGCCTGAAATTATTTGGTTCCTCAAAATTTTAGGAAACTTTATTTTTCTTTTGCATAATTTGCATATTATTTACACTTACATCGCGTGATTGAAAATTCATAGATTTTTCAATAACAAAAATCGCGAACAAATTGACTTTCAGATGCAGCCTAAATATGACCATTGTTCCAAAAGCTCATGCTTTTTGATCTATTGGTGTCTTTAGTAGCCTCTGTTAAATACATGTAAATACTATTTCATGAAATAATGCATAGGAGAGTTTATCCCATATCGGGTCGCAAAATATAATAAATTCCTTTTGACTAAACAGTTTTTTCATTTAAATTCATGTTTTATGTTGCAAGTATTAAAATCTAGAAATTAAAAAAGAGAAGGATGATTATATACACCGAATAGGACCGGTGTGTAGGACCGATGTACATAATGATTGTGTCTAAAAATGGGAAAAAGACAAGAGTGGAAGAGTATGATTTGACTTATGATGTGATATTAATTTCCATTTTTGAGAACTTCTCTTCCATACACCGAACTGGACCGGTGTATATGGTCCTCCAAAAAATTAGTAATACAAAACATGTAACTTCAATTGCAAGATCGGCACCCCAAATCAAACAGCATGATTTTTGAACCGATGTCTGATCCACTTTACTCGAAAAAAAGCATATAAGTTTAAGAAATAAAGTTTCACTCTTTCAGATGACAGGAATAAGTATGCATTCTTCAATACATTCGAAGTTGGGAGGTAAATCTGAATGTCAACATCATCCAAAATACAGAATCAACCAACATCTTCCATAAACAGTGTCCCGAAATTACAATTTTACCCATGTCCCTCGAGGGGTTGCCCCCATTGAATTATAATTTGAGTTCCAAAAAATCATCTTGTATAGTATAAACATATATCTGTGTTAGCATCTACAAGCAGCATCCAAAAGGAAACAAAAGTCTCAATTTCGCTTGGAAGACTGCAGTTGGATCAGAACACAAGACCTTCGGAAGTAGAAGGCAAGAAAAGGGATACTTTCCCTCTAACAGAATGCATCAGCATTTCTCTTCTTTCGTCATCCTCACGACTCCCTCCAGATTCTTCCTATAACTCTCAGCTTCAATTCCTTCCGTTCTCCATCCGAGAAGGAGAGGGCAATGCTCCTCTGGACAATGAGACCGTCATGGCTGCCACGGACGATCCTGTGGTGGGTCCTGATGCTGCGGGGCACCCCTTGCCACGTCAGTTTCCGCCCATTACCTCCAACCTCTAGGCAGTATCCAAATTTCCGGGCCTCAGATTCCTCGCCCATGAAACGGAGGAAGGCCATGTAAACAGGTTCGGACCCTAGCAGAAATGCTTCAAAATGAAGACAGAAGTACTGACCGAAGCAATTGAAAAGCTGGCAAGCAAAACATCTAAATGCAGTCAAGTTCTAGCCGGCGTTTGGCGAAAAACCAGATAAAAATTAATAAAAAAACTCAGCAGGCATAATATTTCCTACTTGCAGTAAGCTTCCTGTTAAGACTTAGTTTGGATAATGTATTCTTCTAATCGCCACCAAGATCTGGTCTTGTTCCAAACCTAGGTGATGAAATGAGGAAATAATACGACGTTGCATAATATCTGTTGGATATGAAATACACCAAGAAACTTGAAAGACAGCATCATTTACATAAAAACAAAGGAATGAAACCATAATTTGGCATTATCTAATAGCCAAATAGTTAAAAGGGAAACTGAATTGGTAATCCAAGAAAATTAATTCATCTAAGTTGCACTTACAGACCAAATATGCTCATCTGTACGTTTTTGTTGACCAGTCAAAGAACTGTATAGTGACCCTTGCAGTTTTGATTTTAAAGAAAGGCATTGCATTCAATGTATAAGAATGATCCATCAGAAGAGACTTATGCATTGAGGACTTGGTTTCGGAAACGTAAGAAAATGTGTATAAAATGGAAGGAATAAAATAATAATAATTCAAACAAAGGCAAAGCAAGTGACTTACAGTTAAAGTCCATGAAACATTATCTACTGAGCAAGGGTCATGCTTCACATAGCGGTGATTAAAAGTGCAGCCAGTTTGGAGGTCCACCTTATGATTCTCTCTCAGATGAGACAAAAGAGACTGAATGTCCCCGCTGAAGGGGCAATCTGAACCTGGATGAGGGCATTCATATGGCCTATATATGCACTGTTCTTCATGCTGCAGCTTGATATAATAGGGGAACATCTCCTCACAGCCAAGGTATTGGTATGCACATGGCAAGTGGAGAGAAACTGCGAGCTTCTCGAGTGCTAGGCATCGTATATTGCCAATTTCCTTCCGGCAAATTGGGCACTTGTTGTTAACTCTGTTCTTACATGCAGAGCACAGAGTATGCCCACTGGGACACTGCAGCATGGAAGCAAAAAAAAACAAAAAAAAAATGGCAACATTTAATTAGACCAAAGAGAATTATGTAATCAGTTTGTGTTAAAACAGGCAACCAAGACTGCAAGCTTACAGATACATATATCAGGGTTGATGGCAACATAAAAGGGTTTTGTGTGCTTAATAATAGTAAGACATGATGAGAACAGTTCTCATTGTCAATAATTCCATAAACAAACTATCTTCTTTATTCACCTATAAAAGGACACCCTTCCTCAGATCCCTATCCATATGTATGAGTCCTTGATTTCTCGAACGGAAGAGTGATGCTGGTGGATGAAAATTAGTAGGACAATAGTAGCACTTGATAAGAAGCATGGTCAAGTAACTGTCATGTGGGAAAAACGACTTGATATAAAAAAGTTCTATTTGCTGTTGTTAATCATTTTTCATCTTTCTTTCAGTCATATGATCACGAAACGCATATGCACATGCATACACTTGCATGAAGAAAGAGAGAATATAGCAGATTTACGACAATAGTTTGATGCAAAACTCCCGTTAAAAGATTTGCATTGGTTAAAAAAATTTGAAGCTTTTACCATAGCATGTAAATTTTTTGGATGATAACAACAACAACAAAAGCCATTATACCAAACCTAGTCGACCTGAATCCTTTGCCTTCCATTCAGATCTATTAAGGACTTATACTTGGTCACGGAGCCCAAAAGATATGTCCCTCTGCTCCCAACCCCCGATCAGGTTCAGGCTAAAAGCTTTCAGAAAACTCAAAAACAAATCAACAGCTGGAATCAGCATAATAATTTATATGATCTCAAGTATATTTTCCCCCACGTATCAGGTTACTACCTTACGCATGATGCATAAACCGTTCATACCTATGATATTGCACTTATAGATTTATGATTATCTCACAAGTTGTTCCTAGCAATATTTCTAATAAATTGTCACCTTGCACATGATAGATGATTAGATGCAACTCATCATCCAAAAATCAACAATTCAATCAAAATGATGATGTGCAATTGATGAAGGTCATATTAGCCTGAAACATGTCAAACTGTCAATGCCTCCAAATCCTTCGTTGATAGTCGGCAGGAAAGCCATTAGGAGCCTTCCTCTAGTGACAACCCCAACAACATTCGTTCATATCTCTCCAACGGGAAAATTCATATCACCAAGTCCTTCTCATCAAGTTACCCCCTCGCCTCTAGCTGAATCTGCATCAATTCGTGAAATTGAAAGATTTCATTGAAATTGTTCATTTTGAAAATTTTCCGAAATGCTAAGTACATGCTCTTCTTTCCATCTGAACAATAGGGTCATTATGCTCATTACTAAACTTGTTGCGGAGATGAAATGGAACCAAGATTTATCTTTTTGATTAGAGGTTGAATCGATCATCAGAAGATGAATTAGGCCAAAATTAGGTTACATTCGGGAAAAAATAAAACTTACATGGAAGAATACCTTTTTGACTAATTTAAAATGGGCTTGAACAATTTAATACCATATTAAGAAACACCATCTATTATAATAATCATGTGTTTTCATATATTCAGACGTAAATCAATTGAAAATGGGGCAGACCAATTTAATATTTGCACAAAATTATGTCTATGAACTGTATGTTGTAGTTGTTAATTTGAGTGAGATAAGTTATGCTAAAGACAAGACAATTTTTGAAGTTGGTACTGTTGCGGCCGGTATTTGGGAAGAGGGCCATTTGGGTAAAATGACTTTTGGGGGGGTGTTTGGCTATTTAAGGGGGTTGAGCCGGCCCTAATTCTTATGCGAAAATTGAGAGAGTATTTTCTTTTTATTAGTTTATCCCCTAGATTAATCCTTAGCTAGTCGTCCTTTTAAATTGTAGTTGTTATTTAGCGAGTAGTTGATTTGTAGTAGGTTTTCCTATAATTTCAGATCTGAAATTCCAATAAAAATCCCATTTTTATCCTCAAATCCCTAGCGAATCGCATCAAATTGGTATCAGAGCGGTAGATCCATGGCGAACACGCGAGCAACGGAGCGGATTGAAATTTTGGAAGGGAAAGTTGAGAGGATTGAAACCCAAATCAGTAAGGGTTTCATCGATCTAAGGAAAGAAGATGCGGAGATGGCCGCGGAGATCCGGAAGGAGATGAGGGAAAATCAAGAGAAGACGGAGGCCAAGATGAAGGAGATGACGGAGATGACGGAGGGAAAATTTTCGGAATTGACGGGGGCCATAGCGGCATTAACCGCTCATCTCATCCCAAAGGTGGATCCAAGCAAAAAGGAGCCACCTTTGGCGAAGGACAAAGGTAAAAAAGCAATTTTTTTTGAAGAACATCCGGAACTTGACGAAGACGGCGGCTTTGACCAAGAAGACAACACGTGGGGGACCCATCAAGACCACGCACCACCGCGCCGTGACGAACAAATGGCCGGGGGGGTCTTTCCGACTCATCGGCAACCCCCGGCCAACCCGGCTTAGCCGCCGGCCCCCCAAAACCTTCCTGGGGGGTCGGCGAACCCCAGTGGGGGCGGCGGAGGGCCGCCGGGGGCCTGGGAGGGGCGGGCGAACCTGCCCCCCCCCCGGCGGCCTCGGCAGGCTATTCTGCCGCCGCCTGGGGCCCGTCGGCCCAATTCCAGGGCCGGCCGGCCCAGGCGGCGGCCTGGGGGGCCTCGGCCGACCCCAGGGGGGGACCCGAGGCCCATCGGATCACTGGGGGGGCCCACCGACCCCCCAGGATGCCCGACAGCCCGTTTCGACGATTTTTCGGCCTCCGGGAGGCCCGCCCGAGGTCCGTGGAGCTCAGTTTGGGGGATTTCAGCCCTTTGGAGGACCTGGCGGAGGATTTCAGCAGAACGGAAGCCATCAGCAGACCACAGGGGGGCCACCGATTCAGCCCCCACCCTTTGGGGGAGTTACAGGAGACTGGAGAGCGCACCAGGACCCCCCAGGAGGCCACCAGACGGAGTTTGGACACCCTCCAGGAGACTGGCAGGGACATGGAGCAGTGGGAGGTTACCATGAGCGGGCTGAGGCTTACGTTCCAGACAGGCGACAGGGATATCAGCCCAGGGGAGGATTCCAGCCACAGGAGAGAGGGGGATTTGCTGGCGAGAGGCGTCTGAGGAAGCTGGAGGTGCCTGTGTTTGAGGGAGGCGACCCCGACGACTGGCTTTACCGGGTGGAGAGGTACTTGGAGGTGTCCGCTGTACCAGGGGAGGATTGGCTGCGGGCCATAGGGGTCTGTCTGGAGGGAGAGGCGTTGGGTTGGTTCCGTTGGACCGATCAGCAGCAGCCTTTTCAGACCTGGGCTGAGTTTACGACGCTTTTGACGGAGCGATTTGGCGGAGGTCCAGCTGGCGGCGTGTTCGAGAGACTGTACTCGCTGAGGCAGGAGGGGAGCGTGGGTGATTACATCAAGAAGTTCGAGTCGCTCTGCCACCGAGTTCGGGGAGTCTCTGAGGAGTCTCTGGAGGGCTGTTTCATGAAGGGGCTGAAGCCCACGGTGCGGTCGGGGCTGAGACAGTTTGAGCCCGTTGGTCTGCGCGTGATGATGACGCTGGCCAGGAAGGTGGAGGATCACCAGGAGACAGAGCGGAGAGCCCGCGGGACGTGGGGAGGCTCTACCTCTCGAGGGCCGGATCCTGGAGGAGGACAAAAGGGGGCCGCAGGAGGGGCAACACCCACTGACGGCTCAGTGGTTACCAAGGAGAAGGGGATGGAACTACGACCTGGGGGACAGACACGAAGAATGACCGAGGCAGAGATTCGTGACAAACGGACCAAGGGCCTGTGTTTTAAATGCGACGAGAAGTTTACTCCTGGGCACCGGTGCGGGAATCGTACTCTTCAGATCCTGATAGTGAATGACGAAGAAGAGGGAGAAGAGAGTGTGATAATGTTGGAAGCTGGCGTGGACGATGATCAGGAGCACCTGCACGTGGAGTAGCGGAACATACCCTTCACGCACCACCTTGAGGACAAGGTGGTTTTTTCCGGGGCGGAGTAGTGTTGCGGCCGGTATTTGGGAAGAGGGGCATTTGGGTAAAATGACTTTTGGGGGGGTGTTTGGCTATTTAAGGGGGTTGAGCCGGCCCTAATTCTTATGCGAAAATTGAGAGAGTATTTTCTTTTTATTAGTTTATCCCCTAGATTAATCCTTAGCTAGTCGTCCTTTTAAATTGTAGTTGTTATTTAGCGAGTAGTTGATTTGTAGTAGGTTTTCCTATAATTTCAGATCTGAAATTCCAATAAAAATCCCATTTTTATCCTCAAATCCCTAGCGAATCGCATCAGGTACTTCAATCTACTTTAATTAATTCCTTTGATACCGCATTTAACGAAAGATGTGGCTCCAACTCTTGTACATAAAGGCGTCAACCCCCAATGTTCTTGTAATAATATGTAGGTCTACAAGAAACTACACCGGCTCTTTAACATGTCCATCTAACTAAGCAATACACAGCTTTACATCTGTTCTAATGGTAATATCTTTATAATATTACCCATCGCATACTACTATAATGGATGATAATATGATTGGAAGAAGCAAAATCGAGGGGAAAGTCCTGCACGCTACAGAATGGTGAACGTGAAACTAAAGAGTAAAATGATAAGGTGAGCAAAAGAATAATTGTATGAAAAAACCGTGCATGTTGTGTATAAATTCCATTGAAAAGTATTTATATGCCCAGCCTCCAGTAACTTGCATGATGTTTGAATTTATAGAGGAATCAAACGGATCAACTGACACTGTGCAATTTCTACATCTAGGGGAAGCAACCACAATCCAAAATGAATTCAAACCTGCTGTATAGGTGGAAACATTGAATTGCTGCACACAGGGCATTCCAAGAGCCCATCTATATCACTGTTTGGAAGAATAGTAGGATTTATTGAGCTTGATGCTTTAAGTTGAGGAGCCTTCTGACTTGTAATGACAGACGTGTCGCTAGAGTCCCCAGGAAATGAGTGTGCTTCATCCATTTTCTTCGATGTGACAGAACATGAAGATGTCAAGTTCTGTTTCATTCCCAGGTTAAGATTCGTCATGTTGCAAAATATACGACAGGAGAGCTTCTTTTCATTTTATCTATAAAGAATCAATCAACCCAGTTGAGATTACATAACAAGATCTGCAATTCGACAGAAAATTTAGTGATAAGTAGCATATTCTTAATGAGTGACAGCATTTGATAGAAGCATTTACGATCATCATCATTGCCACTGTCTTTAGCAGATGCCATTATTAGCATCAAGAAACTGAATGTTCTCCATGATACATCAAGAGATGTGCAATGGACATAGATAGTTAAATGATCATTTAAAGCATTAAAATTAATTATTTATACAATTTTCTTTCAAGAGGCATTAAATCCATTGTATATACCCATACATAAAGTTTTTACTTTATTCCCTAAAGTGAGTTATATAAAATTATAAATGCTGATTTGAGGACCGCATATCCAAGTGGCCAACGAAATGATCCTTTAATTCAGAACAAGAGCATCTCACCATTACCACCACCACCACCACCATCATCATAATCCAAGCTTCTTACTATTGAAGTGGAAGCCACCATGGTACATAACTCAAAGTTAACAAAGATCAATACAATAATTGACCAAACTTCCATAGTGTCAACCCCTATAAGTTGATGCACTCTCCTATCCAAGACAATTCTGGACCAGAAAGGGTCTTTTCTGCTTAAAAGTGAATTGCATAGGAATCGATAGGAACGTCTATGGTTTGGTGAAATAAAAATTTGATTTTTTATATATGAAAAGAGAAATACAAAGGATAGGTGGCCTCAATTCAAGAGGAGGACCGCTCTCCTAACTTTTGATTTGACATAAAATCCAAACTCTCCCAAGATCTACTCTAGTCTACTCCTAATCTCTTTTCATCTTCTCCCAAATTCAACATATCTACAAGACTACATAACCCCAACCCCTCAATACATATATAGTACTGATTTTTCCAGAATTACAAAAATGCCCCCCTGAAGCCCAAAATTACAAGTTTGTTGCTTGCACCTCAAATCTATAATTACTCCGTCCTCAAAAAATCATGTCCTCAATCTGATGCCATGAAATCAGTGGGTAGGCTACTACAAATGGAGGTGCTCGTCCCCTATTGGGTCAAAGCATAGAATGCCTTTACTGCCATCGTCGAGCCATCCATAGTCACCACTATCCTCCTTGAAGTTTGGGTAGAAATCACGGAGATTGACATGCTCATTTGAAAGACTGACGCACTCAAAACACCATCGTGGATGCCCAGGAGGGCCTCTGTCTGCAAACCAGGGCATGCGACTCCCCCAGAAGGCTGCACAGTGGTCGTTAGCCGTTGTGCAGGCCCGCCCGGGGCCCTCAGGGTGGCCCGCCAAGCCCTGGGCGCCGCCGAGGGATCGTGCGCCCTAGGACAGTCTGCCCCAGGGCTGCAAGGCCCAGGGCCGGGCAGCCTGCCTCGAGGCCGAAGGCCCCTGGGCAGCCCGCCTTAGGGCTCGCGTGCCCTAGGACGGTCTGCCCCAGGGCAGCAAGGACCAAGGCGGCCCGTCTCGGGGTCGAAGGCCCCTGGGCAGTTGACCCCGACGGTCCGCCAAGGAACCATAGTGCCATTGGTGACGTTTTAGGGGCCGCCACCCCTGCTAATTCCGCTCGAGGGTCGTGGTGCCCTATATCGATGTCATAAAAATCCTCATTGATCAAATCTGACTCCAGCGGTTGTTCTTCATCAAATAAGACAACTTTTACTTGGTTATCTACCAAAAAACTCGTCTTTCGCCTCAGATCTACACTGTTGGATGATTGATCTTCTGCAAAGTCGTCAACTTTCTCCTTGTCCTTGGCTGAAACTTGCTCCCTTCACCCTTATTCTCAATGTTGACATCTTTTGACGTTTCCTCCTCACATCGTGGGTGATGATAGATCTCTAAGATTTCATTCATCATTGATTCCATCATAGAAAATCTTTCCTTGATGTCTTACATCTCGCTTCCTACTTTTTGTTGTTGCTCCTTTAGGGTTTTCATCTTGCTTCCTAATCTTTCTTCCAAGTATCAAGTTTCCTTGTCGTCATGAGATCGAAGATCTCTGATACCACTTTGATATGAATTTCTAGGGTTTGGTGGAATAAAACTTTGATTTTTATAGATGAAACGAGAAACACAAAGGATATGTGGCCTCAATTCGAGAGAAGGACCGCTCTCCTGGCCTTTGATTCGTGATAAAAGCCTAACTCTCCCAAAATCTACTCTAGTATAATCCTAATCTCTTTTTTTTCTTCTCCCAAATTCAACATATCGCCATATCCCGAACCCCTCAATACATATATAGGACTCATTTGTCTAGAATTACAAAAATACCCCCCTGAAGCCTAAAATTATAAGCTTACTACTCCTAACAAATTGGCAAACATATAGATCTAACTAAGTGATTGGAGAGATATCAAACATAGTGATTGGTACAATGTCAGACCCCAAGATTCAGAAATATTCAAGAAGATGAGGGAGAATAAACAAGATTTGCCATAAGGGTATTCAGTAAAACTGTTCTAAAAGAAAAGGGAGAATGAAAAGATTCAGAGTACGAGTGTTCATCTCCAAGACATAATAGAGACCAGCATCCAAATGTTTGAACTTTCAAAACGACGATATATGAGTGTGCATCTGTATACATGTCCATCACATTTGGCTTCTACTTCACATATGTATTACAATGTGTATCTCAACCACAAATATTAAACAACATGATGCTGATATGTATACAAATTTCATACCTTCAGCAAGCTGAAAACGATCAAAGTAAATGAAATCATGTAACTAAATTTAAATTTATAAATACTACTAGAATTTTTTTGATATGAGAATGGAACTGTGAGGATAAGAATGTATGGTCCCAAAATTTTTAAATACTACTGGAATTTTTTGATATGAGAATTGAACTGTGAGGATAAGAATTCAGTACGGTCCCAGAAGGACGATAAAAGAGTCCACCAATAAGAACCCAGGAACAAATATCACGGGCAAAACAACGACAATAATGTGTAGAACCCAGAGATAGAAAAAAAAAGCATCCATTATACTAAAGAGATATTAAGCAACCAGTTTTTAAATACAACACTCATTATTAATTTTGATGCAAAAGACTCTAACCTCACCTTGTCCATTCAGTAAGAAGAAATCCAACCAAAAAATTGGTGAGGAATCCCATAATAAATGAGTATGATGGTGTCCTACCAAAAAGATCCAACTAGCCACATGGAAGTTACATATGTGCTGCAGCCATGCATTATATTGTTAGACGTCTGATCGTGCTTCTATAATGTACGATTTGACAAGACGTTGACACTGTTTCATCCATGATACCATGGAAACTTACACAAACTAGCAACCAATGTGCATAAGAAAATCACAACCAACTTGGGCTTTCAAATGAAAGGAAACTGCTACAAATAACATAAAATATCATGCCATAAGTTTGATCTGATTAATGATTTAAACAAGGTAAAACCGATTTCATGCTTTGTAAGCAAAATTTCAAGGTAAATTTTATATCAGATATGCAAAAATTGAAATCTCACACCAACAACTTAAGTAAATTTTAAAAAAAAACTAAAATTTATGCATACTATGACTCAGAAAAATTTAAACGCCCCATGCTGTCAGCTAATAGATAGGTAAAATTATATTAGATATTCTAAAAACAATCCCCAGAAAGCTCTTATGCATGTACCCATGTGAATGCACAAATGCAAAAACATTGGGGATACACTTAAGCTACAATATTATAGAAGGCTTCCGCCAATAAACAGTTGGTATAACATTTCTAAATGCATAAAACATTTATTCAACTTAAAAATACGTACAATATGGGGATATTATTCCCATTTTTGACAGAAGTATATGGTTCAATATGGGGATATTATTCCCATTTTTGACAGAAGTATATGGTTCGTAAACCATTTTAGGGTTTTATTTTTCATATTGACACCCAACATCTTACCTAATTCCATTTTAACACCCAAAAGTCTTCATATTTCCAAATTAACACCCCAAATCTATTAATATAGGTCAAAACCCCGACACTAGCTGCTGTTAGTTTTGTGACAGAAGGAGAGATAATTTGATCTTTTCATCCCTTAATTTTTTATCACCATTATTCTTCCCATCTCTTGTTATCATTCCCTCTATCGCCATGTGTTTAAGGGTTTATGTAAAAGCCCAAAAATTTTGGGCCGCCAAATCTTCTTCTACTTTTTCTTTTTTTCTTTTACTTTTCTTTTCCCTTTTCTCGCGCAACCTAGCCCATCGCGGCCCGCCCCTCACTTAATGCCCATCACCCCACACGTGCGCCCCCACGTATGCACACACGCCACGTCCCTCTCTTTTGTTTTCTCTCGATTCCTCTCGCTGTTGAAGCGAGACGGTGACAACTCTCTCTCTCTCTCTCTCTTCCTTCGACAAGAAGGAAGCCATGCCGCCCCTCTCTCCTCGCTCCACATTACGGAGCACGTGGCACGGCCTCATGACTTCCCCGCGTCCAAAATTCTAGGGTTTTGACATGGTTTCGCTTCGAATCGAGGCCAATCGACCTCGGGGCTGATCCACAGCCTTCCACTGCCCCTCTCCAACTACCACAGGTCTCCTTCTTCCTCTATTTAAGCTTGGTTGAGCTTTATGGTTTCGGTTTTTTGCAAAAAATTATTTTTCAAAGAAACTCGGGTTTTTCTTCCTGTTGAAGTTCGGTTTTGGATTTTACTTTGTCCTAGCCGCAGCTGAAACCAAGGTTTTAGGTTTCGGCCGATACTTGTGCATATCGGCCGTATCGTTTCAGTCTTGGTGGCTACCGAGACCGAAACTAGGTATAAGTCTCGGTTTTGGCCGATACTGAACGGCATAGGTCGGTACCGACCGAAGAGAGGATGAAAAGGAAGCAAAAAATTATTGAAGAAAGCAGTGGAGTGAACAATCCTCATGTGAGTGCACAATCCCCCATTCGTGAGTGCACAATCCCCCTAGTGAAAAATTGTAGGAAACCCGATAAAAATGCAACAGACACAAGAAAATTGAAGGGAAAAAAGAAATATAAAAATAAAATAAAAGAGAAAATGTGAGACGACTTACCTCTTTCAACCCGCCGGCGTCGGCGTCGCCGCCGCCATCTGTCGCCTCCGCCTCCGCCTCCGCCTCCGCCGTCTGTGGCCTCATCATCGACGCATGTTGCCTCGTCATCGTGGCCTGTCGCGGCCCTATTTTCCTTCTCTGCCGCCTGCAAAAGGGAAGAAGGGGAAAGAGAGAAGAAAGTGGGTCATGGGGAAAGGCATACTGCAGTCTACAACCCAACATACTAATAATAGTGTTGCTAATCACATTAGACATTTTGCTAAATATACTACATTTATTTACAAGCTTCCCATGGAAATGGCAAACTTGTAAATGAATGAAGTATATTTAGAAAAATGTGTAATGTGAGTAGCAGCACTAGATTTTTTTGGGGCTTGCTATGCAAACAGACCTCTTTGCTATGCGAACAGACCTCTTTGCCCCGTACACAGACCAACTTATTTACAAGTTTGTCGTTCCGAAACTCACTTCCGAGAACCCACATTACAGACCAAATGTGTAATGTGAGTAGCAGCACTAAATTTTTTGGGGCTTGCTATGCGAACAGACCTCTTTGCTATGCGAACAGACCTCTTTGTCCCGTACACAGACCAACTTATTTACAAGTTTGTCGTTCCGAAACTCACTTCCGAGAACCGGACAATACTGATACTGAAACCTAAATTTTCGGGAGAGCGAAACCGAGACCTCAAATCTTGGCTGAAACCACTCACGACAAGGCTCGAATCTCCCCGTCGGACACCGATTTCGGTAAAATCACTTTAATTCTCTAAATTTTGGTTTTTAAAATTTGTGATCTTGTTTTCCTTTAACTGCAATGATGATTTCTAAGCTCCGAGCATGGCAACGACCCTCGTCGTAGCCCCTCTTGCATTCACCATGATAGTTCGAGGGGTTTCCCTCTTAGCCATGACCTATTGAGTCCCTCTCGCTTTGTCTACGAGCTATTTTGGGGATTTACCACCTTGCCAGCGCTGTCCAGCTTCCCCGCTCCTTTACTTTGACCGTGGGCCTCTCCTAGGCCTTGTTGTGACCTTCCCTTACACCTGTTGTGACTATTCTAGGCTCTAAGGCCTCTGTCGTGACTTGTGACCAGTGCCTCCCCAAGCCTCGCAGTGCCTCTCCTTGACCCAGCTTAGATTGTTTTGGGCTTTCATACCCTAATCCGTGACTGAACGAGGGGATTTTCCCCTTACTGCGACTATCTTGGGAATTTTAGATGTTGGTTTTCTTATATGGTGGTTGTAAATATTGTGTCGGTGATGTTTTGGTTAGGTCTTGGCTTGGTGGAGGCCGTGGGTTAGCATGGGAATCGTAGGGCCTTGCCCCACGTGTTTGAGTTGGCTTCGGAATTACCCGATGATTGAAAATGAATGTTTGACCTCCAAAGGCCGTTGGAAAGTACGGAAATTACGGTCTGTTAGATCATACACCAGGTCACTGCCTGAAGGATCTTAGTTTTCTACCTGTGGGATCATAAATCACTGCCTGAAGGATCATATAAAACCATGAGTACATGGTTAAGTCCTGAAAACGATCAATAATGAAAACTATCTGAAATCACCATATTGTACATTCCCCCATATTTCTAAAAGTGCGGCATCGTTCGATACTTGACTTTCAGGTTAGCCTTATGTCCTAGATTTAGACTATCCAGCATACTTACAATATTTGAAACTGTTACCTGACATGCACGTGCTCCATAATATCATATGTTTAAATTATTGTATCGTATATAACATGTTAAGTATTTCATTGTTTCCATCACTATATGTTATATGTTCCCTGATGTTAATAAACATAGTATAATCTTGCACGGTTGCTCATGCCATTGAAAATAATTGATATGATTGGATGTGCTATGGGAAACAAATAGAATCGCACTTATAAAGTTTCATGGGAATGAATCTTGAAATATGACTGGATTTGAGATAATATAGCACACAATCATATGAATTATTTTTAATGTGACCTTAAATTTAATTCAAGCTTTACTTTAAGAATCATGTTATAAAATAACATTAATTTAGAACTACACATGTACTGTTTCACTGAAACACAGAGATATGTACACTTGACTTACGCTTGGTACTTCAGACTCACTGTGTTTTGGGGTAAATCATATTAGTGAGAGTGCAGGAGCGACTGGAGCCATGCTCCTATTGACATTGACCGCACAGATGTTCCACATCATGAATCAGGATATGACCCCTAGTGTACCGTCGGACTTAATTAATGAGCTCAACAACGTTACTTTTAAACTCATGACCCCTATCATTTCTACTTTGGGCCTGTCCTGGGTGAGTGCTCCGGATACTGAGGTAAACTCCTTGGTTGCTTACTGTACTCTCTAATATGATTCACAACCTATGTTTGGCATAAATTGATAGGACAATATTCGTATCGCTTTAAATTATCAATTGAGTTGCATATTGTCTTAAACTCTAGTGTATACATAATAGAAAGTATTAATTCATCTGTTATTTGTACCCAATTCCTGCTTTCTAGTTAGTGTTTGCATATGCTCACATGTTTAAATTCCAAAATTCTAGAATTACTGTGATTTACCTAATGGGTCTTCTTTTTGTTGCACCACTAGGTGTTGAGTCAGAGGAGATCTGTGCATCTGAGGACGCAGATTTTCACCATAGCAGTCACAGAATCCTGACCTTAAAGTTGTAAGTATTCCCCATTTCCTGTATAATTTAATGAGAAATTCCATATGAGTATGTTGGTAAATCCATGCTCGTAGCCTATATTGCTTTCACTGATAACTAGTAGTACCTGCATCACATGTGAAAAGTAGGCATGCCCTGGAGAGCAGGGCGTGACAGTTTATGGTAATTGCTCTTCCTCCTCCTCTTCCTCCTCTTCCTCTTCTTCTTCTTCTTCTTCTTCTTCTTCTTCTTCTTCTTCTTCTTCTTTATGGTAATTGCTCTCTTCTTCCTCTTCCTCTTCCTCTTCCTCATCCATCTTCTCTTCTTCTTCTTCTTTATGGTAATTGCTCTCTTCTTCCTCTTCTTCTTCCTCTTCCTCTTCTTCTTTATGT
This sequence comes from Scilla litardierei, assembly GCA_030789695.1. Classification (NCBI taxonomy): domain Eukaryota; kingdom Viridiplantae; phylum Streptophyta; class Magnoliopsida; order Asparagales; family Asparagaceae; genus Scilla; species Scilla litardierei. The sequence continues at coordinate 39,589,806 of CM061135.1, forward strand.
TAATTTCTCTCTTCTTCTTCCTCCTTCCTCCTCCTTCCTCCTCTTCCTCTTCCTTCTCTTCTTCTTCCTCCTTCCTCCTCTTCCTCTCCTTCTTCCTCCTTCCTCCTCCTTCCTCTTCCTCTTCCTCTTCCTTCCCGCTCCTCCTTCCTCCTCCGCCTCCTCCTCTTCTTCGTCCTCTCTCTTCCTCTTCTTCTTCTTCTTCTTCTTCTTCATGGTAATTGCTCTCTTCTTCTTCCTCGTCCTCGTCCTCGTCCTCGTCCTCGTCCTCGTCCTCTTGCTCTTCTTCTTTATGGTAATCGCTCGTCTTCCTCTTCCTCTTCCTCCTCTCCTCTCCTCCTCCTCCTCCTCCTCCTCCTCCTCCTCCATCTGCTTCTTCTTCCTCCTCATTCTGCTCATCCTTCCTCCTCCCCCCTCTTCCTTCCTCCTCCTCCTCCTCCTCTTCTTCTTTTTAGTTTTTATGGTGAAGTTCCTCTTGAAGCTGCAGCTCTGCAAGCAATCATTGCAACCAATTCTGAAACACAAAGTTATTGCATTCTATGGGGCAACTAAAGCATTTTGGGTTCATCCTAGCAGAATTGAAGGTTGAAATTTCAAACCCCTTGAGACAGTTCATGCACCATTAACCTAACCAATCCAAGTAGACTATATATACTCGGCATCAGACTATTCATGCAAGTTTTGATTTTTCTCAGTATGTGCTAACTACGACTTCAAAAAAGATGCTTAATATAGTTCAAAATGTTAGGTTCAGATGCAAGATGGGTGTAACCTGTCTGGGGTAGAATTTGGGGCATTGACTATTAAATCATGACATACATAAGCAATCCATCTTAGTTATAGCAATCGTCATCATATGTAATCTGAGACATACAACATTCCTCGTTGTGCAAACTCTTAGCTTCTATCCTTGCAAGGGGCAGAAGCAAAAACTTGAAGTTTCCACGCATGATAGAAAGCTAGATGCGATAAATTAGGTCATTTCGATGAAAAGTAAAGAAATAGATAAGAGAGTGTTGGGTTTTAGCCATATTAGAAGGGAGTTTTAAGAAAAGAGAGGGTTGGTGACAAAATTAGACAGATTTCCTTATAACCTGAGAGGCATTTTGGTCATATTTGGACTAAATACATCGGCCTTGACTTTAAAAAGGTAACATTCAAAGTGTATGATGGCTTTAACTAACGCTAGCCAACGAAGGGGTTTTCTTGTCCTAACTTAATGGAGGTGTTAATTTGGATTTATGAAGATTTGGTGTGTTAACATTGAATTAGGCAAGATTTAGGGTGCGGATATGAAATAAACCCCATCATTTTATTACTTTAGATTCCTTCATATATGACTAAGCAACTGCATATTATTTGGGGTTTAATGGTTTGAATATACTTCTATGTAGACCACAGACACACACGGATAGAGATGAGTTATGTTAAGCTACTTTTAGAAGCATAGAAATACATATGCTTCCACTTAAATTTAGACAAGGAACCTACCAAATAAAATATCTAAAACCAAAATTTGAAACAATTTCGACATATTTTGCACAAGCATTAATAAGGCCAACGTATAAGAACTTCTGCGCATTAGTTAAAGGTGTTGACTTTGCATACATGTTGCCAAACAAAACAAGTTGACATTGCTTGAAATTCTGTTTATAAATAGTTTTTGTGTAGTAAATTATATCTACTGGATTGAATTTTCTTTTTGACATGTGTTGTCTAATCAAAGTGGAAGTATCCGCATTGTAAATGCTTATGAAAGTAGCTTATCTCAACTATATATATGAGAATAATCTGTACCATACAACATATAAGCACGTATGTCATATGATACCAGAAAAATCTACTCTTCACATCTTTTTAATGATCGGTTCCGTTCATTTTGTTGTTCATGTCCTAATACCCAAACAGATCTAGTGAATCTAAAATCTTTTGCTTGTCAATTTAATCATTAATTTTTTACCAAGTAGATTAACAAACAAAAAGCTTTAAGTTCGCTAGATGTTTGGTATATCAGGATTTTAGAATATGAAAATCAAAAATGAGAAGTGTCAATTGAAAAAAGACATTGGAGAGTGAAATTGTCGGCATCATCATATAGCACAAGTGCTCATGTATCATAGGATATTTCTATTTATGCATCGACTTTTAAATCAATCTCAAAGCACGATCAACAGTTTGCATGATATGACAAGGTAGGCAGCACCTGTGATGCCACCAGAAGGTCCATTTCTTAAATGTGTCTGTGTTTGTGTTTTGGAAGATTACAGTGTCTAATGTCATATGTCCCATGACGATCATGACATTCGTTTCCACATCTGCTAGTCATGGCTCCACAGCTGGTTTGTTTTCCTAAATAGAATTAGGAACTACAAAATAAGTTGAACATCTTCATGTGATACCAAACGAACAGCATTGGCATCGACAGAGCCAGCATTGCAGGCAGGGATTGTTACCCCTCCTAAACTTGCAGGCCCTGAACCAGTCCTAGTAGAATGTTTTTTTGCCGATTTTATGATGAGATTTCTGAAGGTAAAGAACATTTCAGGTGTGGTTTCCCATTCTGCTAGTTAATAATGAACTGTGTATATTTAATGGCTCCCATCTCCCACGCTTGTATGGAATATGGTCTTTTCTCTAGATATACTGCCCCTCTTTGGAAAATAACCAGGCACTCACACTCTAATGGTGCCTTATTTATTTCTTCTTATGTTTCTTATACAAGTCATGTCCTTATCGTCTTCCTTCTTATGTTTCTGTTCAGACTTGTCTTACATACTTGATGTTGCTGGTTAGGTATTTTATGTAAGACGTTTGTTACACATTTGGACTTTCATTTAAGGAATTTCATATGAATAAAATAAATATGTAATTTGCAGTGTACATGTGAGTCACCTGGCGTCCTGAATCGAAAACTCCGACTCTAATGCCTCCGAATAAAGATGTGAGTCACCTGGTGAGACAACAGAAGTCGTACCACAGCTCAAAGGAGTAGACAATATCTAGCCAAACGACATCATAGTAATAATGGTGCACAAAATGAGATATGAACAACAATTATAAGGGTACAGAAATGTAACATGTTATAATTATTTAATGTCCTCAACTACTGCAAAGTGGTTGCTGCTAATGTGAACCAATCATAGGTCGTGACTTATGAAGGAGAGCATGGTGTGCAACCCGAAGACCCTTTTGGACCGCAAGGGTGCTATCCCGGGTCGAGTCCAAAAAGAAAGAACCGTAATACTGTGACAGTGACTCATGATCCATAGAATGGACGTCCTCTCAGACATGGACCAAAAGACAGGCTCCAGTTGCTCATGCACTCACTCAATCATAAGTTTTTCCAAAACTCGGCGAGTCAATCTGAATTAATTACTTAAAAGGGTTAGTGTCATGATGTGGTCTAAGTTTAATATTATTTAAACTACGTAGCCAAGTGGGTCCACTACCATACATGTAATAGTAACATGTCATGTTAAGAGTCAACCAAAATCCATCAGTCATTCAGTATAAGTGCCATCACAACCTAGGGACTACGCAATTTAATCACAATATTAAACTTTCTAATACTAGCATGCTCAAGGAGATAATTAAATGACATGATAATAAAGCTGGCATGTGATAAAGTAAAGGAGGAATATTTCCATTTCAAGATATTCTAAATCTGAACTGATATAAACAGAAACAACTGTTCCATGCAACGAACCAAGAAACGAAGAAAACATAATAATTGCTTGATAAGAAAAACCCCGAAAGTCAAACTCATAATGGCTCTAGAGGTTATAGGCCATAGGGATCAGATTTGGGGTCTTTTCATCACGTGGTGGGGGGAACCCGTACATACGGTAAAATCCACAGGGTTGCTAGCAAGAAACCATTGGCTAACGACCAAGACAGCGGGAAACAGTGCTCATATCCCAAGTAAACCACACCGAAACCCAAACAGCGAACTATGAGTTCAACTGAACCCAAACAAGCAACAGAAAAAGCCACCGCAACCAACAATCAGCAAGGAATCCCAAAACCGCAAGCAAGGGGAGCCATCGAACCCCAAATTAGCAAGCATGGAACAAACCGAATCCAACTTAGCCCCATGTAAGGACCCCAGGACCCCATGACAAGTAGGCAAGTGAACCAACCCCACTAGATAACTGTAGGGAATCAAACCCTGCCCTATTCTCCCAAATCATCCTCTCACATTCGTAAAAATCAATTTTTTCTCACAAAACCACACGATTTCAACTCAGATTAAGCATGCAAGTAATCAAAAGAAAACTGAAACGTAAGTGAAGATAGAGTCTACCGCAGTTCGTCGAAAAATCAAAGAAACCGAAGAACAAAACACACAGCGAGATCCAATCGAGAAATCAACGCAGATCCAAAGAAATCATCGTGTAATCAAACCCTAAGAGCCGAATAAATCAGCCAATAGCTTCGAAAATATAGAGAGATACTTACTGTGCATATAACCAAGATGAGGGGAGATGGGTGTTAAATAGCAACCGAAGCATCCCCAGAGAACGTGCGTCCTCACAGCGAGGGCGCCAGCCTCAGAGAGGCCCCAGCAAGGCCTTGCGTTGCCGCAGAGAAGGACGGAGGAGGGCTCCGCTGTCGTTGTCGAGGACAGAGGACAGAGAGGCGTCGAAAGCCCCCCGCCAAGGGACCCACGTTAATGCGAGAGCGAGAGAGAGAGAGACACTCGAAGCCCTAACGGGCTTCATCGAGAGAGCTGAGGGGGGAGAGAGCGAATCGACGGGAAATGAAGCCCGAGCGGGCTTCGTTGAAGTGGGTTGGGCCAAAAAAGAGGGGTGTGTTAAATAAAAATGGGGCCTTACAGGCAGCTCTTGATATAACGTGGACGCGTTGTTCACCAAACGACCGTGTCGAATTGGATTTCCTTCTCTTCAGTTGTTCAGCGACGCCACCGTTTAGAACGCGACGCGACCGCATCGAATTGAAATTGCAGCTGCTGTGGGTTTGTCCTGGTGACGAAGCCGCGTGGATTAACCATGCGGTCACGTGTGTGTCCTGGTGACGAAGCCGCGTGGATTAACCATGCGGTCACGTGTGTCTTCTGCTTCTTCCCCTTGTGTACGTTAGGCTCCCGTTTCTCGCTCTCTTCGCACTTTTTCGCCTATTTCACGCTCTAGAATCCCGAATTCGTTCCCTTTCACCTGAAATGCACATAATAGACCCAAAAAGTAAAAAGGAAACAAAAACAAGAAAAATATAGTGGAACGATGGATAAAATGATATGAATGCGTATGCGGTAAGCTTGAAATATGTATATAAAAATCACTCATCATTTTACAACAATCGAATTTTTACCACCCATAGAACGACAAGCAAAAAGCTTTAAATTCTCTTGATATTTGATATGTTAGGATTTAGATTATAAACATCAAAATTACCGGCACCTATCCTCCAAAAAATGGAGAGTGAACGTTTTCAACAGCAATGATGCATGTGCTCATATGGTATAAGATACTCATTATTCTTATATATGTATGTGTGTACAACTCTCTTTATATGCATCATATGATATAAAAAAGATCTCTCTTATACGATGGTGTGACACATTCTTCTTCACAAAAAGCATGGGAAAAATACATAACGCGTGACTCCTTATACCATATGAAAGAGAATATATCATGTCATTATATATGAAAGAGATCTCTCATATATCACAGATACCCATCTCTCATATATGATGGCGCGACACATTTTCCACAAAAATCATGGGGGAAAATACACATGTGACTCCTTATACCATATGGAAGAGAATATATCATGTGATTAAATAGGAAAGAGACCTCTCATGTAACACAAATGCCAATTATTCTCATATATCTATATTACATTTGACAACTGTTTTTGAATCCTAGGGCTGACTAGGGCAAGATAAAGAGTGGTTGTGATTTGATCTTGGAGAATGGAAGGTTGAGATGAGTTTTGAGAAAGTTTTGAGGGAGAATCCATTTGCTTGGAAAACCGAAAACTCTCTTCCCACCTCTCTTCCCAAGAAATTATTGGAATCCCTATACGTGAGCCATCATTATTCACCTCATCCAATTAGTCTCGAGCAAATCAAATATTTCTGCTATCAAATAAATTATCCATTCAAAAAAGCCCAAATTCAAGAAATCTAAACATCTAACCGCCATGAATTAAATCAAGAAAGTTACCTTGCAAGGCCAATTCTCCCAGCATGGGTGCCATGAATTAAATCAAAAAAGTTAACTTGCAAGGCCATTTTGAAGCCCGCTAAATTCGGCACGGTGCCCACGGGCGCCTTGAACTTCTGAGATCTTAATTTTTTAAATTGTCAACTTTTAGTCGGTCCTCCATTTAAGCATATCGTTAAAATTTGCAAAGGTATAATATTAAAAAAATCGCTACGAATGCGTCCGTGTACCTAAATATTTTTATGCTGATTTGTTAATCCGCGTCGAAGGCGCCAGCTAAATTTTTTTACGCTGATTTATTGTTCCATGCTGAAGGCTGCATTTTTTCGCTAATTTGTTGTTCTGCACCGAATTTGTTGTTGTACGTCGAATTTGTTGTTCCGCGTCAAAGACGTCCGTGCCCGTAAATATTGTTATTCTATACCGAATTTGTTGTTCCGCACCGAAGGCGCCGGCGCAATTTTTTACGCTAATTTGTTGTTCCGCACCGAAGGCGTCCATACCGAATTTGTTGTTCTGCGTCGTAGGCGCTCGCGCCGAATTTATTGTTCCGCGCTAAAGGCACCCGTGCCTCTAAATATTTTTACGCTAATTTCTTATTCTTTTAAATTTTGACTGGGAAAAAAATTTGTAGTACAAAGATTTCGTGGAGAAAAATCTTAAATGCACCGTGCCCGCGGGCTATGACTAGTCACTATACATTTGAGGACCTTTTTGAATCTTTGTTCTACGTGGCTGGGTTTGTCCGTCATACTTTGGCTTGAAAACTAGAATGCTGACTAGGATAAGATAATGTGTTAGACTTTAGAGAAGGTTTCAGGGAAAAAATTTGAATTTGAAATTTGAAAAAAAACTATTTGTTGACAGTCGATGTAACGTTTGTCCCAGTCACAAGTTGACTAGGTCAAACGATTGTCCAGGTGTGCTCCACCTCATCTCAGTGTGGCCCAATGGTGGGTGAGTAGGGTTTTGGGCTTAGTTTGGGGTCAGCTTTTGGGGAGTTGGTTTGGGGTGGGTTTTTCACTTTGATCCCTGCTTTCCACCTTTTGCCCCTGATGTTCCTCACACACACACATTTTTTATCACTTTGTCATCCGCTTCTCTTCGCATTTTCGTCCGGACGACGACTACCTCTGTGCCCTCCGGGCACGGGCAATTTCTAGTGTGTGTAACTCGCTTACTCTAGAAAGAGCTCATTTGGCATATAATACTCATTTTTTAACCTCAAAAAATAGTAAGGATATTCCTTTCACACCGCTGGCAAATTCAACCATTTCTCCCTCTTGAATCTCGTTCAAACCATAAACAAGTGCAATCCCATATCCAACAGAGACCACTGGACCGATCTAAGGACTTTTGAGTTTGCCATATAGCATACAATACTAATTTTTCTCATGTATGTTTATGTATCTGTATGTATGTGTGTATGCATTTATACACACACACTAGATTTTTAGGTAATCTAACACAATATCAAACAACACCTAAGCGTGCACTGCGGAATTTATGAAATATTGAATCACCAACTAAATCAATGTCGAGTTAGTATCTTGGATGAATCATAAGAAGCACAAGGTAGCACCACACAATCACAACCAAGCAACCACACAAAGAGAGAAGGATTTATACTGGTTCGGTCCAACCTATGGCATACGTCCAGTCTTTCGTTGTCATGATTTCCACTAGATCAGAGATAATAATACAGAGAATACACCGACTACAAATCTCCTCCAAACCAATATATGCCTGCTCGACAAAATAACTCTAGTATTCTAGCAATTACAATATCTCATGCACATAACCAATAGAAAAATCTTACCAGAGACTCTAGAACAAGGAATACCTCCCCTTCCAAAGCTCGTAGTCACCTCGAAGCTCTTTCGTCGCCTATCGCCGGCAAAAGATCTGCTTCTCTCTTGAAGACGCGAGGAAATCTTCTCAATTCTCCGTCGCGTAGTCGTCAAAAGTGTATCTCTTGGTATTTATACCATATGAATCCTTCCTAGGATAGTAGGAGACATTTATGATCATGTCCATCCGATTTAACCCTAATAGAAATCAAGGTCCAGATTAAAAGCTGAAATCTGGGCGTATTAGGGCTTCTGGGCATCGGCACGACCGTGCTGATATGTGGCACGGTTGTGCGCAAAACTGTGTAATCTGTTTGTAGATCCAGAACAATCGGCACGGTCGTGTCTAAATAGAACATAAAGTTGACTGGCAATGCTGTTGGATCTGCACGGCCGTGTTGGGTATAACACGGTCGTGTCCAACAAAACAGAGAGTTGTCTGCCTGTACTGCTAGACCAACACGGCCGTGTTAGGTATAGCATGGACGTGTCAAAATCTGCGTAAGTCAGCTGATACATTACTTTGACACGCACGGCCGTGCCAAAACCTGCACGGGCGTGTCACCTTCCAGATTTCCAGTTTGAAGCACTAATCAACACAATGCACGTATACAATTTTTTGACAATTTACACAAACATAGCTATGCATGAATGATATATGGATATGATATTTAACATTTGTTAGTTATTTAATAAAAAGCATGCCATTGAAAATTTTACTATGGCTTTCAAAATATTCTCCCAAAAAATTTCAACACATTCAAAATCTCTTACAAAAATATTTGGAGTCTCATTCAAAATATTCTTCCCTAAAATTCAATCTCAATCAAAATCTCCCGAAAAAATATCCCAAAATTCAATCCTATTCAAAATGTCCCCCAAAAAAATTTGCAGCCACCTTCAAAATATTACATCCACAACAAAAAATTTAACAACATTTAAACTAAAATTGTGTTTCCCAAGAGAATTTAGTTCCCCTAAAAATTTTAGTTTCCATCAAAATTAAGTTCCATCCAGATTTAGTTCCTCTCAAAATTTAAAATTTTAGTCCCATCAAAATTAATTCCTTCCAGATTTAGTTCCTCTCAAAATTTAAAATTTTAGTCCCATCAAAATTAATTCCTTCCAGATTTAGATCTCACAATTTCGTTTCCTCAAGATTTAGTCAGCAAACTCATTCAAAAACATCCATCGTTGTATAATAGATATATATATCAAAATCATTGATTTAAATGTCAGCCAATACGACCAATATATTAGTATTATCCCCAAACGATATGGTATGTTTTAATTTATCAGTTTTTAAAACCTAACCCAATATCAGATGTATCGATCGATATATCGGGTTGATATCGAACCGATATGTATTTTTTTGATTAAGATATAATTTATTATTACAAACTTACAAGTGTTGTAATATTTTAATAAATACATTACTAACATATTATTATTAATTTAAAAGAACATATAATTTGTAAGAATGTTTAATTATATTAATGTAGTGATTTTACAGAATATTTAACTAAAGCCCATCTTGTAGTGATGGTTGAATTTTCTTATTTTATATTGGCATGTTCTTGATCTTGCATGTGTTTTTTGCAAGAAAGTTATGTTAATTTTTTTTGCATTCATCCAATATCAATTAAGTAATAGATTAATTGATTATAGAAAACAACGATGTAAGTCACTATTGCTATTAAAGTCATGCTATATTTTTAATTTTATTACTTTGCATAATATGTTAATGATTCATTATGGCATTACTTGATTATATTAATGATATTTTTATTATAACTTGATTATATTAACGATATTTTCATGATATAATTAAATATGAACAATAAGTATGTTATAACTACTACTTAGTTATTAAGATTTGTATATTTATACTGTTCAATATAAGCAACCCAATATTGACGTGTATCCCCAGTATATCTCTCGATATATGCTATCTGATATAAAAATTAGCCATCTGATATGATCCTGATATCTGATATAAAAATTAGCCATCTTTGATTTCATATACATACATACATACATGCATACACCAATTACATATACATATATACATATATATGCTTAAAACAATTATTGGACATGTTTCAAATGGAATTGAAAATTTGAATCACATGGTAGCTTGATGGGGTTTCTCACTCACACATATCACGTTTGTAAGATATTCCAAACAAGTCATTTTATTTAGCCTCCACCTTTTACTACCACCATCCGCTTACTTTCCCAAGCCATCTAGAAATTAGGTGTTGACCATATAACTACATTAAAGCTTATCAAAATTTAAATTGCATGCAAAAAGTACTAAACATTTCTTTTGCTTCAAGGGGTTGAGCAGAAATGCTTGATTCCAATATCACATGCTTAATTCCAAGGGTTGTCAAACAAATGAGCTCCTTGCAAACATTTTACGTTTGGACTGATATTTATTTGTTCGGTTTAGCTCTGCACTGTTGAAAACAAGCTGAACTCAGACAAGGCTGTCTCTCTCAATCTCAGGTTGTTTACACCGCCAATAGGTGACCCCCCTACCCCACCCAAACCCCCCAAAAACAAAAACAAACAAAAATAAAAAAACATTGGAATTTTAAGGATGTTATATGCAATTTACTCTCTTAAATTTGGAGTTTTAGGTTTCAAATTGGACTGCTCGTGTGCTTCTCACAATGGAAGAATATCATTACCTAAACCCCAAGTAAACAGCCAAAAAACTAAACCTAAACTCATAAAGTATTATTTGAAACAGTTAATTACATCAATACATCCCTACTTGTGTGTCAGCGCAATCGCTTTTGCAGTCATATCGAATGGCAGTTAAATTGCTGATATGTGACAGAATCACAAGAAATTAACAGAGATATATACATCTCCCGCATTTATTCTTTATATACATCTCCCGCATTTATTCTTTATGTCAGAGTTAGAACCTTATTAATTTTTTCCATTGCATGTTTGGTTTTAGATTAATGCAACGAGGATCAGAGATGTGTCAAACGACCATAGTAGTTTAGATTTGGAGGTTGAAGAGATATGGGAACAAGTTATTATACTCAATAAACTGTAACCACGTATAGTAAATAATATGTCTATAGAGTAAGCAATGAAGATGCACATGAAAGAGATTGAAATCACTTGTAAAATTGTAAGGTGAGTTGCAGGTACATCACCATCGATGTTGTCATCATCATCACCACCAATAACATCATTTTCTAAGAATTAAAAGTGGATGGCATATAAAGTGTGGTTTAAAGTCAAGAAACTCCACAAATAAATCAACTAGGTATTTACCTTCGGCCAACTTGATGCAAAATCATATGCAAGTGCACTATTAGCCACAAGGGACTTGCCACGTACCAGTGATGACCATTTGACTGCTAAGTAGAGGTATTGCAACTAAAGCCACTATCGATCCCCAAAATTTCCTTTGACTGAAAATACGACTATATATGAAAGTGATAAAATGAAGTGTATGACTGGCACAAAAGGAATAATAAAATTTAGAGTTCCAATGAACTATATGAAAAATCTAACCAAAACTATTGGTACATCAAGTGTTCGTCCACAATTTGACAACCTCGGAATGAATTCACAAAATGTTACAACAGGATGGGCTTTTTTTATCATACCAAGCATCAACTGTGAACGTCCTAAACACATCACAAGGCGCCCGAATATTAACGATTGACAAAATGGAACCCAACATACACTTCTTCAGCATCCTTGTATCTTATAAACATACAGTTACATCCTAAGGATGCACTGCATGAAAATAATACTATTGCAGATACATAAATAAAGATATCACAATGTCTTAGCAAAAGTATGTCTTCGGTTCAAGTCCTTAAAATCCACGACACTGTTGTGCGCCCGAAACCACCTGCTCCCACCTACAAGAGATGTAGCAAGACAAGGCACACACGCAGCAGAATAACTCAGGATCGTGGAGACCGAGGATGAAAGATGAGCAACACAAACAATAGAGCACTTAGATGATTGCCTTTAGGTCGTGGACCAGCCAAGTGGGGACACCGGTGAGCTTTATTACGAAAGGGAAGAACAATACAACTCTTCTCTTCGTCCAACAAAGAAGAAGCACACATGTCTCTCCAAGAAGCTCACAATATAATCTCCCAAAGTTGGTTTTCACAATGGCGGCTCACTCAAAGGTTACAATATGTTCCACACGAAACACTAACCTAACACCCCATATTTATAACACTATGTTACAATATGTGTCATCATTGGCTAGGAATTCCTAAGGATTCGGATCCCGACAATTACGGCATCCTATCCAATCACCGCTCTACGCAATTAATGATGTCGCGTCCTAGTGGGCCTCCGTCGCATCCTAGTAGGCCACATCACAATGGGCTCCCTTCGACCGAGCGATCTTCCTTCCGTATCGAACGACCAAAGTGTCGAGCCATGCGTACAAGCTTCCATCCTTGAGCCTCCATACGATCGTTCAATCGAACACGGACTATAACCGCATTACGACCGAACGACCCAATGTTGAACGTTCGTCCCTCAGACACGAACCGATGACCGAATGACCAACTCCGCTGTAGAAGTCAAATGCCCAGCATCCTCGTATCTAACTTGTGCAGAGTCAGATAGGTCGAATCCGATCACAGACGAGTTATCTCTGCACAAGGTAACTCATCTGTAATACGACTGCTTCTTCTACGTTGAATCGAGCCGACTTCTCCACAAATCTCCACCTTGGCGAGACTCGAGCCTCCCGTCCAACAGACGACCCTCACTGATCTTGGTCGAGCATCGAATGGTATTTCCCCCTTATTTTGTTCCGAAGAACCAAATGCCCCAAAGGACCAAATGCGCTGCCGAGCTACTACTGTCCCCTCCTGGGACTGGCTTGACTCTTTCGAGTCACAATGCCCCTGAGGGCTACGATTGGCTCCAACGAGCCTCAGCTGGCTCCACCGAGCCCAATGCCCCCTCCTGGGGCAGACGTCAACTTCTTTGATGAACCACATTGAGTTAGTCTAACCAATGCTTGAACTTGACTACCGATACAACCTTCGTCAGCATGTCCGCCGGGTTGTCATTTGTTTCGATCTTAAGCAAGTTGATGTTGTCGTCGTCTTCTCCCACATAGTCCCTAAAAAAGTGGAATTGAACATCAATATGTTTGATATGAGCATGTAAGACATGATTCTTAACCAAGTGCACTGCACTCTGGCTATCACAATGGACATCGTACCGATCTTGGTAGACTCCCAGATCATCCATCAAACCCATCAGCCATATTGTCTCTTTCACCGCTTCAGTCGATGTCATATACTCTGACTCTATAGTAGACAAGGCCATCATGGACTGAAGGATACTCCGCTAACATATTGGAGCGCCTGACAAGGTGAAGACGTAGCATGTCATCGATCGCCTCCTATCCAAGTCGCCTAGATAGTCGGAATCGACATACCCGACAATGTGCGGACCATGAACACTTCGGCTATATGTCAGTCCGATGTCGACTGTGTCATTGATGTACCGCAAGATCCACTGCACTGCTCGTCAGTGCTCTCTTCCCGGGTTGTGCATGTATCTACTCACCATGCTATCAGGATGTGATAGATCAGGTCGAGTACATATCACTGCGTACATCAAGGCCCCTACCGCATTGGCATACGGTACGCTCGTCATGAGCTTTTTCTCCTCTTCGTTCTTCAGACACTGCTCGGCACTGAGCTCGAAGTGAGGTGCAAGCGGAGTAACTATGGACTTCATCTTCTCACAGCCAAACTTCTATATAACAAACTTCAAATAGCGACTCTGTGAAAGATGAACTTTACCTCCACTTCGATCTCTTGTGATCTCCATCCCAAGAATCTTTTGTGCCTCTCCCAGATCCTTCATCTCAAATGCAAAACTCAATTGATATTTCAATCTCCGAATCTCTTCTTTATTCGATGAAGCTATGAGCATGTCATCGACATAAAGCAGAAGATATATGAGTGACCCATCAACCAACTTCTGATAGAACACGCAATGATCATAGGGGCTGCAAACATACCCTTGATCATCCATCATAAAGCGTTCGAAACGCTTATACCACTGCCATGGTGGTTGCTTCAACCCGTAGAGTGACTTCTTCAATCGACATGCACGACCGTCATCATTCTCATAGCCATCGGGCTGAGCCATATAGATATCTTCTTCGAGCTTTTCAAGCAAAAATACCGTCTTGACATCCAGCTACACCAGTTCAAGGTCGAACTGAGCAACCAACGCCAACAGGATCCGAATCAAGCAATGCTTCACCTAGGAGAGAAGACCTCATTGTAATCAATGCATTCTCTTTGCGAAGCCTTTCGCTACGAGGCGAGCTTTGTATCGAACATCTTCTAATTCGACCTATTCCTTCTTTGTGTAGACCCACTTACACCCTATCGCCTTCTTGCCCTTTAGAAGTTCCATGAGATCATTGTGTCGTTCTTCCCTAATAATTCCATCTTTTTGTCCATTGCACTTCTCCATCGCTTCGGGTCTTCGGAATGCTCCATCTCACTAAAAGAGGTGGAAACATCGATATATACTGTGGGAAAGGCAATGAAACCAACTCCGTGTAGGTTTCCTTATCTCACACCTCGGCCTCGACACTGTTATGGAATCCTTCGACTGAACGACCTTGGAGACGAGCTATCTCTACCAACTGAGCTAGAGCCACCAATTTCACCATCGATGGCCTAGAGCCCGCCTTCTGCTACATCTGGTGTGGGTCGATCTGAGTCGTCGATCGACCGTTGTGGAGTAACAGACACGTTGTCGAAAACCTTCTTCAATTGTGTCTGTTCGACCTCCACATTTGGCTCATGCTCCTTCATTAGTAATGCCGACTCATCAAACATTATGTCTCTACTCAGGATCACCTTCCTCTGTGTCGGACACCATAGTCGATATCATTTGACACCACCGCTGAAGCCCAAAAAGATGGCTTTCTTGGCTCGAGCATCGAGTTTGTCTTCCTTTACGACATAGTAACTTGGACAGTCCCAAACTCGAAGTGATCCATAGTCGAAAACTGGCTTTCTCGACCATACCTCCAAAGGAGGTTTCCCTTCCAATGCATCAGATGGTAGCCAATTGACAAAATAGGTCGCATACGCCAGGGCCTCTGCCCAAAACTCCTTCGATAGGCCAGCTGTGGACAACATGCATCGAACTTTCCCCAGCAAAGTTCGATTCATCCTCTCTACTACCTCATTCTGCTGCGGCGTACCAGCAACGATGTAGTGTCTATGTATCCCCTCCGATCTGCAGAACTTTTTAAAGAGATCTGACCTATACTCACCACCATTGTCATTTCGAAGATGTCTGACTCGCCGACCAGTCTGAGTCTCGGCCAGCTTCTTCCACTCGATGAAAGTGCTAAGAACTTGGTCCTTTGACTTCGGCGAAAACACTCATACCATGCGTGAATAGTCGTCAATGAACGACACAAAGTAGTGTTTCCCTCCCCCATGAGGCCGTTATACTTGGGCCGCATACGTCGGTGTGTACGTAATCGAGCGCTCCCTTTGTACTGTGGATGGCCGTCCCAAATGAAACATGCGTCCGTTTTCCAAACACACAGTGCTTGCAGAACTTAATCTTTCCGGTCTTGGCTCCTCTTAGACGACCCCCAATGATAAGCTTCTGCAATACTTTCTCGTCCATATGACCTAATCGCATGTGTCATAACATTGAGTCGTACACCTCAGCCTCATGAGTCAGAGCCGATGTGCTAGCTACGATCGAACCATCCAAGTAATATATGTTGCCTTGGCGCTTTCTCTTCATCACGATCATTGCTCCTCTGGTCACCCTCAGAGCTCCATTCTCCATGGTCACTCGACAACCCTTGGCTTCGAGTTAACAGAGTGATATGAGATTACGCCTTAGGTCGGGAACAAAGCACACCTCCTCGATGTCTCGTGTAACACCGTCACCCATTCTCATCCGCACTATCCCGACGCTTGTCGTGCTACAGGCTTGGTCATCGCTCAACAAGACTGAACTTACCACATTCCCTGAAGGTCGTGAAGTACTCTATGTGGTGTTATATGGAACGAGCACCCGGAATAGAGCACCCAACCATCTGATGTCACGCCTGCCGAAGCTCCGACCAATACGTACTCCTCGACCTCAACGCGCTTAACGACGTTGACAGTTGCATCGTGCTTCTTCTTTGCCTTGAGACAGTCTCTGACTCAATGTCCTCTTTCTCTACAGAAAACGCATTGGTCCTTCGCCACCTTCTGCTGAGGGCCTCTTTTCTTGTCTCTGGACTTGGATCTGATATACCTCCTTCTATCTCCAACCTTCTCACCACTATGACCATTACTGTTGGACACAACGTGTAGTTGGATACAGTAATCGATGACTTCGTGTTTGATGATAACAAACATGTATGAACGATTTAATGTGTGTGCTAAGTGTTTTCAGGAGCGACAAGCTCGTAAATACTCAAAGGGAGACTTAGTCAAAGTAATGGAGAAATTGCAATTCATTTGCAATTTGGACTTGGTCAAAGATGGAGAGATATAGAGAATCTCATGCAATCAATTTGTAATTAAATGAGATCCAATTCAAATCATATATCCATTCAAATTCAAATCCTATAGCCATCCAAATTCAAACTCAATATCCAATGGTGATTGAAGAGATCTTCCATATGATTTGTGACAATCCTATTCATGTTAGGATTCCATCCAATCTCCTTAAATTTTAGGATTCTAATTGATCTCTTCTTCACCTATATAAACACACATCTAAAGGAGAGAAAGAAGAAATGCTACACAAAAGAAAATCCAAGCCTAAAAATCAAAAGTTGCGGCCATACATAATCTTCTCCCCCTTAGATGCGCAAGTTGCCAGCATCACCTCTCCATTGCACAACAAGCTTCTCCATTGCCGCAAGGATCCAAAGCCAAGGCCAAAGCATACCAAGCTCCACCCTCATTGCCGCAACCAAGAGGGGTTCCTTCTCCTTGCCAAAGAGATCAAGGCCGCAAGTTTTGTAAGGGGGTAGGCCGCAAGTTTGCTTCAAGGAGCTTCTCCATCACACCCATTGCGCAAGTCATCAAGGCCTTCTCCTATCTCCATTGTGCAACACCAAGCCAAAAGCTCCATCCTCCTCCAACTGCGCAAGTCTTCAAGAGCACCTCCTAGGCCACATGTTCAAGGGTCTTCTCCTCCTTCATTGCACGATCATCCAAAGGAAGACTCAACTCCTTGCCGCATGATCACAAGAGCTTCATCCTACAAGAGTCGCAAGTTGCAAGGATCTATCCTCCTCCTTGCGCAAGGACCCTAGAGCTCCATCTCACCATAGCCGAATCTTGAAGTAGAGCTCCACCTATACATTGCACAAGCATCCAAGGGTGTTCCTCCATTGCCATATGCCACAAGTTTCAAGGGTGTCCTCCTCCTAGGCCGCAAGTTTCATCCAAGGGGAGACTAACTTAACCATTGCTAGCCCAGACTTCAGAGCATCATCCAAGAGCAGAGGCTGAGAGGGATTGACGACTACATCTTGTCAGACTAGCTCTGACCTGTGCTGAACAACATAGACGACGACATCTATACGAACTGAGATTTTCTGAACTCCATACTTATTTATATTCGTTTATTGGTGTGTTGATCTTTGTAAGTTACTTTATTCATTCTTTTGGGGTCTTGTCTAGTTGGGGCTAGACATGAGGGTCTTGACGAGTTAGGGCTAGACAAGAGGGTCTTATAGTGTTTAGCACTTTGGTGAGTGCGGTAGGGAACCTGATGAGCGTAGAGTATATGTTCTATCTTTTTACGGTTGCACCAGTAACATATTAATGCTAGTATCTGCTTTGGGACTGGAGTAAGTCATTGGGACGACCGAACCAGGGTAAATCTGATGTGCACTCTGAGGTTGCTTTATATTTACTCTGCATCTGATTATAACTGCTTGTGATTGCTTGTGTGTTCACGAGAATTTTTGTTAGCATATTCACCCCCCTCTAGGCTTAGATCCAGATCCAACACTTACGACTATAAGAGCATCGCTCGAAGCTCGATCGCTGGTGTCACCATCGTTCTTCCTGAACTCGTTGCTCGTAAGAGCGTTGGACACCTCTTCGAATGTGATCAATTCCGTACCGTAGGTAGGAACCGACACTAACTACGCATACTCGATGGGTAGAGAGTTGAGGAGAATCATCGCATTTTCTTCATCGTCGACCTTCACGTCAACGTTCCTCGGGTCGGTAATAAGCTTGTTGTAGTAGTCGAGGTATTCCTCTATAGAAACCCTCTCGGCTAACTTCAAACCGAAAAGCTTCTTCCTCAAGTGTAATAGATTTTGGATGTTCTTTATGTACTTGTCGCGGAGCTCCTTTCAGAACTTGCTTACACATGTCTCCTCCATATATGGGTATTTCTTCTCCTTCGACAAATATAGGTGGATGGTACCACATGTACTCCGATTCAGAGTTCTCCACTCCTGATCGGATATGCCCGTTGGCTTCTTGTCCAATGCGAAATTTTGACCAAGTTGGTTTAAGATATCCAAGTTGGTTTAAGATATCCATAACTTCGTATATCCACATACTGAAGTTGATCTTTTTATCAAACTTCTCAATTTCGAACTTCGTGTTAGACACAATAGTCCAACAAGATGAAGAATACCAAGAAGTCGACGCCTTTGAGTAATCTTCATTGCCACTGCTACTCATCTTCGCGTCTACATTGATCTCCAACATCGTACTGCTCTGATACAAATTTGTTGTGCGCCCAAAATCACCTGCTCCCACCTACAAGAGATGTAGCAAGACAAGGCACACACGCAGCATAATAACTCAGGATCGTGAAGGCTGAGGATGAAAGATCTGCAACACAAACAATAGAGCACTTAGAGGATTGCCTTTAGGCCGTGGACCGGCCAAGGGGAAACACCGGTGAGCTTTATTACAAAAGGGAAGAACAATACAACTCTTCTCTTCGTCTAACGAAGAAGAAGCACACAAGTCTCTCCCAAAAGCTCACAATACAATCTCTCAAAGTTGGCTTTTACAGTGTCGGCTCACTCAAAGATTACAATATGTTCCACACGAAACCCTAACCTAAAACCTCATTTGTATAACCATATGTTACAATAGGTGTCATTATTGGCTAGGAATTAATAAGGATACGGATCCCGGCAATTACAGCATCATATCCAATCACCGCTCTACGCAATTAATGTTGTCGCGTCCTAGTGGGCCTCCGCCGCATCCTAGTAGGCCGCATCCAATGTGCTCCCTTCAACCGAGCGATCTTCCTTCTGTATCGAACGATCGAAGTGTCGAGCCATGCGTACGAGCTTCCATCCTTTGAGCCTACGTTCGACCGTTCGATCGAACACGGACTCTAACCGCAATACGACCCAACGACCCAATGCTGAACGTTCGTACCTCAGACACGAACTGACGACCGAACGACCAACTGTGCTGTAGAAGCCAAATGCCGAGCATCCTCGTATCAGACTTGTGCAGAGTCAGATAGGTCGAATCCGAGCACAGACGAGTTATCTCTACACAAGGTAACTCGTCTGTAATATGGCTGATTCTCCTGCACCGAATCGAGCCAATTTCTCCACAGACACGTATATGTAAACCATCATAAAAAGCAGGAAATGAAAAACACAAGACTAACAATAAAAAGTAATGTGAAGGCAGACCATAGGCAAAGAAGAATGCAACAAAATTGTACCTTATGCGAAGTAAGATTCTTGTCAAGTATCTTCGATCCTCAACCTGCATAATAAATATGCACAAGTAAGCGTTAAAATGTCTCTTATGGCATTTCCAGTACAATGCATTCTCCATGCGTACTACCAGAACTAAATCAACAATCTCCCAATAAAATTGCAGAATGATATTATGATCCAATCTGAAATGCAATCACTTGCATTATAAAAATCATATAACCATAGAAGATTGCGTGTAAAAAGTAGAGGAAACATGGGATCAAAATCCAATAGATATATCATAATCCAAGAGATAATCCAAGAGATAATCCAAAGATATAGATACAAAAAACAATTTTTATACACATTACATCACATCACCATATAACAAAAACGAAACATCATAATCACTTACAAGTAAACCCTAAATGAGAATTTCCAACACTTTAATTACGATGAAAAATAACAAACAATGAAAAAAAATTGCAATGTACACACAATAAAAGATCTTCATCGATATTATAAACCCTAAGCGAAGTCCCCCCTTTCAATACAACCTTAACCAGAAAGACAGAAGGAAAAAAATCAACTGGCATAAAGAGCTTCAACGAGGCTCGATTTCGTGGGGAATTACCTCTTGATTCAACGAAAATATCAGAAATCTCTTCTCTTCCTCTAATCTTCGCTTTTAACGCTCTAAATTCTCTGATTTTTATTTTTATTTTTTTCCGACAAATTTTTTAGAGAGAAAGAGCCACGACGAGAGATGAACGGAACAAATGTTTAAAAAGGAACACGCTCCAGACAACCGTCGAGAATGATGAAAATAGTTGTAACATGTTTATAAAATTACAGTTGTGACATCAGAAATTAGAAATGGTTTTTTAATTAGAATACGCTGGATAAATGACTATGGCATTTACCTCCGCTTTCCACTTTCCAGTTGGGCCATCAGGGGCCATCAGGGATCGATCCCGGTGAAGGTGGAAAAGGTTTGCTACGCGCACATATTGTTTTGCTCTCGCACAACCCTTTTTGAAAAGAACAGTAACGAAATTGTTATGAATCAACTATTGGAGGAGGAGCCCACAGCTCTTTATTTATAGGCAAAGGGGAGAATACAAGATGAGCTTACAATGATATGGGCATATCTCTAGGATGGCCCAGAATCTCAACCAACCCGGTTAAATAACCGTTCACAACACTCCTCCTTATCCAGCCATAGGTGTGGACTCTGCTCGTGAATACTTCGGGATTCCGAGCGTACGAGAGTCTCACATGGGGTGGATACTTCAGGATCCTGAGTTGGTGAGATTTGCCTCGTTAAAACCTTTAGCTATGGAAAACCCAGTGGAAAAAACCATAGTTAAGGAAAAAGAGTACAAACTCTACCTAACTCCCCATGATCTGTACAAGCACTCAGGCTTTCAGATCTCTTAGGCGTCTCATTCCAATCCTATGTACAAGCTTCCTAAAAGTAGCAGTAGGAAGGGCTTTAGTGAACAAATCTGCCAAATTGTCACATGATTGCACTTGTCTGATGTCGATCTTGCCATCTCTCTGTAGCTCGTGCGTCCAGAAGAACTTTGGTGAAATGTGCTTCGTTCTGTCGCCTGTGATGAATCCATCTCGTAGTTGAGCTATGCAAGCAGCATTGTCCTCGAACATTGTAGTAGGCTCAAGGTCTCCAGTCTTCAGTCCGGTTGTAGACAGGATGTGGTGGACAACTGAGTGTAGCCATATGCATTCTCTGCTTGCTTCATGGATGGCAATGATCTCTTAGTGATTGGATGAGGTTGCCGTCAAGATTTGCTTGATGGATCTCCAGGAAATGGCTGTCCCTCCATAGGTAAACATGTACCCAGTCTGTGATTTTGCTTTGTGGGGATCAGACAAGTAGCCTGCATCAGCATAACCAGCAAGTGTGGATGATATTCCATTTTTGTAGAAGAGTCCCAAATTTGTAGACACTTGGAGGTAGCGCAGCAGGTGCTTAACCCTGGTCCAGTGGCGTTGTGTGGGCGCTGCACTGTATCTGGCTAACAAATTTACTGCGAACGCTATGTCGGGACGCGTGCATTTTGCCAGATATAGTAGTGCTCCGATGGCACCAGATAAGGAACTTCTGGACCAAGTATATCATCCCCCTCTTCCAGCGGCCGGAAGGGGTCTTTATGTGCTTCCAGAGATCGTACCACCATAGGTGTACTTGTGGATGACATTGGTCCATATGGAATCTTTGCAACATTTTCTTCGTGTATATGGTTTGATGTAGTAGTATTCCATCTTTTAGATGTTCAATCTGTAAGCCCAGGCAGAATTTCGTTTTGCCTAGGTCTTTCATTTCAAATTCTTTTGTTAGGCTTACAGATATCTCAGTGATCTCTTCAGGAGATCCTATGAGATTCAGATCGTCTACGTAGACAGCAATTATTACGAATCATTTTCCATTTGTTCTTATGAAGATACAAGGGCAGACTTCATTGTTTGTGAATCCTTGTTGAACAAGGAACTCACTGAGTCTGTTATACCACATTCTTCCTGATTGTTTGAGACCATACATTGATCTTTGTAGCTTAACAGAATAGACGTCCCGAGGTCTATCTTTTAGTTCAGCAGGCATAGAAAAGCCATCAGGAAGTTTCATGTATATCTCCTTGTCGAGATTGCCGTATAGATATGCAGTCACAACATCCATTAGCTGCATATCTAGGCCTTCTGTTGCTGTTAAGCTTATCAGGAATCTGAAAGTGATCGCATCCATGACCGGGGAGTATGTTTCGTCATAGTCTATTCCCGGTCTTTGGGAAAATTCCTGTGCTATAAGTCAAGCTTTGTAGCGTGCAATCTCATTATTTTCGTTTCTTTTTCTGACGAATACACATTTGTATCCCACAGGTTTGACACCGGTAGGTGTATGGACTATTTGCCCAAAGACTTTTCGTTTCTGAAGCGAGTCCAGCTCGGCTTCTATTGCCTGATTCCACTTTGGCCAGTCATTTCTACGTTTGCATTCAGCAACGGAATGTGGTTCATAATCATCGTCGCTTCCGGCAACGTGAATGGCAATGTGAAACGCGAAGTCATCGTCGACGACTGTACTCTTTCTGTCCAACACCTCCCATGTACGTACATAATTTAATGATATTTCAGTTTCTCCCAGCAGTTCCTCTGTAATGGATTCCAGGAGGGGAGAGGGTATGGACACGAGCTCGTTTCTCTGTGGGGGGCATCGTCCCAAGGTCTCCGAATATTTTTCTTTTTCTTGGATTTTTATCCTTGAGCTTGGTGGTCTACCTCTTTTCTGTTGAGGTGCAGCCACTTCTGCTGGTGGTGGATTGCATCCATCCTTTGGGATGTCAATCCTAGCTGGAGTATTCGCAGCAGTGATATGTGATCTGACAATCTTCTGGTTGTCAGTAAACAAATCCGGTAATCTATGGACTGTGTCCTGGATGTGTAAGATCTTCCGGATCTCATCATCACATTGTTTTGTTACCGGATCGTAGTGGGTCAGACTTTTTGTATCCCACGTTAACATTTGCTTCGCACTAGACTTTTCAATGTCTAGTCTCATTTGGGGAAATAAGTCTCATCAAAGTCACAGTCTTCAAGACGTGTCTTAAACCCGTCCCCCGTTTGGGGTTCTAGGTATCTTATAATGGAGGGTGAGTCAAACCCTACATAAATACCTAGGCGACGTTGAGGACCCATCTTGGTCATCTGGGGTGGTGCAATGGGGATATAAACTGCGCAGCCGAAGATTCTCAAGTGAGAGATGTTCGGCGGTGTTCCATATGCAAGTTGCATTGGAGATAGACTCTGACCTCCCGAGGGTCTTATTTTTATTAGTGATGTAGCATGCAAGATTGCATGTCCCCCATGCATCCACCGGCAACTGGGATTTCATTAGCAATGGACGTGCAATCCATTGGAGTCTTTTAATTAGCGACTCAACCAACCCGTTCTCGGTGTGAACATGCGGCACCAGATGTTCAATTTCAATTCACATTGCCTGGCAATATTCTTGAAATGACTGAGAGGTAAATTCACCCGCATTGTCCAGACGTATTTTCTTAATTTGGTTGTCTGGAAAATGTGCCCGCAACTTTATTATTTGTGCCAAAAGCTTTGGAAAAGCTAAGTTGCGGGTTGAAAGTAGACACATATACGAGTATTTTGAAGATGCATCAATCAGTACCATAAAGTACCGAAAGGGCCCACTTGGGGGGTGGATAGGTCCACATATGTCTCCGTGTATTCTTTCATGGAAGCTAGGAGACTCAATATCCACTTTAAGTGGTGATGGCCTTGTTATTAGGTTACCCTTGAAGCAGGGTACACAATGGAATTCTCCCTTCTGAAGAATCTTTTGGTTCTTCAGGTTATGCCCGTGGGATTGTGATAGGATGCGGTGCATCATCACAGATCCGGGGTGGCCAAGTCTATCGTGCCAAAGTAAGAATTTGGCCGATGTCGGGCACTTCAGGTGCTCCGTCAGGTTTGCTTCCTCTCTCTGAATTTTTGTATGGTAGAGGCCCGATGAGATGCTCTCAAACCGTTCAAGTATGGTTTTAACTCCATTATCTTGAGACGGTACATACAGTAATTCATTTTCTATTACATTTGCGGTTTCCAAGTGTAATCCGTTAAGACAGATATCTTTGAAACTTAGTAAGTTTCGCTTGGAATTCGGAGAGTAAAGTGCATCTTTAATTTTTATTTCTGTTCCGTTGGGTAGCAACAAGGTTGCATTCCCAGAACCTTCAATTATGTCCGATGGCCCTGAAATGGTATTTACAGGGCTCTTATACGGAGTAATACTATGGAAATAGCATTTGTGTTGAAGGATCGTATGTGTTGAAGCACTGTCTACCAAGCAGTCATGAGAGCATCCCATCTAAAAAAGATGAGTAAACATTTGCATTCAGAAAAACTAAATTTTATTCGACAGAATTCAAATTACATAAAAGCTCTCATAAAATAGATTGTTCGTACAATAAAATGCTAAAATGCTAAGATAAATGAAACATGCTAATCAAGCATATCATCTGACTCGAAGTCTTTTGCTGTGAACTTGACTGCATTGTTCACAGCCACTAGGTTTGATTCAGCATTCTTTTTCTTGCTTTGTTTATAAAGCTCATGGAGATGCACTGGGGTCATGCACACTCTGGACCAGTGGCCTGTCATGCCACAGCTGGGGCATTGGTCTTCCCATTCCCTCTTGGGTAGGGGTGCATCATTTTTCTTGTTATCATTCCTGCGTCAGGTGAACTTGCACTTCCCTTCATTCTTTCGCTGCTGCTGTGCATGGCCCTTGGCTTTTTTCTGTTGTCCCATTTCTGTGGTCTTTCTTTTCTTTTATTATCTCTCTTCTTTTTGAAAGAAGAGTTGTGGTGAGCTTCAGGTAGGGGCAGTGCCGGGAGGGCACATATTGTGAGTGGTGAGAAGAAGCTCTCTATTTTGCTCGGCCATGAGAAGACATAACAGCAGCTCTGAATACTTAGTGAACTTGCGTTCACGGTATTGATGCATGAGTATCACATCTTTTTCATGGAAAGACGTATACGTCTTTTCCAGCATGCGATCTTCTGAGACTTTCTCACCACACAACTTCAGGCGTGAGGTGATGCTAAAAAGTGCCGAGTTGTACTCAGCAATGGACTTGAAGTCCTGCAGTCTCAGGTTCTCCCACGCATATCTCGCTCTTGGGAGTATAACATCTCTCTGATGTTTATACATATCCTCAAGGGCGGTCCATAGCTCAATTGGATCTTCGGCCGTAAGGTACTCAGCCTTTAAGGTCTTGTCCACATGGCGGCGAATATAGATGATGGCTTGCGCCTTCTCTATATCGCTAACATTTTCTTTTTTCTGTCACATCAGTGATGAGGGACTTGGCCCGCAGGTGAAACTTTACATCTAGCTGCCAGCTTAGATAGTTTCTACCTGATGCATCCAGCACTTCGAAATCAACGCTTGCAATTTTAGCCATTTATCTAGCAGAGCACAAACATGCATGAATTAATAATTAATCAGAGAAAACATTTTCATGCGGATGCAATATTTAACGAAAAGCTAAATGTGTGGATCGGCCAGTCCCACAAGAAAGAGTCCAAAGTCCACAGTCCAAATTATACAAATTTGCAGCTTTAAAAATGAAAATACAACTTTGGAAACCCCGTGGGTCCCATAAGATATTTCCAGCTTCAAGCGTGGCCTCCATCTCCATGGAAGTTGGTCTTCTTTCTTTGACATTTACATAAATTCCTCACTACAATTTCTCTCAAAAAATAAAAGAAAAGTGCGGGAAATAAACTGTGGGACTAAACAGCCTATCTAAAAACCACATTTAGCAATTCATGCAGAAATATTGTGCTCATCAACATTTTCATTCACAGACATCGCAGGCAGTTATATTCATATGAGGATAAAAATATTTAATCACTTAATAATTATTGGACCACTGGGCAACGTCATACACCGTTAGGTTAGGTAACTAACGGCAGAGCGGTCGCAGGATCTTCCTAATTATTAAGTTTTAAATATAATGCATGATGTGTCCATATTTTGCATCATTTTCATATCATATTTCCATCGCATTGCATATCATCTCCGCGTCCAAATCCCACATTTTACTACGATTTTGGTATTTCTGACGATATTTCGAGTTTCGTAGTATATTTTGAGTTTTCGGGGATTTTGGAGCGATTTGGACCCCCCGCCTGGGTATGGACACATCCGACTTGCCCATGAGCCCGTTGGCGGGGCTTTGGAGGAGTTCGCCACGTTCTCAAAGCTGTTGGAGGAGAGAAGGATGAGAAGAAGGAGAAAGAGAGCTGACAGAGAGAGGGGCAGCTGCTGCTGCAGCATTTTCCTAGAAAATGCTCGGCCCGAGCAGCTGCAGCTCGGGCCGAGCCATGGCATGTCGAAGAGGTTGCAGATACGGCTGACTCGGGCCGAGCAGCTCATCTGCTCGGCCAGACAGCACGCCCTGAGTAGCCCCCAAGTATACCCCGAGCAGCCGACCGAGTCACCCATCCTGAGCCCGAGCAGCATGCGACCCTGGCCGAATCACTGCCCGAGCAGCTCCGACTCGGGCCGAGTCACATACTCGGCCGACACTTCCTAGGGCATTTTTGGAAGTTTTGTTGAACGCGCGATGTGCGCGATTGGGCGTAGCTGAAGCTCGCGACTGCGGGCTCAGCGTTGGAGAGCTTATTCTTAATTTTGTTTTAGGGATTTTTTGGAGGGCGCTTGGGCGAATTTTTGTAGGAATATTTTTGGATTAATTTTTGTAGCAAACTCTGGATCGTTAATTGAAGATTATTGCTTTCTGCTTTCTCTGGATTTGTTCTTCATTCATTCTCACTGTAAGTAATTTTTAGCCCAATTTCTTTTGTTGCAAAAAATGTTTTCCTACGTGAATTCAATATTTTTGTGCGTTCCGGTCACCATGAGTGAGTAGATCCTCTCTAGGGCCGATGGGTGAACCCTAGGATTTTAGGGGGAAATGTAGATCTGGATCCCTACGTCGAATTGGGGATCTATGATTGTATCTCGGTAGATTCTACCGAATCCGTAGATAACCCGTACTGAGATCATGCCAACGGTCTGTGGAATTGATGTTCTTAAGGGGTATCTAGGGATTTGAATAGGGAAATCGGTGGATCCAATCAAGATACGTGACCATGCCCGGCTCGCGCCTTGAGAGGATCCATCGACGAACTATATCGCTACGTCGATGGCTACCGCCAGTGCATCGACGAGAGCCACCGAAATACCCCGCAATTCTAACCCACGAGAGTGGTATGAATTGGGGGATTAATTCTCTAGCCCTAATGCGATGTGAGTAACCTATTCAACATCAACCCCAACGATCCTAGCGGCGATCCTTAAAGCCCTAGTTTCTTTTATTGTATTACACAACAACATTCGTCAACCCAAACCTTTCCCTCCGACCGCTACGACACTTCTAGATTTAGAAATAGACTGAGATTACCACGAACACTATCACCGTCCCTGTGGGATTCGACTATCTTATATACTATAACTCGACACCGTCCGCTTGCGGATTGAACCCAAAGTCGTAGCCTAGGAGCCATATCACGCCTGGCGATCGTGACACCGCCAGGTGGGTCCTAGGTGTAGATTGCGGGTGCGTCAAGTTTTTGGCGCCGTTGCCGGGGACGGCAATAGTGATCTTATCTCAGTTTATTTTTATATTGCGAAGTTTGCTAGCATTCTTATCATCTC
Organism: Scilla litardierei; assembly: GCA_030789695.1. NCBI lineage: Eukaryota > Viridiplantae > Streptophyta > Magnoliopsida > Asparagales > Asparagaceae > Scilla > Scilla litardierei. Next base: position 39,617,810 of record CM061135.1, read on the forward strand.
TTACCTACCATCATTTTTATTCTCTTTAAATTATTTCGGTGCTACTGACGGTGTTTTTTTAGCTTTGTTGGTGCATGAACACCCGTCACAAGGGGGCTTTTAGAGAATTATTGTTCGATCCTGAGATCGAAAAGACAGCCCATGCTTTAAGAGCCTCCAGCAGAAGCTCATCCCCATCAGCTCAGATGGGAGAGAATCCTCCTCCTCCTCCACGCACCGGGTCCATCAGGGACCACATGAAACCGACCTTTGGGAATAATTTCTCGGTTCTTAGGCCGCAGCTGACAGCGACAACCTTCGAGCTTAAGACGGGGTTAATCAATCTTATGCAGCAGGATCCCTTCCATGGGCATCCTCATGAGAACCACAACCATCACATCGACTCCTTCTTGGCCAAGTGCGATACATTCAAGGCGAAGGATGTCAGTGATGATGCAGTGAAGTTGCGGCTGTTCCCGTTCACCTTGAGGGACAAGGCCTCCTACTAGCTCCGAGCTCACCCTCCCAACCACTTCACTACCTGGGAGAAGCTCGCGCTCGCATTCGTGGATAAGTTTTATCCACCATCGAAAACGGTCCGGATCCGTGGGGCCATATCCAATTTCAAGCAGCTCCCCCAGGAGTCTCTTTATAAGGCTTGGGAGAGGTTTAAAGACCTCCAACATCAGTGCCCCCACCATGGGATCCAGTCTTGGGATTTAGTGCAGAGCTTCTACAACAGGCTCCAACCTACCACTAAAATGATCATGATGCTGCGGCGCATGGCGCCTTATTGGATAAGTCTCCTGAGGAGGCTATTGATCTTCTAGAGCACATGGCTACCAATACCCAGCAGTGGGGTGATGAGAGGACTCTGATCACCCAGAACCCTGAGGTCAAGGCTGTGAGTCACCTGGACTCCCACATAGAGAACCTGTGTAAGCAGGTGGCCCGTATTGAGCAGCGCCTGGACTCCCTTCCAGCGGCACCCAGCACCTCCTACCATCCTGCTGAGGAGTACGTAGATCCAGGGTATATCCCCGCTGAGGGTCATTATGAGGGTGCTGAGACATCCAAATCTGTTCAGTACATCCAGTGAGAAGGACGGAACCAATGGCTGCATCCAGCTGCCAGGAATCACCCTAGTTTCTCATATGAAAATCCAAGCGGAGGGCTGCAACCTCCGTAGTTTTAGAGGCCACCTCCTCCCTAGCAGCAGCATCAGCAGCAGCAGAGCCAGCAGCAAGGCGGCTTTAGGCCAGCTGGGCCCTATAGGCCGCCAGGATGTCAGTACAACCGGCCCCCTCCGCAAAATTTTGCGCCGACTCCTCCAAAGTCAAATCTTGAATCTACGTTGGAGACTTTTATGAGTGGCCAGATTCGGTTCAACCAAGATACGTCGAACCAGTTTAAGCGTATCAACTCTTCACTCGACGAGTTGAGAGGGCAGATGTCCCAGTTGTTGAAGAATCAAGTGAGACTACCCTCCCAGCCGGAGACCAACCCCAGAGCTCAAGCAAATGCCGTGGTTTCAGTGACCACGTGAGGAGGACGGGTGACCGACCCGGTTATGGTCCTGGTACTTAGCAAAGAGAGGACCACCATTGAGGAAGTTGATGATGACAATGCCAGAGTTGAGGCCACTGAAGGGCCTATTGCTATTGAAGAGAAGACGGATACACCTCCCGTCATGCCTGCTACTACTCCTCCGCCCGCTAATGCATCTAAGGGCAGAGCCTCCAGGCCTCCTCCTCCGTATCCTCAGAGGCTCGCCCAAGCCAAGTTGGAGAAAACGTACTCCAAGTTTATGGAGTTATTGAAGGGGATTCAGCTGAATATCCCATTCATTGATGCCATCACCGAGATCCTGGTTTATGCTAAATTTCTAAAGGATCTCATCACGGGGAAGCGAAGGCCGGAAGAAATCAAGTTGTTGGAGGATTCCACCTCCATTATCAAAAACCATCTCCCTCGGAAGCTGCCGGATCCGGGGAGCTTCACCGTGCCTTGGTCCATTGGAGGAATGCCAATCAGCAGAGCGCTAATTGATCTAGGGGCTAGCATCAGCCTGATGCCCCTTTCTATCTTCAGAAGGCTCCAGACAGGAAGCGAGCTGGAACCTACTATCATGTCAATCCAGCTCACCGATCACTCTATCACCTACCCAGTAGGGATAGCGAGGGACGTAATCCTCCAGATACCTCCAGGGCTATGTGTCCCAGTTGATTTTGTCATCATGGACATGCCGGAGGGAGGAAGCTCTTAGCTAATACTCGGTCGCCCCTTCATGGCGACGGCAGGGGTGCTTATAGACGTCTGAGAATGAACCCTCTCCCTCAATGTGGGAAATATTGAAGCTGAGTTCCGGCTGCAAAAGTCGATGAAGAATCGTGCCCACGAGGAAGGAGCTAGTTACCTGGAGTTTCTGGAGAAGGAAGCGATTGAAGACTTTTCTGCTGAAGGGGTCATGAAGGACCCGGTCAAAGCAAGCATTGACGACGACGGCGACCCAACGTACAACAAAGCGGTCGCTGCGTACATCCAAGTATTGGATGAGGAATTTCAACGACGTCAGACAAATCATCTAGCATCGGAGGTCACATCTTTCATGGAGGAGAGTGTTGGAGTAAGCGGAAGTCAAACACCGCCGAATTGCACCACCCCGGAGGATGATGCGCGGCCACCGCGTGCGCCAAACGAGAATTGATATATCATGGGGAGTCGAGCTCATGACTGAAAACGAGTGCTTATTGGGAGGCAACACAATTCCGTAGTTTTTGAAATGTCTTTCTCATTTTCTCATTTTCCTATTTCTATTTTGTGTTTTTAGGAAAAATCGCAAAAATTATAAAAAATTTGACGAGTTTGTGTTTCGTGTAGGACGGAACATCGGGGGCATGTGCATGGACATTATAAACGGAAGAAAGCCGGAGGAAGATAACGAAGTTGAAGATTTGAGAAGGAAATGAAAGGGAAAGAAGGCAAAAGGAGCTACAGGGAACTCGGCCCGAGCAGCTCAGCTGCTCGGTCGAGTCGAGTAGCTCAGCTGCTCGGTCGAGTCGAGCAGACACGGATAGGTAAGCTCGGCCCGAGCAACATCCTACTCGGTCGAGTTTTACAGGCTGAAGAATTTGGTGAAAAATGTCACTCTGTCAACCCGGGCAGAGCACTATTGACCCGGCCTGAGTAGGATATGACCCGCCCCGAGCATAACCCTGCTCGGTCGAGTACTACAGGAAGCCCAAGTTGGAGCAAAAATGGCACTCTGTTGACCCGGACGGAGAATTACTGGCTCGGCCTGAGCTTCTACGACTCGGAGGGAGTATTTCTGTTAAATATTTTACGTCAGCCCAAGCCAAGCAGTACATCTACTCGGCCTGAGCCTCGTCGTTTTGTTTAAAATTTCTCTTCACTTCGACACGAGCCGAGCTGCACAACGACTCGGCCCGAGTCGAATCGGGTTTTCAATCACCGCCCGCTTTTCTTAATCCCGCTGTAAAAAATCTTTTCACTCGAAAATTTTTCACCATAACCAAAAATTCCCTCCCGAGCGACTAAACACCTAACCCTACTCGTTCAGCTTCTCGAGCCGCCGCCGTCCCGATCCGTCGCCGCCGTCGGCCGCTCCTCCGTTCTCCGGTCAGTCGACCACCCCTACCACCCTCTCTCTCCTCTCCTCCCCCCTCTCCATTTCCCCCTGCCTCCCTTTCCCCCCCTACGCCGCCTTACCCTACGGCCGCTGCCGTCGACTTCAACACCCCCCCAATCAGATCCCCCATCTCTCCCCCGCCCCCTCTCCTGTTATCGCCCCCCCTCGACCGAACCCACACCCCTCCCATCACAATTTCCGTGTCGTCGACGGCATCACCGCCGTCGACGGCACCGCCATCTGCTCCCTCCCCCAACTCCGCCCCGAAACCCCCCTCCTTCCCCTTCGCCACCATCTCATCCCCCGCCGCCAAACCAAAACCCCCCCACCCCAAAAACCCCGATGGCGATCAGCCTTCCCCCCCGAAATCCCCCCCTGAAATCCCCCCGAGCCACGCCCTAGGGCACGGCTCGTTCAACGCCACGCCCCGATTCGATCGACTCGTCCCCCCTATCCGCCCCGAGTCGATCGACTCGGTCAGAAATCCGCCCCGAGCCACCATTCTCTCCTGAGTGCACGACTCAGGCCGAGCAGTACCCTGCTCTCCCCGATCCACTGTTAATTCTCGATATTCCAATTTCTATTCGATATTCTGACATTTTGATGGTTTCATTTGGCAGGTACTCTGTTCTTACGGCAGTGGCAGTTGCTCTGTGATTGTCTCTTATTTACTCTGCTTGTGTTTTTAACTGCTTGAGATTTGTGGGTTGCACGAGAATATTTTTATAAGCCTATTTACCCCCAGGCTAGGATCCAGATCCAACAATTCTGTTATTACTCTTACTGGTTAACTTTAACCCTAACATATTTACATTTACTCAAAACCCAGTTGTTGCTGCCCACGAGGAACATGACATCAATCCCCCAACATCCAACTGTCCTATACTTATGGTTATATTAATTATTTAATATAATTTTTAATCAAATTTTTTAACCAATATAACTAACTCCCCAGCTCCCTCTCTTTTCTCAAAACGACAAACCCTCAGTCGAATCCACCCACGGCTGCCACCCCTCCCTCGTTCGACAACCATCGCTAGAGCCGTACCCCGCGCTATCGCACCGTCGAGTCGTCTCCGCTGCCACCACCCCTCCGCCACTGCAAAACCCACGAAAACGCACCCCCAAATCCACCGCTGATCCCTCTCCCTCTCCAATCTCCCTCTCTCAGGTGATGTCGTCGTCGTGCGGCACCACACCCGACGACCCTCCGCCTCCAGCACCTCCCATCGCCTCTTCCTCCGCCCGTACACTGCCCGTAGCAGCCCCCAACACCGATGAAACCCACAGCTTCCCCGAGAGTTCCACCAGCCTCCCGCCACTATGTTACGCCACCAGCGCTGCCGCCTGTCACCTCCACCAGACCCCCGCCGTGCCCCAAGTCCAACCGCACCGATCGCCGCCTCCCCCGCCGCGACGGCGATCGCGCCAAGCCAAAAGCCCATGCAACTGCACAGTAAACACGAAAATACGGTAGGAATGCACATAAAAGCGTATTTATATGCTTTTACGCTTCTTTTATTATATTTAAATTAAGTCTGACTCGTTTTAAATTCATAATAAATTGTATTGGCCTCCGAAAAATACGAAGGAAGGGCCAGAAAATCCAGTTGGATGAAATGGACGCATTGGCACTGGTTTTATTGCCAAAAGGCAAGTACATCTCACGCAATGATTTTTCAAAGACAAAACCAAATTAAGTTATTTTCTCTTCAAAATTTATATCGCAAGATTTTCACCTACACTGACATACGAGGAAAATACATGTTGTAGTGTTAGTTAATATGCTAAATTTGACAGCTTGTTGGAAGAATTCCGACATATAGTTTGTCCTCAATAAATCTTTGCTTGTATATCGTTAAAATCAAATCTTAAGTTAAAAATTAGTTTTTGGCCTGTTAAATGCCTATTAATTATTTTAAAATCTTGAAAAAATAACTCTTAGCCTTAGAAAGATATTTTAAGTTTATTTATCCTCATTTGCTTAGTTAAAATCGTTTCCATGCTCATTTCTTTAAATAATTGCATGTTTCTACGCTTGGTATAATTGATTAGAAGAATCGCATAATTGTGGACTATTGAGACATCTTGGGACAATTGTACGCATCTTGTACGATGCAATTAAATAGAACAGATTGAACAACTGATGGAATTCATATGATTGAACATAGAATACTTAGTACACGTACTCAGACCTGACACTTGACTTGACCTACAGGATTGGGGTAGTCCATAGTCACAGAGGATGCATGAATGACTGGGTTTACTCTACAACTTTACCTCACACATACACTAAGTGGAGGAAAGTACTTGACCGGCACCTAAAAGGGGTCGGTGAGTATCACGGGTTCCTCCGCAAGGTTCGTCTACGGAGGGTGAGTCAGTGCCTAAGATCAGGCCGACGGGTAGCTCCCGATGGTGGGGCAGGTTTTAGTCACATATTGTTTCTTCATATATATATATCACTAGAATAGTTGGCTACCAAATATTGCTTAAAATATCTTCTACAGTCTTCTTTTGCTACAGGTTGCAAATCGCTATCAAATGATTAAATTGGTACATGTTGCAAATTGCTATCAATCGTTTAACGGCTATCGATTGCAAATTACTCTTTTTTTTGATATTGCTAATGATATTAAATGTTCTAACTATTAGCTAATATCATTTCAGATCTTTTTTACCACATCATGCTTTTTCTTACATCACTTTCATATATGATGTAGTTCTTACGAATTAAACTCGTTAAATGTGTATACGATACTTATACCATGCTCTTAATTACTATGCCATGTTAGTACAACGTTTCCTTCCACATTTTCACATACCATGTTTTCATCATACCATAATCATACTCAAGATGCGCTTTACCTCATGCCTCTCTTATACGTATGTTTTCACATTTTCATTTTCTATGAGATTATATTTGTCGAATAACCCTTGCTGACGGGCATTTAATTTTGTTGTCTTATGAAAAGTCAGTCAGGACTTGAGAGTGAGTTTACAGAGGATCCTACTACAGAGATCGAGCCAGTGCTCGAGTATCACATAGAGTTCCAGCCCACCGAAGACTAGGACGTTTTCATTTACCTTTGCATCGGCACTTTCTATTTGAATAATGTAATTTGCTGTATTTTGTTGTATTGGCCATGTTAGGCCCATGTGTTGATCTGGATCCTAGCCTAGAGGGGGATGAATAGGCTTATAAAAATATTCTCGTGCAACCCACGAGAAATCACATGCAGTTAAATTCACAAGCAGAGTAAATAAGAGACAATCACAGAGAACGCATAGATTTACCCTGGTTCGGTCGCACCAACGACTTACGTCCAGCCTCAAGCAAATACTAGCATTAATAAGTTCCTTCTGTACACCTACAATGGGGTCCTATCTCCAACTCCCCACCTAGACTTACCACACTCACCAAAGTGCAGAACTCTATCAACCTAGTAAATGCGTATCTTGACTACACCAACATGTCAAGACCCTCTTGTCTAGCCCCAACCAGACAAGTATCAAAAGTCAAAAATATTGGTAAAGTTTCCCCTACAGAGAACGTTACACTAATACACGAATATAAAGAGTAAAGGATTTAGAAATGCCCAGTTCGTGTCCATGTAGCGTCTCTATCAATCAGCACGTCGTCAGCTCCAGTCTGACGCAAACGGTGTCTCCATCCGACTCTTGGATCTCAGTCTGTAGCCCTTTGAAGTCAAATTCACAAGTAGGTCTGTGCGTAAAACAATCTCTGTTCAAATCAAATAAACTTCTGTCTGTGCGCACAACAATCCCCTTAAAGTAAAATCCATGTCAGGAGACCCTTTTTGCGTTTGTTTTTGTTTTCATGCAACCGCCATGTCAGCTCCATTCGTTCGCCGCTCCAATAAGATTTTACGGTGGCTTCGAGTTCTTCATCGATGGTGCCTCGTTCTCACGACAATGACGACTCAACGGCATGTCTTCACGACATGCGGATCTTCGACAGCGGCTAGCTCTCCTCGACTCAACTTCGACGTCGTCTTCTCCAACTGCTTCTAACTCAGACGCCTTCCACGGTGAGATCTCGATGGCTTTACGGCAACGAAGACGGCACAGGTCGTCGACTTGAGGCTCCCACGTCCTTCATTGCTGGGGCTTGTTGCTGCGGGGTGAGTTGACAACGAAGACGGCAGCTTCGAGCAGCAGCACCTCGACGGTGAACAACTCCGAGCGCCTTGAACCCAGCGGCGAATTCTCCCATGACGTCTTCGACTTTCGCTTCTCCGGGCGCCTTGATGGTGACTCCGATCAGAAGCTCTTTGTTTCCTCCGTTTCAAACTTAGGGCATGCAGCTTCGGCAACTTCGACTTCGACGTTCAGCTTCATCGTGCGGGCTTCATCACAACAGCTGCAACGAAGGATCTCGACGGTGCTTTAGGGCAGCAGCGATGGCAAAGTCGACTCTGGCGGTGGCTAGCTCTTCCGGCGGCAGTGAGCTTCTCCTAAGCAGTACGAACGAGAACCCTCCTTAGGCTCCTTTCTTTCCCAGTGTTGAGTCAACTAGGGCATACAGCACGGTGTCGGCGGCTTTGAGGAATGGTAGCAACAACTTGTCACGATGGAGAGGATGGCGACAGAGCTTGCGTGGATGCAGCGATATGGCTTTCTTGAGAGCTCATGCACGGAGAGGGATGATAGGGCTTTAAGTATTTGCGCCCTTCTTTTAGTTCTCCTTGTATTACCCTGTCTACGGGAGCCCTATGAGTTGATGTAGCCTCCTTTTAAATCTTTTGGTTGCCGCTGTGTATAATAGAAGCTAGGGTTTTCTTGGTTGCCGCAGCTTCTTTTCCTTTTGTGTAAGCCTAGGGTTTTCTTGTTTGGGCTAATATTTTTGGCCTTTGGATTTGTTGTATGCCGCTTGGTACCTTGGCCTTGATGTTTGGTTTATATAGGAATAGCTAGGATTTTGAAAGGGATAGGGTTTTGCTAACCGCTTAAAGATTTGACCTAATCAATATGGGATTTGAATAGGAATTTGGTTTGAACAAATCTCCATAATTGATTTGATCAAATATCAAATTGATTTGATTCAATCCAATCTCCTTAGCCAATGTGACTAGGTCTAAGTTCAGTTGAGCTTTATGCACAACCATTCTTCTCTTCCCAAATTGCTATTTGATTAACAAAGACTTCATCTCTTGACTTGGTCAGCGTTCTCAAGAATTACGTCCTTGCCATTCCTGAAACACACTTAGCACACACGTTAAATATAACAACTCGTTTGTCATCATCAAAATAAAGATCCTAAATCGGTGTGTCCAATAATCTCCCCCTTTTGATGATGACAAACCCATAAAATATTTGAGCAAATAGATGTGCGTTGTGATGAAGGGTGTAATGCACATGAGTATAATGCTCATGACACACAATATAGGAATCGAATAAGCATGATCCCCCTATTTTCAAGCTTGCCCTTCATCAAATAATACCATTTCATCAAATAATACCGTTTCATCAAATAATACCAAACCATCACAGATAATACCAAATATTTCTTTATTTTCTCCCCCATTGTTATCATCAAAAGTGGACTAATGAAGTCAACAAATATCACATGTAAAAATAAAGTATTATAGAGTTTTGCTAGCACTTGCATGTCATTTTCCATAAAGTAGACAATTCCAATTCATAGAAAATCATAATTTAGACGTCACCACCAATGTGTAAGTATAATAATATAAACATTGAAATACAAAGGGAGATTCGATTTAGAACATCAACCAAAACAATCCACATTTTCCAATTAACATAAATTTCATTAGGACATTGGTTTTTCCACCTCATTAAAAATGAGTTCAAGTTATGAAACCCCAAAACATAGCCTATAAGGACTCTTAAATGTGGGGTTGGCATTGCTTGACGAGTAATATACACCAACGATAAAGATTACCCATGAAGCATATGTTGGATACTCGTGGGTAGTGTACTTGCCATGAATTGTACACAATTTACATACGAGGAAATTTTCATGTAATTTTTTTCATATTCATTTCTTTTCGTGCTCAATTTTTATTCATGGCAATTCACATCATATCCCTTAGATAATTCAGTTTTTATTCATCCTGCATTCACTTTCCAACATTCATCAAAAGAATCTCCAAAAGTACTAAAAGTTTAGTATTCGTGAAAGTGCGTATGTAGGTGTAGAAGTCAAATTAATCATTTCATGAAGCATGTCATGGCTACCAAATAGTTTCTAACATGTGCATGTAGCTAGAACAATAATACAATGATTTCTACAAAAGATATGAATTAACATTCAAGAGATACCACTTATAATGAATCATAAAGAGGTATTCATTAAGCACAAATTTTTTTTTTCATTTTTTGTTTTTCTTTATAAATAATTAAAACAATCCTAAAAAGCAAACACACAAGCACACAAACAAAAATTAAATCAAGCACACACACACAAATACGAAGGTATGCAATGAATGCAAAGAGGGAAAAGAAATATACCTTCACGACGCTATTTGACTAAGGAGCTAAAAGAATGAAACTTTCAATTTATTGCTCCTCGCCAAATCTCCTCATCACCTATATGAAAGGTGTTAAGTGTGACTTTGGAATCTAACAAGGTCCACTAATGTTAGACATCAATGCTTTAGGAACCCACACTTGTTTGAACTTTATGTTCGTGTTCATAAACTTACAATAGTAGGATGTGTGACCAACACTATCACAAGTAAAGCACTTTGCATGCATATTTTTCACAATAGAAGGCACATTGTGGAATTTCTTAAATTTGGGGTTTTCGACATTTTTCCAACCAAATCCAAGTCATCTTCTATTATTGCCATATAATTGATTTTTAAGTATGGTATCCAACGAATGTTTATCAATTGAAAATTTTCTTAATGACAATTCTAGATTAGAAACTTTGGATTTTAATAATTTATTTTCATCAACAAGCAAGGTGCATTTACTTAGAAAAGCTATTTTGTTTTCCTCTTCCTTCTTTTCAAATTCATCCATTTTCTTTTTTAGTTCGTTATTTAACATGCACAACTTATCATTAAGCTCTCTAATCAGATAGTCTTTTTCAGTTTCAAGCTTAGTCAAATCTTGCTTAAGCATGCTAAAATCATTCAATACGGAAGGACAAGTAAGACAAGTATCTTTTTCAGGCATGCTAGCTTTATCTTTTTCTAATGACACAATTTTAGCGTTACATGCAACAAGTTTCTCTTTAAGAATATCCACTTCATCAGAAATATCACAGTTTTCTTTTTGCAATTTAAAGCTAACATCCCTATAATCATTCAACGTGAGTTATAGCTCATTAATCTCATTTTGCATTCCTTTACAAATATCTAACAATTCAGCTTTAGTGAAGGAATTTACCTTATCGTTGTTTGCAATTAGACAGACGACAGTGGAATGGGCTACCACCTCTTCATCCTCATCCTCGGCTTCAATGTCTATGTCCCAAGTTAGCATCTTGGCTTTTCCTTTATCTTTAGCAACCTGAACAGTCTCTTGTCTGTATTGCTTCGCGAAGTGTCCCTTTTTCCTGCATTTGAAGCATTCAACTCTATCAGCAGAATCTTGTTCAGAAGAATTTTTTGTCGTAATTAAAAGTGTTAGAGCGAATGAACCTTCTATGCATTTCTGATCTTCCTTGAGGAGTTCTGACGAACTTTCTGAAATTTCTAACAATTAGCGCCATCTCCTCCTCATCATCTTCATCTTCGATAGCTTTCAGAGCAAGTGGCTTTGAAGCTTTTTCCTTCTCCTCAGGTTTCTCTCTTTCTTCAATATTTTGCAATTCAAGCTCGTGGGACATTAGATTACCTATCAAGTCCTCCACCCTCATCTGTGACAGATCTTTCACTTCTTGGATGGTGGTGACTTTAGGCCTGAAAGAGCTTGGCAGTGCTCTTAATATCTTCCTCACCTGTTCAAGGCTAGAATATGGCTTATCGAGCGAGCTAGACTTGTAGACGATATTGGTGAATCTCGCAAACATCTCTGATATGGTCTCTGATGGTAGCATGTGAAATCCCTCGTACTCTAAGCTTAGAAATGCAAGTCTAGACTCCTTCACATGTGACGTTCCCTCGTGCGTCACCTCCAATGTATGTCATATTTCCTGCACAGTTAGACAATGTGAGGTACGACTGAATTCAGATTTATCTAATGAACAAATGAGAGCATTCATAGCTTTAGCATTAAGAGAATAAAGCCTCCAATCATTATCATCCCATTTATCATCAGGTTTAAGCATCTCAACATTTTCAATTTTAATGACAGGTGGTTTATATCATTTTTTAACAATTTGCCAAGCTTCATAGTCAATAGAAATTAAGTAGATTCTCATACGATTTTTCCAATAAGCATAATCTACTCCATTAAATCTAGGGGGACGTGATATGGACTGACCCTCAGCAAAAGTACTATCAATAGGATTCATGCTCAATCCTAGGCTAGATCCTAAAACCTGCTCTGATACCACTTGTTGGATCTGGATCCTAGCCTAGAGGAGGGTGAATAGGCTTATAAAAATATTCTCGTATAACCCACGAGAAATCACATGCAGTTAAAATCACAAGCAGAGTAAATAAGAGACAATCACAGAGAACGCACTGATTTACCCTGGTTCGGTCGCACCAACGACCTACGTCCAGCTCCAAGCAAATACTAGTATTAATAAGTTCTTTCTGTACACCTACAATGGGGTCCTAGCTCCAACTCCCCACCTAGACTGTACCACACTCACCAAAGTGCAGAACTCTATCAACCTAGTAAATGCTTATCTTGACTGCACCAACACGTTAAGACCCTCTTGTCTAGCCCCAACCAGACCTGTCTCAAAAGTCACAAATATTGGTAAAGTTTCCCCTACAGAGAACGTTACACTAATACACGAATATAAAGAGTAAAGGGTTTAGAAATGCTCAGTTCGTGTTCATGTAGCGTCTCTGTCAATCAGCACGTCGTCAGCTCCAGTCTGACGCAAACGGTGTCTCGATCCAACTCCTGGACATCAGTCTGTAGCCCTTTGAAGTCAAGTGCACAAGTAGGTCTGTGCGCAAAGCAATCTCTGTTTAAATCAAATAAACTTTGGTTTGTGCGCACATCAATCCCCTTAAAAATCAAATCCATGTCAGCAGACCCTTTTTGCATTTGTTTTCGTTTGCATGCAACCGCCACGTCAGCTCCTTTCTTTCGCTGCGCCGATAAGATTTTACGGTGGCTTCAAGTTCTTCAGCGATGGCGCCTCGTCCTCACGACAATGACGACTCAACGTCTTCACGACATACGGGTCTCCGGCAGCGGCTAGCTCTCCAATTATTATATGCTTGATATGTGATAACTATTTTATCTTAATTATTGTACGGGTCTCCGGCAACGACGGGTCTTCACGATGTATCTTAATTATTGTATGCTTGAAATGTGATAATGTCGTTTGAGCTGTTTCTTAAATCCGCATGTAAGGACCTGCAGTTTTTACACAGACGCTTAGTGTGTTTAAACCACAGAGGAAGAAAAAAAGAAAAATAGTACTCCTCCTTGTTTTAAGTACACCGTGGACCCGCTCGCGTCCTCGCTCCCAAGTAGAATGGGAAGCAGGGTGTGACATATGATGATCTAAGGTCAAAGGATTCTATGACGTAACTATTATGAGATCATTTATAACACTAATCCATGTAATGATCTCATTGCGAGTCTATTCAGTACCTTGTTCTCCAACAAGTACTTATAAGTTTGATCTGTATCACCATACATATAATTATCTCATACTTATCAACCAAACTAATACTAGTCTTAATTCATCATTATACCTTTAATGATGAATGACTAGGGATGCTTAGAATAACATAAAACAGCTATTCAAATATTATTATAATGAAACATGCGAGCAGCATAATAAAAACATTAAGAGAAACATTTTATAAATGAAAAATGGCATAACATAAAGGTCCAAATATTTGGCCTAGGCCATAATCATTAACAGTGGACATCAGGGAAATCAAGCCATACAATGTTTTTGTTGTATTCTTGATAAATTGCCGTTAATTATGAAATGATATACTTTTACATTATCATATATGATACATTGGTATACTGATTTTACATATACGATACATTGACATATCTGATACATTGAAATATCTGATACATTTGAAATATCTGATACATTGACATTTCTGTTACATTGACATAATTTGACATATCTGATACTTTGACATATCAAATACATGACTAAATTGACATATCTGAGACATTGAAAAATTTGTCATGACTTTGTATTCATACAAATTTACAGATCATGGCAGATGAAAATATTACTGCAATGTGGAGGACAGTTCCAAGATGCTTTTATGGGCTACAAGCTCTAATTAGGACTGCAATGCTAATGGAAAATATTGGGAGAATATTTTATGGTTATATCAATTACAACAAGAGCAACTGCTATATTGTTTTATTTGGGTTGATCAGAGAGAACTGTGTCCACGTGGAAAGGAATATGCCATAGAGTTGCAACAGGAAATAACAAAATTAAAGTTAAGAATGCGAGAACAAGTAAGGAATTATGGAGATATACAGGATGATGCAAGTTTCTCTTTTTCCAGTGCCAATGAAATTAACAGGAGAGAAGCTGCGAGTAGTAATTATATGATGAACAATATATCAACACCATCTGGACAGTCAAGTTATAGGGTAGTGCTTGATATTTCCCCAAAGATGTGGTTTTGTTTTGGTTGTATATCTACTTTGTTTTTACTGTACTTTTGTAAGTATTTATGTTGTAGTATGATGGAATACAAACCTATTTATATATAATACATTGTCATTAAATTTGATAAATTAAAGCATAGTCCAAAATTGACATATCTGATACATTGATGATACATTGAAGCACGTACAAAATTAACATTTCTAATACATTGATGATACATTGGAGCACAGTCCAAAATTGATATTTCAGTTACATTAATGTTACTTTGAAACACGGACCAAAATTGTCATTTATGTTACACAATTGACATATCTGATACATTGATGATACATTGAAGGAAATTCCAAAATTGACATTCCTGATACATTGATGCTATTTTGAAGCACTGTCCAAAATTGACATATCTGGTACATTGATGATACATTGAATTCGGATACATTGATTCTACAATTGAGATATGTCATAAATATCTGAAACATTGATGATATCTGGTACAATTAAGATATTTGAACTATGCATCAAAATTGACATATCTGGTACATTGATGCTGCATTGAAGCACCTTACACAATTGAGATATCTTATACAGTGATGATAGAATATGCACAGACCACAATTGACAAATCTAGTACATTGATGCAACCTTGATGCATAGTTCACAATTGACATAACTGATATTGATGTTATCATATACTTAAACATTGACATAACAGACACATTGACATATTACTTTGATGCACATCATAAAAATTACTCAATGCAAAAATCAGTCAAAATTAAATTTTGCATGTTGTGCGCTGGGAGTAAAAATATTTTTCTTGAGCAAACTTATTCATTGCACAAACCATGCACAATTTGGCATGTTATATGCGGTAAGCAGAAATTTATGACTTTATCAAAATTACTTAACACGTACAACATGCATGTTGTGCGCGTTGAGTAAAAACTTATAACTTGGGCAAAATTACTCAACACACAACATGCAAAAAAAATTCGTGTTATGCCCACTGAGTAAATTAACTATTGCGCAAAATTACTCGTCGTGCACAAGCTTTCCCTGTTGTGCACGATGAGTACTTTTGCGTAATTCATAAGCTTTTGCTCATCATGCACAATATGCAAATTTTTTGCATGTTGTGCACGCTGAGCTATAACTTATGAATTGGTCACAATTACTAATCGTGCACAACAGGCTTGCCTGTTGTGTGGTGAGTAATTTTGCTCAATTCATAATGATTTGATACCCACGT
Source organism: Scilla litardierei (assembly GCA_030789695.1). NCBI lineage: Eukaryota > Viridiplantae > Streptophyta > Magnoliopsida > Asparagales > Asparagaceae > Scilla > Scilla litardierei. Next base: position 39,633,407 of record CM061135.1, read on the forward strand.
ACAATTGGCTAAAATTTTGCCTGTTATTCGTAGGCAAAAATTTTGCATGTTGTGTGCGATGAGTAAAAATTAATTTTTTTGTGATCAGAATTACTCACCACTTCCGGCCGCTGGAAGAGGATGAGGATATACCTGGTCCAGAAGTCCCTTATCTGAGTGCTATTGGAGCACTTCTATATCTAGCCAACTACACGCGTCCTGATATAGCGTTCGCGGTAAATTTTCTAGCCAGATACAGTGCAGCGCCTACACAACATCACTGGACCGGGGTTAAGTACTTTCTGCGCTACCTCCAATGGTCAACGGATTTGGGACTATTTTACAAAAATTGATTATCCTCCACACTTGTAGGTTATGCTGATGTAGGTTACAGGTCTGATCCCCCACAATGAAAAGTCACAGACAGTGTAAGTGTTTACCTATGGTGGGGCAGCCATTTCATGGAGATCCGTCAAGCAGACCATGACGGTGACTTCATCCAATCACTCAGAGATCCTAGCCATACATGAAGCAGGCAGAGAATGTGTCTGGCTACGCTCAGTTGTACATCACATCCCGATGACGATCGGATTGAAGACTGAAGACCTTGAACCTACTGCTATATTCAAGGACACCGCTGCTTGCATTGCTCAGTTACGAGGTGGTTACATTAAAGGCGACAGAACGAAGCATATTTTCCCAAAATTCTTCTGGACGCATTAGCTACAAAGAGATGACAAGATCGACGTCAAACAAGTACAATCATGTGACAACCTGGCAGACTTGTTCAGTAAACAGCTTCCTACAGCTACTTTTAGGAAGTTTGTACAGAAGATTAGTATGGGGCGCTTAAGAGATCTAAAATCCTGAGTGCTTGTACAGATCGGGGGAGCTAGAGAGAGTTTATACTCTTTTTCCTAAGCTATGGTTTTTCTCACAGGGTTTTTCATAGCCAAAGGTTTTAACGATGCAAACCTCATCAACTCTGAATCCTAAAGTATCCACCCCATGTGAGACTCATAAAACACTCATAATCCCGGAGTATTCATGAGCAAAGTCCACACATATGGCTAGATAAGGAGGAGTGTTGTAAAGGGATGTTGGCGAGAGTTTGTATTAGGATTACATATTATCCAGTGTATCCCTATCCATGCACACTCTTCCCTCTACTATAAATAAAGGATTAGGGTCTCCCCCCCAGATTTGATGCTTAACAACAACAATGGATTAATATCAAAATTATAAGAATGATTTAAGTTATAGATATTTTTAAAAACACAATTAGAAAAAGATGAGAGATGATGGAGGGGTTGAAATTGTAAATGTGTATGGTTGGAGTTATCTTTTATTTTGTGCTGATATTCGAGTTACACATTTCCCTGAACATATTACATTTTATTTACCAATTAGACATTCTCTTTTGGAAGTTTACCAAATAAATAATATGTTTAGCAAATTATGAACGTGACTAGCAGTACTCCACATAACAACAAGCTCTTTAAGCGTTGCAAATAACAATACACGGTTTGCTTACTAGTATGCCTTTATCATTAAGTAAAATTCCAATTTTACCACTCCATCTCTTCACATCATTACATTTATCTTCATCGTCATCCTTCCGACGTTGCTGTTGTCTCATCCTCCTCACACAGCCTCATCCAGCATCTCTCCCAATGTTGATATTGTTGGGGTTCTCAAAAATATCAAACCAATTATTCAGGGATATATGCCCGACTGTCATATTGGGTTGGGTTTGAGAAGCCAACAAATAAACAAATAGTTTGCGACGCTCTGGCCTATATCAACAAAAACCAAATACAGGGTTCATGAATGTAGGCATGAGTGCCACATATATCACCCATCATCGAAAGTATGAGCGCATCAATTTTCAAAATTTAATTTTTTTGTTAGGCTACAAGTTTCTTTGTGTTTAGTTGATTTTTAAATATTTTTTAGATTGAATTAATCTTGGTGGATTTAATTTATTTTTTGGAATATCTGGGTTTAATTTTGAGAGGATGAGATGGATGATGGTGATGAGAGGGTGGAGGCGGCGGCGAAAGTGGAGGGAGATACAGAGGAGACATCTGAGAGGATGGATGATGGAGATCAGGGGAGGGGTTGTATGAGGAATAGTTGGAGGTGGAGGAGGTGATGGCTGGCAAAGGAAGAAAAAAGCTGATGAAGCAAGTGATAAAATGTGGTTTTTGAAAGAAAGTGTCGTGCATTTAGCAATTTTTTAAAAATGTCTTGTTTTTAATAATGTAATTCTAGTAAAATGTGCAATGTGATTATTAGCCCTCGATCCTTGAATGCCACTAATTACATTACACATTTTGATAAATAAATTACATTTATTTACAAGTTTGTTATTCCATTTGATATACTTATAAGGCAACGATAGCAGTAGCAATAGCGGTGGAAGAAGAGAGTGGTGTAGAAAGTAAGGGGTGGAGGAAGAGGATGGAGAGGGAAGAGATGAGGAAAGGGAGATTATGGACGTTTTTGAATTTTTCAAATGGTTTTCAAAAGGTTTTGTGTTGACTCCTTTTTTGGTTTTCACTCCATTTGGTTTAGTCCCACATTTCTTGGGAAAGTTGCCTAGGATGAGTATATAAGGGAATTGTTGAGCTACGGGGTTGTGCCCCAAGGGGTATACCACTCTTTTGTATTTTGTGAAGTGGATATGACTTACATGAATTTGAGTTCACAACGTGCGCGCCGTCGTGCCGTGCGTGCGCAACTATTATTTTTTTGGATAAAGTAATTATTTTAAAGTATTATTATTCAAAATTCAAATTTTGAACTGATTTTGAAATGTTCATAGTGTCGTTAATTACTCCTGGTTTTACTCCCTCATTAACGTCCATTGCTCTCATTAACGCTCATTATTACACGTTCATTAATGTTCAAGTTTTGAATTCCCCCATTAATCTTTCTATTACAGTCGAATTCTTCTCGTTATTATTTTCGATATAAAATAAGATCATGGTTTTTTTTTCAAGGGACAAAAAAAATCCTTTCTCCCTTATTCTCTGGTTTACGATCGAAAATTCTTTGTCTTTGATTTCCGAGTAGTAGTTCTTTTGTGGTGTTCGTTATTTTGGGTCTTCGTCCAATACAGAGGAGAACTTTGACAGAGTAGAATTCTGGGTTGTTTTATCCTTAGGATGTCGAGGTTGTACACTGCTTGCACGATCGTGGGCAGAGCCACGAAACATCTTAAACAAAGCGACCTAGTCCGTGACTCAACCCAAAGGCTTCGGTGACTTCTTTCAGGTCTTTACAGTTTATGCTTCAATAATTTTAAGATGTATCTTCTTACATGACTTCTGAAACAAAAACTGTTCTTGTTTCTGTTGATCTGAACCAGCCCTTCCAATTTGAAGGATCACACTTCAAATGTTGGAAGCAGAAAATGTTGTTTTTCCTAACCATGAAAAAGGTTGCATTTACTTGTACTTCTGATAAACCTGTGTTAGTTCTACCCGAAAACCTAACAGAAGCTCAGATTCCAACCCTGTGATGGAAATGATTTTCCCTGTAAGAATTACATTCTTAATGGCCTATCTGATGATCTCTATGATTACTATAGCCATCACAAAATAGCTAAGTAAGTTTGGGAGGCACTCCAGAAGAAATACAACACAGAGGAGGCCGGATCGAAGAAGTACGCGGTCAGTCGCTACCTGAAGTTTCAGATGATATACTACAAGTTTGTGAAGATTTAGTCTCACGAGCTATAGAAGATAGCCCTTGAAATTGTCTCTGAAGCTATGTCCCTCGATGAACAATTTCAAGTTACTGTATTGGTAGATAAACTGCCCCCTAGTTGGAAAGATTTTAAGGATACACTTAGACACAAAACTAATGAATTCTATTTAGAAAGTTTGATAACTTGTCTTTGTATTGGGGAGGAGGCCCATAAACAAGATAAGAAAAATGAAATAAACATTGTTTCTAACAGTAAAAAATCTGCTTCTGTAATTCTGAAACATAAAGGGAAAAATATGAAGAACCAGAATCAGAATCGCAATCGATACAACCAGACGAGAAAGCTTCTCAGAATCAGAAAGGTCCTAAACTCCCTTCAAGAAATAATATGGTATAGTTTGTATGTGTTCGCGTTTGTATGACAGCTTTAAATTTATAGCCATAAGTGCACGGTGTAGTTGTAGCGCTATACGGGTCGTCCTCTGGGAGGCAGCTGTTGCTGTCAGTTTCTTCCTAAGTTAATATCTATGTGATCGTGTATAAGAGGGTTATCTATAAAAACTAAGGGAAATATCAATAATAAAAACTCTAGGGCATGGATATCCCCACCATTGGACTAAATTAGGATTGATTAGAGTTGATCGATTGTTGAGTTCTTGATGTTCGGGAGAGGTCGTCTAATCTAAGGGTATTCTATTACCCCTACTTTCGTAGCGTATGATAAGATATCCCTTTATATTAACCCAACCACGCACTTCCGTGGCGCATGATATGCCTACCTAACCCGTATCGATACCGACGTCAATCGTGCATCGATACGCACTAGGTGCATTATGTCTTACAAATATCCCCAATCCTCCTCCATGAACAAAAGGACCAATTAAACTAAAGGACAAAACAGAACAAAAGGACCAATTAAACTAGCCAAGAAAAAGAGGTTTGTGCACTTGAAATCCTCTGAAAAAGATCTGAAAATTCGTCCAGAAGAGATCCCCTGAGCATATTGGACTCAAAAATATATATAGTACTCCCAAAACCCCAAAATTACCCCTTGACGGTGCCCACTCGGGCCCCAAAACCTAGGCGGACGCAATCACGTCAAGAATGACGTGACCGCATGGCCCAAATGCATAAAACAGGGCAACAAATCCTACAGGCGAAACGACCGCGTGGGTAGGCGAAACGACCGCGTGCTAGTCCGTGTGGTCTGTGGTTTTTCTGCCCCAGTTTTGGTCTAAAACGGCCATATGGAGTAGCCGTTTGGCTTCAGCTCGGCTTGGGAGGAAGCGACCGCGTCGTCTGCATGGACTCGACCGCGTCATCTGGGTTCTTCTCTTCCTTCAGCTCCCACGCCACGGTCGTTTGGGTTCAAGGGACGCGACTGCATGGCTTCGAAATCTTCTAGCTTCTCAACTCCTCCACACGATCGTTTGGCTTAGAAGATGCGACTGTGGGGCTTCCATCTTGGGCTACTGCTATGTCCTGGTCCATGCGATCGCGTGAGCTACTTTTCTGCTCATTTCTCCTCAAATGGCTTCCCAAGTCCATCTCGCTCCATTTTATCCTCTTTTCTCCACGTTTTGACCCCAAAATCCTTGATTTCTCCTGCAACGCATGTGAAATACCAAAAGGCATGAAAGGAAACAAAAACAAGCCTGGTCATTTGGCTCGGAACTGTTGGAATAAGCGGCATCCTGCTGTGCAAGCAAATCTTACCGAAGGGCAACTTGTTGCTATGATTTCTGAAGTCAACTTGATCGAAGGATCCGAAGGGTGGTGGGTAGACACTGGTGCTTCACTCCATGTCTGCTATGATCGTGGCTTATTTAAGTTCTATTTTGAAACTAAGGACATGAAAGTGTTGTTGGGAGATTCCCACTCCACTATAGTTGATGGTGTGGGCAATGTAGATTTAAAGTTTACCTCTGGAAAGACTGTTACTCTTAAAGAGGTTCTGCATACTCCAGAGACGATGAAGAATCTTGTTTAAGGCTATCTTCTCAACAAGGCTGTGTTTACTCAAACAATTGGGACTAATTTGTATGCAATCTCTAAGAATAATGTATTTGTTGGGAAAGGGTATGCTACTGATGGAATATTTAAGTTAAATGTTGATGCTAATAAAATTACATCTTCTGCGCATATGTTGTGTTCTTTTAATATTTGGCATGCTAGACCCTGTATGTTAACAAACACATTATTAAAAATATGAGCAACTTAGGCCTTATCTCAAAAATGTCTTTACATGATTTTAATAAATGTGAATTCTGCAGTCAAGCCAAAATCACCAAAACCCCATATAAATCAGTATTCAAAGAATCTAAATCTCTTGATTTAATTCATTCTGATATATGTGAGTTTGATGGTGTTTTGACTAGGAGTGGTAAACGTTACTTTATCACATTTATCGATGATTGATTTGATTTTACTTTTGTTTATCTCAAGAAAAATAAAAATGTTGCATTTGATATGTTCAAATTATTTGTGACTGAAATTGAAAATCAATGTAATAAGAAAATAAAAAGATTACGGACTGATAGAGAAACTGAATATGACTCTAATATATTCATTAATTTTTATAGTTCACATGGCATAATTCATGAGAAAACTGCTCTATATTCACCTGAAATGAATGGTAAAGCTGAAAGGAAAAATAGAGCTTTAGCCGAATTTGTAGTTGCTATTTTACTCAACTGCAGGGCTGCTTCTAATTGGTGGGGAAAATTTTATTGACTATTTGCTACGTGCTTAATAGAGTTCCTAAATCTAAAAAAATTTCTACATATGAAGTTTTTAAGAATAAAAAACCAAATCTATGTTACTTTAAGACTTGGAGTTGTTAGCATATGTTCGGATTCCTAACCCCAAAAGGTAGAAACGTGCTAGTAGGGCATATGAATGTGAGTTTATATGCTATGCTATTATAACAAAGCATATAGATTCTATGATTTGATAAATCATGTTGTTATTGAATCTAATGGTGCTGGTTTTTTATGAAGATAAATATCCCTTTAAATTGAAGAATAGTAGGGGCTCAAGTTCTAGTAATATGCCTATCAGTAGTATTCATGAGTCTGATAAAGAATTAGAAATTTAACCTAGGCAGAGTAAACGTGCGTGATTATCTAAAGATTTTGGTTGTGATTTCTATACGTATACCTTATAAGAAGACCCCAAAAATCTTAAAGAGGCTTTGTCCTCTGTAAATGCCAACTTGTGGCAACATGCTATAAATGATGAGATGGACTCTCTTGAGTCAAATAGGACTTGGCACCTAGCAGATTTACCTCCAAGTTGTAAATCAATAGGGTGTAAGTGGATACTTAAGAAGAAGTTGAAACCGTATAGAACTATAGATAAATATAAAGCTCACCTAATAGCCAAAGGATTTAGACAAAGATAAAATGTAGATTTCTTTGATACTTTTTCACATGTGTCTCGAATTACATCCATTCACGTGCTTTTAGCTCTTGCTGCTGTACATGGTTTAGTTGCGCACCAAATTGATGCTAAAACATCCTTTTTACATGGTGAATTATAAGAAAATATCTACATGGAACAACCTGAAGGTTTTGTAGTTACTGGTCAAGAAGACAAATTGTGCAAATTAGATAAGTCACTTTATGGTTTAAAATAAGCACCTAAGCAATGACATGAAAATTTTGATAACATTGTTATTTCTAATGGTTTCATGTTAACAAAAGTGACAAATGCATTTATTATAAATCTGAAATTGATATTTGCACTCTTCTATGTCTTTATGTTGATGATACGCTGATTTTTGATTCTAACATTCATGTTGTTAACAATGTGAAATCCATGTTATGTGCAAACTTTGACATGAAAGATATTGGTGAAGCTAATGTAATCTTTGGAATTGAAATAACTAGGTCTGAACATGGAATTTTTTTGGATCAATCTCATTACATTGATAAGATCCCAAAGAAATATAATTATTTTGATTGTAAACCAGCATGTACTCCATATGATCCTAGTGTTAATTTGTTCAAGAACACCGACAATGGTGTTAGACAATCTAAGTATGCGAGCTTCATTGGTAGTCTTCGATATGATGCTGGTTGCACTAGGCCTAATATCGCTTATATTGTAGTGTTACTATGCATGTTTACAATCAGACATAGTATTGAGCATTGGCATTCTATTGAAAGAGCTTAAAAGGACCATGAACCTTGGATTACATTATCAGAAGTTTTTCGCTGTCCTTGAAGGATATATCGATACTGATTGGAACACCCTTTCAGATGACTTAAAGGCAACTAGTTGTTATATATTTAGCATAGCTGGTAGAGCCGTTTCTTGGAAATCTAAGAAACAGACTATCTTAGCTCAATCCACTATGGAGTCTGAAACGATTGCACTAGCATCAACTAGTGAAGAAGCAAGTTGCCTAAGAAATCAGAACATCCTTTATGGAAAAGACCGATTACAGCTGTCTTGATCCATTGTGATAGTACTGCTGCTATTGCAAAAATTCAGAACTGTTATTATAATGGAAAAGGGCGACAAATACGTTGCGAGCACAACACTATTAGAGAGTATATGACCTCTGGAGCATGAGAGTGGATCATGTACGTATTGATGATAATTTAGCTGATCATTTGACGAAAGGATTAGCTCGAGAAAATGTTTTTAAAACCTCGAAATGAAAGGGATGCATGCCCTTATGATGGAAACCCAACCAATAGACCGGAGATCCCGAGATATACGTTCAAAGGGTAATAACAAATCATGAAGTGATATACGAAGAATTGTGCTATTACAGTTTTTAGTCATATTCCATAAAAAGTGAGTCGAGCATGCTATCTTGAAGCGATAAAGGATGAGTTATTTTTAACTCTTAATGAGATCTATACCCTATGTAGAGTGGGGTACCTAGCTACAAGAGCACCATTGATAGACTCACCCATGTGAACGTGAAAGTGTGGCCGCTTCCTATGGAATTTTGGTCAAATTCTCTAGAGCATTCACTAAACTGGGATACACGTACATGGACGTAAAGCACGGTCTTATGAACTACACTTTGATAAGGTTGTGTGTGTGATGACGTTATAGATAGAGTTCAAAACTACGAGTTACTTTACTAAAATCTAAATCTTCTACACTATGTAAAGGTTCAAGTCTATAGACACATTTGCTTATGCACAATCGTGTATTAATTATACTGCTCGATGAAAATGGATTTTGTTTTTAAAAAAATTCAAGTGGGGGATTGTTGGAAGTTTTTGAAATTTTCAAATGGGTTTTAAAAGGTTGTGTGTGTGAATCCTTTTTTGGTTTTCCCTCCATTTGGTTTAGTCCCAAATTGCTGGGGAAAGTTGCCTTGGAGGAGTATATAAGTGAATTGTTGAGTCTGGGGTTGTGCCCCAAGGAGTACCACTCTTTTGTGAAGGAGGATAGGACTTACATGAATTTGAGTTCACAACACGCGTGCACCGTTGGCCGGCCATTTCGTGTCGTGCATACGCGCAACCATTATTTTTTGGATAAAATAATTATTTTAAATTAGTATTATTCAAAATTCAAATTTTGAACTGATTTTAAAATGTTCATAATGTCGTTAAGTACTCTTGTTTTTACTCCGTCATTAACGTCCATTATTGTCATTAACGCTCATTATTCCACGTTCATTAACGCTCAAGTTTTAAATTCCTCCATTAATCTTTCAGTTACAACTGAATTCTTCCTATTATTATTTTCGATATAAAATAAGACCGTGGTTTTCGTTTCGAGGGACGGAAAAAAAATCATGTCTCCCTTCTTCTCTGGTTTACGACCGAAAATTATTTCCTTTTGGTTTTCGAGCAATAGTTCTTTTGTGGTGTTTGCTCTTTCATGTCTTCTTCCAGTGCAGAGGAGATCTTTGACAGAGTAGCATGCTGGGCTGTTTTATCATGGTGACGTCGAGGCTGTACACTACTTGCACGATCTTTGGCAGAGCCACAAAACGTCTTAAAGAGAGTGACCTAGCTCGTGACGCAACTCAAAGGCTTCGATAAATTCGTTCATGTATTTACGATTTCTGCTTCAACAAGAGATGTCGGTTTCGTCGTGCGGCAGGCAGACGGGCGGGCGGGGGACATGGAATTTGACGGCAACTGGAGATGGCAGCGGCATGGGACGTGGAGAGGGGCAATTTGATGATACGAGGGTGTGAGTAAATTAAAAAAGGTAAATTACATAAAAATACCCTCCCGTTTAGGGCTTTTTAAGTTAATACCCAGAGGTTTCATTTCATCAAAATTGATACATTTTTCTGTTTTTGGCTAACTGTGTTACTTTTTCCAGTTATGCCTTGACGTTTATGTGTCAAAAAAACTACCCTAACGTTTCTCTTCTCCTTTTCTTTTCTTTCTTTATCTTTATCTCTCTCCTCTCTCTCCTCTCTTCTTTCTCTCTCCTCAAGAAAAATACTCGTGTGGGCATGGGGTGTGTGTGCTTGGGAGGGGGGTGTGTATGCATGGGTGCGTTGGGTGGGTGTGTGGGTGGGGTGGGTGTGTGCATGGGGTGCGTGTGTGTGTGCTTGGGGTGGAAATAGGTGTGCATGGGTGCGTGCGATGGGTGTGTGCATGGGGTAGATGGGTGTTTGTCGATGGGTGGGTTGTGTGCGTGGGTGTGTGTGCATGGGGTGTGTATGCATGTGTGGGTGGGTGGGTTTATGGGTGGGGGTGAGTGGGTGTGGAGTGGGTGGGTGTGCGGGGGGGTGTGCATGAGGGTGCATGCGTGTGTGCATGCGTGTGTGTGTGTGGTGGGGGGTGTGCATGGGATGGGTGTGTGCATGTGGGGTAGGAGGGTGGTGTGCATGGAGTGTGTGTGTGTGTGTGTGCATGGGGTGTGTGTGCTTAAGGGTGGTGTGTGTGTGTGCATGTGTGTGTGTGTGCGCACGCATGGGTGGGTAGGTGTGGGCATTGGGATGTGTGCGTGCGTGCGTAGGGTGGGTGGGTTGTGTGCATGGGGTGCATGTGTGCATAGGGGATGGGGATAGTGTTGTGGAGGGTGGGCGGGCAGGTTGTGTGCATGGGGTGTGTGTGCATGAGTAGGTTGTGTGCATGGGGTGTGTGTGCTTGGGGTGGGTAGGTGCATGGGTATGTGTGATCTGTTGAAGTACTGATTCAATCTGGGCACTACAAGGTAAACGATCACCCATGCACCAACCCACCCCAATGCACACACACACCCCATGTACACACCCACCCCCATGCACGCGTGCACACACACACCAGGCACCAACCCACCCCAATGCACACACCCACCCATGAACACACACCCCCCCAATGCACACACCCACCACATGCACACACACCCATGCCCACACCCACCCCTATGCATGCACACACCCCCCCCCCCCCACGTATGCGTGCGTGCGCACACCCCCCACCCCACCCCCCCAATGCACACACCCACCCACCCCTGCCCACACCCACCCCCCCATGCACGCACATGCGCGCGCGCGCACACAAACAAACCCATGCACCAACCCACCCCCAATGCACAGACACACACACCACATGCCCACACCCACACACCCATGCACACCCACACACCCATGCACACACCCACACACCCCATGCACACAAAGCCACCCAGTGAACACCCACCTACTCAGCCCTCATGCGCGCACGCACACACACATGCACCCACCCACCCCAATTCACACACCCCTGCCCAAGCACCCACCCACCCCATTGGACACACCCATGCCATTCAGGGTCTTAACTTATAAAAGGCCCAAACGTGATGGTATATATTATATAAAACACAAATCTTTTTGAATTATAGGTCTGACTAGGACAAGTTGATGTTGGATCCTGTGGATGGCAACAACACTAGAAGATGGGTTAAATAGTGTTGTGCAAATAGTAAACTTTTTCGTTCGTTGATTAGCACAATTAAAAACCTTCTAATGTTGCCTAAGAAACCAAGTAAAGTGATCTACGCTTGGTTCTTAATCAACAAGGTAATCGTACAATGAATATAAATATGAGTTACAAGCAAGATAAGATTACAAGCAATAAATCTTTTACACAAGAATAGATCTTTTTACACATCGGAAATAAATAAATTAACTTTGCAATTATATGAACAACAAATTACAGAGATACAATTGTTAGCAGATAAAATAAAATGCTTGAACAAAGATAAACAATCATAGAAAAATGCAAACGCAAAGACAAGGAATTTTTATCCTGGTTCCCCACAACTTGGGTACATCCAGTCCCCGACCAATCCGGTACGAGATTTATCCACTATTGCCTTAGCAATTCAAGTACCTAATTTCACTCGTAAGGATTTCCAAACACCTAGCCTTGACCAGGATTTCCAACCACCTAGACTTGTCTTGGATTTCCAACATCCCTTTCAACAAAGGGAAATCCACAAAGAAAAACAAAGTTTCCAATTCACCACAATATTGGTGGAGATTGGATTACACCTAGAATTCTATATCCAAAATAAATAAAGCAATTGTGCGTTTACGTGGCTAAAGAATTTAGATCGATCTTTCAATCCCACAAAGAATATTAGTTTATTCGTTGTGATCTAGATCTATTGTTTTCAAAAATTCCTTTCAAGAATGAAAATTGAAGAACAAGGATTTTTAAAAACTCTTTTTGAAAAAAATTAGCCAAGCTAAAAATATAGATCTAAAAACGAATAACTTCAAAACAAGATTACAGATCAGAAATTAAAAACAAAGCTGGCTATAGCGTTGAGAGCAATAGAACGACGAGAGATCTTTTGAATTTTAGCTTAATAGAGAATAGAGAAATTAGATGTGTAGAGAAATGATCTCAAAGGGGTCTATTTATAGGGTTTTAGAAATGAATTTGAATTTCAAACGAGTTTGACTTTCAGTCTAAACAGATATGGAAATGGAGTGAAATCAGGAAGCAGAATCATTGAAAAACGACAGCTGGTAGTCGACTCCCAGAGAATTTCGGTAGAAATTCTGCTTCCGGCTGGTAGTCGACTCCCTCCTCTGGTAGTCGACTCCCAGAGCAGTTTTCACTGAAACTCGGCTAGTTGAGAAGTGTAATCAACTCTTGGGTGTATTGGAGGTTGACTACTGATAATATATCGACTAGCTTTTGCTCTTAAGAGTTAAAAATGATTTTAAAAATATTTAAAACATTTTTCTTCGAAATCATTTGTGTGTGTGCGATATCTACTTTGGCTTTGACATAATCCTAAGAAACAAAAAACTCACACACTTAGACTAAGACGAGATCTTCGGAAAGCCGTTTATATGATTGAAGTAGATGCGCGCTTCTCCAGAATTTTGAGTTCCTTCTTCATTAAGCTTAAGCACGAGCTACATCTTGTGCTTGACGTAGAACTAGCAAATTCGTCTTCGTCTTTCAAGTGTGGTTGAGCTTCTTCGGAGTATGCGTAAAGTCACCGTTCACACAACCTGCACACTTGAGTTGTAGTGTAGTTAGTACACTAACATCATTTGGTGTGATCGTCATCAAAACCACTTAGGGGTGGGATTCAATTTTCCATCACTCTCCCCCTTTTTGATGATGACACCCAAATGAAAAATGAAGTAAAGTAAGTGAATATTGACTTAATAAAATAACTTACTTCCCCTGCTTAGATGCGGTACTCCCCCTACATCAAAGCCAGTTAGTAAAACAATATTCACATTTTTGCACTTTATCCTTTTTCTCCCCCTTTTCATCAATAAAAAAGATGACACACATATATGAATGAAAATAGAGATTTAAGTCTATAAACCATGGAGAGATATAATTCAAAAGATAGCTTTCTGCAAAACAAGGTTAGTAGATAATAGTCAAGCATGTTTGAGCATAATGTATCAAACCATACACATAACCAAACCATAAGTGTATCAAACCACAAGCATGTCCAAGCAACCACATAGTAATAAAGTTATTACAGACCGAAATAAGACATAGTTTTGAAACAACCATTGTTTTGAAGCTTGTTCAAGGATGTCCTCCATTTTTCTCCTTCTTCAACTCATTGATCTCCTCAAGGATCATGCTTAGAGTTTCCTCAGTCATCGTGTTGCTCTTCACCACCAATTCTTTGAGACCATCTACCTTCTTGTTGAGATCTTCGAAGCCTTTCTCTTGAGAAATCTTCAGCTTTCCAATTTTCTTCAAGAGCATGTCTTGAAGCTCAACAGTGTAAGCTGGCGGTTCTTCATCTTCTTCTTTGCCATCATTGCCTTCTCCTTCTTCATCTGTGTCAGAAATGAGGGGTTCTTTACCTTTCTTCCTAGATGATGATCCTTCAGCAGCGAGCTTCTCTTCTGGAATGTTCTGATCGAGGTCTTTGTGAAGACTTATTCGGCCAAGAACATGTACATCAAAGATACAGGCTGGTTACAGAATTTCAGTTTCACTATCCAAAGGTATGTTATATCCAATACACAAGATGGTAATATAGTGACCATGGGCTAAGGAAGATGAGGGTCTATCGAAAGAAGCAGATGCAAGGATGGACTCCAAAATGACTTTGGCCCAATTTATACGGATGTTTCCTAACATGTCGTAGATTCACTTAGCTTGCTTCTCAGATAACATAGAGTGATTTCCAGATTTCTGAGTAATATTATAAGACAATATATTTGCTAGAATTCTTCCAGGATAGCGAAGATCGCTACATCGTAGTTTTGTTTGGAAGTATCTTCCAGGCAAATACATTTTCTCTAGAATATTCTCATCGACCATCTCTATGTCATCCAATAGAATTCCAGTGTAGGGGATTTCTAATGCTTGTCCTAGAGATTTGACATTTATAGCAAGTTTGGAATCTAGAACTTTTGTAATAAAACGACATCTTGCCAAATCATAATCCATGTTGGCTTAGAAAAGATGCACAAGCCTAGGATAACATAGATAGGAATTTTCAGATGAAAATAGATTAGAAAGATTCTGAAATTCTAAGATGCTATCGATGCCATAATTCTCAACATGATCAATCTTGACAAACCTTTCATGAAGGATTTGTCTTTTAGAAATTTTGACACATTGCTCAAAAGTAGAAGTTCTGAAAAGGTATGGTTCTCTGATCTCTCTTTCAGTTAGAGATGATTCATTAGTAACCTTCCTCCTTTTTGCTATCACTTTCTTGAAAAGCATCTTAGATGAAAAATTTGAGTAGCAAGATGTGCAAGATAGTAAGGAAATCAAAAGTTGATAAGAAAAGATTATACCTTAGGGATCTTCTAGATGATGAGATGAAAGAATACCCAAGAGAACTAAGAGTGCCCCAAGAAAAATTTTCAAAGAGATAATAGAAAGGGGTAGTCGGCTACCTAGGGTTTTTACCATGGAGTTTTTATCTTTGAGATGAAAAGAGATGAAGTATTGTAGCCCTTAGATCAAGAGATTGTAGGGTTGGGATCTTATTTTCTTATTGGGTTTAAGTTACCCTTTGGATGTGAACCCAATAAACTCAATGGAAACCCAACAAGAGTAAGAAAAGAAAGTTAGAAAACAAAACCCAGATTTTTGCACAGCACTCTGGTAGTCGACTCCCTAGGGGTGGTAGTCGACTCCCTGCTAGGTTGAGCAGTTTTCTCATCCCGAGGGATTTTTACGCAATGGTGAGTGCGTTTTTATTGAAAATCTATTTTACGAAGATGTAATAAACATTTATAAGCATTAAAAAGAAGCAATCATTTAAATATTCAAATCAAATCAAATTTTGCGAAGCAGTTCAGTTTTCATCGCAAAGCATTTGATGCAGTTCTTGTTCCTCCTCCTTTTTGTTAGAGTACATGAAAATATGAACGTTTTATGGTACTCTTTATTTATTGAGTCCAGGAGGTTAGTCTTTAGGAAATTAAACCCAATATGGTTTAGTTCCTTCATTACAAACATATCTATAATTCTTATTTAAATGAACTTTGCGAATAAAATCAGTTGCGTGCCTCTTTTGCTTTTGATCGGTCAAGTTCTTTGGTATCCAGCTGCTCAGAAAATTTTGATTAGTATGATGCATCCTAGTATGCTTAACCTTTTTCTTGGTATGATTAGAATCATATCCAAGTCCAGTTTTGCTAGATGACACTTTTTGATTATTTATTAAACTATCTAGCTTCCCTTATCCTTTATTGAAAATTTCAACAATCTTCATCGTAAAGTCGTATCTGTCTTTGACAGATACGAGAAGGTTACTCAAACTTTCAATTTTCTCATTCATAGAAAGAATGTCTTTTTCTAAAGAGTCATTCTTTTCTTTCAACATAATATTCCTTTTAATAAGATCTTCCTTTTCTTTTGCATCTTTCTTAACTATTCTAAGAGTTTTATTGTGTTCTTTTATGAGCTTTTCATGTATTTTGCATAGCTCCTTATACCCTTATAGTCCATGTCTTCATCATCGCTTGATGATGAATCACTATCACTGGGATTTAATGGCATCATATTTCCTTTTGTGATTCCCCCCAACAGTTGACAATGCACAAATGACATCTCGTTCCTCTTGGATATGTTTCCCGTCCTTTGGTATTTGTCGCAAGCCTGTACATAAGCGTGGCTGTCGATGATGAATCATGCACGGTACTTACTTTTGATGATGTGGAGGCTAAGAAACACATGTGGGCTGTTTCTCTTCTTTCATCTTTGTCATCTGATGAGGATTCATCGGACGAAGAAACATCGCTTTGATCGAAGGCATCGTAAGCTTCCTTCTTAGGTCGTCGAAATTTGTTCCTCCACGATCTTTGGAATCTCGGTTGTTCTTCTCCAATGGACAATCTCTCTTCACGTGCCCTGGTTTGTTGCAACCAAAACAAATAATACTGTTAATGGGACGAAATGAACATTTACCATACTTACTTGTAATAAACTCTTTAAAGTTCTTTGAGACAAAGGCAATATGGTCCTCTTTGTCAGTATAGTCAGAGTCTTCTTCTTGAGCTTTGAATGCTAAACTCTTCTTCTTTGGTTTTTCTTTTATCTTCTTGTCTTCCTCAAGTTCTATCTCATACGTCATGAGATTTCCCATCAGCTCTTCAATAGTGAGATCCTTTACATTGTGTGCTTCTCAAATGTCTGTTGTCTTTCCTTTCTATTTGGGTCTGAGGGATCTTAGTATCTTCATCACCTGCTCATATTCAGATAATTTCTTACCTAGACCTGCGAGCTCATTAGTGATATTAGTAAAACGAGTATTCACATCGGTGATACTCTCTCCTTCTTCCATTTTGAAAGATTCAAACTTAGAATGCAAAACGTTAATACTGGATTCCTTTACTTTTTCGGTTCCCTCATGACTTACTTGAAGAGTATGCCATATCTGATATGCTGTCTCGCATTGACAGACACGATTGAATTCATTACCTGTTACGGTGCAGAATAATGCGTTCATCTCCTTTGCATTTAAATTGGCTCTATTCTTCTCGTCGGCTGACCATTTTCCAAACTCAACTTCAGTGGGTGCATTGTATGGTACTTTGGTGATGGTCCACGCTTCAATGTCTAGTGACTCTAGGTGGGTCTTCATACGGATCTTCCAGCTAGCGTAGTTCGTTCCGTTGAACAATGGTGGTCGCATGGTGTTGGGACCTTCAAATTGAAAAGATGTTGATGCCATCGCTTTTCGAGCCTTGCTCTGATACCAAGTGTTGGATCATGTGGATGGCAAACAACACTAGAAGGGGGGTTTGAATAGTGTTGTGCAAATAGTAAACTTTTTCGTTCGTTGATTAGCACAATTAAAAACCTTCTAATGTTGCCTAAGAAACCAAGTAGAGTGATCTACGCTTGGTTCTTAATCAATAAGGTAATCGCACAATGAATATAAATACGAGTTACAAGCAAGATAAGATTACAAGCAATAAATCTTTTACACAAGAATAGATCTTTTTACATAGCGGAAATAAATAAATTAACTTTGTAATAATATGAACAACAAATTACAGAGATACAATTGTTAGCAGATAAAATAAAATGCTTGAACAAAGATAAACAATCACAGAAAAATGCAAACGCAAAGACAAGGAATTTTTATCCTGGTTTCCCACAACTTGGGTACGTCCAGTTCCCGACCAATCCGATACTAGATTTATCCACTAGCAAATCTTGTGCTTGACGTAGAACTAGCAAATTCGTCTTCGTCTTTTGAGTGTGGTTGAGCTTCTTCGGAGTATGCGTAAAGTCACCGTTCGCACAACCTGCACACTTGAGTTGTAGTGTAGTTAGTACACTAACATCATATGGTGTGCTCATCATCAAAACCACTTAGGGGTGGGATTCAATTTTCCATCGGTGGATTGGGATAAAAGAGTGACTGAGATTTAATCTTGATAAATCAACGATTGGAAAGTAGATTCGAGAAAATTTTAAAGGGCAAACTTTTCAATTTCAGGGAACTGCATTTGGAACCCAAAACTTTGAAAACGCATCAAAAACTGTGCACAATTTTCCGCTTTATGGAGGGAGTAGATAGAGGATGGAACAAAGTTGGGCATGTGGCATGGTAATAACGGGTGACATATTGATCAGGGAGTGAGGGGGGAGGTCTCCGTTGTCATCTTTATTTTTTCCAATTACACCCATCTTTTCACTCGCTACATGGGAGGGTTGTCGTGTCGTATGGCGGGGAACAACACGAGGGGGTCAGTTGTTGGAAAGTAGCGTTGCCACTACTTTGTCTTTAATGATGCCCCTGCTGAGACCTGGAATTATATTATGTTTTCGTTGATTAATCTTTATTTTTGTTTTGTTTGCCTTTGAAGAAGCGATTCACACTACTTACTTCCTTCTTTTTCGAATGAAATTAAATTATATAATCTATTATATAAAACACAACTCTTTTTGAATTTTTGTTCATTTAAATTTTGGAAGTGTTGTGAATGGATATGAACCAGAGTCGGTTAAGATTGTGTGTATCTTAGAGATACGCCCATATCTATGTATCTTATCTTGTAACTCTCCTATCCTGCATATAAACAAAGGGCTGGGGGTTCCTCACCCAGTAGTTGATTCATAACACGTTATCAACATGAGCCTCTAAATATTCCACAAAAATCGATCGTTGCGAAGGCGAAAGGAGACGGAAGATCCACACGCGTGGTGCAAGGCTTCCTTAATCGAGCGTCGTCATCCGCGTAGGCTTTGTTCAACCGTCGCTATATCCGGAGGACGGATATAGAGGTAAAACCCGCTAAAAACGTTGTTTTCATCATACGTATGATAAATCTACCCATAGATCTCGCAAGATCGATATGGGAATTGCTTATCGCCGAATAATCGATGAATTTAATCGTACAAAAATCATATTTTTAGGGTTTTTCTTGAACCCTACTCCATGCCCACCGGTAACCCCCCGCCACCCATTACGCCGCATCCCCCTCGAAGAAGGGGGCGGCCTCGCCTTAGCACCGCAGGCGACGGCCGCGGCTGTGCCTATCGTCGTACCCCCCGAAGGTGGGTGGCCCGGCACCGCCGCCGACCCCCCCCCCCGAGAGGGGGCGGCTCCCTGCCGCCGCCCCCCTGTAGGGGGCGGCTCTGCGCTACCGCCGCCCCCGAAGGGGAGCGGCCCCTGTGCACCACCGCACCCCCCCGAAGGGGGGCGGTCCCGCCCTAAAACCGCCCCCCTGGCCGCCTCCCGACGGCAATCCAGGGGCGGCGGCGGCTAACCCTTGCCACCGCCCCTGATCTATTGTGTCCGAAGCCCAAATTCGAAAAAAAGTGGAAAACAGCCTTGCGGGCCTGAAGCCCGCAGGCAAACTGCGGGCCTCAGTCCCACCGGCTTGATTCAAAAAAAAATTAAGATTACAGTCTTGAAGCCCATAGCCATGCTGCGGGCTTCAGGCCCGCAGGTGATTTCTATGTTTCGAAAAAAAACAAGGGGGGCTAAGATATAAGCCTTAAAAGGCATGTTGGGCTAAAAATTGATTAAAACGGCGTTTTGGAAACCTAAAATCCATGTAAAATTAGATAAATTATGGGGCAGACATGGGTATTTTGGGATTATTTGGGGATATATTAAAAAAACTTCTTCCTTTTTACAAAGAACATGTCTAATTGTTAGGCTCCTTTCCAATCTTTTTGGATAAACCCAACTAGCACAACCTTTGCATTAAATGATTTCTTCTGTAAAATCATTAATATATGCTTTGTATCATTTTGGCTTATTCTACGGATAAACTGTGTATGGTTGTGCATATTCTTAAAAACTTAATAATTAGGAAGATCATGTGATCGCTCTGCCGTTAGTAAGCTAACCTAACGGTGTATGACGTTGTCTAATGGTCCAATAATTATTAAGTAATTAAATTGTTTATCCCTCTCTGTGAATATAAATGCCTGTGATGCCTGTGATGAAAATGGCTGCTGAAAATGTTTGATGAACACAAATTTGCATGGATGGCTAATTGCAGTTTTGGATCGGCTGTTTAAGTCCCACATTATACTTTCATGCACTTTTTTTTGAGAGATTGTAGTGAGGAAATTATGTAAATGTCCAAGACCGAAGACCACTTTCCATGGAGAGGAGGCCCACAATTGAAGCTGAAAATCTTATATGGGACCCACGGGGTTTCCAAAGTTGTAATTTCTTTTTAAAAGCTTTCATTTGTGTAATATAGACTGTAATGGGACTTTGGACTCTTATTTATGTGGGACTGGCCGATCCACGCAATTAGTCCTTCATATTAAAATTGCCTCCGCAAGAAAATGTTTATGTTTAAATTATTAATTCATCCATATTTGTGCTCTACTAGATAAAAAATGGCTAAAATTGCAAGTGTCGATTTCGAAGTGCTGGATGCACCAGGCAAAAACTATCTGAGCTGGCAGCTCGATGTGAAATTCCATCAGCGGGCTAAGTCCCTAATTTCTGTTGTGACCACGAATGAAAAAGGAAGCGATATAGAAAAGGTGCAAGCTATTATCTATATTCGCCGCTGTCACGCCCCGCTTCCCTAAAATGGATGCGAGACGTAAAAAGGTCTGCACGGGAGTGGAGCTGTGAAGCCCCAAACCTGATAAGCGTCAATAAAACATAAGCAGGTCCCTGTAACCACAACGGAACAACAATAATAACACAAAGAGAGACAGAAATAAAATCTCAAATCTCAGAAATTGTCCAACATTAAAATAAGTTCAACATCACAGCAAAGCCACCAGGCTAAAGGAAAGAGTCTAAAGGCCCAGAACAAGGCCAACAAAGCCAACACGGCACAAAGTATTGGTGCTATGCACCGACAACAAAAGCAGTCTAAACAACAACAAAACAGTCTCTACGACTGATCACCCGTGTCCACGAAGTCCTCGTCAAACACAGGCTCGGGCTCGGCGTCTGCAAACACCTCGTCCTCAACAACGAACTCGGGCTCAGGATCTAACATGTGTCACCCAAAAGAGTAGAGGGGCACATGTCAGCAAGTCTAAAAGACTTGGGCAAGGAAACTGAAAGGAAAGTAAACTAGCAACCTAGCAGTTATAGTATGCATGACATGGCAAGTATGGTACGGGAATGACAAGAAAAAGGAAAGTACAAGTATTTCACGTCAAGTGAACACGTCAAGTAACAAGTCAAGTAAACATGTCAAGTATACAAGTTGTGCACAGAGATTTTGCCTGCTGGCTAGAGTGGCTGATCGGGCCAACTCGTAAGCTCAGGTGACCGCTTATCCCTACCCCTCCACGTGTATCGAGCCAGGGCATTACCCCCGAACACGGAATGCTCGCTTCTGGATCACAAGCCAGGAAGTGTATTTGGCATAGGGTTGTGCCCACGAAAAGTGGGTGCCTAGCCGGAAACAAGTAGATCGGGCATTGGCTATCAACCAACTCACGTGGCCCGCTTTTGGAACACGAGCCAGGAAACACAAGTATTGTAGCGTGTGCTACGAATGCGACATTCAACATGGATAGCATGGATGACAATTTATTTGCGTACCGTTAATTAAAATTAAACGTGACATGGTAGTTATGCGACAAGATAAATGACGGATCTAACTTCGTTGTCAAGCTAGTTCCTGAAATTGCGCCTAGACGAGTATCATTTCGTCGCCTAGTCTCTCTTACGCTTACACAAGCAAATGGCCTAAGACATGGCCCAAAACCCTAAGAGGCAAGTTTCACTTGCCTAGCACCGAGGATGACGATCAACGAGGCCATCACACAAATGCTAACTACGGAGATGAAATCGCGTATCGGAGCGGAAGAACGATACCGAGCAAGCACGGTAACAGAAGAAACGATCCGGGGAACCTAGGGTTCAGATCTGGAAAGGATGGGGAATTCTGGAGAAAATGAGATTTTGGGGGTTTTGGGGGTTTTCCGGCGACCTAGGGGAGGTGGCTGGCCTAAATGGAGAGGGGGATGGACTCTTGATGAAGGATGAGGGCTAGGGTTAGATGGAAGATGATTTGGGGAAGAAGGAGGCTCATGAGAAGTGAAAAAAAGAAAAGAAAAACGTTTGTGGGGTTTAAATATGCACAGCCGGCGGCTGCCCAGAAATTAGGGTTTCGACACTGATTAGTCGGTCAAAGAGCAACCACTGACCGACTAGTTTGGGAACTAGTCGGTCGGTTGACCAACGCAGACCGACTAAGTGTAAACAGTAACTTCTGGCGAAAAATAGGATTTAGATTTAGTCGGTCAAAGAACAACTACTGACCGACTAGTTTCTCATCTAGTCGGTCGACGAACGTTCTTAGACCGACTAAGAATGAACAGTACTTGATATCAAAAATGATCATAGAACTAGTCGGTTAAAGAACGATTGCTGACCGACTAATTTGCAACCTAGTCGGTCGACAAATGTTCTTAGACCGACTAACGACAAACAGTAACTCCTGTACATTTTAACAAAGCCCATTAGTCGGTCCATGAAGGTTTACCGACCGACTAAATCGTCATCTAGTCGGTCGGTTCCCCTTCGTGTACCAGCTAACGTGCACAGAAAATTCCGAAATGGAGCGCGAAGCTCCGGGATCGATTTCTAAGACTCCTAGGCTTGATCTAAAAGCAAGATATGACTGATATGAATCCCGCCACGAATGACTTACTCCGAAATCGACGATCAACGGAAAAGGCTAGGAAAACACGACGAAACGATCGAAATGAAAGTTACGGAGACGAAAACCACACATGAGGAGAAAATCCTCCAAAACATATATATATATAATATAAATAATCCGGATACATGAAAACCAGTCGTTACATCCTCCCCAACTTAAGAAAAATTCCGTCCTCGGAATTTCCAACGCTCACGGGTCCGGAAACAAAAGTGGGAAACGCTCTCGCATCTCATCCTCATTCTCCCAAGTAGACTCTCTAGGCGAGCCGTGTCACCACATCACCCTCACAAGATTGACAACCTTGTTCCGGAGTGACTTCTGACGCCTGTCCAGAATCTGCACTGGCTGCTGGTCATACGTCATATCGGGGCGAACGGTAATCTCCGAGAAATCCACAGCATGAGAAGGATCGCTAATGTATCGACGAAGCTTTGACACATGGAAAACATTGTGAACTCCTTCCAAAGATGGCGGCAAGGCTAAGCGGTAAGCTACCTCGCCAACTCTCTCCAGAATGTCAAACTGTCCAATGTATCGCGGGCTCAACTTCCCTCGCTTCCCAAAGCGAATCACACCATGATTCGGGGAAATCTTCAAGAACACATGGTCGCCCAGCTGAAACTCCAAAGGACGGCGTTTAGCATTCGCCCAATGCTTATAACGGTCCTGAGCAATCCTCAACCTCTCCTGAATGTTCCTGACGACATCCACGGCCTCCACAATCATCTCAGGTCCCAACAGCTCCCGATCACCGTCATCCCAACTCAATGGCGATCGACATTTCCTCCCATAAAGCGCGGCGAAAGGTGCCATGCCAATACTCGCTTGGAAGCTGTTGTTGTAGGAAAACTCCACCAGATGTAGATGGTCCTCCCACGAACCCTTGAAATCCAACATGCACGCCCTCAGCATGTCCTCCAAGATCTGAATCGTCCTCTCGGACTGGCCATCCGTCTGCGGATGGTACGCCGTGCTAAAACTCAGACGCGTACCCAGACTCTTCTGTAAACTCTGCCAGAACTGAGATGTGAACCTCGTGTCTCTGTCCGACACGATACTCACGGGGACTCCATGAAGTCGTACGATCTCCTGCACGATTCATGTTACATCACCATCTATACCAGGAAAAGGAAATAAAACAGAGAGTAAAAGAATTTACCTCCATATATCTCCTCGCTAGCGCCTCAGTAGACTGTCCTACTCGGAATGGAATAAAGTGCGCGGATTTGGTCAATCGGTCTACGATCACCCAAATCGCGTCATTCAGCTTCGGACTCCGAGGTAGTCCAGTCACGAAATCCATAGTGATGTGTTGCCACTTCCACTCCGGAATCGGAAGCGGTTGTAGCAACCCTGCCGTTCACTGATGCTCTGCCTTCACTTGCTGGCAAACCAAGCACTTGGCTACACTCCGAGCCACACTCCTCTTCATACCATGCCACCAATAGTTCAGACGAAGATCCTTATACATCTTGGTCCCACCAGGATGCACAGAATACGGCGAACTGTGTGCCTCCACCATCAACTCCTCTCTAATATCCCCAGCTGGCACACACAACCTAGCTCCAAACCTCAGCGAGCCATCCTCATGAATCAAAAAGTCAGTCCTCAGACCGGCTTCCACCTACCCCCGAATCTTTACCAACTTCGAATCTCCAACCTGGCCAACCTTAATCCGATCCACGACCGTCGACTGTATATGCATACACATCAACGAAGAAACCTCCCCAGGAAGAACAACCTCAATCTCGGACTCGCAAAAATCCTGCTGCAATCTCCACTGCGAAGTCAACAACATCACCGCTGGAAGCCTACTCAGCGCATCAGGAACCACATTCACCTTGCCAGGGTGATATTTCAAATCAATCTCATAATCCGCCATGAGCTCCAACCATCAACGCTGTCGCATGTTGAGCTCCTTCTGAGTAAAAATATACTTCAAGCTTTTGTGATCGGTGAAGATCTTCACTTTCTCACACAGCAGGAAGTGCCTCCAAATCTTGAGCGCAAACACAACAGCAGCCAACTCCAAGTCACGCGTTGGGTAATTCTTCTCATGAGTCTTGAGCTGACGCGAAGCATACGCCACAACATGCCTGTGCTGATGCAACACACAATCGAGACCCTTGCCAGAAGCATCACAAAAGATCTCAAATCCACCGCTGCGATCAGGCACAACAAGAATAGGGGCAGTCGTCAATCTCTCCCTCAGAACGCCAAAGGCATTCTCACAATCACCCGACCAAACAAAAGGTACATCCTTCCGAGTCAATCTGGTCATCGGCTCAGCAATACGGGAAAAGTCCTTAATGAAGCGCCGATAGTAACCGGCAAGCCCCAGGAAACTCCGGATCTCAGATGCTGACTACGGAACAGGCCACTCTCTGATGGCCCTGATCTTCTCGGGATCCACTGAAATACCATCTCCTGTCACCACATGCCCCAGAAAAGCAACTCTGTCCAACCAAAACTCGCACTTCGAAAACTTAGCATACAACCGATGCTTCCTCAAAATCTCCAACACTGTCCTCAAATGCGAGGCATGATCCTCCTCCGACTTAGAATAGATCAGAATGTCGTCAATAAAGATAACGACAAACTTATCCAAAAAGTCGTAGATAATCAGATTCATCAGATTCATGAAAACTGCGGGTGCATTGGTTACACCGAAAGGCATAATCACAAACTCGTAATGTCCATACTTCGTCCTGAATGCTGTCTTCGGAACATCCTCCCTCTTTACCTTCAGCTGATGATAACCACTCCTCAGATCCAACTTAGAAAACACCCTCGAACCTCCAAGCTGATCAAAAATATCATCGATGCGAGGCAACGAGTATTTATTCTTAATGGCCACCGCATTCAACTCCCGATAGTCCACGCACATACGACGCGAACCATCCTTCTTCTTTACCAGCAAGACCGGTGCTCCCCACGGAGACACGCTAGGATTTATATAACCATTCTGCAAAAGCTCATCCAGCTGCTTCCGCAACTCCTCCAACTCTGCGGGTGCCATACGATATGGCGCCTTCGAAATCGGCTGCGCCCCCGGAATAAGATCAATAGAAAACTCGAGAGCTCGATCAGGTGGCAACCCAGACATCTCCTCGGGGAAGACGTCATCAAAGTCCCGCACAACCGCTGGCCTCTCCAGCTCCATCTGCATAGCCACAACCTCCACTGGCCTGGCCCGAAACCTGACCAGATCAAGTGAACTGCTATCCCGACAGAACTCAAATACTGGGTGTCCAGGAATCTCGAACACCACCTTCTTCCTCCGACAGTCGATCGTAGCATAGAAGCTCGCAAGCCAATCCATCCCAAGGACCGCATCATAGTTGATGATGTCGTGGACGATGAAATCAGCGTAAAGCTCATGTCCACAAACCACCAACGAGCAAGAATCGCAACCAAGATGCACCGAGACCACGCCATTTCCTGTGACGATATTCCAACTCTTCAGAAGAGGGAACGTCGACAAGGAATGCTTCTCCATGAAGCTCCGAGAGATAATGCACATCGATGCACCTGAGTCAAAGAGGACTCGTGCATGAAACGTACACACCAAAATCACACCTACAAACAGTCTAACAATCAAACCCTAGTCTAGCATACGATCATATTCAAGCAACCAACATAATCTAACAATCAACTAACTAGGAAAGCAACAGCTAGATTAAGGATTACCTGCGATAACCTCATCCACAGCCATGTTCTCCACAGCGGTCATCAGAAAAGCCTGTCGCCTTGGCGGAAAAGCCTGCCGAAAAGCCTGCCCCTATGGGACAAGAGCTGTTCCACGTCCAGCAGGAACAGACGCTCTCTGCTGCAACGGCTGTGCTGCAACAGGTGCCTTCCAAGGCTGCTTCGACCTCGGACAATCCTTCATGGTATGGGTAGGGTCTCCACAGACAACACACTGGCCCAGGAATCTCCTACACTGATCCTTGACGTGGCCAGGCTTGCCGCAGAAATGGCAAGTCTTCAGAATAGGCCCTCCTGGCCTCTTGAACTGCACCGGATGATTAGGCTTGAAACCAGGCCTAACCACCGCTCTGGCCTGCTCCATAGGCCTCTTCCCAGCACCAGAAACATGTCCTCTCCTCTGACTCAGGTTCAGCTCATGCCTCCTCGCAGCAATCAGAACCTTCTGATAAGAGTCCAGATCAGAGGAAGACACAAAACTCTGTAGCTCCAAAGCAAGTCCCTGCAGGAACCTCTGAGCCCTCTCATCAGCATCCTGCACCATCTTTGGTGTGAACCGACTCAGCCTCGTGAACTCTTGGTGGTACTGATCCACCGTCGAGCTCCCTTGCTTCAGATCAATGAAGCGCTGCAGCATCTCCTTCCTAGCAGCCTTCGGAAAGAACTCATCATCGAAACTGGACTTAAAGGTAGCCCAAGCTATCGACTCCTCCAGCATCTTCTCTTCCGCATCCCACCAGTTCCGAGCATTATCCTTGAGTTGCATCTTCGCCAGATCAACCCATCCAGCCGGGGTGATCTTCGCCATCTTCAAGTTATCCTCTATGTTTCGGATCCACTCATCGGCAGCTAGAGGACCCTCAGACCCATCAAAATAAGCGGGACCCAGCTACCGAAATTGCTTCGCTCCCGGCTCGGAGTGATGGGCCTCCGGAAGTGCCCGAGCACCCCGAACAACTAGAGCATTCTGGACATGCAGTAGCACGCCCTGCTGCACCTGCATCATCTGCATCATCTCCCCATTGGTGGGCTCCCGCTCAGGCTCCTCGTCGTGAGGGGGCCCGCTACCACCACCACGGGTAAATCGCCTTCCTGCCATCTAATGACACAGAAAACGAAACAGATTAGACTCATAGCTTATGACTCGGATGTCGAACTTAGTTTATTGGACATTCTAATATCATTATCGTCATTCCGATAATTGCAGTTACAGAAGGACCTGCATGGGCCACCAACAAAACCTGTCACGCCCCGCTTCCCTAAAATGGAGGCGAGACGTAAAAAGGTCCGCACGGGAGTGGAGCTGTGAAGCCCCAACCCCAATAAGCGTCAATAAAACATAAGCAGGTCCCTGTAACCACAACGGAACAACAATAATAACACAAAGAGAGACAGAAATAAAATCTCAAATCTCAGAAATTGTCCAACATTAAAATAAGTTCAACATCACAGAAAAGCCACCAGGCTAAAGGAAAGAGTCTAAAGGCCCAAAACAAGGCCAACAAAGCCAACACGGCACAAAGTATTGGTGCTACGCACCGACAACAAAAGCAGTCTAAACAACAACAAAACAGTCTCTACGACTGATCACCCGTGTCCACGAAGTCCTCGTCAAACACGGGCTCGGGCTCGGCATCTGCAAACACCTCGTCCTCAACAACGAACTCAGGCTCAGGATCTAACATGTGTCACCCAAAAGAGTAGAGGGGCACATGTCAACAAGTCTAAAAGACTTGGGCAAGGAAACTGAAAGGAAAGTAAACTAGCAACCTAGCAGTTATAATATGCACGACATGGCAAGTATGATACGGGAATGACAAGAAAAAGGGAAGTACAAGTATTTCACGTCAAGTGAACACGTCAAGTAACAAGTCAAGTAAACATGTCAAGTATACAAGTTGTACACAGAGATTTCACCTGCTGGCTAGAGTGGCTGATCGGGCCAACTCGTAAGCTCAGGTGACCGCTTATCCTACCCCTCCACGTGTATCGAGCCAGGGCATTACCCCCGAACACGGAATGCTCGCTTCTGGATCACAAGCCAGGAAGTGTATTTGGCATAGGGTTGTGCCCACGAAAAGTGAGTGCCTAGCCGAAAACAAGTAGATCGGGCATTGGCTATCAACCAACTCACGTGGCCCGCTTCTGGAACACGAGCCAGGAAACACAAGTATTGTAGCGTGTGCTACGAATGCGACATTCAACATAGATAGCATGGATGACAATTTATTTGCGTACCGTTAATTAAAATTAAACGTGACATGGTAGTTATGCGACAAGATAAATGACGGATCTAACTTCGTTGTCAAGCTAGTTCCTGAAATTGCACCTGGGCGAGTATCATTTCGTCGCCTAATCTCTCTTACGCCTACACAAGCAAATGGCCTAAGACATGGCCCAAAACCCTAAGAGGCAAGTGTAATGCCCTACCAGCTACTGCACAAGTACTAGAGGGGGGGTGAATAGTACTTTAAAATAATAAGGCGTATAATTCCAAATTAAATTGCACACAACTACCAAATCAATTTGCGGAAGCTTAAATTGAATGACAACAATGAAATTAACAATGCAAACAAACGATGTTAATGGGTTCGGATCCACCCAAGTCTCCCCGACTTGTTCCCGGTGATCCTACGTCCCAACCACCCGGATCCCTTCCGGATACTTGAGTTAGAAACCCTAACTCAAGATTTCCACTATGAATATCTTGTGAAAAACCTTCACAAGATCAAATCATACATGCAATGGCAAAGTGAATCCCACAACCCGGGATCACAAACTTCTCTCTCAACCGAGAGAGCCAATAAGCAATATAAAGAGTTTATATGAAATAAATACTCTTACCACAAAATCCTATACCTTGAGTTTTTCTTACCCAATAGGTGGAATGAAGGATTTGAGGAAGATGAAGTCACCAAGCCCTAGCACCAAGGAAATGAGCAGCAATGGGTGCCTAGGGAAGAGTTGGAGACTTGGATCAAGCAATAGCTTGAAGAGCTCACCAAGAACAAGCTTCTCTCTAGATCTAGAAATGAGAGAGAATGGGTTTCTTGTGAGGAAGAGAGCTTTAGATTTGAGGGAGAATAGCTATCTCTTTAGAACTCAATGAATCTCTTAATGGCAGCTCTATTGAAGATAGAAATGACCTAGGTTCGTATTTATAGGGTCCCATAAAAACAAGTTAGGTCAATCTCCAACGGAAAGAAATCTGTGAGTATTAGTCGGTCAAAGAACACTCACTGACCGACTAGTTCATCAACTAGTCGGTCAGTCACAAAGCATGGACCGACTAAGAGCAGATCAGAGAAGAGATAGAATTTCAGACCTAGAAAACTAGTCGGTCCAAGAACACTGTCTGACCGACTAGTTTCACAACTAGTCGGTCATCCAATGAACGTAGACCGACTAAGAGGCAAAATAACTTAGTCTGAAGCAAAGTGACTTAGTCGGTCCAAGAACAAAAGTTGACCGACTAAATTGTCAACTAGTCGGTCACCAAACGTTCTTAGACCAACTAACGGTAAACAGTAGCTTAGGAGAATTTTGGAGTGAACAGTAAGTCTCAACTAGTCGGTCAAAGAAGCATCACTGACCGACTAGTTCACAAACTAGTCGGTCGGTGAGTCAACATAGACCGACTAACTGTAAACAGTAAAGTCCAAGAAATTAAGGAATCAAACTAGTCGGTCCAAGAACAGTTGCCGACCGACTAGATCACCATCTAGTCGGTCAGTACTTGTTCTTGTACCAACTAACATGCACAACAAAGTCCGAATCGAAGCGCGACGCTTCGAGGAAGTTAGAATGAACTTGTGCAAGGATCCTAGAGCTACGAAATGAGCGTAATGAAGATAGAAACGTAAGATATACTCAAGGCTTAACATTCTATCAATCGAAACTAAAAGACTATAAATAAAACCTTAATAAACGGTCTTTGAGAGCTTCGATTGAATCTTCATAACTTCCAAAGCGCTGCAGGAGCTTCAACGAAGCTTTAGGCTTGAATACGAGCTTTTGGAAGTGTTGAGATGTCGCTTTGAATATTCTCGAGAAATTGGCGACGATCTCCAATACTGCGCTCACAAATTATTAGTTCATGGATTATTTATGTTTGCTCATCATCAAAACCAAATCCGGGGAGTCCAATATTCAACATTCTCCCCCTTTTTGGTGATGACAAACCAACATAAATAATAATCAAAGATAATAATTCAAATGTAAAATACTTACTCCCCCTGCATTGATGACACGTTAATTCCAACATGAATATAAATGAATTGCATCAAGCAGACGAGTAAGATAAATAAAGTGAATTGATTTTTGAAATATCGGATTTTGAAAAATCCTTATATGTATCTTAACTCCCCCTGAATCTAACATATCAAACTAGATTCTTGGAAATTGAGTTAAATTTTTCATTTGCGCTATTTATTATCATTATCTCTCCCCCTTTGGCATTATCCCAAAAATGGGGGGCATACAACGACAATAATTAGGAAATGTAAATCCAACATCGAGAGTCGTAGACAAAGACAATGGACCAACTTGACACCAAGGGAAAAATGTGGAAATCAAAACAAGGTGTGTCAAATTTTCCATTATCAATAAAAATCAACTATAATCAAAATCATCAAAAAATACCAAATGTTTATTCATTTCTTGAATAAAGAAACATACTCTTCAATATTCAATATTCTTGGTTAAATTTGTGCATGGAAAACAATTCTATACAATTATAGAATTTAAATCTATTTAACCAAGTTTTCATGCGTCGAGCGACGAAATCTCATTTCAAATACATTCAACGAATATTAAAATTTGCACGACGAATAAAAGACAAAGTGAATGACGATGAACATATATATATGCAGAGACAACATGAGTATATCCAAAAAGATATCACATCGAATATATGAGATACATCATATCAAGCGCTACATATCATCAAAAAGAAATACATCAACATCATCGATACAATATACCCATCAAAAGGAAATACACCATCATCATCATCATTCTCATCAAAATAAATACAGCAGCAGCGACGACATCCAAAATACATCAAAACATAATAACCCTCATACCCTATCCTAACCCATAATACTCTCGCTAAGATATATCATCCAAAGCGTATATGGAGAGTCCTTGGAACAACGATCACGAGGAGGAGGCAGGATCTGCAGCGTCCGTGGGTCCAGTCGACGGAGTGGACTCAGGATCTGCATGGAGTAGAGGCGTCTCAACAGATGGAATCGTCGGGGCAGGAGTCGAGATCTCAGGAACAGGCTCTACAGCAGCAAGGGTCTCGACAGCAGAAGTGTCAACTGGAATATCAGCAGGCTCAGCAACAGGGTCAACAGCAGGCTCTGAAGACTGAAGTGCTGAAGCAGAAGGCTCTGGAGCACCGGAAGTGGTGCCAACTCCAGGAGCAGAAGTGGAAACACCAGCAGCAGCAGCAGTGGCCTCATCACCACGGGCAAAAGAAGTGACAAGCTCGTCAAGCTCCTCATCGTCCATCTCCTCGGCCTCAGACACCGAAGGAGGAAGCTCAATCCCCATCATACGAGCCATACGACATACGACCTCCTCAGTACGAGCCAAACGGGAGTCGTGCTGACGAAGTAGACGTACGACATCGTCCAAAGTAGCAGGGGAAGAGGAGGCTGCAGCGGCTGACGGAGTAGACTGAGAAGCAGATGCGGTAGACCTCTGCACGTGACGAAGTGCCACTAAAGATTTCTTCACGGCCGTCGCGTTCAGAGGCGTACCCAAAGGACGCTCATCATCAGGTGGGAGAGGAACTCGAAAATGACGGAATACGAGAGTCAACAAGCAGGGGTATGGAATGTGCGCAGACTTATTGGTCTTGCGTATACACTCGAAAGAATCCATCTTATCGAGTATCACGCGAGCCCAATTTATCTCGCACCCCAAGAAAAGAGCGTATATGAGCTTCAAAAACGGCTGAGAGGGGAGTGAAGAGGATCCATATTTCGGAAGAAGACATGATTTCAAAATCAGGTTAAGAACCCACGCATTCGGCTTAAAGGATTTCGAAGGAACACCAATGAATGCGGAGGGGATAACCTGGAAAATATCTGCAAGAATAGACTGATCCAAGGAAGAAATGTCGTCTACAGAAATGTCCGAGGGGAGGAGACCACACGACACACAACCAAGGATCTCCCCCAAGATTTCTGCCGTGAGAACTATAGGAGTTCCCAAGACAGTCGTCTCAATGGAGTGGCTGGCGTCGTACTGGCCTCGAATACGGTTGGCATAGAACAATTTCACGAGACGAGGGTACGGTTTGGGATTGGCCTTGGGGTCGTATCGGAGATAATCTAGAAGGCCACTATAAGACAGAAGATCAGCAAGGCCGAGGAAATCAGAGAACTGAACGTAATGCTCTAACAACAGTGGACAGTGCTCTATACGGTTGTATGCGGCGAGACACTGAGGGTCATCGCGGCACAACGATATGTCTACACCGCCAACTGGCATATGAGCTTTACCCTTGGCCTTACGGGTCTTCGGAGGTGGGGTAGGTTCCCTAGTAGGCTCATCCTCAGGGATAAATTCAGAGTCGGAATCGGGAGGAGTAGCCGGAGTATGAAGAATAGGCTTTTTGGTCTTGGATTTGCGGGGCTTGACGGAAGCAGTCCTAGGCTTCTTAAGAGGAGGCGACGAAGGAGAGGCTTGGGTAGACTTGGCACGACGCTTAGGCTTCGGGGGATTCCTAGGGTCGGAAGGCCCTACGGTCATAGGAGAGGCCCCGGAAGAGGCGATCGGAATGCGAGTCTTAGCCATAGTTCTAAGAGCACAAGCAACTGATAATAAGATCAAGTACAACCTAGAGATCACAAGCCCTAGAAGTGAGAAACCGAAGCACAAGCCCTAGGAGCACAAATGTAATGCCCTAGGAGCACAAACCCTAAGAGAAACGAATCGGAAACCCTAGGGAAGGAATCGACCAAGGAGATGGAGGAATATACCGGGGGGGTGGAGTCGACGGCGGCGGACGGCGGCGATGGCCGGAGAAACGGCCGGAGACGACGGAATGCGAAGGGGCTCGAAGGGGGATTTGGGGTTTTCGGGCTTGAGCTGAGAGGAGACCGACTAAATAAGATTTTAGTCGAATAGAAAGTGAGTATAAGTCGGTCTGGAATCAAAAAGACACATTTGCCCTAACCCACTTAGTCGGTCACAGTTCAAGAACTGACCGACTAGATTACGATCTAGTCGGTCGGTCAATGAGCTTGAACCGACTAAGTCGAAACAGAGGCACAGATGGATTTTTAGGGCTAGATTTAGTCGGTCGCAGTATACTTACTGACCGACTAGTTTTCAATCTAGTCGGTCGGAAAGTGTACTAAGACCGACTAACGAAAGAAAATGATAGGAGATGGATATTTGCTTGATCTAGTCGGTCTGAGTTCATTTGATGACCGACTAGATGAGCATCTAGTCGGTTGACAAGTGAACTGAAACCGACTAGAAGAGTCCAAAAGTAGAAATTTGATTTCTCTTCACAAACCACTTGGATGATACATC
This sequence comes from Scilla litardierei, assembly GCA_030789695.1. Taxonomy (NCBI): domain Eukaryota; kingdom Viridiplantae; phylum Streptophyta; class Magnoliopsida; order Asparagales; family Asparagaceae; genus Scilla; species Scilla litardierei. The sequence continues at coordinate 39,667,389 of CM061135.1, forward strand.
CTAACTCACTCATTAGTCATCTAAATTACCCCATAAAACGTCAAAATCTTAAATACGACATTGAAATACGAATTCGATCATAAATTCAAATAAATCACATAAAATTCCCAAAAATTCAATTAATCTAGCATGAATAAAGTATCGCGAAATATATTAGCATGCAAGATGATTGAATTTTAAATATGAATCCTATATCTCGGATTCACCCATAATCCCCAATTCTCGACGCAACCGCACAAAGGAATCCTCCTTTAGGGGTTTCGTGAAAATATCGTCGATTTGCTTTTGGGTTTCAACGTACACTAAAATGATGTCCTTTTTAGCAACATGATCATCTAAGAAATGGTGTCGGACATCTATGTGTTTCGATCGGGAATGGTGCACCGGATTCTTTGAAAGACAGATAGCACTTTGGTTATCCACCATGATAGGGCTAGTATCACAATGAATGTCAAAATCCTTCAATGTGTGTCTCATCCAAAGAACCTAGGCACAAGCGGCACCGGCGGCAATGGATTCCGCCTCGGTGGTTGAAAGTGATAACGAATTTTGCTTCTTGGAAAACCAAGAGACAAGAGAATTTCCTAGAAAATGGCAAGTGCCACTAGTACTTTTCCTGTCGGATTTGCATCCCGCATAATCAGCGTCACTATATGAGACTAACTCATATGTGCTAGATCTCGGATAAAGTAATCCAAAATCTAAAGTGTAACTTAGATAGCGAAAAATACGTTTAACCGCTACTAAGTGAGAATCCTTAGGTTGAGACTGATAACGAGCACATATACATACGGCAAACATAATATCGGGCCTACTCGCGGTAAGATAAAGTAAGCTACCTATCATACCTCGATATAGACGAATGTCTACATCTTTTCCGCCCGTATCTTTATCAAGATGCGTAGTCGTGCTCATTGGAGTCTTTTTCCCGGAGGCATTCTCCATTCCAAATCGCTTTAGCAACTCCACCGTGTACTTCGTTTGGTGGATGAAGATTGCATCGTTCAGTTGGCGAATTTGGAGTCCTAAGAAATATTTGAGTTCGCCCATGTGGCTCATCTCAAATTGTTCCTTCATTACATTTGGTATCATCAACATAAATTTGAACTAATAATATATCATTATTCGCATGCTTAATAAAAAGTGTTGAATCGGCTTCACCCATTTTAAAATTCAAATCCAAAAGAAAATTCTTTAGGCGATCATACCAAGCTCGAGGAGCTTGTCTCAAACCATAAAGAGCTTTCTTTAGTTTAAAAACGTGATTTGGAAATTTTTCATTAATGAAGCCCGGAGGTTGAGAAACGTAAACTTCCTCAACGACATCTCCGTTTAGAAATGCACTTTTAACATCCATTTGAAATAATTTAAAATTCTTATGGCATGCAAAATACAAAAGTAATCTAATTGATTCTAATCTAGCTACCGGAGCGAAAGATTCTTCGAAATCGATACCTTCCTCTTGACGATAGCCTTGAGCTACTAACCGAGCTTTGTTCCGGACGACGACTTGGTTTTCGTCGGTTTTGTTCTTGAAGATCCACTTTGTCCCTATGACGGTGTGGTTCTTCGATGGCAATGGAACAAGCTCCCAAACTTCATTTCTTTCGAATTGAATGAGCTCTTCCTCCATGGCTAAGATCCAAGCGCTATCTTCGCATGCTTCATTAATATTCTTTGGCTCTATCGATGAGGCAAAGGCACAATTTGCGAAGTGGTGGACTTGTGATCTCGTCTTGACACTATCTTGAATATTGCCAATGACTTGCTCATGGGGATGGTCACGAACGGTATGAAGCCGTTTGGGAATACCTTGATCACTAGGAACATTCTCAACAACTTCATTAGTTGGGTTAGTCTCAATAGAATCAACAGAATCATTAGACTTAGAATTATCAAATGAATCACATAAAACATCCAAAGAATCATTTTCATTAGAAATTCTAGATGGAACAAATCCTTCATTAAATGAGACATGAAGCGACTCCTCGATCGTTGAGGTTCGTTTGTTGAATATCCGGTAGGCTTTGCTACGCGTAGAATATCCAACAAAAATCCCCTCATCGGATCTCGGATCGAATTTGTCCTAACTACCATATGTGTTCTTAATAAAACATTTCGAACCAAAGACACGAAAATGTTTAACTTGAGGCAACCTACCAAACAACAATTCATAACAAGTTTGTTTAGTGCCGGGCCTCAAAAGTATTCTATTAAACACATAGCAAGCGGTGTGTACCGCTTCCGCCCAAAATTGATGGCCAAGTTGGCTATCATCAAGCATAGTGCGAGCACACTCCACTAGCGTCCTATTCTTTCTCTCAACTACACCATTTTGAGGAGGTGCACGAGGGAAAGAGAAGGTGTGAGTAATACCAACTTCATCACAAAATGTCTCAAAAGACTCATTCTCAAATTCACCTCCATGATCACTACGAATAGTGACAATGGTGGTTCCTAAGAGATTTTGTACTTTCTTAACAAAAATTGTGAAGTTTTCAAAAGCTTCATTTTTATTACTCAATGAAAATACCCAAGTAAACCTTGAATAGTCATCTACGATGACAAGTCCATACCTTGCATTTCCTAAGGAAGCTACTCTAGTTGGCCCAAATAAATCTAGATGTAATAGCTCTAGTGGCCGTTTAGTAGAGATGCTTTTCTTAGGTTTAAATGAAGATTTAGGAAGCTTGCCGCGTTGACAACAATCACAAAAACTTTTCTTTTCAAAAACAAGCTTCGGAAAACCTTTAATAGAATTCAATTTTGAAAGCTTATATAGTGTTCCAAAGTTCACATGTCCAAAGCGTCGATGCCATAAGTGTTGTTCACTTGTGTTGGCAACGAGACATTGTTCATATGACTTAGGAAGATCCAAAATATAAATGTCTTTACGACGAGTTCCGGAAAATAATAATTTTTCATTATCCTTTCTTAAAATATGACACAATCCTTTCGCAAAGCTAACTTTGTAACCTTTGTCACAAAGTTGACTTATTGAAATAAGATTATGATTTAAACCACTAACAAGATAAACGTCACTAATTAATGGTTTAGAAGGGTTACCGACTTTACCAACACCTATGATGGTTCCACTCTCGTTGCCTCCAAATACGACGCGGTTTCCATTCGCAATGGGAACCACTCCGGAGAGCAAACGAGCGTCACCCGTCATGTGTTTGGAGCACCCGCTATCGAGTATCCAATTCCCTTTGGAGCTAAATTTAAATTTGATGCTCCTTTTCTTTTTCTTTTCCTTGAGTACCTAAAGATAGACACTTTCATATCATGGTACCCAAGGTCATTGGGTCCAAGGGATTAGACCTTTGGAAGCCAAGTCCAAGTGGACTTAGACTTCCCCACATAATTCTTACTATGCACAACATCCGAAAAATAAGCATTCATGTACATTTGTTTTTCGTCCATGCTTGTGTCCTTTGGGCTCCAAATAGTGAAAATTTTGGGAGCCATCATCCTATTGGGTGCATGCATGCTACGTTGATTTCTACGTGATGCATGTTGTGGATAGGCATACGGGACATGATGGAATGGTGCACGAAAAGAATTATTCATATGATGAGGTGGGTGTACATATGCATGTGTGGAAACACGTGCGTGAGGGTGTCTCACTTGGTGTGCACGTGCCCGGGAATGTGTTGCATAAAAATCATCATAAGTGTGAGAAGGTGGAGTAGAACGTGTGTTCCTACGTGGCATGTTATTAGTGTACATGTAGGCATGCCCCTTCTTTGGAGGTCCACCCAAAGTGGGTTTCTTTCCGAAAGAGGGTGTGGACGAGGTGGAAGCACCATTGGTAGATGAACTACCAATAGAGTGTTTGCTCCCACTCGTTGAGGCTTCGGAAGTTGGCCTAACAAAAGTAGTGACCGACTTGGATGAATTTCCCATCATATACCCCAAGCCAATGTGGTGTTTGGCCGGAAGTAAATCTTTTAGGATATTATCCAAATGGCCCTTACCCTTGTTGAATTTGTTGATTCGGCCCAATGTGTCCTCATATTTCTCTTTGAGAGAACGCAAAGAAGTATCCAAAGCGGATATTTGCGATGTGAGCACATAAACACGAGATTTAAGATTCTCGTTCTCAATACTCAAAGTCGAGTTTTGAGAAGTTAAATCCGCTATCTCATGTTCTTCCGCATCCTCAATGCTAACATGTTCAAGTTTAGATTTGAGATTCACAATCTCATTTCTTAACTCTTCAACAACGGTGTCGTTGTTGGTGATGATATTCTTAGGCGATGTTTGAATGCTAGCTAGGTCATCTTTTACCTTAGTATATCTATTTACTAACTTAGTATATTTTGACCAAAGTTGAGAGTTAGCATTTCTAAGATCATCCATCGTTACCTCATCGCTTTCGTCATTACTATCATCGGAAGAGGAGGATCCTCGATCGTTCTCCTCTCTTGCCATGAAGCACATATGTGCTTGCTCCACTTTCCCATCATCCGACTCTCCGCTTGAGGAATCCTCGGAGTCGGTGAATGTTGCTCCGACAAGTCCTTTCTTGTACCCCTTCTTGTATTTCTTGGACTTATCGAATTTTGGCGCCTTCCACTTCTCCTTTTGTTTGTTGAGAGGACACTCCGCTTTCATGTGTCCTGGCTTATTGCACTTGAAACACAAAGGAGAGGAAGAGGCGTTAGAAGAACCAAATTTACCTTTGGTCTTGAAGTTACCTTTCCGGAAGAAACGGTTGAACTTCTTGGCCATGAGTGCCATGGACTCCAAGTCCAACTCGTTTTCCGAGTCTTTATCATCGGAAGATGTGGATGAAGCCGCCTTGAATGCAATCGCCTTTTTCTTAGGCGCATCTAGGTTCAAATATGACTTCATCTTTTCTTGTAGCTTCACCTTGCTATCTTTGCGTACCTCGTATGACATCAAAGTACCCATTAGTTGAACTACGGTATATTTGTTCATGTCATTACCTTCCTCGATGGCGAAGGTACGTTTTTCCCAAGAAGAGGGAAGTCCTTCAATAAGCTTTAAGCACTTCTCCTTTTGAGTGTAGATCTTGCCGAGGGCCTCTAACTCGTTTATTATGTCAACGAAGCGAGCGTAATATTCTTTCATCTTCTCGCCCTGTTGCATGTGAAACATTTCGTAATCTTTGGTTACGACAACGAGTTTAGAGTCTCTTACCCGACTCGTCCCTTCATGTAGTATGAGGAGAGAGTTCCAAATTTGATATGCACTCTTACATGTGCATATCTTATTGAAATCCTCGGGCTCCAATGCGCATTGCAAGGCGTTCATTGCCTTGGCATTGCTTACCTCCGCGGCGACCTCCGCGGTAGTCCATTTCTCAAAATCTTCTTCTTCGGGCTCGTTGTACTCCTTCATTGTAGTCCTCCACAAAGATGCACTTCGGAGGAAGGTTTCCATCCGACATTTCCAGTACCCGTAGTTGGTACCGTTGAAGAATGGAGGCCTTGTAGAGGAATGTCCTTCCATCACCGATGACGCTCCTTCACGGTTCCTGAAGGTGTCGTAGTTGGAAGGTGGAGGCACGGTCTTGTTGTCGTTGGCAGACATAGCTGAGTATCTGGCTCTGATACCAAATGTAATGCCCTACCAGCTACTGCACAAGTACTAGAGGGGGGGGGTGAATAGTACTTTAAAATAATAAGGCGTATAATTCCAAATTAAATTGCACACAACTACCAAATCAATTTGCGGAAGCTTAAATTGAATGACAACAATGAAATTAACAATGCAAACAAACGATGTTAATGGGTTCGGATCCACTCAAGTCTCCCCGACTTGTTCCCGGTGATCCTACGTCCCAACCACCCGGATCCCTTCCGGATACTTGAGTTAGAAACCCTAACTCAAGATTTCCACTATGAATATCTTGTGAAAAACCTTCACAAGATCAAATCATACATGCAATGGCAAAGTGAATCCCACAACCCGGGATCACAAACTTCTCTCTCAATCGAGAGAGCCAATAAGCAATATAAAGAGTTTATATGAAATAAATACTCTTACCACAAAATCCTATACCTTGAGTTTTTCTTACCCAATAGGTGGAATGAAGGATTTGAGGAAGATGAAGTCACCAAGCCCTAGCACCAAGGAAATGAGCAGCAATGGGTGCCTAGGGAAGAGTTGGAGACTTGGATCAAGCAATAGCTTGAAGAGCTCACCAAGAACAAGCTTCTCTCTAGATCTAGAAATGAGAGAGAATGGGTTTCTTGTGAGGAAGAGAGCTTTAGATTTGAGGGAGAATAGCTATCTCTTTAGAACTCAATGAATCTCTTAATGGCAGCTCTATTGAAGATAGAAATGACCTAGGTTCGTATTTATAGGGTCCCATAAAAACAAGTTAGGTCAATCTCCAACGGAAAGAAATCTGTGAGTATTAGTCGGTCAAAGAACACTCACTGACCGACTAGTTCATCAACTAGTCGGTCAGTCACAAAGCATGGACCGACTAAGAGCAGATCAGAGAAGAGATAGAATTTCAGACCTAGAAAACTAGTCGGTCCAAGAACACTGTCTGACCGACTAGTTTCACAACTAGTCGGTCATCCAATGAACGTAGACCGACTAAGAGGCAAAATAACTTAGTCTGAAGCAAAGTGACTTAGTCGGTCCAAGAACAAAAGTTGACCGACTAAATTGTCAACTAGTCGGTCACCAAACGTTCTTAGACCGACTAACGGTAAACAGTAGCTTAGGAGAATTTTGGAGTGAACAGTAAGTCTCAACTAGTCGGTCAAAGAAGCATCACTGACCGACTAGTTCACAAACTAGTCGGTCGGTGAGTCAACATAGACCGACTAACTGTAAACAGTAAAGTCCAAGAAATTAAGGAATCAAACTAGTCGGTCCAAGAACAGTTGCCGACCGACTAGATCACCATCTAGTCGGTCAGTACTTGTTCTTGTACCAACTAACATGCACAACAAAGTCCGAATCGAAGCGCGACGCTTCGAGGAAGTTAGAATGAACTTGTGCAAGGATCCTAGAGCTACGAAATGAGCGTAATGAAGATAGAAACGTAAGATATACTCAAGGCTTAACATTCTATCAATCGAAACTAAAAGACTATAAATAAAACCTTAATAAACGGTCTTTGAGAGCTTCGATTGAATCTTCATAACTTCCAAAGCGCTGCAGGAGCTTCAACGAAGCTTTAGGCTTGAATACGAGCTTTTGGAAGTGTTGAGATGTCGCTTTGAATATTCTCGTGAAATTGGCGACGATCTCCAATACTGCGCTCACAAATTGTTAGTTCATGGATTATTTATGTTTGCTCATCATCAAAACCAAATCCGGGGAGTCCAATATTCAACAGCAAGTTTCACTTGCCTAGCACCGAGGATGACGATCAACGAGGCCGTCACACAAATGCTAACTACGGAGATGAAATCGCGTATCGGAGCGGAAGAACGATGCTGAGCAAGCACGGTAACGGAAGAAACGATCCGGGGAACCTAGGGTTCAGATCTGGAAAGGATGGGGAATTCTGGAGAAAATGAGATTTTGGGGGTTTTGGGGGGTTTTCCGGCGACCTAGGGGAGGTGGCCGGCCTAAATGGAGAGGGGTATGGACTTTTGATGAAGGAGGAGGGCTAGGGTTAGATGGAAGATGATTTGGGGAAGAAAGAGGCTAAGGAGAAGTGAAAAAAAAGAAAAGAAAAACGTTTGGGGGGTTTAAATATGCACAGCCAGCGGCTGCCCAGAAATTAGGGTTTCGACACTGATTAGTCGGTCAAAGAGCAACCACTGACCGATTAGTTTGGGAACTAGTCGGTCGGTTAACCAACGCAGACCGACTAAGTGTAAACAGTAACTTCTGGCGAAAAATAGGATTTAGATTTAGTCGGTCAAAGAACAACTACTGACCGACTAGTTTCTCATCTAGTCGGTCGACGAACGTTCTTAGACCGACTAAGAATGAACAGTACTTGATATCAAAAATGATTATAGAACTAGTCGGTTAAAGAACGATTGCTGACCGACTAGTTTGCAACCTAGTCGGTCGACAAATGTTCTTAGACCGACTAACGACAAACAGTAACTCCTGTACATTTTAACAAAGCCCATTAGTCGGTCCATGAAGGTTTGCCGACCGACTAAATCGTCATCTAGTCGGTCGGTTCCCCTTCTTGTACCAGCTAACGTGCACAGAAAATTCTGAAATGGAGCGCGAAGCTCCGGGATCGATTTCTAAGACTCCTAGGCTTGATCTAACAGCAAGATATGACCGATATGAAGCCCGCCACGAATGACTTACTCCGAAATCGACGATCAACGGAAAAAGCTAGGAAAACACGACGAAACGATCGAAATGAGAGCTACGGATACGAAAACCACACATGAGGAGAAAATCCTCCAAAACATATATATATAATATAAATAATCCGGATACATGAAAACCAGTCGTTACAGCCGCCATGTGGACAAGACCCTAAAGGCTGAATACCTTATGGTCGAAGATCCACTTGAGCTGTGGACTGCCCTTGAGGATATTTATAAAGATCAAAAATATGTTATACTACCAAGGGCATGATACGAGTGGGAGAACCTGAGACTGCAGGACTTTAAGTCCATATTTGAGTACAACTCAGCTCTTTTTAGCATCACTGATTGACCGCGAGACGTGCACAATCCAATTAGGATGCACACGCTCGCCTCCCAAGGGTATGAGTGTCAAAGCAATATAATCCCAGTAAGTACGGGGTCGAATCCACAGAGACAATTCGTTTCACGTTCACAATCTCAATTGGTTGAGGAATGCTAAACGTGTTGGCACAACCAACTAAACTAACACGTGCGGTGAGTGGAAGTGTGGGGGTAACACGGTCGAGCCAAGCCCAAGATAGGTAGGGTGGAGACCAAAGAGTGGAGCTAGTCAAGCAAGGAAGAGTGTGTTGTGACTTGATTAGTAATAGGTTCATCCCAACTGAAACAACCATCGCATCCATTTCAAGGTATGCGGGGTTGTGCACATAGGTAATGCCCTTAAGGCACACCGCCATTCTACGGCCCCACCAAGGGTAATGCACGTTTCATTCGTGTGTTAATTAGTGGGCTGGAATCCTTAACTTAAGCTCGTGAGTCAATCCTTGCATTCGTGTCAATAGGATGCAAGGATGGTGCACGTAGATGTGACCCTTAGGGAACACCACCGTTCTACGGCCCCGCCAAGAGTGGTGCACGACTCAATTAAACCTAGGGCACAACCCATCAATCAACACTACTAGCATCAATTTCAAGGCATGCTAGTCCAATTAAATGCAAGGAATGAGCAATTACTATTCAATCTCACAAACCCAAGCTAATCCCAATTCCACACACCATTGGCTCTAGACCATCATAATGAAGACAGATTGATAAATATTAATGAGTATTCATTACAAGCCATTAAGCAAATAACTATCTCATGATTCTCACTATCATTCAATAATCATTTACAAATTGATATTTAAAGCAATAGAAACCAATAGTTTACCAGAGAGGAGAGAGATCACCAAGTAGAACCCTAGAAAACCAAGCTTTTCCCTCTATTGCTCCTCCTCCAAGCTTCCCTAGCCTCCAATGGCCTCCAAGCCCTTGCCATAGCCATTGGGGAAGAAGAGGGGGTTAACCCCGTAATGGAACAGTAAAATCGCCCAGGCCGAAGTCTCTTCATTACATCAGAGTTTAGGGGGTTTAAACCCCTAGGGCATCTCATCCTAACCCTCCAAAGAAGCATCCAATGGCCCACATCGACTGGGGAGAAATCGGGTTAAGAAAACCCGTTTCTTGTAACCCAAATCCGCCAGGAAAAACCAGCAATAAGCGACTACTGAACAAATGTCAGTCGCCTGTCGTTGGTCAGGCAGCGTAGCTTCCAAAGGAGAGGCAGGCGACTGTCATGAAAATCACAGTCGACTGTGAATGAAACAGGCGACTGTCTTTTGTGCTTTAGTCGCCTGCTGCAGAAACTTCAAATCGACAGAGAGTCGGATTTCCTTCGCCCTTCAGGAGGAGATGAAATAGTCGACTGCTGAAGAACTAGCAGTCGACTGCACAGTAGTACAGTCGACTGTCAATCCTTCTGCAGGCGACTGTGTTGCACTTTAGCTTGCTCCAGGCGACTGTCGAGATAACAGGCGACTGTCGTTGTAAGGACAGTCGACTGTCCTGGCCCCATGTTCACTTCTCCAATTACTTGATTTTATCCCCTTCGGGACTCCTGAAAAATCCAGAAAAATATGTGAAAATACAATTCATGTTTATAAAGCTTTAGAGAGTGAAATTGTGTTGGAATAAAATCATATGATCAAAATATGATGAATTGGTGCAAATATAGTTAAGTGAGCATGATTCAATGAGTTATAAGCACAAGATGGGGGTAGTTAGGGGCGTAAATATACACTTTTCACTACGAATCAATCACCTCACGCCTGAAGTTGTGTGGTGAAAAGTCTTAGAAGATCGCATGCTGGAAAAGACGTACACGTCTTTCCATGAGAAAGGTGCGATACTCATGCAGCAATACCGTGAACGAAAGTTTACCAAGTATTCTGAGCTGCTGTCATGTTTACTCATGGTTGAACAAAACAAAGAGCTTCTCCTCACCACTCAAAATATGTGCCCCTGGAACTGCCCCCCTCCCACAAGCTCATAATGCCTCTTCTTCTTGAAAGAAGAGGGACAAAAAAAGAAAAGAAAGACCACAGAAAGGTGGACAGAATAAAAGGGCTAGGGGCCAAGTCCAGCAAAGAAGAAATGAAGGCAAGCGCAAGTTCACCTGGCGCAGAAATGACAACAAGAAGAATGATGCACCCCTACCCAAAAGGGATTGGAAAGACCAGTGCCATAGCTGTGGCATGAAAGGCCACTGGTCCAGAGTGTGCCGAACGGCACAACATCTCTAGGACTTGTATAAAGAAAATACGAAAAAGAAAGCTGAAACAAACCTGGTGACATCTGATGCTCCAGTCAAGTTCTCAGCCAACGACTTCGAAACAGATGACAAGTTAGATTAGCTTTCTACTTTTATCTTAGCATGATGTTCAGGATATTTCCATGTTATGAGAGCTTTCATTTATGTATTTAAATTTGAATAAATAAAGTTTTATGTTCCTGAAATGCAAATGTTTTATTCATCTTTTTAGATGGATCGTTTTCATGACTGCTTGGTAGACAATGCTTCGACACATACGATCCTTCAGTTTAAGTGCTATTTTCATAGCATTATACCATACAAAAGCCCTGTAAATACTATTTCAGGGCCATCGAATATTATTGAAGGTTCTGGAAATGCAACCTTGTTGCTTCCCAATGGAACAGAAATTAAAATTAAAGATGCACTATTCTCTCCAAACTCTAAACGAAACTTACTAAGTTTCAAGGATATCCGCTTCAACGGACTCCATTTGGAAACCACAAATGTAAATGAAAAAGAATTATTGTATGTAACGTCTCAAGAAAATGGAGTAAAATCCATACTTGAACGCTTTGAGAGCCTTTCATCAGGCCTCTACCATATAAAGATTCGGAGAGAGGAAGCTAACCTGACGGAGCACCTGAAGTGCCCGACAGCTGCCAAGTTTTTACTTTGGCATGACAGACTTGGCCATCCTGGATCTGTGATGATGCACCGCATCCTAACACAATCCCATAGGCACAACATGAAGAACCAGAAGATTCATCAGAAGGGAGAATTCCCTTACATCCCCTGCTTCAAGGGGAAATTAATTACAAGGCCATCACTACTAAAAGTGGATGTCGAATCTCCAAGCTTGCTCAAAAGAATACATGAAGACACATGTGGACCTATCCACCCCCTAGTGGGCCTTTTCAGTACTTTATGGTACTGATCGATGCATCTTCAAAATATTCGTATGTGTGTTTACTTTCAACCCGCAACTTAGCTTTTCCAAAGCTACTGGCACAAATTATAAAGTAGCGGTCGCATTTTCCAGACAACCATATAAAGAAAATATGTCTGGATAATGTTGCGGAATTTACCTCCTGGTCATTTCAAGAGTACTGCCAGGCAACTGGAATAGAAATTGAACATCCAGTGCCGCATGTTCATAACCAAAATGGGTTGGCAGAGTAACTAATAAAAAGACTCCAGTGGATTGCACGTCCATTGCTAATGAAATCCCAGTTGCCGGCGGATGCATGGAGACATACAATTTTCCATGCTGCATCTTTAATAAAAATTAGACCCTCTAGAGGTTAGAGTCTCTCTCCAATGCAACTTGCATATGGAGGGCCACCGAACATTTCTTATCTGAGAATCTTCAGTTGCGCAGTCTACATCCCCATTGCACCACCACAGAGGACAAAGATGTGTCCTCAACGTCACCTAGGTATCTATGTAGGGTTTGACTCACCCTCCATCATAAGATACCTAGAATCCCAAACAAGGGACGCTTTTAAGGCACGTCTTGAAGACTGTGAATTGATGAGTCAGTCTTCCCCAAAATGGGCCCAGAAACTGAGAAATCTGGTGCAAAGCACATCATAATGTGGGATACAAAAAGCTTGACCCACTATGATCCGGTAACGAAACAATGTGAAGATGAGATCCTGAAGATCCTCCACATTCAGGACACTGTCCACCGATTACCGGACTCATTTACTGACAACCAGAAGATTGTCAAATCACACATCCTTTCTGCAAATACTCCAGCTAGGATTGACATCCCCGAGAATGGATGCAATCCACCAACATCAGACGTGGCTACACCTCAACAGAAAAGAGGCAGACCACCAGGCTCCAAGGATAAAAATCCAAGAAAAAGAAAAATATCCGGAGACCTTGGGACGATACCCCCACAGAAAAATGAGCTCATGTCCATACCCTCACCCCTCCCGGAATCCACTGCAGAGGAACTCCGGGAGAAACTGAAATATCATTAAATTATTTACGTACAGGGGAGGTATGGACAGAAAGAGTACAATTGTCGATGATGACTTCACATTTCACATTGCTATTCACGTCGTCGGAAGCGACAATGATCATGATCTACATTCCGCTGTTGAATGCAAACATAGAAATGATTGGCCAAAGTGGAATCAGGCAATAGAAGCCGAGTTGGACTCGCTTCAGAAACGCAAAGTCTTTGGGCAAATAGTCCAGGCACATACTGGTGTCAAACCTGTGGGATACAAATGGGTATTCGTGAGAAAAAGAAATGAAAACAATGAGATCGCACGCTACAAAGAAAGGCTTGTAGCGCAAGGATTTTTCCAAAGACCGGGTATTGACTATGAGGAAACATACTCCCCGGTCATGGATGCGATCACTTTCCGATTCCTGATAAGCTTAACAGCAAAGGAAGGTTTAGATATGCAGCTAATAGATGTTGTGACTGCATATCTATACGGTAATCTCGACAAGGAGATATACATGAAACTTCTTGATGGCTTTTCAATGCCTGCTGAATTAAAAGATAAACCTCGGGACGTCTACTCTGTTAAGCTCCAAAGATCATTGTATGGTGTTAAACAATCAGGACGGATGTGGTATAACAGACTAAGTGAATTCCTTGTACAACAAGGATTCAACAACAATGAAGTCTGCCATTGCATCTTCATAAGAGCAAAGGGGAAATGATTCGTCATAATAGCAGTCTAGTAGACGATGTGAATTTTATTGGATCTCCTGAAGAGATCGCAGAGATATCTGTAAGCATGATAAAAGAATTCGAAATGAAAGACATAGGCAAAATGAAATTCTGCCTGGCTTACAGATTGAACATCTAAAAGACGGAATCCTATTGCACCAGACCACATATACGAAGAAAATGTTACATAGATTCCATATGGACCAATGTCATCCAGTTAGTACACCTATGGTCGTACGATCTTTGGATGAACATAAAGACCCCTTCCGGCCGCTGGAAGAGAGGGAGGATATACTTGGTCCAGAAGTCCCTTATCTGAGTGCTATTGGAGCACTTCTATATCTGGCCAACTACACGCGTCCCGATATAGCGTTCACAGTAAACCTACTAGCCAGATACAGTTCAGCGCCTACGCAGCGCCACTGGACCGGAGTAAAGCACCTTCTGCGCTACCTCCAAGGGTCTACAGACTTGGGACTCTTCTAAAAAATGGATTATCCTCCGCACTTGTTGGTTATGCTGATGCATGTTACAGGTCTGATCCCCACAATGCAAAGTCACAGACTGGGTACGTGTTTACCCATAGTGGGACAACCATTTCCTGGAGATCCGTTAAGCAAACCATGGCTACCTAATCCAATCACTCTGAGATCATCGCCCATGAAGTAAGCAAAGAGTGTGTTTGGCTACGGTCAGTTGTAAATCACATCCTGGTGACGACCGGATTGAAGTCTGGGGACTTTGAACATACTACTATGTTCGAGGACAACGCTGCTTGCATAGCTCATCTACGAGGGGGCTACATCAAAGGCGACAGAACGAAGCACATTTCCTCCAAATTCTTCTGGACGCACGAGCTACAGAGAGATGGAGTGATCGATGTCAGACAAGTACAATCATGTAACAACCTGGCAGACTTGTTCACTAAAGCTCTTCCTACTGCTACTTTTAGGAAGTTTGTACAGAAAATTGGGATGATGCGCCTAAGAGATCTGAAAGCCTGAGTGCTTGTACAGATCAGGGGGAGTTGGGAGTGTCTGCACTCTTTTTCCTTAACTATGGTTTTTCCCACTGGGTTTTCCATAGCCAAAGGTTTTAACGAGGCAAATCGCACCAACTCTGGATCCTGAAGTATCCACCGTTTGTGAGACGCTTACTACGCTTAGAATCCTGAAGTATTCATGAGCAGAGTCCACACCTATGGCTGGATAAGGGGGAGTGTTGTGAATGGATATGAACCAGAGTCGGTTAAGATTGTGGGTATCTTAGAGATACGCACATATCTATGTATCTTATCTTGTAACTCTCATATCCTGCCTATAAATAAATGACCGTGGGTTCCTCCCCCAGTAGTTGATTCATAATAGGAGGTGGAAATAATTTTTGGGGAGAACAAAGATTTTGAGGGAACCAGATTTTGAGGAAGCTAATTTTTTGTTCGTTTAAATTTTGGAGGCGTCGAGGCGCCCGCGCCGAAGCTAAATTTTTGAAAGGGGGATAATTTTTGTGGAGAACAAAGATTTTGAGGGGATATCTTAAATGAACCGTGCCTGAGTTTATGTTTTTTTAAAAAATAGTTATGTTATGTACATTAATTCGAGCTGGCTATACTATGTGAAGCCTCGAGTTTGGGCCTCACGCATGCCGAAGGCGCCCGCTAATTTTTTGTTGTTTTAAATTGTGAAGTAGAATATTATATGTCCCAAAATTTTGGAGGTGGAAATAATTTTTGGGGGAAACAAAAATTTAATATGAATTGCGTCAAAGTTAAATTTTTGTATGTTTAAATTTTGGAGGGGAAATAATTTTTGCTGAAAACAAATATTTTGAGGGGCCACGTCGAAGGCGCCCGCGCCATTTTTACGCTAATTTGAGGGAAACAAATATTTTAAATGAACATCGTTGAAGCTAATTTTTTGTTCGTTTAAATTTTGGAGGGAGAAATAATTTTTGGGGAGAACAAAGATTCTGAGGGGCAGCATCGAATTTGTTGTTCTGCGCTAAAGGCGCCTGCGTCGAATTTGTTGTTCCGCGGCGACCGTGCCGCTAATTATTTTTATATTAATTTGTTGTTCTTTTAAATTTTGGCTGTGGAAATAATTTTTTGTGAACAAAGATTTCGTGGGGAAAAAATCTTAAATGAAACGTGCCCACGGTCACGGGTTATGACTAGCTAACTTATAAAAGGCCCATTAGAGATAAATTTGTCCAAATTTCTTTCTTTTAGACGGATTATTAAAAAAAGATATCAACTTAAAAGCGTCGGAAAACATTCGGGTATATATTTTGACGAAAATAAACCTCAGAATATTAACCTAAAAATGCATATAACGTGAGAGTATTTTTCTGTAATTTACCCAATTAAAAAATTAATTTTATATGTTTTCGTGTACACCTATTAGGTATGTGTGTATAGAATTTGCCCCAATAGCCCCACGTTTTATGTCCCACTTATTTTGTTCATTACCACATTTGCCGCATCTACGTCCCAAAATGGCGAACAAGCTCCACCGTCTTCTCTCCTCGCTCCTCGAATCCCCCAAATCAAAATTAGGGTTAGGTCTTCAGAGAAGCGAGGTTCAGTTTCCTGCAGTCTTCATACCGAAGAGAAATCTTAGCTCAGCAGCGCCTCAGCAGCCATCAGAGAAGTTAGAATCGAAGGAAGGCCCGCGTGCCTTTTCGAACGATGAAGGGATCGGTTGTGACGACGGTAAGAACAAGGCAGGAGATGACGAAGGGGAGAATGAAGACGATGGCGTTTATGTAAACAAGGCGACGGGCGAGGTCGGCGGGCCGAAAGGGCCCGAACCCACTCGGTATGGGGATTGGGAGCGCGGTGGTCGGTGCTCGGACTTTTGAGTAAGTAAAGTAGGATTTCTCTCTGTCTCTCTATCTCTCTGTATGTCTATTTTATTTGAAAAATCTATCAGACTTGAATTGTTTGTGTAATTTTCATACCCTTTCATTAACGAGATGATGAAATTTTGTACTTTGGGCTAGCGAGAGTTTTCTTTGATTAAGTATGCAACATAGGAAAATTTAACTTGAATTGGCTAAGTTAGGATCATGTTGGATGTAATTCAATGGAAGTCTTAAGGGTTGAAGGGGAGGACATATAGACAATGTGCATCTGTTCATGGCATGATTAGATTTGAGGATATATAGAACAATTACCTTACCACTACTATTTATGCAGGTATTAGTGTGATGGTGTTTATATATTGGAAGGAAGAAGATGCTAAGTTGATAATGGGGAAAAGAAAGGGACCAGGTTGATTGAAGTTGAATTGTATGAAGGCAATTGACATTGTGATGTAATCCAATTTTAGTTTCTGCATTCTTTAGCTTGTTATGTATGGAGGCATCTAGTCAATTTTTGGTGCTTGTGTTTATTTTCAAAATCAAAACCGTGATGCGCCCTGACTTTTTAATCTTGATAGCCTTGAAATTATAGATCTCCTTGTCCATGGAGGTACTCGTCACAAAGGGGTAGAGGTGATGCCAACTAGTGAAGTGGCAGGGTGACATGAAGGCTTGTTTAGAGGAGTTCTAGTTCATTTTATCATAATCAGATATATCCACAAGGTCCATGTTCACATTTCCTAATAATAAATGACCACATCTTATAGATTCAAGGAATGGAATAATACCTAGCAACATTCACAATTTCTGATGGCATTTACCCATCGTAGAATTCCCTTTTATTTTTAGAGCATCATAATTCCTAATGTTCAATCTCAGATGAATCATGCAATTTGATCGCCTTACTTCCCCCCCTTCGGGTTTCTTCTTTTCCAAATGATCGATGAGGCAAAAGTCCCTCTCGCCCTTCATGTTTCATTAATGTGAATTCATATTCTATGACATTCAAAGTACAAACAAGTCCCCACAAAATATTACCTTTTACATAAGCATAACAGTTAAAACATGATGATAATAACAACTACAAAAAATTACAATCATTTGGGCCTTAAAAGGAGATAATATAGCACCATTGTTTAAAACATGATGATAATAACAACTACAAAAAATTACAATCATTTGGGCCTTAAAAGGAGATAATATAGCACCATTGTTGTAAAGGCAGAGGTAGACATGAGCATCATATGCTTTTTTATTTATATTTTAAAAATCATTAAAATTGTTGTAATTCTATAAAATCCTAATAATTAGAATTAAACTTATACAACCAATATTCATGTATTATGTCAAGTTTTCACCTACACTTAAGCAAAATAAAGTGAAACATACCTTAAAACCATACCATGGTTCTGTCATCCATGGTTCATATTCTATAACAATCCAATCAATGATACATGGAAAAAAATTAACCATTAATTAGTAACAACTAACAATAATTAGTGACCAAGTAACAATTAACAACCAATAAGTTCATAACATGTAACAATTTCAATAAATTTTTTTAGAATTTAATGAGGTAGAAATATTTCAATCACTTGCCGTTGAATGATTGGAATAATTTAAATAAAGCATAATACAAAAACACACAGCATGCAAATTCGCAATTAACAAGTGTCAACAAAGTCACAAATGCAAAATACCAAGATGGAAGATAATCATAAAGCAAATGAATTAATTTTTGATAATTCAAACGGGTAACAATCAAATCTAAAGTCCAAATGTCTAGTTTCCAATGTATATAGAATGCCTAGTCTATGAGCCTACTCGTCATCCTCATTCTTTAAACCCTGCTCCTTCACCATGTTCCCATGAAGGTCCCCATGGTCGTCTGAGTCCATATCCACGTATTCGTCCTTGTTTGTGACATTCTAATCGAAACCAACCAAATCTTTACCCAGTATCACTTTGATTGTTTTTTTTCTTGATATAGAACCCTCACCATGCATTCTGTCACTCCTAAACCATTGGGTAAGCTCATTTGTACCCAAGACCATCTCCATCATCCTCCGGGTAAAGCATGACATTGGAAATGCTTATTTGACATAAGAACTAATTCCTCTCAAGAGCCAAACTAGGGCTATGTCGTGGTAATATGAAAGAAGTGAATTCTTATCTCAATTTCTCTTCTTGGTTTTGATTTTGTTATTGAACTTAAATACATGAGTCCCTTCAGTCTTTAAGACTTAATCGGTTTATCTTGTTTATGTGAATTTACAACCAAGCAGAAGCATTACATTAAATCAGCAATTGTCAAAGTGCCAAGTTAAAATTAATTGACTATATAACAACACTTATCACTTTAGACAGTTCTGATTTTACACGCTCGAATATGTTCTAATTTTTCTCACATATTGATGTGTTGTTAGTCAAGCAAAAGTTATTCAACGTAACAAGTTGCATCATGGTACAATCAGTACCATATACATAGTATCAAAAAACTGCAAATATATTGAATACCAACAATTTGATTCACAATCATAATTCATTAAATCCATTTGAAAGCCTTTAACAAAAATCAGTTGAGTCAATTTATACTTGGGTTTAAATCATGTTTCTTATACATCTTAAGCGGCATCTTCCTGGTGAAGTCTCTCATACGGTGTATATATTTTCCTAATTTATTGTTTAATATATGCATCTGCATAAACATTCAGGAAAAACACAGAAAACCTGAATCACATCAATGAGTTTGTTTATAGTTTCTCTTCAGTTCTTTTCCACTTCATTCTAACAAAAATAATAGGGATTGAGGTAGTATGCAATCATGTGTAAAGAAGTAATCTACTCTTCTCATTCTATTCGACGAGGTTAAGCAACTGCTTGTCCTCACTCCCTCTTTTCTTGTACACCTCATGTGTTTCTAGCTTCACGTTCTCTAACATACCCATCACAAAGCCCATGGAGTGTAATCACTGTCAATTATCCTTAGCCTTCAGCATCTTCTCAAGCAATCTCAAGAAGCTGTCGCTCAACCATATCGCCCTAACTTTTTTTCCTGATGTTTGTCCTTGCAGCCTTGGTCCTCAGCTACTGCCTATAAGAGAATTGCAGTTTTTTTTCTTTTCAGGTAAACTCTGTAATGTTATGATTGCCATGGCAAATCTTATCACCAGGCCACAATCTCTTTTAAATCACAAATCTATCACATCACAGCTAAAGTCAATTGATGGTTGTGGATAAGCACTATAACCTCATTTTCCTTCAACATTGGACCTTTGAAACTAGATAATTTCTTATGCCCTCTAACATCAAATTGCTAGTATGTGCTTCGCAACTAGCTTAAAAGAATATCTGTCGCTTCACTTTCATACATTTTGTTGTTATCATATTTGTTGTATGATTTTCAGTGACTATTTGAATCACCTTTTCAGCACTAATCTCCTCTATATTCTTATCCATTCAATTGAAAAGACTCTCTTATGGGTGTTTCTTCTTTGGTCTCTTTTGAATCATAAAAATTGATCCCAAATCTGCAATGCATGTATGTTCATAATCGACATCATCTTTTTACCACTTCATGAATTGACCATGATTAGCAACCATGCTTTATCTATGCTAACTTTTTTGGGCTGTCTTGAGTTCCATCTCTTTGCAATAAATGCTCTCACAACATATACATAGAAAGTGGTTTATAACCTCTCATATATTCTCTTGTAGTCATGCATGCCTCGGTAAATGACTCTGCAGACGTGAAATGCAATGAAATGGCCTTTTTATATACCCATGTATTCCACTGACCGTGTATCCAATCTCTTTTCTCATTTATTAGTGCAGCTATAATATTGAATTGCTTTAGCTTTTCTTGTAGCTGCTTCGGTAGCTCTGGATCATTAGCGGTAAAAGCATCCATGGACCCATGATTAGTTTTATACTCTTACGAGAAAACAAACATCCACCATCTTCTTGGTTTTCCTTACTCTCCAACGATGCATGCTTTGCCATTTCAATCTGAGCCTCTTCCTAAGTGTATGTCACGGCGCTGTTGCATGGGCTTATTTGCCTTGGCATTCAAATATGAGAAAGTTTCGTCAATCTTCTCCTCACTAGCTTTCTACATAGCTTTATATTTTTACTTATCTGTGTGATGTGCTATTTTGAGTCTATGGATGCCATTATTCATTCAGTGACCAAACTTCTAGCGCTTCATGCAGTCCTTTTAAAATAGCTCAGGTTGGAATTTATATTACTCTACAATACCTTCACTTGTGACACCATCTCATACTTTCAAATTTAAAGCTCACAAAAGAGAGGGTCTAACTATTAGCTCTGGTTGTTCACTCAAGAAGTCAAGTCAAACCAGATTATTCCTAAACATAACTACAAATAAACTAATTACCTTGTAATTCAATTCAAAATTACAAATTCCAATTTAATAATTTCACTCACAATTCTTTTTCTTTCATTCTCTCATGTTCTTCTTTTTCATCTTTCATCCTTTTCTACTCTTCGTATGTTGTTGCTCTTCTTTCATCATTTTCTAGTCCTCTTCTTATGTTGTTGCTGATGCTTGCCTGTCTAGCAGGTAAAGTAACAACAGAAGAACGTGACATGACGAGGAATGAAGAAGTGGGACAAAGAAGAAAAATTGGAGAGGAGGAAAGAGGGAGAAGAGAGAAGAAGCCGATGACAACAATAGCAAGGTATGTGGGAAAAGAAAGGAAGAAGAGGAGGATGATCTACTGCATTATGCTTGCAAAGTGGATGCATATCTCTTGTGTCTTGACTCTTGATTTGTGAGGAGGAAGAAGGGAAAAGAAGGGGAGAGGAATTATGGATTTTAGGTTTTAAAGAATATTTCTATTTGTCTTAATTATTAGAGTTTAAACCAATTGATCAATTCTTACTTGGGTTGGACCAAAAAAACTAATTCAAACTTAATAACCCAACCCATTTAAGCTTGCTTAACCCATTAGCTTAGGGGTATGCTTGTCCAAGTCAGTCGGCTAGCCTATAAGCAAAGCATCCTAGGTGGGAGTTTTTTTTAAAACATTGATACAACTAGCCATTGTCATCAAGTTTCTTATCAAATATTCCACACAACCTTTTTTGCATTAAGCTTAAAACTTATCTTCCTACAAAATTGGAGTTTTTTGAACATTAAGCCCATTTGACACATAACATTGAGCCAGCTAGTGAGCCAGTCATCTGTGTACCCCCAATGTGAGAAAATCATACCCTAAATTTTGATTTCAAGATTGGCCATGATTTTCCACCTTAATCTTATTGGTTAGAACATAATATTTAGATAAACCAAAATCACACCTCATAGACTCTTACGTTTCATATGCAACCAACATTGTAAAAAAGCGACGCATGTGGCTGCACACGCCTAGTGCCTTGCATATGTTGCAGGTGCCCATGGGTCACCCCGATTGGGGATAGGCATTGTGATTAGGTGATCTACCTTTAATCGTGAAAATTAAAAAATTATTAAAAAATTATTGAAATAAGACACCCCTTATTGGTGTTGCCCGAGTGCTCGTTACTTGTCTCCCGCTAGCTTTGTCGTTATTGCTATCACTTGAAGAGAGATCTAAAGGAGGGGTTAGGGTTAGAACTCTCCCTCTTAAATAGCAGAATTAAAAACATAGACAGTTAGGGTCGTGCGACGACAATAGGAGATAGCGGGCAACCGGGTTCCCTCTCTTTCTCCCACCCTATCACTCTCTCACTCTTTATTTTTTTATTAAATTCTCCATGGGCATCGCTTGCGCGATGCATAGGCAGTCCGACGTGAGGCGAGGACTTCAGTGTCCCACCCCACCCATGTTTTTCAAAACATAATCGATAACTCCTAATATGTGAGGTAGTGTTTATACTTATAAGTCTATCTATAATTAATTGGGTATCATATCCCCTTGCTGACAATGTGTGACATTTCAAATCTTCTAAATCAATTACCAAGAGATCTTGCCCAAAGCCCAGATATGTTATATTAGCTACAATTGTCTTTAACTGACTTCATACACCACAAAGAAAATAACTTAACTCTACCACTAATTACACTCGTGATTTTCACTCCGCACTATACAAATCGGAAAAATGCCATGCTCATAAAAGTGAACATGCTTCTTCTCTAATATCCTAAGTAGCGATTATTTCATGTGATGGAATTGCCAGATCAATGTAGGAACCTGACAAGTGACAACCCTCTTTCTTCAACGGCCATCTTCATTTCCACTTTTCATCGGTAAATTGAGAGAAGACGTACATGAGGATGATATTAAGTTCATCATACACCTATCATAGTCGTTACAAAGACCTTGCATCCAACCTCTACATTCTCAAACACAATGCCAGATCTCCCATTTTCTGGCAACAAAAGACAAGATTCTGCCATCTCTCCTTGAATTCATCACAATAGGAAAATGCCCACCAGATTTTCTACAGACAAGCCTTGATCTATCGTCCTTATCTGGCTTTTGAGTAGATCTGGCCTTAAATTTGAAGCACTAGATCTTCACGTGTCTGGCAATGTCCAGTGAGATCCATTATAAACAGGCTTGAACTTCCTAGATCCAGCCTATTCATCGTATCCCTTTGGATTTTCCAGATCGAGCATATTCCTCATCTCACTTCGTCTCTATCTATCCTCTTCTTTGTTTCCACCTTCTTTGTCCTTGGTATTTTGGATTTCAAAATGGATGTGTTGGGGTAATGGTATGAGTTTATGATGCCTTCCTCAAATCTACTTTTGTGTGGTGTACCTGTACTCAGTGAGATACAGTGTCCTAACTTTTGTTACTAATCGTCGAATGGAGTTACTGTTGTGATAATATTTATTTAGTTAATAAGCCAACTATTGTGACTAACGTGTCATAGAATCAAGAGATTATAATGATGTAAGATGACGTGAAGTGACCTTGCCTGCATTACATCATGGTGCAGGACTTATTGGATTTGTTAATGCAGCTTAAGTGCTTTATTGTAGTATGCAAGTGCTGCAGTAATAGAAATGTTGATCGTCGTTGTGGCATTCAAACCTCGGTCAGACCGCCTTCATGTGCCTTAGTATCTTAACTTTCATCAAAGCTAAGTTGTAATCTTAAACGTAAGCTAGTGATACATTGGTATTTGGGACCGAATATACGGGCATAACAAGCAGTTCTTCATTTGTTCAATAGAAAAATGAGCTTGCCACTAGGTTTGTCTAGAGTAGTTTTCATCGGGATCTTTTTACAGAAGATACAGTAAATGATCATATAATTGGACAAAAACAAAGTTTTCAAGTTTGGGCATGCAGTTTTAGTAGGACACTTCGCTTATTTACTGAAGAAAACCTTCACTTTCCATTTACTTAAACATTTTGCCTAAAAGGAAGTATGTCATGTTTTCTGCATATAAAATATAACAATATATACTTATTTTTGACCTTTACTATGTAATTTACTACACATGCAATAACAATCCATTCATTGGTAAACATAGAAGTATCTCTTTGTTAATATGTGCAAGCAAACATATGTATAAGCTTGTCATTCTTTCTAGATTTTGAATAGTTGATTTGTCAACACTAGGCTTCCATGTCGAAACCCATATTCGCTTATTGTGTTTTTCTTCTCAATGCCACGTGATGTTTCTTTCATAATTTCTTTTGTTAGGAAAGCCAGATATTCCTCATTTATTAGCTAGTTTTTAAGCTAGCAGATCCTTAACCGTGGTAGCTGCAGCAGATGACTTTTAGTGAGGTAACGGGAGACTTCATTCGTCAGATCTCAACAGATCAGAAAGTGTATAATTGAGTCATTATTTATTGACGACTAGTGAATAATATGAACTTCTAGAAATAACAATGACAGCATATGCTAGTCAGTGTTGCATTGTAATACTACCGCCTGGTTCTATGTCACTTTGTGTCATTCAATGTATCAGCTCCTTTACCGTCTTCATTATTCTTGCCCTGCATGATTTATTGTAGTAGACATGCAACATCACTCTTTTGAGTCAATGATGAATACTCCCTGCTAGCACACTGTTCGTGGTACATCAGGGGAATGAAAAGAATAACGAGGAAAGTTGCCTCCTTTTTTCCCTTTATGCTAAAGTGGCTAGCATCAAAAGACCAAAAGAAGGCAAACCTTCCATCTTCTAATCCATCAAAGTTTCTTCTCGACTTTTCTTCCATTTAATGACTAACTATTGAGACAAACACAAATGTGGTATCCTTCCCTCTAAGAAACATTTTTTATTGTGATCAGCACACTGCTTGCATTTTGAAACACAAACAGAAGGCTCTTAGTTAAGTGAAGTATTCAAGTCCCCGCATCTATACTAAAATCCCGACGTTATGACAAGGGTTGATGGATTACACACACACACATATTGTATTATGATTGTATTATGATTTGTCCCCATAAGTGGAACACCCTTTTTGTAGGCCAAACCCAGTGCTTTTACATGGTACTATTTTCTTTGTTTTGATCTGCTTTTTTTAGTTGTGAACCCAATGAGAATTGAACCGGGGTTGCTTTATTACAATATCAAGGCATCTCTTGCTACACCAAAATCCTGAAGTTATTGTGAGGGTGAGGTCGCATTTTTATATTCTAATAGAAAGAATGTGCTGAGGAAGGATTGACTTCAAACCTAGAGTCCGATGCTTCATTTCGATGATGATGATTGATTCACATGCCACTGATCAAAATTGTACTTCAGCAAATTGGCACTTAGGGGTTTTACATGAGACCGTATGCACCTTTGCTCTAGGATTAAGTTTGACACCCACAACTCTAGAGTAAAGTTTGAACCAACGTCAGCAAAATTTGATATGATGATGGAACTGGAAATTTTTGTTGTTAGTACAGGGCTGGACATTAGAAATTTTGATGTCTCAGTGCGTCTACATAATGTGCACACAGAATTGTTATTCACACGTATTACATACCTATTTATACATACTATGGTGAATTAAAAAGCTTTTAATCATTCAAGCAAATTAAAAATGGTTTGGTTAAGCTGTAGCCATCTTACCTCTAGTTTGATATCGTTTGTCAGGGTGTATTCTAGAGTCAGCAGGTTACAAGATTAGATCCTTTTGGGATTGGAAGCTTGGTGCATAAAATCTGTTGGGGGAATGGATGTTATTTGCTTAAAAATACTGCCGTGTTAGATGAATTCCATAGCTCATGCAGCCCCGACTCTTGGATGTTGGTGGTGTGTTGTCAAGTGAAAGCGAGAAAGCAGTAATAGATGGTTATGAGGCTGATTACCGGCGAATAAAAAGGAATAGAGATAGACTATATTTTGACATAGATTAGATCAGATTTGACCAAGTTATTATGTGGTGGGCACTGGTGCTAAGCTTGAAAGATTCTAATGGTTTAGCATGCTCTTGGTGAAAATGATTTTGATGCGATTATAGGTGGATACATATCTTGAATATATCTATTGCTTGTTCCCTGTAGTATAAAGCGAGCAGTGCTTATAATTTTATATGATGACATATGTAATACTTGCATGGGAGACTGGAAGCTATAGGCATGGTGTAGCTCGGCTGGATGACGTGAAGCACCAACATTAGTACGACAATTCAGGACAGAAGATAACAGATCTCTGTAAGGGTGGACGGGTGCTCAAATTTGTAGCTACTGTCGAAGGGTCATGTCAGAGGAAGCAGAGGACCAAGTAATACGGTTAGAAGTTGCAAGAGAAATCTGAAAGATTTTGTGACACCAGGCGTTAGCACCTAACAAGTTGGAGAAGCACTGCACCGAAGAGTTGATTGTTAGGGGCATGCAGAGATTGTCTTCTTATTTCATTTCAGTTAATTTTAATTTGGTGTCAGTAGGTTGCAGGTTGAAAGCTATGCAGTTCTATTATTCTACTCCGCAAGTTATTTCACCTAAGTATAGACCTTGATTGTAATACCCCTACTTATTGGCAAGGACTGCCTCGGTGTTTATCTATTCATTGGCTGACAGAGGGCAGTGCATGATATCAACAATTCCATTTGATCTACAAATGTTTAACACCTTATGGGCTTATATAGAATAATGGCTATAAATGGGGATAGAACGGACTTTATTTAGTTTGCCGTCAAGGTTCATCTCCATAAGCCTAATACCTAATACACCAGACACTACATGGATATTATTTAGTTTCCGCTTATTTCGTGTTGAATTATTGTAACTTATACTCACCATTCAATGTCAGTACCATTGCATTTGTTCATTTTATGTCTTATTATGGTTTCAAATGCAGGTCTATGGCCCCGATGGATATATGGTCTTTCGTATGCATTCAGGAGTTTCTTTTAGAGGATGCAGCTATAGTCTCTGTTCTATAAGAAAGCTAGTTATGCCAATAAGCTTTTATGCCCTCCATTATTGGGGATGCCAGTGTATTGCCAACGCAAGATTTCATGTTAACTTGTTCCACACCGCATATCCTCTTCCATTATCCTCCATGCTCCCATAATATCTGTTGGACGGTTGTACTTCTTTCCTTTCAAATTTGTGCGCGGAGTTCGTGTTGAAGTTTTGTATCCACAATTCACTTGTTTCAAAATTAATATTTTTACATGTGTTCATTGTTGTCATCGACACTGTCTGAAAGGAAGATGGCAAATGTAGCTGATTCAGAAAACAAAGGTTTAATTGGATGCCAAGCAAAATGCAAACTATATGATTTTGTATGGGTTTTTAAAAATAAGAGTTTGTGATATTTTGAAATGATTGTTTGGATTAGCGCAAGAATATGAAAAATACTTTCTAAATTATGATGTTAAAATTTTCTATTTGGAATAGAAATTTTAAATTTTATGATAATCATGTGTACAATTTAGTAATTTTCGTTTTGATTTTATTACCTTTTTGTCCAAACAACAAATAAATGTCTGTTATGAATAGGCCCATGAGGCTCATTGGGTATCCGGCCCCATCATTGAAAGTTATATATATGAGGGTAGGGGGCCTCTTAACCCCTTGCACATATTATCCTACTTTTCCCTTTACAACACGTTATCAGCACGATCACGCTCGTAGGAAAAGGCGACGATGTTCAAGGAAGGAGATCCATCAAACGCTCAGTTTTAAGAAAATCGTATTCTTCTCAACGAGGAGCGAAAATGGCATCCTTCATCAACCGTCGTCTATATTCCTTTGTCGAATCTAGATGTAAATCCTCAAAAATTTTAGGTCTAAACTTGCTTCTCCAGTAGATCTGCATGTTTTAAGATCAAATAGTTTGAAAAAACAGTAAAAATTGTTGCGAGTGAGGAAGGCCAAAGGCCTCCCCATCACTTATCCCTCCATTACACCTCACTTATTGGAGTAATAGGGACCTTTGGTTTCTATGTGTCTCTTCAAATACACTATGAAATTATAAATATAGGACCACGGCTATTTGCCATTGTTACTCTTCTCTCTAGATTTTCTAACACGTTATCAGCACGTGTCTTCTACAAATTTTGAGCCACTAAAATTATTCCAAATCCCCTCTAAATCAAACTCCTACGCGAAGGAATCTAATTGTTGTTGCGGCGATCCGTTGCGGCGTTTCCTAGGCGTTCGGGAGCAAGATTTCTATTTACGGATTTTTCTTATTACGATCGTCCTTAGATCTTTGATCTAGAGGTAACTTTTTCGATCCTGTAAATAATTACAAAATAGAGTTTGTAATGATTTTACAATGCTTTTCTATGAGCTTGTATATATATGATAAATTCTGATTAATATCAAATTAAAATATAAAAAACATTGTAAAATCCTTCAGCTCCCTCCCCCCGGGCGAAGGGGGGGCTCTGTCTCTGCACCCCCGGGGAGTTCCGTGCACCGGGAAGGGGGGGGGGGTCTCTGCGCCGCCCCTGTATCTTATGCTAATGTTCCCATGTAATTGAGAATGATGTAGCCATTTGGTATGCCCTTTTTATTGAGGATAATACCCAGTAGTAGGTGATTTAAGGCACGTTATTGAGCTGGACTTTAGCTCTCGTTTAATTTCACAAGTTATTGTGTCTGGCTAGTAGACACAACTCTTTTCAATGGATATTATTTTACAGATTAAATTTTGGGATCGGTCTTTTGTATCCCATAACAGGCTTAAATATTTATTATTTTCTCAGAATGATGTAGCCCTTTGGTATGCCCTTTTTATTGAGGATAATACCCAGTAGTAGGTGATTTAAGGCACGTTATTGAGCTGGACTTTAGCTCTCGTTTAATTTCATAAGTTATTGTGTCTGGCTAGTAGACACAACTCTTTTCAATGGATATTATTTTACAGATTAAATTTTGGGATCGGTCTTTTGTATCCCATAACAGGCTTAAATATTTATTATTTTCTCAGAATGATGTAGCCCTTTGGTATGCCCTTTTTATTGAGGATAATACCCAGTAGTAGGTGATTTAAGGCACGTTATTGAGCTGGACTTTAGCTCTCGTTTAATTTCATAAGTTATTGTGTCTGGCTAGTAGACACAACTCTTTTCAATGGATATTATTTTACAGATTAAATTTTGGGATCGGTCTTTTGTATCCCATAACGGCTTAAATATTTATTATTTTCTCCCCCCCAACCCAATAATCCCCACATCACATCAATTTGCAATAAATATTTAATAGCGTGCCACCGCCCCTCTGATCGGGGGCTCTCTGTCGGCCACATCCCCCCTGATGGGGGATCCTTCCACTTGCACCGGCGGCTCCTGTAATTTTACGTAGATAGGGGATACGGGGGCATGATCTGGAAGATGAGGGGTTGGGGGCTTTTCACATTCCCTTGCTAATATCCTAAAAGATTGTTTTAAGGGATTGTGTTAAATTTACTCTTAAAAATATAGCCCATGGGCCTGCATCCCAAATTTTATTAATAAATTAGTTTGGCTGTTTTTTGGGCCAGAAGCCCAGTTAATAACATTGACTATTAAAATGATTATTATTTCGCTTATGGGCCTGCAGCCCAAATCAGAGTAAAATTTAATTTCGTCTGTTTTAATTTAAGCCAGAAGCCCAGTTAATCAAATTGCAAATTAATATGATTATTATTTTTTGCTTTCGGGCCTGCTGCCCGCCTCTAGCCCACAGGACTTGCGGATTATGATAATTTATCTGCTACTTTTCAATTATTAAATCTCTTAAGCATTGGATAAAACATTTATTTAAGTTAAATTGGTTAATCGGATCCTGAGACCGCTCTGTCTTTAGTTAACTAACCTAAAGATGAATGGCGTTTTCCCGTGGTCCAACTGATCCTTTTTAACTTAATTAAACTATTTTATCCAATATTTGGGCTTGATGATTTTTGTAATGTCTATGATACTGCGCTATTATTTTTTGCATGCTGCTTATATAACTGCGTGGATGTTTAAATAAATCAAAATGCGTTTTTAGGAATCGGCCAATTTTTAGATACCCTTTTTATTATATTTCTTCTCTTTGTAATTTCCTTTTCTTTTCTGAGAGAAATTTGTAGTGAGGAATTAATGTATAATGCCAAAGACCGGTTGTACTACCTATGAAGATGGAGGAGATTGCATTTATCTGGGACCCAAATAGGGTTTCCAAATTGTATTTTTATTTTTCTTCTTTATGGACTGTAATATGGACTTTGGACATTTTATGTTTTGGTTATCTGGCTGATCCCCGCATTTTTTCTTATTTATTTCTTTTAAAGCATGATGTTTAAATTATTAATACATGCTCATTTAAATTGCATAGAATATAATGGCAAAATTGGCAAACGTCGATTTCGAAGTTCTTGATGCAGTGGGAAAGAACTATCTTAGCTGGCGAGTGGACCTGAAGTTCTACTTGCGTTCAATGGCACTTCTCCACTCGATCCTGGCCCTTGTAGTGGCCACGACACCTGCTAGCAGTGACCCTAAAGAGGCACACCCATCTAGCAGTACTCCTACCGTTGTCTCTGACATAGATAAGGCGAAAGCCATTATCTATATCAGGAGACACATAGATCGGACTTTAAAGGCCAATACTTAATGGTAGATGACCCGTTGGAGTTGTGGCAAGCGCTGGAGGCACGTTATAAACATCGAATTGATGTAATATTACCACGTGCCAGTTATGAGTGGGAAAACCTCCGACTTCAGGACTATAAGTCAGTTGCTGAGTATAACTCTGCACTTCATAATATCACCTCACGCCTGAAGTTGTGCTGTGAAGAATTGACCGAGCATCGCATGTTGGAAAAGACATTTACCTCGTTTCACGAGAAAGATGCAATCCTCATGCAGCAGTATCGTGAACGCAACTTCACGAAGTTCTCTGATTTGATCTCTTGCCATCTTAGGGCAGATCAAAATAGAGATTTACTGCTTGCCACTCATAATTTGAGTCCTGCTGGTTCTGCCCCTATCCCTGAAGCCCATCATGTTTCTCTCTAGAAGTGGAAAAACAAGAAGGCTAGAAAGAACAAAGGGAAAGCTGTAATGATGCCAGCAAGAGGAGCACCTCCCCAAACCAACAACAACAGTGGGAAGAAAAACTTCACATGGATTAATAAGAACACTGGTCCAGTGCCAATTCCAAAGAAGACCTGTGAGGACATATGCTATAGATGTGGCATGACTGGACAATGGTCCAGAAACTGTCACGCCCCGCTTCCCAAAAATATGGAGGCGAAGCGTGAGAAGGTCCGCTCAGACTTGAAGCAACAAAGCTGCAAGTCCGATAAGCGTCGATCAAGTTTAAAACTGCAGGTCCTTGCAACGCTAACGAAACAAAGATAATAATAATTAAATGGGACAAAAGAAATATATCAGAATATCCATAAAATAAGTTTCCAACATCGCAGAAAAGCCACCAGGCTAAAAGAAAAAGTCTAAAGGCCCAAACATGGCCAACAAAAGTACAAAGTACAAAACAACGGTGCTACGCCCCAATAACTAACAAAAGGCCTAAAACAACATAAAGCTCAACAAAACTCAAAGCATGGTCACCGGTGTCCACCAAAATCCTCCTGGGCAATCATGGACTCAGACTCAGCGTCAGCAACTCATCACGTACACAGCAACGGTCTCTGGCTCAGGTCTAACATGTGACACCCAAAAGAGCAAGGGGCACATGTCAGCAAGTCTACAAGAGACTTGTGCAAGGAAACTGAAAGTAAAGTGAACAACCTAGCAGTTCTAGCATGAATGCGATGACATGGCAGTTTAAAGTATGAGTGCAACAGGTAAGGTAAAGTAAAGTAAAGTACGAGCATGGCATGGCATTCACAAGACAAGTACAAGACAAGGAAAGTAAGCACCTCGTGCACAGAGATTCCGCCTTTTGGCTAGAGGGCTGATCGGGCCACTCCTAAGCTCAAGTGAACGTTTATCCCTACCCCCCCACGTGTGTCGAGCCAGGGCCTTACCCCCGAACACGGAATGCTCGCTTCTGGACCACGAGCCAGGAAGTGTGTAAACAAGTATGGCCTAGGGGTGCACCTAGCCAGGGACACGGAAACACGGATTTGTACAAGTATTTTGTAGCGTGTGCTACGATGCAACAATCAAGTTGGATGACATGTAAGATGCAATGCATGGCAGTTAAAAGTACGTACAGTTTAAGGAAAGTAAACGTGACAGTTTAGTATGCATGAACAACAAGTTTAAAGGGTTGGATCTAGCTTCGTTGTCAAGCTAGATCAATTAGGTGACGGATCTAGTTTCGTTGTCAAACTAGATCAAGTAGGCGTCTAGCCAGCTATCATTTCACTGACTAGTCTCTTTTACGCTAAAAACAAGTAAGTGGCCTAAAAACATGGCCCTACACAAGAGTTGGCAAGTTTCACTTGCCTGCAACTATCACGTCAAGAAAACACCGTCCAACGAGTCCAAAGTCACGATTCCTACGTGCACAAGTCCACCGGCCTACATCCGTTTTATTAATCTTGATTAGTGATTTTAAAACATTTAAAAATACTTTAAAATACTGTTTTTTAGTCTTTATTAGCATGCAATTGGGTTGGGGGTCCTAGGGGTGCAAAACGTTACCTCAACACGACGCGAAAGCTACACCGGCGTCGGGTAGCGACGCCGGGGGTTGGAATAATAGAACGCGCTCCAAGTCCTGATTCCAATATAGTTTCCTTGCTGGAAGGTTCAGAGCATCAACCCGGGCGACGATTCCAGATTCCAAAGCTCGCACGTGCGACGACGGGCTACGACGTGCGACGACGTCGTACGCGACGAATCCTCGAAGAGCAAGCACCTTGGTGGGGCCCACAGTACTCCTAGGGGCCTTTGGGGGACCCACAATAACTCTGGAGAACTTGGGGGGCCCACGGTGGCAAGCGGTGCGACGGGTGCGGGGTTGCGACGAGTGGCCGTCGGTCAGACACAGCCAATGCGGAAGAATTTCTCGGTCGTGCGCTCAAAATGCGGGGGCTGCGACGTTGGGGTGCACAGCGGCTGCGGGCGATGCTTGGGTGCGGGGTTTCTCCTCGGTCTGGTCGATGGAGAGCTTCGGTCGTGCGCTTGGATGCGGGCGGGACAGCGTTGCAACGCTTGCAACGTCGGTCGCTGCGGGCGTTTCCTTCGGTCGGGCACGGAGCGGAGCGGGGGAACGAAGCGGAGCGCTGTGCGGGGGTCGGTGCGGAGCGGGGCCTCGGTCAGACCGAGAGCTCCTCTCGGTCAAGCGGGGAACGGGCGGGGGTTGGCTGCAGCGGTGCGGAGCGGCGAGAATGCGGGCGAGGCGGCCGGTCAGAGCGGGCGGATGCGGGGGTTTTCTTCGGTCGTACGGGGTGCTGAACGTCGCAACGTTGCGACGATTCGTCGCAACGTCCAAAATGAGTTTGGAAGAGGCTAGGGCTAATTTCTTTGGAAAATAGGACTTGCTAGGGGTTGCTTATATAGTATAGGTGGGTTGACTTGGTCTAGGGCTAAATCTAATAGGATTAGAAGTTCAAAAAGATTTAAAATTTGAATTTAAACTTCTCCAACCCAATCTAGGATTTGACCTGGTCCAAATGAGCTGGAAATTGGCTCAAAAATTCTTTAAAACGTTTTAAACTCAATTAAATTTTATTTGGCCGAAATTAATTGAAAAATAAATTATTAAAAATAATATAAAACTTGTAAAAATTATAAAAGTGGTCAAATAAACTCCAAAAATTATAAAATAAATATCGTTGTGATCGTGGCGACGAATGTGAGCTCACTAAGAAGACGGATCTCAGTTTCGACGTCGGACGACGGAACTAAAAATAGAAACGTCTCCCGTCAAGAGTGAGAATCGTCACGTCTCATCGAGTAAGATCAAATTGTGGAAAAACGACTCGAGAACGTCGTTCCAATATAGTGCCACTATTTAATACTCTCAGTGACGTTCGCAACGGCATATCACACAAAAGTGTTCACAAACAAATAAAGTCTAAAGCAAACACGTGCACGGCCAAAAGCACGTGCACGAACAACGTACGACGAAAAAGTGGTCGTTACATCCTCCCCACCTTAGAATAAAGTCCGTCCTCGGACTTTCTAATATAGCTAGTCGCTCTAGTAACTACCCCAATCAAGTCATATATTAATTCAACCAGGTATAGTCATTACAAGTGCTTATATATGCACTAAGTAGTCAACATTAATACAACCAACACGTATATATATACATTCACGTACGTATACACTTATACCTATTATAGCCCGTCAATTTCATACATGTATTTCAATCAGGTATATAAACATACATCCCTTATATAACCACTACCTACCTAATCACAAAACAATATTTCAGATACTCATATAAGGATAGTCTCACACTTAGCCAATACAATCCTTGCTATACCTATATGTAGCTACATATGCACAAACATCAAGGGTATACTACCCTTTATTATTCATCCAATACCAAACATCTCAACCATATAGTCACACCATACCATTATTAATCAGGTTCACTATATCTAATATACATTCACCACTACTATAATTTCACAATATATAGTCATTCAATACATGCAAATAGTTCACCATATATCCACATCACGTACGATCCTATAACTATATTCACGACACGCCACATATACCATAGTCACCTATACCTATAACTAAGCACATACTTACCCGTGCATGGTGCACTCCCATACACGCTAACATCTCATTTACATACACCAATCATACCATTATATAGCTAGCACACATACACACCTAGTTTTAGCTAGTACACATACGTTCATACAGGCAAGTCCTTAGTAAATAGCTATATCTCAAGGCCATCACATATACTATATACTGGTGTAGCGACCCACAATCATGTGCGTAACACAACCAGGCACAAACACTCCTATCACTATACATACATCAAACATCGCTATATTCAAACTTCAGACATACATTCAATATACTTAGAGTATACCCACTCAGGCTTGAGTGAGACTCAATACATATATCAGAATATTCTATATACGTAACACGGCATTCATACATATACCATTACCACTCCATTATATATATGTATATATATATATATCTACCAATACAACCATATGCATACCATAGGTCAATCACACTTAATATTTAGTCAGGTAATACTTACATAGTTCAATCACTCTATATACCATAATAATAATACAGACATCAACACACGTATAATTATAATATATTCCTTAGTACAAACATTCACCGTATAGTCACACATAAGTAGTGTATATATTCACACCGTAGCCTACTACCTATAATTAGTGTTCTAACACATCCATACGTACATAATTAAGATGTGCAATAGTCGTGTATACCTCACGGTATGCACGCATGCAACATCCCGTAAAAGCAACAATACCAATCAAAATTATAACCCTAATACTATATGTATATCACATATATACTCAGGCAACAAAACATAACTACTTACGTCTAAACACTATATATATCTACCTACGAGCACATACTCACACGTAATAATATATAGATCACTCAATAGGCCTACTTACTTATCTATAAGTTCACACATTATCATCACACCTAGCATATACCTAGCTTTACCAATCATTTTATTCCAACCATTATAAGTATCTCTTACCACATACACAACTTAGATATTCCAACGCTAATTCAAATATACACAAGCATCCCTAGTATAGTGTATCTAACCACTCACAAGTCTATACATTCTAACACACAACAACATCCTAACATTACGAATAACTCCGAGTACATATATATATATCACACAATAGGCAAGCATCGATATACTATGGGAATTCTCATTCAAGCTCACATACCCAACTTAGGTATGTGCACTACGACACCTCACAGGGTCCAAGGGCCTACTAAAAACTTAGGGTGGACATAGACATTGACGGGCACTAATACCTAAGCAATAGAGGGAGGTCGAAAGCGTGACGAGGGAAGGATCGATAAGCACGTGTTCAGATAGGGCGAATGCAAGGAGACAGCTTGGTTGGACGAACATTGGCTCAATGGTGATGTTTAGGTTGAGGGAAAAGGAGGTGGAGATGTAGTGATACATACATAGGGTATAGAAAAGAAGATAGGGTAAGTAGCACATGCTAAAATACGTGAAATCTGAAAACTGTTGTACTTTAAAATCCTCGTCTGAGAAGAAATGTTTGGGGATCGATAAAACGAGTTGTTCAAAATAAATCTGAGTCGAATATTCAAAATAATAGAGAATGGCCTACTGGTTTTAAAAATCATTTTAAAAGGAATTAAAATCATTTACACAAATATTAAGGACATGGTTTAGAAAATTTATACGTCAATAATTTAATATAATGTTGCCAAAAATTTTTGAATGTCAAAGAATGGAATCAAACAACGGAAGAATTTAAAATCAGGTTAAATGCTTTCAAAGCTTTGGGCTATGGAAAATTGAAGATAGTCAATTTGAAACTACTTTTAGAAAACCAAGGTTTGCCAAAAATGGAAAAACCGATTTACACAAGGTTCTTAATATACGAGCTCAACGAACCTGGTACGGATAAAATAATTAAAATTCATTTTAGTCTAGAAATTTTTCTAAAAGCACGTAGGGTGAGTGGAAAGATAATAATTATAACTTAGCATAATAATTATCAGGATCGAATAACAAATCTTTAAAATCAAATCAGGGAGGGTCTAAAGCAGGAAGAGGTTTATGAAAATAGTAATTTTGCAAAAATCTGAAATAGTGAGAACGACGAGCAAAAACCAACTTTCTGAAATCTGAAGTTCTATGTGACTTGAAAAGTATATTAAAAGTAAACACGATGTATTATTCAAATAACATAAATAAGAAAGGAAAATTATAAATCAAATTGGACAAATGGTTCAGAATAAAATTAATATATGGAAAGACGACATGAGTACGAAAACATAGGCGGGAAAATTATTATAAGCTAGA
The DNA here is from genome assembly GCA_030789695.1 of Scilla litardierei. Lineage (NCBI taxonomy): Eukaryota > Viridiplantae > Streptophyta > Magnoliopsida > Asparagales > Asparagaceae > Scilla > Scilla litardierei. The sequence continues at coordinate 39,704,199 of CM061135.1, forward strand.
GTTCAAAATTCCGACAACGTTTTTTTTTTAAAAATTAAATCAATGAAGAAGTATGAAGTAGAAGTATTTTAAAATTTTGAACAAGTTTAAACCTAGGGAAAGAGGAAATCGAAAGATACTTTTGGAAGATTCAAGATTGTAACGGAAAGGTTTGAAAATTGACGACGATCGTCATGGGGCGATCTCGTGAATCGAGGCAAGGAAATTGGTCAGGTGATCCAAACGTACATACGCCTAGGATATAAATCAGAAGAGGCGACGGAGAAACTCCTACGGTCGACCAACTAAAAATTAAAAACTAAGCGCTAAGACTTCTAAAGGTTAGACGGTAAGGAAATGCGTTCAGCTTGATCCGAAATCGATGAACCCAAAAGCGAACGACCGAAGGAAAATCTAGAAGTCTAATATGGTCAGGGGTAGACATGAACCACTAAGGTAACTCCTACGACGATTAAATCAATTGCCAGAAAGGGGGTCTAACTATCAATCAGAGGCCTCTAACTAGCAAGCACAGACGTCTAACTAAGCCCTCTTATCACCTAGTGTCCTAAGAAAACAACTAGACTCAGGGCTTATGACTCGGATGTTGCAATTTATTTAATGGACATTCCGTTATTATCGTTGTTCCGTTAATTCGCAATTGCAAGATTGGACCTGCATGGGCCACCAACAAAACCTGTCACGCCCCGCTTCCCAAAAATATGGAGGCGATGCGTGAGAAGGTCCGCTCAGACTTGAAGCAACAAAGCTGCAAGTCCGATAAGCGTCGATCAAGTTTAAAACTGCAGGTCCTTGCAACGCTAACGAAACAAAGATAATAATAATTAAATGGGACAAAAGAAATATATCAGAATATCCATAAAATAAGTTTCCAACATCGCAGAAAAGCCACCAGGCTAAAAGAAAAAGTCTAAAGGCCCAAACATGGCCAACAAAAGTACAAAGTACAAAACAACGGTGCTACGCCCCAATAACTAACAAAAGGCCTAAAACAACATAAAGCTCAACAAAACTCAAAGCATGGTCACCGGTGTCCACCAAAATCCTCCTGGGCAATCATGGACTCAGACTCAGCGTCAGCAACTCATCACGTACACAGCAACGGTCTCTGGCTCAGGTCTAACATGTGACACCCAAAAGAGCAAGGGGCACATGTCAGCAAGTCTACAAGAGACTTGTGCAAGGAAACTGAAAGTAAAGTGAACAACCTAGCAGTTCTAGCATGAATGCGATGACATGGCAGTTTAAAGTATGAGTGCAACAGGTAAGGTAAAGTAAAGTAAAGTACGAGCATGGCATGGCATTCACAAGACAAGTACAAGACAAGGAAAGTAAGCACCTCGTGCACAGAGATTCCGCCTTTTGGCTAGAGGGCTGATCGGGCCACTCCTAAGCTCAAGTGAACGTTTATCCCTACCCCCCCACGTGTGTCGAGCCAGGGCCTTACCCCCGAACACGGAATGCTCGCTTCTGGACCACGAGCCAGGAAGTGTGTAAACAAGTATGGCCTAGGGGTGCACCTAGCCAGGGACACGGAAACACGGATTTGTACAAGTATTTTGTAGCGTGTGCTACGATGCAACAATCAAGTTGGATGACATGTAAGATGCAATGCATGGCAGTTAAAAGTACGTACAGTTTAAGGAAAGTAAACGTGACAGTTTAGTATGCATGAACAACAAGTTTAAAGGGTTGGATCTAGCTTCGTTGTCAAGCTAGATCAATTAGGTGACGAATCTAGTTTCGTTGTCAAACTAGATCAAGTAGGCGTCTAGCCAGCTATCATTTCACTGACTAGTCTCTTTTACGCTAAAAACAAGTAAGTGGCCTAAAAACATGGCCCTACACAAGAGTTGGCAAGTTTCACTTGCCTGCAACTATCACGTCAAGAAAACACCGTCCAACGAGTCCAAAGTCACGATTCCTACGTGCACAAGTCCACCGGCCTACATCCGTTTTATTAATCTTGATTAGTGATTTTAAAACATTTAAAAATACTTTAAAATACTGTTTTTTAGTCTTTATTAGCATGCAATTGGGTTGGGGGTCCTAGGGGTGCAAAACGTTACCTCAACACGACGCGAAAGCTACACCGGCGTCGGGTAGCGACGCCGGGGGTTGGAATAATAGAACGCGCTCCAAGTCCTGATTCCAATATAGTTTCCTTGCTGGAAGGTTCAGAGCATCAACCCGGGCGACGATTCCAGATTCCAAAGCTCGCACGTGCGACGACGGGCTACGACGTGCGACGACGTCGTACGCGACGAATCCTCGAAGAGCAAGCACCTTGGTGGGGCCCACAGTACTCCTAGGGGCCTTTGGGGGACCCACAATAACTCTGGAGAACTTGGGGGGCCCACGGTGGCAAGCGGTGCGACGGGTGCGGGGTTGCGACGAGTGGCCGTCGGTCAGACACAGCCAATGCGGAAGAATTTCTCGGTCGTGCGCTCAAAATGCGGGGGCTGCGACGTTGGGGTGCACAGCGGCTGCGGGCGATGCTTGGGTGCGGGGTTTCTCCTCGGTCTGGTCGATGGAGAGCTTCGGTCGTGCGCTTGGATGCGGGCGGGACAGCGTTGCAACGCTTGCAACGTCGGTCGCTGCGGGCGTTTCCTTCGGTCGGGCACGGAGCGGAGCGGGGGAACGAAGCGGAGCGCTGTGCGGGGGTCGGTGCGGAGCGGGGCCTCGGTCAGACCGAGAGCTCCTCTCGGTCAAGCGGGGAACGGGCGGGGGTTGGCTGCAGCAGTGCGGAGCGGCGAGAATGCGGGCGAGGCGGCCGGTCAGAGCGGGCGGATGCGGGGGTTTTCTTCGGTCGTACGGGGTGCTGAACGTCGCAACGTTGCGACGATTCGTCGCAACGTCCAAAATGAGTTTGGAAGAGGCTAGGGCTAATTTCTTTGGAAAATAGGACTTGCTAGGGGTTGCTTATATAGTATAGGTGGGTTGACTTGGTCTAGGGCTAAATCTAATAGGATTAGAAGTTCAAAAAGATTTAAAATTTGAATTTAAACTTCTCCAACCCAATCTAGGATTTGACCTGGTCCAAATGAGCTGGAAATTGGCTCAAAAATTCTTTAAAACGTTTTAAACTCAATTAAATTTTATTTGGCCGAAATTAATTGAAAAATAAATTATTAAAAATAATATAAAACTTGTAAAAATTATAAAAGTGGTCAAATAAACTCCAAAAATTATAAAATAAATATCGTTGTGATCGTGGCGACGAATGTGAGCTCACTAAGAAGACGGATCTCAGTTTCGACGTCGGACGACGGAACTAAAAATAGAAACGTCTCCCGTCAAGAGTGAGAATCGTCACGTCTCATCGAGTAAGATCAAATTGTGGAAAAACGACTCGAGAACGTCGTTCCAATATAGTGCCACTATTTAATACTCTCAGTGACGTTCGCAACGGCATATCACACAAAAGTGTTCACAAACAAATAAAGTCTAAAGCAAACACGTGCACGGCCAAAAGCACGTGCACGAACAACGTACGACGAAAAAGTGGTCGTTACATCCTCCCCACCTTAGAATAAAGTCCGTCCTCGGACTTTCTAATATAGCTAGTCGCTCTAGTAACTACCCCAATCAAGTCATATATTAATTCAACCAGGTATAGTCATTACAAGTGCTTATATATGCACTAAGTAGTCAACATTAATACAACCAACACGTATATATATACATTCACGTACGTATACACTTATACCTATTATAGCCCGTCAATTTCATACATGTATTTCAATCAGGTATATAAACATACATCCCTTATATAACCACTACCTACCTAATCACAAAACAATATTTCAGATACTCATATAAGGATAGTCTCACACTTAGCCAATACAATCCTTGCTATACCTATATGTAGCTACATATGCACAAACATCAAGGGTATACTACCCTTTATTATTCATCCAATACCAAACATCTCAACCATATAGTCACACCATACCATTATTAATCAGGTTCACTATATCTAATATACATTCACCACTACTATAATTTCACAATATATAGTCATTCAATACATGCAAATAGTTCACCATATATCCACATCACGTACGATCCTATAACTATATTCACGACACGCCACATATACCATAGTCACCCATACCTATAACTAAGCACATACTTACCCGTGCATGGTGCACTCCCATACACGCTAACATCTCATTTACATACACCAATCATACCATTATATAGCTAGCACACATACACACCTAGTTTTAGCTAGTACACATACGTTCATACAGGCAAGTCCTTAGTAAATAGCTATATCTCAAGGCCATCACATATACTATATACTGGTGTAGCGACCCACAATCATGTGCGTAACACAACCAGGCACAAACACTCCTATCACTATACATACATCAAACATCGCTATATTCAAACTTCAGACATACATTCAATATACTTAGAGTATACCCACTCAGGCTTGAGTGAGACTCAATACATATATCAGAATATTCTATATACGTAACACGGCATTCATACATATACCATTACCACTCCATTATATATATGTATATATATATATATCTACCAATACAACCATATGCATACCATAGGTCAATCACACTTAATATTTAGTCAGGTAATACTTACATAGTTCAATCACTCTATATACCATAATAATAATACAGACATCAACACACGTATAATTATAATATATTCCTTAGTACAAACATTCACCGTATAGTCACACATAAGTAGTGTATATATTCACACCGTAGCCTACTACCTATAATTAGTGTTCTAACACATCCATACGTACATAATTAAGATGTGCAATAGTCGTGTATACCTCACGGTATGCACGCATGCAACATCCCGTAAAAGCAACAATACCAATCAAAATTATAACCCTAATACTATATGTATATCACATATATACTCAGGCAACAAAACATAACTACTTACGTCTAAACACTATATATATCTACCTACGAGCACATACTCACACGTAATAATATATAGATCACTCAATAGGCCTACTTACTTATCTATAAGTTCACACATTATCATCACACCTAGCATATACCTAGCTTTACCAATCATTTTATTCCAACCATTATAAGTATCTCTTACCACATACACAACTTAGATATTCCAACGCTAATTCAAATATACACAAGCATCCCTAGTATAGTGTATCTAACCACTCACAAGTCTATACATTCTAACACACAACAACATCCTAACATTACGAATAACTCCGAGTACATATATATATATCACACAATAGGCAAGCATCGATATACTATGGGAATTCTCATTCAAGCTCACATACCCAACTTAGGTATGTGCACTACGACACCTCACAGGGTCCAAGGGCCTACTAAAAACTTAGGGTGGACATAGACATTGACGGGCACTAATACCTAAGCAATAGAGGGAGGTCGAAAGCGTGACGAGGGAAGGATCGATAAGCACGTGTTCAGATAGGGCGAATGCAAGGAGACAGCTTGGTTGGACGAACATTGGCTCAATGGTGATGTTTAGGTTGAGGGAAAAGGAGGTGGAGATGTAGTGATACATACATAGGGTATAGAAAAGAAGATAGGGTAAGTAGCACATGCTAAAATACGTGAAATCTGAAAACTGTTGTACTTTAAAATCCTCGTCTGAGAAGAAATGTTTGGGGATCGATAAAACGAGTTGTTCAAAATAAATCTGAGTCGAATATTCAAAATAATAGAGAATGGCCTACTGGTTTTAAAAATCATTTTAAAAGGAATTAAAATCATTTACACAAATATTAAGGACATGGTTTAGAAAATTTATACGTCAATAATTTAATATAATGTTGCCAAAAATTTTTGAATGTCAAAGAATGGAATCAAACAACGGAAGAATTTAAAATCAGGTTAAATGCTTTCAAAGCTTTGGGCTATGGAAAATTGAAGATAGTCAATTTGAAACTACTTTTAGAAAACCAAGGTTTGCCAAAAATGGAAAAACCGATTTACACAAGGTTCTTAATATACGAGCTCAACGAACCTGGTACGGATAAAATAATTAAAATTCATTTTAGTCTAGAAATTTTTCTAAAAGCACGTAGGGTGAGTGGAAAGATAATAATTATAACTTAGCATAATAATTATCAGGATCGAATAACAAATCTTTAAAATCAAATCAGGGAGGGTCTAAAGCAGGAAGAGGTTTATGAAAATAGTAATTTTGCAAAAATCTGAAATAGTGAGAACGACGAGCAAAAACCAACTTTCTGAAATCTGAAGTTCTATGTGACTTGAAAAGTATATTAAAAGTAAACACGATGTATTATTCAAATAACATAAATAAGAAAGGAAAATTATAAATCAAATTGGACAAATGGTTCAGAATAAAATTAATATATGGAAAGACGACATGAGTACGAAAACATAGGCGGGAAAATTATTATAAGCTAGAGTTCAAAATTCCGACAACGTTTTTTTTTTAAAAATTAAATCAATGAAGAAGTATGAAGTAGAAGTATTTTAAAATTTTGAACAAGTTTAAACCTAGGGAAAGAGGAAATCGAAAGATACTTTTGGAAGATTCAAGATTGTAACGGAAAGGTTTGAAAATTGACGACGATCGTCATGGGGCGATCTCGTGAATCGAGGCAAGGAAATTGGTCAGGTGATCCAAACGTACATACGCCTAGGATATAAATCAGAAGAGGCGACGGAGAAACTCCTACGGTCGACCAACTAAAAATTAAAAACTAAGCGCTAAGACTTCTAAAGGTTAGACGGTAAGGAAATGCGTTCAGCTTGATCCGAAATCGATGAACCCAAAAGCGAACGACCGAAGGAAAATCTAGAAGTCTAATATGGTCAGGGGTAGACATGAACCACTAAGGTAACTCCTACGACGATTAAATCAATTGCCAGAAAGGGGGTCTAACTATCAATCAGAGGCCTCTAACTAGCAAGCACAGACGTCTAACTAAGCCCTCTTATCACCTAGTGTCCTAAGAAAACAACTAGACTCAGGGCTTATGACTCGGATGTTGCAATTTATTTAATGGACATTCCGTTATTATCGTTGTTCCGTTAATTCGTAATTGCAAGATTGGACCTGCATGGGCCACCAACAAAACCTGTCACGCCCCGCTTCCCAAAAATATGGAGGCGATGCGTGAGAAGGTCCGCTCAGACTTGAAGCAACAAAGCTGCAAGTCCGATAAGCGTCGATCAAGTTTAAAACTGCAGGTCCTTGCAACGCTAACGAAACAAAGATAATAATAATTAAATGGGACAAAAGAAATATCTCAGAATATCCATAAAATAAGTTTCCAACATCGCAGAAAAGCCACCAGGCTAAAAGAAAAAGTCTAAAGGCCCAAACATGGCCAACAAAAGTACAAAGTACAAAACAACGGTGCTACGCCCCAATAACTAACAAAAGGCCTAAAACAACATAAAGCTCAACAAAACTCAAAGCATGGTCACCGGTGTCCACCAAAATCCTCCTGGGCAATCATGGACTCAGACTCAGCGTCAGCAACTCATCACGTACACAGCAACGGTCTCTGGCTCAGGTCTAACATGTGACACCCAAAAGAGCAAGGGGCACATGTCAGCAAGTCTACAAGAGACTTGTGCAAGGAAACTGAAAGTAAAGTGAACAACCTAGCAGTTCTAGCATGAATGCGATGACATGGCAGTTTAAAGTATGAGTGCAACAGGTAAGGTAAAGTAAAGTAAAGTACGAGCATGGCATGGCATTCACAAGACAAGTACAAGACAAGGAAAGTAAGCACCTCGTGCACAGAGATTCCGCCTTTTGGCTAGAGGGCTGATCGGGCCACTCCTAAGCTCAAGTGAACGTTTATCCCTACCCCCCCACGTGTGTCGAGCCAGGGCCTTACCCCCGAACACGGAATGCTCGCTTCTGGACCACGAGCCAGGAAGTGTGTAAACAAGTATGGCCTAGGGGTGCACCTAGCCAGGGACACGGAAACACGGATTTGTACAAGTATTTTGTAGCGTGTGCTACGATGCAACAATCAAGTTGGATGACATGTAAGATGCAATGCATGGCAGTTAAAAGTACGTACAGTTTAAGGAAAGTAAACGTGACAGTTTAGTATGCATGAACAACAAGTTTAAAGGGTTGGATCTAGCTTCGTTGTCAAGCTAGATCAATTAGGTGACGGATCTAGTTTCGTTGTCAAACTAGATCAAGTAGGCGTCTAGCCAGCTATCATTTCACTGACTAGTCTCTTTTACGCTAAAAACAAGTAAGTGGCCTAAAAACATGGCCCTACACAAGAGTTGGCAAGTTTCACTTGCCTGCAACTATCACGTCAAGAAAACACCGTCCAACGAGTCCAAAGTCACGATTCCTACGTGCACAAGTCCACCGGCCTACATCCGTTTTATTAATCTTGATTAGTGATTTTAAAACATTTAAAAATACTTTAAAATACTGTTTTTTAGTCTTTATTAGCATGCAATTGGGTTGGGGGTCCTAGGGGTGCAAAACGTTACCTCAACACGACGCGAAAGCTACACCGGCGTCGGGTAGCGACGCCGGGGGTTGGAATAATAGAACGCGCTCCAAGTCCTGATTCCAATATAGTTTCCTTGCTGGAAGGTTCAGAGCATCAACCCGGGCGACGATTCCAGATTCCAAAGCTCGCACGTGCGACGACGGGCTACGACGTGCGACGACGTCGTACGCGACGAATCCTCGAAGAGCAAGCACCTTGGTGGGGCCCACAGTACTCCTAGGGGCCTTTGGGGGACCCACAATAACTCTGGAGAACTTGGGGGGCCCACGGTGGCAAGCGGTGCGACGGGTGCGGGGTTGCGACGAGTGGCCGTCGGTCAGACACAGCCAATGCGGAAGAATTTCTCGGTCGTGCGCTCAAAATGCGGGGGCTGCGACGTTGGGGTGCACAGCGGCTGCGGGCGATGCTTGGGTGCGGGGTTTCTCCTCGGTCTGGTCGATGGAGAGCTTCGGTCGTGCGCTTGGATGCGGGCGGGACAGCGTTGCAACGCTTGCAACGTCGGTCGCTGCGGGCGTTTCCTTCGGTCGGGCACGGAGCGGAGCGGGGGAACGAAGCGGAGCGCTGTGCGGGGGTCGGTGCGGAGCGGGGCCTCGGTCAGACCGAGAGCTCCTCTCGGTCAAGCGGGGAACGGGCGGGGGTTGGCTGCAGCGGTGCGGAGCGGTGAGAATGCGGGCGAGGCGGCCGGTCAGAGCGGGCGGATGCGGGGGTTTTCTTCGGTCGTACGGGGTGCTGAACGTCGCAACGTTGCGACGATTCGTCGCAACGTCCAAAATGAGTTTGGAAGAGGCTAGGGCTAATTTCTTTGGAAAATAGGACTTGCTAGGGGTTGCTTATATAGTATAGGTGGGTTGACTTGGTCTAGGGCTAAATCTAATAGGATTAGAAGTTCAAAAAGATTTAAAATTTGAATTTAAACTTCTCCAACCCAATCTAGGATTTGACCTGGTCCAAATGAGCTGGAAATTGGCTCAAAAATTCTTTAAAACGTTTTAAACTCAATTAAATTTTATTTGGCCGAAATTAATTGAAAAATAAATTATTAAAAATAATATAAAACTTGTAAAAATTATAAAAGTGGTCAAATAAACTCCAAAAATTATAAAATAAATATCGTTGTGATCGTGGCGACGAATGTGAGCTCACTAAGAAGACGGATCTCAGTTTCGACGTCGGACGACGGAACTAAAAATAGAAACGTCTCCCGTCAAGAGTGAGAATCGTCACGTCTCATCGAGTAAGATCAAATTGTGGAAAAACGACTCGAGAACGTCGTTCCAATATAGTGCCACTATTTAATACTCTCAGTGACGTTCGCAACGGCATATCACACAAAAGTGTTCACAAACAAATAAAGTCTAAAGCAAACACGTGCACGGCCAAAAGCACGTGCACGAACAACGTACGACGAAAAAGTGGTCGTTACAGAAACTGTCGCACTCCTCGCTACCTCCAGGAACTGTATCAGGCGAGCCTGAAGCCTCCCATTGAAACAAACCTGGCAGCTATTCAAGCTCTGACCAAGTTCACTGCACAAGACTTCGAGAATGATGATCTGCTTGATTGAGCCCTATCTTTATATCTATGCATTTAAATATATATTGCTTCATCGGTAGTTTGCTTTGAATGAACTTTATTTTGAATTACTCAACTAAATTTCCACTTTACATTAATATAGATGAAATGTGATATATTGTGGACAGTGCATCGATGCACTGGTGAGGCATTAAAATTGCTCCCACATACAACGAGACTAAAAGATGCATTTTCTCTCTCCTAATTCATATAGTAATCTCCTAAGTTTCAAGTATATTTCGTTTTAAACGAACATAACTTGGAAACTGTGGATAATAAATAGTGAATATCTTTATGTAACTCGTCAAGAGGATGGCCAGAAGACAATCTACACACGATTTCATTGGACCCCGTCGGGTCCCTATCATTACAGATATTTATCCTATATAAAGCCATCTTGACTGAGCATCAGAAATGCATTTTCAAAGCCAGAGTTTTCAACTCTGGCACAATAGACTTTGTCATCCTGGATCAGCGATGATGAACGCATCATCAAATGAATCCTTTGGAGAACCTGAAGATTCTTCAAAAGGTTGAGTTTCCTTTGTCGTAAAGGGAAGCTTATAAAGAGACCTTCCCTCCGGAAAGTGGGATTAGAGGCTCCTGGCTTCATTGAGAGAAAACATGGTGACCTTTGCGGGCCTATTCACTCCACAAGTGGCCCATTTAGGTACTTCATTGTACTATTATATGCATCTACTAGATGGTCTTATGTGTACCTTTTTGGTCCACCCGCAATCTATCTTTCCCAAAAACTGATAATGTGGGGGATTTCACTACACATGTCTTTCAAGACTACTTCCAAGCAACTGGCATTGAAATTGAACATCCTGTAGTATGTTCATACTCAGAACAATGGATTTCACGTCCACTATTACATACCAGTTGCATGTGGATTTTTAGGGATACGCCATACTGCATTCCGCATCGCTTATCACGATACGACCCTCTTGTGGCCATATCTTATTGCTGATGTCGCTTGCTTATGGTTCACAACCAAACATATCTCATTTGAGAGTGTTTGGATATGCTAATATATATCCCCATATCACCACGTCTTGATAACTGTGAATTTGATGAGCAATGTCTCATTATAATAGGCACGCAGTCTAAAGAAGCCTAAATCTTCTAAGACCATATCATGGGACACAAAATTCCTAATCTCGTTATGATCCGCATACTATTTCTGTTTGAAGATGAGATCCAGAAGATCCTTCACATTCAGACTAAAGTATATCAATTGGCGGAAAAATTCACGGACAACCATAAGATTCTTCGTTCACACTGTAGGATCCTGTCAAAACAAGGACGTTAGGATCGAATAATGAAGTAGAGACTTACGCTTGCGTACGCGGCACCGTAATCTCGGAACTTCGCCCTCGGATTTGCCACAACGGTCGATACTTCGTCACGGAGGATCGAAGCAGAGTTTCACCGCCTAAATCTCTATTTAGAAGAGGATTTTAATGGAAGGGAGAAGAAGAACATAAGATGCCTTATGCAAACTTATGGCATGGAAAGTGTTGTATGAATGCCTTACCTTTGGGTCCTATTTATAGGCTTTAGGGGTGGTTATTGTAGGAAATAACCAATTATAAGCTTATTAGCCTCTATTAGCACATTCATTTATCCTCTTCTTCATTCACTTATCAAGTACCTTTATGCACTTATAAAGTGACTTTTTCCACTTATCGAGTGGCTTTTTCCACTTATCGAGTGGTCCTTTTCACACGAGAAAAGGTTCCCTTTGTGCACGCTTTCGTACACGCGACATCTGAGGTCCGTATACCCTCATACATCCCCTCATGGGTGTATTCATGTCGTCCATATCCAACATCTCCCACTCACACTTGAGGGGATTGTAAGGAAACATCTTTCCTTTAACTCTTCTGTTTATCATACCGAGAAATAGGCCGTGTGACCGTCATGCGCATAGAGTCCGCTGTTATGCACTTGTTAGAGATACACAACACCCCTCGCGGTGCAAAGTTGAGTAGATCAACGCATGCTTTACCTTAGATTATTTATTCACATTTCTTATACTTTATATTCAACAATTGAATCCCATCTGGATTACAATTGGTTGGCCAGCTTTGAATCTCTAAAGTCCAAATGTGAATATGAAATTAATCTTCCTCTTCTTACGATCTTTTTGATCTTGACTTGACTCGCTTTTCTAACATGCCCCGCCGGACCGAATTAACCATAGTCCATAAGCAACATGCTAAGATAGCAATCACCCAGTCAAATCTTAAGGAACCAATTAGAGTCCATAAGGGTAATGAGTTAAGACCCATGTGGTCTTTGGGTCTCACATAATAGTAAACACAATTATTATTCTAACCCAATGGTCAAAATGCATACGTAGTATGAATACGTATTACAACATCACTCCTTTTCTCATGGAGCGTATGTCTTAATGATGTTGTAAGGATGATAACCAGACACCACAATGTCTGACTTTGAGTCCCTTTTACTACTCAAATAATCTTCTGGACCCACATCCCGTATAAGACAGATAGGATTTCAAAAATCCTCTCAGATCTTTTGAAAGCATCCATATGATGTAGATCTTTCATACGACCATTTTGTTTAAGTCATGACTCTAAATCGTCCGTCTGACGATTTTGACTTTAAACAGGTCTCATCTTTATTTTACCCGTCTGATAAAATAAAGGCGGTTGCTCATGTGAGAGAGCCAACCTTAATCTGTCCGACATACTAGAAAGTATATCTGAGATTTCAAAAATGTACAAAAACATTTCTTAAAGAATTCATATGCAATGTTGAAAAGAACTTATTATTTTATTAAATTTGATCATTTACAGACATGGGAATTTACATTGGTACAACTCAGCTCTTACTCAATCCTTGAGATGATAAGTGTTTGTAAAACACATCTCTGGGGATCGCCTTCGTAAGCGGATCCGCTATCATCTCATGCGTAGATATGTACCTTATGTCTACCTTCTTGGTCTTATCAAAGTCTTTTGCAAATTTATCCTCTTAACCGCTTTCCAGTGTGTTTGCCCTGGATTGGATTGGTAACGACTTACCATTTCAATGACAAAACAGATGTCCGGTCTTGTACACATCATAGCGTACATAAGACTACCAACTTCACTGGAATATGGAACTTTTTCCATAATTTCCTTTTCCTTTTGGTTCTTTGGACACGATTTCAGACATAAATTGTCGCACTTGCTTATAGGAGTATCAATGGACTTGCAGTCCTGCATATTAAAACGTTCTAAAACCTACTTTATATAAGTCTCCTGTGAAAGAGAAAGAAGTTTCTTCGAACGATTCCTTGAAATCTTAACTCCAAGGATATATGCGGCTTCTCCCATGTCTTTCATCTCAAAAACTGATGAAAGCCAAGCCTTGATATCCATCACAAAGCCCTTGTCATTTCCGGCTATTAAAATGTCATCTACATATAGAGACATAATAACGTACTTGCTTTTAATCCTCTTGATATATACGCAGTTGTCTTCATCAAGCATGGAAAAACCATTTGATAAGACAACTTCTTGAAATCGTATATACCATTGCCTCGAGGATTGTTTAAGACCATATATGGACTTACGAAGTTTACAAACCTTATGTTCGTTTCCTTCTTTTACATACCCTGTTGGTTGTTCCATATAGATCTCCTCGTCCAATTCTCCATTGAGAAAGGCAGTTTTTACATCCATCTGATGTAATTCGAGGTCTAAGCAAGCTACCATAGCCAGAATCAGGCGAATCGAGGTAAAACGGACAACAGGTGAGAAGGTCTCTTCGTAGTCTATCCCTTCCTGTTGCGTAAAACCTTTCACGACAAGGCGAGCTTTATATCTGTCAACAGAGCCATCAGCCTTATGCTTGATCTTGAGAACCCATTTGTTCCCAATAGCTCGACGTCCTTTGGGTAAGTCAACTAAGTCCCAGACTTGGTTAACTTTGATGGATTCCAACTCTTCCTTCATTGCTTCCATCCATTTGTCTTTCGCAGGGCATAATACGAACTGTTTGAAAGTAGCAGGCTCGTCATCATCTTGTAGTAAAGTCATAAAGGTTTGCGAAAATTCATCCTCAAATCTTAGAGGAGCCAACCTTGTACGACTACTACGTCATATTTGAGATTCTTCAAGTCCTTGTTGACTCGAATTTAGATCAATTCTAATATCACTCCCACTTGGAATGTCGTTAGAAATGCTCCCACTTGGATCATTATTCCCGTATGGAATAGGATTTGCGTCATTCGTATCATCCATTGGTGAAGTTTGAAACGTATTTTCGTCTTCACCAAGAATTCTTCCACTCGAATGAGGTAATCCTTCTTGATCATTAATCTCAAATAGAGATAATTCCTGACTTATCTCGCCATGTCTTGGAAACTCGTTTTCTAAGAAAGTGACATCCCTCGACTCAAATTCAATTAGACCTCCATTGTCTTCCTGACTAATGAAAACATAACCTTTGGAGTTTTCTACGTATCGTATAAAGATACATTTCCTTTCCCGTGGCCCAAGTTTGCCATACTTATGGGAGGAAATATGTGCGTAGGATGCACATCCCCAAGGTTTCAAAATGTTTAAGTCAGGAGACCTTCGGTTCCACAACTCATAAGGAGTGGAGCTAACTGATTCCGAGGGTACGCGGTTCAAGATGAAAGCGGCCGTCAATAATGCATCACCCCAAAAGGTGATTGGCAAGTTAGCTTGCGCCAACATTGAACGGACTATTTTCATTAAAGTCCTATTTCTCCTTTCTGCAACACCATTTTGTTGCCGAGTATAAGGCATAGTTACCTGATGTACTATGCCCTTTTCATCACAAAGTTCCTTAAAACTTGTTGATTGATATTCACCGCCCCTATCGGTTCGCAAGACCTTAATCTTGCGATCTAATTGATTCTCCACTAAACTCATATAGTTTTTAAAGCAGGTTAATGCTTCACTTTTGTGGGATATCAAATAGATATGTCCGAATCGGGTGAAATCATCAATAAAAGTGATGAAATAGGACTTCCCGCGTCTTGTCTTGACATTCATCGGACCACATATGTCCGAATGGATGAGCTATAATGGAACCTCAGCCCTTGTGCCGGTTCCAAACGGCTTGCGACAAGATTTCCCCACAAGGCAATGTTCGCAAGTCGACATTTCGACCTTTGAAAAATTGGATAGAAGGCCACTTTTGGCAAGTCTATCCATTCGTGTTGGTCCAATATGACCAAGCCTTGCGTGCCAACAAATTATATCAGACTCATAAGTCGAAGAATTTGTAACAAGGAAATTTTCATTACAAAATGAAGAGTCATACATTGTATTTAATACAATAAATCCTTTGAATACATACCCAGTGCCAATTAAGGAATTATTACAAAACAAGTCCACTTTACAATCATGAAAAAACCAGCTATAACCAAGACCCATCAATACGACCACAGATATAATATTCCTTCGAATATCTAGAGCGAAGAGAACATCATGAAGTAGGAGAGTGCGACCGTTGTCCAAGACTAGCTTGCAAGTCCCAACGCCTTTCACTTCAACACGTGTGTTGTTTCCTACATAGATCCACTTCGTTCCTTGGGGTATCCAGTGATACTCCACGAAGGACCGTCTGTCCCTTGCTATGTGGTCGGTGGCACCTGAATCAATTATCCAAAATGGATTAGATTCCACAAGAAATATTGAACTAGAAACACATATGTAACTAGTATAATTACAAGTTACCTCGTCACCTCCACTCGTACACGAACGAGCATAGTGACCAAGCTTGTTGCACTTGAAGCACTTGATCCTCTTCAAGTCTTTCTTCTTGTGCCATTTCTTGTGCCCACCCTTATGTTTGGGTTTCTTGGTAGACTCAGGTTGCTTATTACGTTTATTAGTAGACGAACGATCTTTCCGTTTCTTTCCCCCGTGTGAGGAACTAGCAACCATGTGCACTTCTGCACTTGGCTTGGCAGCCGCAAGCCGCTCTTCCTCTAATTCGAGGTGCTTGGAAACATCGCTGAAGGTCTTGATGCTATCATTGTGAGTGAGATACATCTTCATTTGGTCCCACCCATTTGGTAGGGAACGTATGACTGCTTGGATTTGTTGCTCATCAGTGAGCACATGACCTGCATCCTTTAACTCTGAGATTAGATTCGCCATATGTCGCAGATGTTTCCCCATGGAATGATCTGGACGTTTTTTGTATGAATCAAATCTTATAGTTAAAGAACAAAGTTTGGACACCGATGTGCCACCAAACTTCTCCTCTAGCTTGGACCATATGTCCATGGCTAAGTCATGCTCTCGGAAGATGCGCATTATGTCATCAGCCATACTGCTCAATAACATAATGCGCGCTATCTTGTTCTTCCGAGACCAAGCATCAAAAGCTTCCTTGTCTCGTCTATGTTGGGTCGTAGTGCCCAACTTGGGTTCAATCATTACGTTCTTTAGAGTTTCGAGCACTTCTTGCTCCTCTAGAATGTATTGTATCTTGATGGACCAAAGTTTATAATTATCATCGTTGAGTTTTTCACCTCTGTTTAACTCAGCGACGATATTCTTTGAAGCGGAAGACATTTTACTTTTAAAATGCTGCAAAAGACACAAAACCGAAGGATTGATCAAAATCATTGCATTAAAAATTCTTAAAATATAATTCCCACTTGAAATGATAATAGAATATCACATTTGGATAGTTCTAATTTCAACTCCCACTTGGAATGATATTTATAATTTGATAAGTTACTTTCCAAAAATATTGAAGATGTTACTCTAGAATCGGAAAGGTCACTACGTTTCCAATCACCATCTAGAGTAACTTTCAATATTTCCCCATCACTTTATCAAATAATAGTACTCTTATAGTACTTTGCAGCGGAAAAGCGTTTTTGAAAACGTATTTTTCAAAAATATTTTGCAAACGTATTTTGCAGTATTTTGAAAACGTATTTTTCAAATGCATTTTGCAAACGTATTTTGCAAGGCCTATACCCCATTATAGGGTGTTATAGCCGAAATATTTCGATAATTTCCCGGCCATTGCCGGGGTCGTGTCAAGGCCGTGCCAAGGCCGAATTCATCTTCCTTCCGAAGTGAGAGTTGCCATCGCAACTTGGCCAAAGCCGGATCCCCCTTTGGGGAAAAATGCGATATTTCAACTTAGTACCCTTATGATACTAGCGAAATATACGGCGATCCCTGGCCATCTGCCGGGATTGAGCCGTAGCCGTGCCAAGGCCGGATCCCCATTGAGGAGATTTTTCTGCAAGCCATTGTCGCCGGCTCCCATATGGATCCATGCGCTCCCCCCGTATAGGAGAATTTTGCTGCAGACGACTGTCGTTGGCCCCGTATGGGCTAGTCGGTATGTTCGTGTTACATCGACCAAGGCCTCTCGCCGAGGCCGACCAATGCGACCAAAAATCCCCGATTGGTCGACCAGGGCCTCTGCCTTGGTCGGCCAAGGACCCTGGCACCCCCGGCCAGGGCCGGCAGGGCCCTGGCTCCCGGCCAGAGCCGGCCAGGCCCTGGCCTGGCCGAGGCCAGGGCCCTTTGGCCCTGGCCGAGGCCGGCCTGGCCATGGCCCCCTGGCCGGGGCCGGCCATGGCCCTTTGGCCTTGGCCGGCCATGGCGCCCCCCCGACGGGGTGGTTTTCGTTGTTATTTGGCCGTAGCCAACCCCCTCCGCATGGGGAGGGGGGATGCATTGCCTCCATAGCCCATTTTGCCATGGTGGTCATGCACCAAAGGTCATCTTCTCCGATGGGGATAACTACCATCTTCTTCTTCGATGAAGCACCCGTTCGTCGATGAAGCACCCGTTCGTCGAGAAAGTAGTTATTCTCTAATGGCCGTGTGCCAAAATGAAGAAATAACATACTCTAAAGTTCGCATACTACACGCTCCACATGAAGAGAGTTCACATTCTCTATGAATGGAGACTCAGCATCCATGAAGAGTGCGAGCTTGACGATATGAACGGTCGGTTCTTCCCGTCACGGAGAGTTCCTGCCATATCCGTAATGACAGAAGACCCTAACGTGAAAAGAACAACCGCTGCGTTCTCTCCGTCACGAAGAGTTCCTACCATATCCATAATGGTAGGATACCCATTCGGAAAAAAAGACAACGCCTCGTTCATCGGTTCGACGGGGCGGCGGTTTGACCGGGGTGAACCCGTATGGCTCCGATACCAATGTAGGATCATGTCAAAACAAGGACGTTAGGATCGAATAATGAAGTAGAGACTTACGCTTGCGTACGCGGCACCGTAATCTCGGAACTTCGCCCTCGGATTTGCCACAACGGTCGATACTTCGTCACGGAGGATCGAAGCAGAGTTTCACCGCCTAAATCCAGTGTTCTAAAAATCGGCCTGGGCGGCCGCCTAGGCGGCGCCTAGGCGCTAGGCGGCCAGTAAACGCTCCGAGTATGGCCTGGGCGGTCAATCTAAGCGTTTTTGGGATTAATCGGCCGCCTAAGCGTTCTGGGCGGTGTCTGGGCACTCTGGGCGGTTCCTAGGCGGTTCCTAGGCGGTTCCTGGGCGGTGTCTGGGCGTTTTTGGTAAATGGCTTAATTGCACAAGAGTATCTTTTAAATTTTATTTTGTTGCACACAAATTCTCTAAAGTAGGTAAACTGGATTTGATTTAGTATGTATTAAATATTTGATGTATTTTAAATAATATATATATATATATTTATAAATAAACATAAATATATTATATAAAAATAAATAAAATAATTAAAAAATGCAAATCCGCCTAGGCCGATTAATCACCGATTAATCCCCGATTAATGCTCTGGGCGCTAGGCGCTAGCAATCCGAACGCCTAGCGCCTAGCGTTTTTTACAACCTTGCCTAAATCTCTATTTAGAAGAGGATTTTAATGGAAGGGAGAAGAAGAACATAAGATGCCTTATGCAAACTTATGGCATGGAAAGTGTTGTATGAATGCCTTACCCTTGGGGTCATATTTATAGGCTTTAGGGGGGGGGGGGTTATTGTAGGAAATAACCAATTATAAGCTTATTAGCCTATATTAGCACATTCATTTATCCTCTTCTTCATTCACTTATCAAGTGCCTTTATGCACTTATAAAGTGACTTTTTCCACTTATCGAGTGGCTTTTTCCACTTATCGAGTGGTCCTTTTCATACGAGAAAAGGTTCCCTTCGTGCACGCTTTCGTGCATGCGACATCTGAGGTCCGTATACCCTCATACATCCCCTCATGGGTGTATTCATGTCGTCCATATCCAACACACACGTCCCTGCTGCCAACACGCCAGCTAGAATTAACATCCCCATAGATGGATGCAATCCACCTGTAGCAGAATTGGCTACACCTCAATTGAAAAGAGGACGCCCGCCAGGTTCATAAGATAAAGTTCCTCGAAAGAGGAAGATTCTTGGAGATATAAAAATGATCCCTCCGCATGATGCTGAGCTCAGACCAGCGACCTCTCCCCTCCTGATTTCCCATGCAGAGGAAACAATAGGAGAAACATCATTATATTACGTACGTACTGGAGAGGTACTGGAAAAATATAGCACAGTCGACGACGACGATTTTGTTTTCGCTAATGCCGTTCACGTCGCTAAATATGACGATGACGTTCAACCCACGTTTCTATTGCGTAAACGCATAGATTGGCCGCAGTGGGACGAGGCAATAAGAGTAGAGCTGGACTCACTCTTGAAAAGCAAAGTCTTTGGACCAGTAGTCCCAACACCTGAATGTGTAAAACCTGTGGAATATAAGTTGGGTTTTGATCGGTCCATATTTTACACCTTTTTTCTGCATATTTGCATGCCATTTCGATCACCCATATCACGCTTTTCACGATTATTCGACGATATTGCGTTACTCTTCATTATTTCTTGTTTTTGTCGGATTTCAGGAAATATGGAGCGATCGGGAGCAAAAATGAGCTTTAAGGATTTGCACCCACTCTGGAGTGTCAACCATGGCTCTTTTGAGGGTTATTCTGCAATGGAAGACGAGTGGAAGAAGAAAGAACGTCGTAGGAGCGACGAGGAAGCGAAAAGATGGAGATTGGGCATTTTCAGCATGCCACTCGGCCGAGTGAAGGAGTCACTCGGCCGAGCATTGAGACCCCGCTCGGCCGGCCAGATCGGACACGCAACAGAGATGTATCAGCGTGCACTCGGCCGAGCATCGCACGCCTACTCGGCCGAGTTCGGAGACTCCGTCCGCCCGAGTGGCACCCAGACGACGACGAGCCAAAATGTCCAACTCTCTGTAATCCGTCAGTCGACTATGAGCTCCGACTCGGTCGAGTTCCAAAAGCCCCTCTGCCGAGTGACATTTGCCACTCGGCCGAGTGATGCCGAGGACACGAAGCGCCTAGATTTTCAGACATCCTCCAACTCTTTTAAAATCTTCTATCATTCTAGAGGGTAAATTATTTTTCTCATATTTTTTATGGATAGTAGACTTCATGACGATTCCAACTCCGTCAAGAACGCGCAAATCGGAGGTCGGATGAAATCTGGAGAATTTCTGCAAGTTGACGCTGCAGTGCTGGAATTTCCACTCGGCCGGGTCACATGTTCCACTCGGCCGAGTGCGGCCTGGGCCCAGATTTTAAGTTGCGGTTTGGTCTGTTTTTGGGCACGAATTTGAGGGGTTTTCTAGGGTTTCTTGCTAGGGTTTTGGGAGAGTATTTAAGGGGTTTGTAGCCACCATTAGAGAAGACCCCCATTATGTTTTCTTAGTTCCATGATGTTTTCTTAGAGTTTATTTTAGAGGTTAGGCCATGCCCTAGGCCCCCTCTTGGATCTAAAAGCTTGTATTTGGATTGAAGATCTTCATCAAGCTAAGTATTTTATTCTTCTTATTTGAATCTTTGTTTTTCAATGATTTTTATTGATTTATATATCCTTGTTGCTATGCTAGAGTAGATTTGTTGTTCTAGGGTTTGTGGATGAACCCTATGGATCTAATTTCAGATTTGTGATAAATGAATTTCCAAATTCCTAGAATTGCTAGGAGGTTAGGTTGTGATTGAATTATTACGGATAATTAGGGATTTCCATCGATTGGGGTTTGCAAGAGATTAGATTCTAATCGATGGGAAGGCCTAGATATTCGATTTAGATTTACAATTGGATTTCTCTAGACTTGGTTTGCAAGAGATTGGACCAAAGCTAGGATTTTTAATTGTAAATCTATACCCATATTCGTTTGCAAGAGATTGGACGAATACGAACTATCACAACCTAGATCGTAACTCGGGTTTGCACGAGAGTGGGCTCGAGGAGCGATTGGACGATGATGTCAATCTTCATGCTAGCGGCTTAGGTTAGGGTTTGCAAGAGATTGGGCCCTAATCTAGGTTGCTATAGACCAGCAATAGCGCGAGAGCGTGAGCTTGGTTCTCTATTCAGTTACGACTAGTTCACCTCAACACAAGTCTAGTAATATTGAGATTCACTATTTACGATGATGTATGACGATCCGTAGTGGGAATTCCCTAGCCTTAGACGTCTTTATTTGATTTTATATCCCCATACTTTGCCCGATGATTGTGACAGGATCGCCGCAAGGCAAATTCCCACTTTTATTATATTGTATTTGAATTGATATTTGACCGATTTCTCTATCTCCGACACCGACATCCATCACCATTGCCATTACATCATACCATAGCCATCTCCACCAATAAAACATTCGTAGTCAAACCAACCTAGGATAGATTGGAGCACAACACCACCTCCTCGTGTTCGATACCCGCTCGCCACTTGACCGTGCGCTTGCGGTAAAACTACAATCGTTCTCCGGGTGTATATCCGGGGCCAATCAAGTTTTTGGCGCCGTTGCCGGGGAGGTGTTTCCGTTGGGTGCCAATTTGTCACAATTAGGTTGATTAGACTACGAAAAAAAATAAATAAATAAAAAGGAAATTTTCACCCCTGCCACCATTATTATCATTTCTATATTCTTTTGTACCACTGATATTTTTCTCCAGGTATTTATCTTTGTTGATCAGGTGCTATGGATTATACTATGCGGACCACAGATTTTGATCAGAGTGCTCAGATGGGAGAATACTATTATGATCATAGTGCTCAGATGGGAGAGTACTATTTTGATGAAAGTGCTCAGATGGGAGAATACTTTTTTGAGGAGACGCACTGGCCCGAGCTTGATGAGAAACAAATGATCTTTTTTGATGAGATGCATGCACACCAGGTTGAAATGCAAGCCGGGATTGAAAAGAGTAACCTTCTATTGGAACGGGTGAAGAGGCAACTTGAAATGAATGCGATCATGTTTAAGGTTGCGACGATTTCCAAAGATATCAGTTCTGTTCCTTCATCTTATGGGCAAGAAGCATCTCCAATCATATTACCAGAGCCAGAATGTGCCACCGTCGATCCCACATCCTACAATACAGCTGTTGCATATGAAGAGTGGATGGATGAAGATACAGTGGAGGAAGCAGAAATTGAGCCACCAGCGCAGCCAGAGGATGATGGATTTCAGAGATTATTGGAGGGTCTCTTGGAGTCAGTGAGGTTCACCGGTTCAGAGAGCACTACAGCAGGTGATGCGTTTGAGCTACGATTTGCAGATTTTGTTATGAACCGTGTTTCAGCTGTAGGAACAATTGAGGAGGACATCCATGTCAGTCTTGAGGGGGATAGACTATATTTTCGGATTGCTTGCGGGCATTCCCGTCCACATGATACATCCCCACAAGTCGACACACCTGAGCAGCCAGCATCACCATCCCAGAGAGAGTCTACATTGATAGTTGATGAGAAGGCAAATGAGCACACTATCGAGCCAGAGCATGCTTTTGAGAAGGCCTTACACACAGAGCCAGAGCTTATCACCGAGGAGGTCATGCATCGGGACGAGGACATAGCCATTCATGAGGATCCCGAGCACTATCCTCCTACATTAGAGCTTCCGCAGCCACCTCATCCTCCAACTGACGCAGAGGACTACCCCACAGAGCTTTTGGCCCCCCTTCAGGGAGATCTCTTTACTCCCTCGCCCTTTATCTTTGATTTCCCTCCAGTGTATGATGTTTTTTATGATTCATCGTGCCTTTTGCAGGATTCATATACATACGATCAAGAGGTACGATGGGACGTATATGAGGAGGAGAGCGAGGAGTTAGCACCCATGGACACATATGAATATGATCAAGGGGTACACTGGGATGAGTCTGACGATGATGAGGAGCATCTTGATGGGGTCCGCATCTATGATCTAGATTTACCTGAGCAGCATAGAGAAGACACCGTGGAGACAGCTTTCACGGCACGTGAGGATATTGGATTATTTCCAGGGAAGTATCGTCCACCATTATTTATTCCGTACATTTCTATAGACGATTCTCTTTGGGATACTTTTATTATGAGGGTGAATTTTTTGCGGCGAACTGATGCATCCTATTCTCTGCAGGGTACAGGTGGAGTCCTTGTGGGAATGCTGGAGGATGCATTGCTGGAGTTCGTTGGTGTTCGTGGACGCATGCACCTGGCGGAGCCACGGAAAGAGCAGTTGGAGCAGTTGCCTGCACCGGCAAAGATACTGGATCCACCTTTTGCTATAGGTGATATCAATCCAGTAGTGTAGAAATTTTTATGCTTTCAATAAACCCGAATCCTCTCGACAGCGAGAGGACCGTATAGATTTGCTTGAATAAATATCACCTCATATGACGACAACAAAAATTTTTACACCCCAAACCCATTATATATATTAATTGCCCTCTCCATATTTTGATGTGTCACATCCTTTTGCTCACCACATTCGAGCATTTCTTTCAAGTGAAACCTTACTTTCTTATTCGTTTGACTTGATCACGCTTTGCAAAGCCATGACATTTTTGGTCAAGTCATTTGAATAGGATTGTTTGGTATAAGCTTGGGGGAAGGCGCTCTCATGCATCATTGTATGTGCATGTAGTTGCATTAGGATTTCATGTCATTCATTTCATCATGTTTCATCCACCCCCTTATTATTATCGTTGTTCCTCATATTCTTTCATTATGATCACATTGAGGACAATGTGAAGTTTAAGCTTGGGGGAGTGCATTTCCATGCCATTTAGATGCATTAGTTTCATTTTTACTTTATTTTAGGGTTTTTTAAATTTTTCAAAATTTTTGCATCATCTTTTTGAATTTTCCATCTTATTTTCCTTTTATGTGTGTTCATGCATCATATTGTGTGCTTGATTTTCTTTTCTTTCCCCTCTTTTATTTTTATTTCTTTATATTTCTTTCTCTTCTTCCGCTAGATGAGTTTTGTATGATGATATCTCTTATTGCTTTAGTAGCCATCACGATGCTTATTATTCCTTGCCATGCTACTTTGAGTATTCCATAGTCTTGCTATCTATGTGCTTGCTTATATATTCTTTTGATGATTCCTCTATATGAATGCATGATATTAATTGAAGCTGAATGTATTGATTAGTGTTTGGTATGCTTTTGTTGGAAGTGCACCAAGATTCACGCATCATTAGTATATCTGAAGCATCAGTTTTATTGTCTTATTCACCTTCTGTTACATGCTTGATATGATTGTGCGCTTTACTGCTTGACTTCACTATTTATTGAAATGATTGAGAATATCCATGCTTACATATGAGTTTTAGTTGAAGTATTATTTTATTGAACCGTTCGTGCACATCTTAGAGTGAACCGAGTGCTACATTATTTCTTTCTCCACATATATCTTTTTATTCTCTACATGTCACTTGAGTTCACCTCCTAAAGCTACTTATATCGCATCTATTTCCCAAAAATCACCACAAAAGAAAAAGTTAGCTCCAAAAAGTCCAAAAAGCCAAAAAGGAGCCAAAATCCAAAAAATCCAAATCATATAGCTCCTACAAAAATCCAAAAAGAAAAATGAGAAACAAAGTCCAAAAGAAAAAAAAATATTTCTCTATCTCATTATTGGAGCCACAAAATACTTGGGAAAACCAAGGCAAAAATCCCATTTTCCACTATTATATTCCTTTGGATGTGACGCCTCAAGCTAAGCTTGGGGGGTGAATTCATTTGACCATATGAGTGAGTATGACATTAGAGTGGAGACGTGCATGAATGGGAATATTCGATAATGCTTAGACTTTGCAAAATATATTGGATATGGAGATTTTTCATGATTTGAAATAAATATGTGAATGCCATGACTTTTATTCTATTCTCTATTGCATGCTTAGTGTGTATCTTATATGCTTCATTTATAACTTTTAATTGAAAAGTTCATCGCCAACATTTGTATATTAAATTCTATGAAATGCGTGTTGTGGATATGAATTGATTGTATGAATTTAGAGAGTCCCTCTTATTGTTCTTAAAAGCTTGCAAGTACCATGTTTATGAAAGATATGAAATCCTTATAGCATGTGATTTGTATTATCCAAGTCATCGTGATGTGTAGCTTATGGCTTGAGATCTGAGAGTATAATCTAGCGACCCCTTCCACTTCGTATTCTTTTATTTCATTTCCCTTATTTTTCATCTCTCGAGTTCGTCTTTTTACTTATCTTCATCGAGGACGAGTAAGAGGTAAGCTTGGGGGATTTTGATCGGTCCATATTTTACACCTTTTTTCTGCATATTTGCATGCCATTTCGATCACCCATATCACGCTTTTCACGATTATTCGACGATATTGCGTTACTCTTCACTATTTCTTGTTTTTGTTGGATTTCAGGAAATATGGAGCGATCGGGAGCAAAAATGAGCTTTAAGGATTTGCACCCACTCCGGAGTGTCAACCATGGCTCTTTTGAGGGTTATTCTGCAATGGAAGACGAGTGGAAGAAGAAAGAACGTCGTAGGAGCGACGAGGAAGCGAAAAGATGGAGATTGGGCATTTTCAGCATGCCACTCGGTCGAGTGAAGGAGTCACTCGGCCGAGCATTGAGACCCCGCTCGGCCGGCCAGATCGGACACGCAACAGAGATGTATCAGCGTGCACTCGGCCGAGCATCGCACTCCTACTCGGCCGAGTTCGGAGACTCCGTCCACCCGAGTGGCACCCAGACGATGGCGAGCCAAAATGTCCAACTCTCTGTAATCCGTCAGTCGACTACGAGCTCCGACTCGGTCGAGTTTCAAAAGCCCCTCTGCCGAGTGACATTTGCCACTCGGCCGAGTGATGCCGAGGACACGAAGCGCCCAGATTTTCAGACATCCTCCAACTCTTTTGAAATCTGCTATCATTCTAGTGGGTAAATTATTTTTCTCATATTTTTTATGAATAGTAGACTTCATGACGATCCCAACGCCGCCAAGAACGCGCAAATCGGAGGTTGGATGAAATCTGGAGAATTTCTGCAAGTTGACGCTGCAGTGCTGGAATTTCCACTCGGCCGGGTCACATGTTCCACTCGGCCGAGTGCGGCCTGGGCCCAGATTTTAAGTTGCGGTTTGGTCTGTTTTTGGGCACGAATTTGAGGGGTTTTCTAGGGTTTCTTGCTAGGGTTTTGGGAGAGTATTTAAGGGGTTTGTAGCCACCATTAGAGAAGACCCCCATTATGTTTTCTTAGTTCCATGATGTTTTCTTAGAGTTTATTTTAGAGGTTAGGCCATGCCCTAGGCCCCCTCTTAGATCTAAAAGCTTGTATTTAGATTGAAGATCTTCATCAAGCTAAGTATTTTATTCTTCTTATTTGAATCTTTGTTTTTCAATGATTTTTATTGATTCATATATCCTTGTTGCTATGCTAGAGTAGATTTGTTGTTCTAGGGTTTGGGGATGAACCCTATGGATCTAATTTCAGATTTGTGATAAATGAATTTCCAAATTGCTAGAATTGCTAGGAGGTTAGGTTGTGATTGATTTATTACGGATAGTTAGGGATTTCCATCGATTGGGGTTTGCAAGAGATTGGATTCTAATCGATGGGAAGGCCTAGATATTCGATTTAGATTTACAATTGGATTTCTCTAGACTTGGTTTGCAAGAGATTGGACCAAAGCTAGGATTTTTAATTGTAAATCTATACCCATATTCGTTTGCAAGAGATTGGACGAATACGAACTATCACAACCTAGATCGTAACTCGGGTTTGCACGAGAGTGGGCTCGAGAAGCGATTGGACGATGATGTCAATCTTCATGCTAGCGGCTTAGGTTAGGGTTTGCAAGAGATTGGGCTCTAATCTAGGTTGCTATAGACCGGCAATAGCGCGAGAGCGTGAGCTTGGTTCTCTATTCAGTTACGACTAGTTCACCTCAACACAAGTCTAGTAATATTGAGATTCACTATTTACGATGATGTATGACGATCCGTAGTGGGAATTCCCTAGCCCTAGACGTCTTTATTTGATTTTATATCCCCATACTTTGCCCGATGATTGTGACAGGATCGCCGCAAGGCAAATTCCCACTTTTATTATATTGTATTTGAATTGATATTTGACCGATTTCTCTATCTCTGACACCGACATCCATCACCATTGCCATTACATCATACCATAGCCATCTCCACCAATAAAACATTCGTAGTCAAACCAACCTAGGATAGATTGGAGCACAACACCACCTCCTCGTGTTCGATACTCGCTCACCACTTGACCGTGCGCTTGCGGTAAAACTACAATCGTTCTCCGGGTGTATATCCGGGGCCGATCAGGTTTTCATAAAAATAAGAAATGAAGGAAATATGATCATTTTCCTATTTTCATACTTAGCCTAAACGTCTCTGGAAAAGACAAGAAATGCAGCTCATGGACGTTGTGACTGCATATCTATCCGGCCATATAGATATAGAGATCTATACAAAACTTTCAGAAGAGTATACTCTACCCCCAGAGATAAAAGAGAGACGTACGAACTTCTCCTCTATAAATGCTTCAAAGATCATTATATGATCTTACGCAATCACGAAAAATGTCGTATAACAGATTTTAGCGAATTCCTTGCTGAACAAGGATTCCCTAAATAATGAAATCTCCCATGTATCTTTATCAAAGGAACATGGACAAGATTTGTATTAGTCGCCGTCTATATGGACGACTTAAATCTAATAGGATCTCCTGCAGAGACCATTGATATATCTGATAGCCTTAAGCATACCTTCGAAATGAAATACCTCGGCAAAACAAGGTATTGTCTCGGCTTACATATTAAACACTTTCGTGGTGGAATCCTTTTTATACCTATCATATTTCTCATACACCAGGAGTTTATGAAGAAAGATGTCCATACGCAATCTATTAAAAATGGAAGCATATTTATGACGCCTTCCAGTCGTTGGAAGAGGGGGATGACATCCTAGGTCCTGAAGAACCTAGCTCTAGTGTACTAGTTACACTCCTTTATCTGGCCAACTACACGTGTCTCTAATAGAAAGTCTGTGGTAAAGCTGTTAGTTAAATACAGTGCTCCCCTGGAGAGAACCACTGGACCAAGGATAAGCTGCTTCTGTGCAACTTTGATTCGGGATATAAATTGCTTTTTCCCCCCATTACTGGGCATTTTATGTGTATATCATGTTAATTTTAGCTTAATACGGGCGTATTTGGAATATTGTGAATTATTAAAGCCTATCTCTAGTTTATACATAAAATATGGTTTTTGTGGACTAATTTTTGCTTTTTGTATTTTTCAGGTACTTCTGGGATTTTTCTGGATTTTCTGGATTTTTTCCAGAATTTTTGGGAGCTTCCAGCTATTTTTCGGGAATTTTTGGAGCAAAGAATGCAATTTCTGGGTTTTTAAAAAAAAGGAAAATAAAAAAATCTTTAATGGGCCGCCGCTGGAGTTTTAAGGAAAAAAATAAAAAAATAAAATAATAATTTGCGGGCCGGCCCGCGGGCCGGCCCGCGTTACGCCGCTGCAGCATTTTTTTTAAAAACGTTTTTTTAGTAAGCCGGCCGGCCCGGCAGCGGCCGGCCGGCCCGGCAGCGGCCGGCCCGCTTGAAATCAGAGCGGGCTCTCAGCCCGCCCGCTCGTCGAGCGGGCGGATTTCACGCCCTCCCGCTCTTCGAGCGGGAGGATGGTGAGCGGGCCGGGTCCCTGGCCCGCTCCGCCTTTTTTGGCTTCCCAGCGCGCGCAATCGGGTTTGGGCGCGGTCGGGTGCAAAAACCCGACCCGCAAGCCCGTTTTCAGGGTTTAATGCGCCTGGGGGGTTATTTTTTCTGGCATTCAGCTGTTTTGGGGTTTTTGTTGCTGTTTTTTAGGGTTCTTGGGTCTTCTTCTTCCCCAAGGCTAGGGATAGGGGAGGAGGCCATTGATGATGGAGGAGCTTGGAGGGAGTGCCCAAGGGAGAGGGAAGCTCATTTCTTGAGAGATTGGTGATCTCTTCCCTATCTTTTTGTGTATTTTTTGCATTTCTCTTTTGTATTGAACATTGGATGAATTTGTCTATGAATTCCATCTTATTTGATATGATTGAGTAGTGTGATTGGTATGTGTTGTGATTCATTGGGTTGGATGTTAATTCTTGCCCTAATTGCCTCTTGCTCATTTTGAATGTTAATGTTGGGTTATTATTAGGGCACAATTTAATTGGATAAGTCCCGAGAGGGCACAATTTGAGAAGATACCATGCTCATATTTGATTAGTGCTCCGATGATACATCCATCCATAATGCGAACTATTGTATGCTTGAATGTTGAAAATTTTTCCGATTGGGCTTCCTTAGCCGGAAGACCGATTGAGTTATATGCGGGTAATTAGGACTTGTTTAATACCAATTTTAATGAACCCACAACTCATGCTTTCCCTCTTAGCTATCCTACTCCACATTTGGCTCTCTAACCCTACCCATTTAGGTTAGGATTTTTGTTTTCACCACACATTTTTCCCACTCATCCACCGTTGGCGAGGTAGTTAATCACACTTTATTTTTTGTTATCGATCAAATTTGTGAATATAGTACGACTTGTCCCTGTGATCCGACCCGGTACTCACCAGTTATTTTTATTGCATTGACACTCCTACGCTTGGGAGTGGAAGGCGTGCCTCGTGTGCGTCCTTCACAGTCAACCAATTGGCGCCGTTGCCGGGGACAACTGTTTCTATTATTAGCATTTTTTGATTGATTTTGAAAGCTTTAGTGTGATATTTCTATCTCTTAGTGTGTGTCTTTCCGTTTATTTATTTTCAACTTATTGAGTCGTTTGGTTGTTTATTTTCATTTTTTGTGATTTTTTTTAAAAACAACAACATGACATCTTCTTCAGATTTTTCGGACGTTGATTTGGAGGATATCCCACTCCCGCCATACTTTCATGGCACAGAGTGGGAGAACCCTCATTTACATATTAAAAATTTTGAAGAGTGGATGTTTTCATGTCTTGGTGAGAACATTAGCGATGATTGCATATACTTCAGATTTTTTCCCTCTTCTTTGCAAGATGATGCTAGATTGTGGTTTGATTCATTGTCTCTTGACTCATATTTTACTTGGTTGTCATTTCAGGCTGAATTTCTCCGAGTATTTTTGTCTATCTTTTTGGAGCAGGTATAGGGGCGGCTGGCCATGGAGCATATATCGAGCTTTATCCAGGCTGAGTGGGAGGCCTACCATCAGGCTTGGTAGAGATTCACTGATTTGGTGCTTGCGTGCCCACACCAGAGCTTTCACGAGGATCATCTTCTGCAGGTCTTCTACACAGGATTATCGCCATCTGGGGGGGATTTTGTGCAGATGAGTTGCGGTGGGGAGTTCTTTGATTATTCGACTGAGGATTCATGGTTGTACCTGAGGGACCTTGCAGAGTGGGAGCAGACTGCGGCATCTGGAGAGCCGTCACTTGGATATGACAATGATGGCCAGTCCTTGGTTCCATTTCAGGATGCAGAGCAGCAGGTCCAGTGCCAGCTTGAGGAGCCAGCTGAGGGCTCTTTCCAATGCGACCCTATGGAATAGCAAGAAAAACCTGTGAAGAGGGTGCATTGGGGCCAAGTAGAAGAATTTGAGCATATACATTTTGAGGAGTCAGAGGAGATAGATGATGGAGTGCGTGTCGACCACGACGGTGACACGATGCATTTTCACTTTGAGGTTGAGGATGAAGCGGATGTGCATGATGGCCTAGAGCAGATTGAGGACACCATGGAGCCTGAGCCACAGTCCACTTCAGAGTTAGCTTCGTAGGTCGAGGCGGTTGAGTACCTTGGTAGGACGACTGAGATGAACTATTTCTGGGATGGCGAGGATGATTCGTGCTTGGATTTGCCCGAGACGAGTCTACCTCCAGTCCTGTTACAGATGTCACTTCCCTCGCCTCAGGATGCGCACTTGCCAGTCATCGAGGAGGTTTGTCAGGAGCAGTTACCAGTTGTGGGGAGTGCTGACGTGCGTTTATATTTCATATATTTGCGCGCGTTTTCTTCCGTGTTTCTCCGTATTTTCCGCCGTCTCTTATTCGTTTTCTCGTATTCTCTCGTTTTCTTTCACTTTTCTTTGTTTCTCCATGTTTGCAGGAGATTGCCCACGTAGGGGACGTTTAACGACAATATCTCAAGTCCCCGGAGCAACGGGAGGAGTCACGCGTGATCCAGGGGGCCAAACGACGAAGAATACATCTTTCAGCCCCTCACCCGGTCGGTTGGTCATCTCCAACCGATCGGGTGATGCACGCGTGCACCACCCGGTCTCAGCCGGAGCTCAAGTGAAAGTCACCCGACCGGTTCACAGGCCGGTTCAACGGGGGCCAACTCTCTGTCTTTTCAAGCCAAATTCCAACCGATCGGGTGACTCTCACCCGATCGGTTCATCTGTAGCTGATGCTGAGGAGTCGAGACACGGGCACCCAACCGATCCCTTCACCCGATGGCGCCAAGATCCAACCGGTCACTCCAAGAACTCAACCGACCGGTTCATCTGACCGGGTGAAGCTCCGCCGTTTTCTGTTTATTATTTGTAACAGATCACCCGATCGGTTGACTTGTCAACCGATCGGGTGGCGTTTTTTCTGCGGGTTTGGACCCGAACCATTAGGGTTCCGAAGTGGGGCTATAAATACACGAGGCTGGCCGACTTGAGGGGGATCTCCTGGAGTTTTTAGGGCTTTTTGCCCCCCCTTCTCTTGTGAGTTCTAGGTTAGTTTAGATTAGGTCTTTTGTTCAATAAGTCTTGTATTGGATTGACGATTCACTCAAGATAAGTATTTTCCTCTCTTTTTCTCCATTGTTTGTATTGTGTTTATTTTGCTTGATGGTGAAAGTTTATATGTCTTTTGTGAAGTTTGTTTTTATGTTATTCACCATTGAGTAGTTTTGATGAACCCTAATACGGGTTAGGGTAGGATTGATGCTTGGTTATTTCATTTGACTTGGTTGCATGGCATGTGTTCGATGAAATGCGTCAATGGGGATTTCTAGCAATCTGGGTCCAATTCGTATGGCAACACACTAGATGTGTTGGGGATTGGGGTCCGGTGCTTGTCCTGTCAAGATCCGCTTCGATGTATTGCTAGAAATCACATTTGAGCTATTTGGCCATTAGGGTTACGCGGGGGTGTTTCATTGTCATTGGCGGGAGGAAGACCGCCTCTGACCGTCGGGCCAAGGGGGAATAAACTTGGCGGTTGACTCCCTAGCCTTAGCTCACGCCCCGAGCGTTGACATAGAGTCCTTGCACGCGGGAGCGGCTTGGACGAAGTGTTGGGAGATATCATTGTGGCCTTAATGCTCCCGGTTGCGGAAGGTGTTAATAGACATGGGAATGCCCACCGTCCGGAACCGGGTAGGCCTAGCATGCTTGGCACCGACCGGAATATCGGGCCATGGACGCTAGGTACCACCTTTTGGGGCAATGTCTCACCCTGGGTCAAGTCAAATGCCAAGTGTCATGAGTCCTCTAGCCCGTGTTAGCGGGGATTCATTTCGTGTCTTTTTATTTCTTCTCTATATTTCTACACTTCACCCATATCATCCACGTAGCTAGCACACAACCTAGGCGAGGCTAGTAGCCACTCAAGCCATCCACCTCCCTGAGTTCGATAAACCCGCACCCTACACTAACCGTGCACTTGCGGTAAAACGACACCGCGCCCATTACCGCTAAGCGGGGGGGGGGGGTCAATTGCTGCAGAGATTGTTGATGCTGATACGAATGTCGAGGAAGAGGATAGCGACGGGGATTGAGACATGGTATACATTGAGCCCGAGCTCCCTCCTACTCTAGTTTTCTCTCTGTAGCCACTTCCACCTCCTCCTGAGGCCGTGCATCATCCCGAGCATAGCATCACTTTTCAGGGAAGTTCCCATCTTACTTTTTCCTCCACCCCCGAATCAAATTATTTAATTCCATACTATAATGATTCGGATTGTCGTCATTTGATCGTAAATTCTTTTATTCATTTCGACGACCCATTTTGGCAAGCTTTTCACTTGGATGGGCGCTCTCGCCCAATTATTTTTGACACGACCTATCTCCCTCATTTTGCAGGAATCCATCATAAGGAGATGTTCGGGGTTATGTCGCTTGCCATTAATGCCCGCAATGGAGGTAGGGCATTGGACGTGGCGACACTCGTGGAGGGGCGAAAGGATATGATCGAGAAGTTGCCACCGCCGTTATACATTTTGGAACCGCCATTTGCCACGGTGTGTTCTTTCCAATAGTGTAAATAAATAAATGTTTTATTTTAGTGTTTTCGTATGCTTTTCTTTTCTTTTTTTTTCTCGGATCTTTTGCCGAGATCTAATACTCTCCCAACATTGAGGACAATGTTTATTTTAAGTTGGGGGGGAGAGTGTTAGAATCTTTAGATTTTTAGGATTTTGATGTTAGCGTAAATTTTTTTTGAGATACCTACATCTTGCTCTCATCCAGGATCTTTATTGCATATCTTATTTGGCCTCTCGTTCCTATGCCACTTGCTCTTTGTTTAGTCCCTACATGCTTTATTGCCATGCAATTTTTCGGATTACCATTTTGGTATCAATTATATGGATATTTGATTGGCGTGTTTTCATTTCTTTTCCAATTTGAAGTCAAATGCTAATATGCCATGTATGAGACTATTTTATATGTTGTGATACCCTTTTTGAGACATTTTGGGAAAAGTTTGGTGTAAGTGGTCGCATGAATTGGGATGAATGATGTAGTTTTTGGTTGGATTGGATTTGGCCAATTGTGTATGTTTTGGTTTCCTACTAACGAGTGGGTGGATGATTTGATAATTCATGTTGAGAATGAGAAAGAGAGTTAGTATAAGTGAATGTTTCTTTCTAATCAAATTGAGTAGCCGGTGCCCCACGAAACATTGGGGAGGACGCCAAAGATGAGATTTAGGGGATCATTCCATCACTTTGCCTATATAGCGTTATCGCGTGTATGCAAAGGAGGTCGTGTTTGCATTTATGGCGTTATCGCGTGAAAGCAAAACATAAACATCAAAAACAAAAAAATGAAAAAAAAAATGAATGAAAAAAAATGAAAGTATATATGATAGAATAAGCAACATGAGTGATGCAATCTCATCTCCCACAACTTAGATGAATTTCTTTTGTTTTGGCCACTTTCATGAAAATTGGAAATTTTGACATCGTGATATTTTCCCGATACGTGTGATACAGTGCTTATTTCCTTATTTTTCTTTGAATTGGATTGATGGGAGTTTCATTTGTTGTTACTTTCATACATTTGGTATATTGGCTTTGAAATCAATTGGAAATACCATTTTGGGTGTGCCATGAAGATATTTGAGTTTGGTGCATGTTTTTCAATTTTATCCGAATTTATCGCATATTTTGCTAGGTACTAGCAAAAAGCTAGTGGGTGGTGTGATTCGGGATATAAATTGCTTTTCCCCCCATTTTTGGGCATTTTATGTGTATATCATGTTAATTTTGGCTTAATACGGGCGTATTTGGAATATTGTGAATTATTAAAGCCTATCTCTAGTTTATACATAAAATGTGGTTTTTGTGGACTAATTTTTGCTTTCCGTATTTTTTAGGTACTTCTGGGATTTTTCTGGATTTTCTGGAATTTTTCTAGAATTTTTGGGAGCTTCCAGCTTTTTTCGGGAATTTTTGGAGCAAAGAATGCAATTTCTGTTTTTTTTAAAAGGAAAATCAAAAAATCTTTAATGGGCCGCCGCTGGAGTTTTAAGAAAAAAATAAAACAATAATAATAATTTGTGGGCCGGTCCGCTGGCCGGCCCGCGTTACGTTGCTGCAGCATTTTTTTAAAAAAGTTTTTTTAGTAAGCGGGCCGGCCCAGTAGCGGCCGACCCGCTTGAAATCAGAGCGGGCTCTCAGCTCGCCCGCTCGTCGAGTGGGCAGATTTCACGCCTGCCTGCTCTTTGAGCGGGAGGATGGTGATCGGGCCGGGTCCCCAGCCCGCTCCGCCTTTTTTGGCTTCCCAGCGCGCACAATCGGGTTTGGGCGCGGGTCGGGTGCAAAAACCCGACCCGAAAGCCCGTTTTCTGGGTTTAATGCGCCTGGGGGGTTATTTTTTCAGGCATTCGGCTGTTTTGGGGTTTTTGTTGCTGTTTTTTAGGGTTCTTGGGTCTTCTTCTTCCCCAAGGCTAGGGATAGGGGGGAGGCCATTGATGATGGAGGAGCTTGGAGGGAGTGCCCAAGGGAGAGGGAAGCTCATTTCTTGAGAGATTGGTGATCTCTTCCCTATCTTTTTGTGTATTTTTTGCATTTCTCTTTTGTATTGAACATTGGATGAATTTGTCTATGAATTCCATCTTATTTGATATGATTGAGTAGTGTGATTGGTATGGGTTGTGATTCATTGGGTTAGATGTTAATTCTTGCCCTAATTGCCTCTTGCTCATTTTGAATGTTAATGTTGGGTTATTATTAGGGCACGATTTAATTGGATAAGTCCCGAGAGGGCACAATTTGAGAAAATACCATGCTCATATTTGATTAGTGCTCTGACGATACATCCATCCATAATGCAAACTATTGTATGCTTGAATGTTAAAAATTTTTCCGATTGGGCTTCCTTAGCCGGAAGACCGATTGAGTTATATGCGGGTAATTAGGACTTGTTTAACACCAATTTTAATGAACCCACAACTCATGCTTTCCCTCCTAGCTATCCTACTCCACATTTGGCTCTCTAACCCTACCCATTTAGGTTAGAATTTTTGTTTTCACCACACATTTTTCCCACTCATCCACCGTTAGCGAGGTAGTTGAATCACACTTTATTTTTTGTTATCGATCAAATTTGTGAATATAGTACGACGTATCCCTGTGATCCGACCCGGTACTCACTGGTTATTTTTATTGCATTGACACTCCTACGCTTGGGAGTGGAAGGCGTGCCTCGTGCGCGTCCTTCGCAGTCAACCAAACTTCTAAGGGTCAAGGATCAGCATCCAAGGAATAAATATCGTATATGCAGGTTTACATACTATCGCGATGACTAAGCACGAATGGTCGGCCACCTCCTAAAAATCTACGCATCATCCTTCAAAAGTCTACATCTTCTGATAAGCTCATCATCCAAAAAGCATATATAGAATACGCTCATCCAGGTCTAGCAGTACCTTGCAGACACGGTGTAGACTGAGTAAAAGAATACATACGTGGAGTCATCTACCAAACTTCGAAGCGCGTATCACTCTTGAGTGCCACTGTTTTCCAGTAGCCGCTAGATTTGAGTGAAACTTGTATAGATGAATGATGATTGTATTTGCTTTCAGAACATGATGGATGTATATTCGAATAAGAAATGATTGTATAGATACATAGGAGATCTGCAAGCCTGAAGCTTGTACGGATCAGGGGGAGTAACCTGTGGGTTGCACTCTTTTTCCTTAAGCTGTTGGTTTTTTCAACTTGGTTTTCCACAACTAAGGTTTTAACGAGGCAAACACGATTACTCAGGATCCAGAAGTATCCACCCCCTTAGCTTTATACGCTAAGACCAAAGTAATGGATGGATAAGCGGGGAGTGTTGTGAGTGAGGGAGGCCACTTATCCCTCCATTACTGCCCACTTATTGGAGTAATGGGGACCTTTGGTTTCTATGTGTCTCTTCACATACCCTATGAAATTATAAATATAGAACCATGGCTATTTGCCATGGTTAGTCTTCTCTCTAGATTTTCTAACATCGATTTTTTTGTCTAAAACATCAAATTTTTTTTGATCCATGGTCGTGCCTTCACGCATGGCCAGGCCATGCCCAAAAGGGCATGGCCGGCTGCGCCTGTCAGGGCGCAGCCAGCCGCCGCGGCGGCCGCACCCCTTGGCACGACCAGCCGCCGCGACTGCCGCTTCAGCCCCTCTAGGGTTTTTTTTCGAAACCCTAGCCCTAACGAGTAATTTTTTGGGGAGGCCCAATTAACCCTATTGGGTTGTTTTCATGGCCTAA
Source organism: Scilla litardierei (assembly GCA_030789695.1). Lineage (NCBI taxonomy): Eukaryota > Viridiplantae > Streptophyta > Magnoliopsida > Asparagales > Asparagaceae > Scilla > Scilla litardierei. Next base: position 39,741,583 of record CM061135.1, read on the forward strand.
AAAGCCTGGAAATTAGCCCAATTACACATGATTTTTCTTTTTTTATTTTGGCCTCAAAAGTCCAATAATTAAAGAGATTTTAATTTTGTGATAGGGTTAAGCGGAAAGATAAATATAAATGAAATGGATCAGAATTAAAAGTTTTTAAAATCATTTTATCACGTCACTTTCTTTTTAGATTATTTATTAATCTTTATATGCATATGATATAATTCTCTGCGTGGTTGTATATTTTATATAAAATCTGCGTGGATGTGCTATTAGACTATGATTTTAGGGATCAGCCAGGTTTCCGACATTTTTACTTTTCTGCAATTTTTTCTTTTTGAGAGAAATTTGTAAGTGAGGTTATATATGTAAAAAGAAGCTGAAGGACCACCCCAAGGAGATGAAGGCGCTAGATAAAGAGAAAAGGGCTTCTTTCAGAAGTTTCCAAGTTGTCTTTATTTTTATGCACTTTTTGATTTATGGGATGTAATTTCGGACTTTCTTTTTTCTGTTAGTGTCGGCTGGTTGATCCATATAGTTCTAATTTATTTTTCATTGCCTATACATTAAATGTGTGGATGTTTACTTTAAATAGTTAAATAATCATGCTATTTTAATGTTGAAATGAAAAATACATGCGTGGATGTTTATTTTTAAATAATTCATGCTATGTAAATGTTGATAAAAATGCATGCGTGGATGTTTATTTTTAAATAATTCATGCTATGTAAATACTGCTAAATTACATGCGTGGATGTTTAATAGTTAAATAATTCATGCTATTTTTTGTTTACATTGCTAGATTGCTTAAATGGTCAGACTTGCGAATGTCGATTTTTCGGTCCTGAAGGTCGATGGGTCGAACTACTTGAGTTGGCAGTTGGACCTGAAGTTCCACCTGCGCTCTCATGGGTTTAGTCTGACACCCATTGAAAAGGCAACAACAACTACTGCCGTAGTTGAAAAGGATGCTTCTAAAGAAGCCCATAATGCAGAAGAAGTTTACGATATACTTAAGGCGAAAGCCATTATTTATAACAGGAAACACTGAGACTTGACCCTGAAGGACGAGTATCTTACTGTAGAGGATCCTTAGAACTGTGGGACGCACCTGAGGAGAGGTACAAACATCAAAGGGATGTCATACTCCCTCGTGCGTAGTACGAGTGGACTCACCTCCGCATATAGGATTACAAATCTGTAGCGGAGTACAACTCATCACTATTCAGTATCACCTTATGCCTGAAGTTGTGTGGTGAGGATATATCTGAGAAAATATTGCTAGAGAAGACGTTTACGTCTTTTCATGAGAAGGACATGATCCTCATGCAACAGTATTGTGAGAGAAAGTTCACTAAGTACTCTAATCTGCTCTCATACCTCCTAATGGCTGAACAGAACAGAGAGTTGTTGGTTGCCACTCACAACCTGCGCCCTCCTGGCTCGCCTCCACTTCCACCTCCTGCAGAGGCTCATTTTCAATATTTCCAGAAGAAGAAGATGGATAGGAAAGCAAAGTTTCAGAAATGGAAAGAACAGAAGCAGCGGAAAAAGGCTACTCCTCAGGCTCCTCCCCAGAACCAGAAGTTCATGGCAAAGAAGCAAAAGTGTACGCCCAACAAAAGTGGTCCCCCCAAGAAAGATTGGGAGGATAAATGTTCTAAATGTGGAATGACTGGCCACTGGTCCAGAATCTGCCGCACTCAGAAACACCTACAGGATCTCTACCAGGCAAGTCTCAAGCCCCACACTGAGACAAACCTGATAGTTGGGGCAGCGTTACCGAAAACTACATGAAAGCCAGAAGACTTCATGGAAGACGACACTCTGTAGTCATGGACCATATGCATTCTATTTTACTAGCACTGTATCTTATGTCCCTGAAATGAATCTTGCTTTATGTCTTTTCAAATTCCATGTCAAACTATGCAGCATCTTAATAAATGAAAGTACTTTCTTTTCGTATTATTTATTGCTTGAATGTTTTTTATATATAGATATGGAATCCATATGCCTAGTGGACAGTGCATCAACGCACTCAATCCTTCAAAATACAGGCTACTTTACGAGCATTAGTAGCTGTTCTGGTCAATTGAGAACAATCTCAGGACCAGCTGATATAATAAAAGGATCAGGGAAAGCAATCATATTGCTCCCCAATAATACACTCATCAAAATTAGAGATGCGTTATACTCACCAAAATCAATCCGAAACCTCCTAAGCTTTAAAGATATCCGTTTAAACGGGTATCACTTAGAGACGGTCGAGGATAATAAAAAGGAATACTTGAACGTAACGTATCTTACAAATGGTACAAAAACCGTTGTGGAACGTTTCAAGGGACTCCCCTCGGGACTCTACCAAACAAGTATTCACTCTCCAGAAACATTATTGATAGAGCACATGCAGTGCCCCCAAACACTAGAATTCCAACTCTGGCATAGTAAACTGGGACACCCTGGATCTGTTATGATGTATCGCATCATAAAAAGCTCAAGGGGTATAAATTTGAAGAACCTGAAGATTCTTCAAAAAGGTAAATTCCCATGTCCACCTGTTACAAGGGTAAACTAATTACGAGACCTTCTCCACTTAAAGTGGACTTGGAGTCTCCAAGCTTTCTGGAAAGAATCCACGGAGACATTTGTGGACCTATACATCCATCAAGTGGTCCGTTCAGGTACTTTATGGTCCTGATAGATGCATCTACTAAGTGGTCACATGTGTGTCTACTGTCGACCCGTAACTTAGCACCGTCTAAGCTTTTAGCTCAGATAATCAGGTTACGGGTCCACTTCTCTGACCACCAGATAAAGAAACTTCGTCTGGACAATGCGGGTGAGTTTACATCACAAGTCTTTCTAGACTATTGCCAAGCACAGGGCATTGAAGTCGAACATCCTGTAGCACATGTTCACACCCAAAACGGGTTAGCAGAATCTCTAATTAAGAGACTGCAATGGATCGCTCGTCCATTATTACTTCAATCCCAGTTGCCAGTGAATGCATGAGGTCATGCAATATTGCATACTACATCCTTAATAAAATTAAGACCTTTTGGAGGTCAGTCATCTTCTCCTCTGCTACTAGCACTTGGAGTTCCACCAATTATCTCACACTTGAGAATATTTGGTTGTGCAGTATACGTCTCGTTAGCACCACCACAAAGTACAAAGATGGGCCCACAACGTCGTCTAGGCATTTATGTTGGGTTTGACATGCCTTCCATAATAAGATTTCTAGAACCCCTTACGTGAGACGTTTTTAAGGCCCGTCTAGAAGACTGTGAATTTGATGAAACATTATTTCCAAAACTAGATTTAATAACCAAGAAGCCTGAAGCTTCAGAGAGTGTCACTTGGAATACTAAGACACTAAGTCACTTTGATCCACCCACAAGCCAGTGTGAGGAGGAGGTCCTGAAGATTCTCCATATCCAAAACACTGTCCATCTCTTGCCGGACAAAGTTACTGACAACCAGAAGATTGTCCGATCGTACGTCCCTACAGCTAACACTCCAGCTAGGATTGACATACCGGAAAATGGATCCAATCCGCTTGCAGCAGAGATGGTTGGACCTCTTAAAAAGAGAGGACGACCACCGGGATCCAAGGACCAAGTCCCTCGAAAGAGTAGGACCCTTGGCAATGGTAAAACAATACCACCACAGGATGCTACTATAAGCCCTGCTCCCCCATCTATCCTAAACTCTCAAACAGAGGAAAAACCTGAAGAAAATGAAGTTTCGATACATTATGTACGAACTGGAGAGTATTGGGACAGAAAGAGCACAATTATAGATGACACATTTGCATGTAATATTGCCATCAACGTTGCGTACTGCGACGATGATATTGAACCATGCTCTCTAACAGAATGTTAAAGCAGAGATGATTGGCCAAAGTGGAAAGCGGAATAGGAGTGGAGTTGGATTCACTCACAAAACACAAGGTCTTCGAACCTATTGTCCAGACACCAAAAGGTGTAAAACCTGTGGGTTATAAATGGGTATTTGTTAGAAAAAGAAATGAACAGAATGAGATCGTTCGCTACAAGCAAGGCTTGTAGCGCAGGGTTTTACCCAACGTCTAGGGGTGGATTTTGCAGCCACATACCCCTGGTCATGGATGCAATCACCTTTCGATTCCTTATTGGCTTGACAGCCCAAGAGGGTTTAGATATGCAGCTTATGGACGTCGTGACTGCATATCTATATGACAATTTAGACCGAGACATCAATATGAGATTGCCTGACGGTTATTCTTTGCCTGCAGCACTAAAAGAGAGACAACGTGACATCTACTCAGTGAAACTGCAAAGATCATTATATGGTCTAACAATCTGGAAGGATGTGGTATAAAAGACTGAGCGACTTCCTTGCAAAACAAGGATTTACAAATGACCCAGTCTGTCCTTGCATCTTTATAAGAGCAAAGGCAATAGGATTTGTCATTATAGCCGTCTATGTGGACGAATTGAACCTCATCGTTTCACCTAAAGGGATCGCTGAGATTTCTAGAAGCTTAACAGAAACTTTCGAGATGTAAGACCTCGAAAAGTTAAAATTTTGTTTAGGTCTTCAAATAGAGCATCTTAACGATGGGATTCTGTTACATCAGTCAACTTACACATTGAACTTGTTGATGAAGTTCCAAATGGATAAGTGCCACCCCTCAGTACCCCAATGGTCGTCAGATCATTGGATGTGCATAAAGACATCTTCTGGCCGCTGGAAGAGGGGGAGGAAGTACTAGGCCCTGAAGTGCCTTATCTAAGTGCTATCGGTGCACTCCTTTACTTGACTAACTGCACTCGTCCTGACATAGCATTTGCAGTCAACCTACTCGCCAGATATAGTGCTGCACCTACACAACGGCACTGGGCCGGAGTTAAGCATCTTCTGCGCTACCTCCAAGGGTCCATAGACTTAGGTCTATTCTACAGGAAAGGGGCAACAACAGGTTTAGTTGGTTATGCTGATGTAGGTTACAGGTCCGATCCTCATACAGACAAGTCTCAGACCGGATACATGTTTACCTATGGCGGCACAAACATATCCTGGAGATCTGTGAAGCAGACCATGACGACCGTCTCATCCAATCACTCAGAACTTCTAGCAATCCATGAAGCAAGTAAAGAGAGCTTCTGGCTATGTTCTGTGATCCAGCACATTCTCACCTCCACCGGTATGATGACCGGTGTTCTTGCGCGTACACCACTCCATGACGACAATGCGGCATGTATAGCCCAGCTACAGGACGGCTACATCAAAGGCGACACATGACCTTCAGAAGCAAAAGCAGATTGATGTATAGAAGATTCAATCATGTAATAACTTGGCGGATTTGTTTATCAAATCCCTGCCTACTAGTATTTTTGAGAATCTTGTATATGGGATTGGGATGAGGAGAGTGAGAAAATGTAAACTGTGTCAGGATGAGAGGAATATGAATGTGTAGATACATAGGAGGCCGATGTATAGATTCATAGGAAATCTGCAAGCCTAAAGCTTGGTCAGATGAGGGGGAGTCAACTGCAGAGTTGTACTCTTTTCCCTTGGCTATTGGTTTTTTCCTACATGGTTTTCCATAGTCAAGGTTTTGACGAGACAACCTCGTTAACTCTGGATCCTGAAGTATCCACCCCAAGACGCATCCCTAAAACATGGGAAGTTATGGATAAACTGTTCTTTATTTAATTTATTTAACAAGGCAGTTATCCTAACTCGGATCCTGAAGAATCCACCTCTTATTCAATGTTGGTTGGATAAGGTGAAGTGTTATGAATAGGCCCATAAGGCCCATTGGGTATCCGGCCCATCATTGAAATATATATATATATATGAGGGTAGGAGGGCTCTTAACCCCTTACACTTATTACCCTACTTTTTCCTTCACAACAATGTAACATTTTTAAAGAGGCTAATTTTCAATAAACTATATTTATTTTTTTGTTGTGAAGTGAAAAGTAGGGAAATAGGTGTAGGGGGTTAAGAGCCACCTACCCTCTTATTTATAACTTTCAATAGTGAGCCGAATACCTAATGGGCATCATGGGCATATTCATAACACTTCCCCTTATCCAACCAACATTGAATAAGAGGTGGATTCTTCAGGATCCGAGTTAGGATAACTGCTTTGTTAAATAAAGAACAGTTAATTCATAACTTCCCCTGTTTTAGGGATGTGTTTTAGGGGTGGATGCTTTAGGATCCAGAGTCAACAAGGTTGCCTCGTCAAAACCTTGACTACGAAAAACCCTGTGGGAAAAAAACAGTAGCCAAGGGAAAAGAGTACAACTCTGCAGTTGACTCCCCCTCATCTGACCAAGCTTCAGGCTTGCAGATTTCCTATGAATTTATACATTAGTCTCCTATGTATCTATGAGTTCATAGTCCTCTCATCCTGACCCAGTTTACATTTCCTTACTCTCCTCATCCCAATCCCATATACAAGTTTCTCAAAGATACTAGAAGGCAGGGATTTGGTAAGCAAATCCGCCAAGTTATTACATGATTGGATCTTTTGTACCTCAATCTGCTTTTGCTTCTAAAGGTCGTGCGTCCAGACGAACTTGGGGGAGATATGCTTTGTCTTGTCGCCTTTGATGTAGTCGTCCTGTAGCTGGGCTATGCATGCTGCATTATCTTCATGGAGAGGAGTAGGTGCAAGTATGCCGGTCATCAGGCCGGTGGAGGTGAGAATGTGCTGGATCACAGAGCGTAGACATAAACTCTCCTTGCTTGCTTCATGGATCGCTAGCAGTTCTGAGTGAGTGGATGAGATGGTTGTCATGGTCTGCTTTACAGATCTCCAGGATATGGCAGTGCCGCCATATGTGAACATGTATCCGGTCTGAGACTTCTCTGAATGAGGATTTGACCTGTAACATGCGTCAGCATAACCAACTAAACATGTTGTTGCCCCTTTCCTATAGAATAGACCTAAGTCTATGGACCCTTGGAGGTAGCGCAGAAGATGCTTAACTCCGGCCCAGTGCCGCTGTGTAGGTGCATCACTATATCTGGCTAGTAAGTTGACTGCAAATGCTATGTCAGGGCGAGTGCAGTTAGCCATGTAAAGGAGTGCACCGATAGCACTTAGATAAGGCACTTCAGGGCCTAGTACTTCCTCCCCCTCTTCCAGCGGCCGGAAGGGGTCTTTATGCACATACAATGAGTTGACGACCATTGGGGTGCTGAGGGGGTGGCACTTATCAATCTGAAACTTTTTCAGTAAGTTCAATGTGTAAGTTGACTGATGTAACAGGATCACATCGTTAAGATGCTCTATTTGAAGACCTAAACAGAATTTTGACTTTCCGAGGTCTTTCATCTCGAATGTTTCTGTCAGGCTTCTAGAAATCTCGGTGATCTCTTCAGAAGATCCGATGCGGTTCAAGTCGTCCACATAGACGGCTATAATGACAAATAATGTTGCCTTTGCTCTTATAAAGATGCAAGGACAGACTGGGTCATTTGTAAATCCTTGTTTAGCAAGGAAGTCGCTCAGTCTGTTATACCACATCCTTCCAGATTGTTTTAGACCATACAATGTTCTTTGCAGTTTCACTGAGTAGATGTCACGTTGTCTCTCTTTTAGTGCTGCAGGCAAAGAAAAACTGTCAGGCAATCTCATATAGATGTCTCGGTCTAAGATGCCATATAGGTATGCAGTCACGACGTCCATAAGCTGCATATCTAAACCCTCTTGGGCTGTTAAGCCAATGAGCAATCGGAAGGTGATCGCGTCCATGACCGGGGAGTATGTGGCTTCAAAATCCACCCCTGGATGTTGGGTAAAACCATGTGCCATAAGACTTTCTTTGTAGCGAACGATCTCGTTTTTTTCATTTCATTTTCTAATAAATACCCATTTGTAACCCACAGGTTTTACACCTTTTGGTGTCTAGACTATAGGTCCGAAGACCTTGCGTTTGGTGAGTGAATCCAACTCCACTCCTATTGTCGCTTTCCACTTTGGCCAATCATCTCTGCTTTGACATTCTGTCAGAGAGCGTTGTTCAATATCATCGTCGTAGTATGCGACGTTGATGGCAATATTACACGCAAATGTGTCATCTATGGTTGTGCTCTTTCTGTCCCAATACTCTCCAGTTCGTACATAGTGTATCGAAACTTCATTTTCTCCCGGTTTTTCCTCTGTTTGAGAGTTTACGAGAGATGGGGGCAGTAGTGCTTACAATAGCATCATGTGGTGGTATTTGTTTACCATTGCCAAGGGTCCTGCTCTTTGGAGGGACTTGGTCCTTTCCCGGTGGTCGTCCTCTCTTTTTGAGAGGTCCAACGATTTCTGCTGCAGGCGGATTGCATCCATTTTGTGGTATGTCAATCCTAGCTGGAGTGTTCGCAGTAGGAAAGTGTGATCTGACAATCTTCTGGTTGTCAGTAAATTTGTCCGACAAGAGATGGACATTGTTTTGGATGTGGAGAATCTTCAGGACCTCCTCCTCACACTGGCTTGTGGGCAGATCAAAGTGACATAATGTCTTTGTATCCCAAGTGATACAGTCTGAAGCTTCGGGCTTCTTTGTCTGTGATCCTAGTCTTAGAAATGATGTTTCATCAAATTCACAGTCTTCTAGACGTGTCTTGAAAACGTCTCCCGTAAGGGGTTCTAGGAATCTAATTATGGAGGGGGTGTCAAACCCAACATAAATGCATAGGCGACGTTGTGGACCCATCTTTGTCCTTTGTGGTGGTGCTATGGGGATGTATACTGCACAACCAAATATTCTCAAGTGTGAGACAATTGGTGGGGCACCAAGTGCTAGTTGCATTGGAGAAGATGACTGACCTCCAGAAGGTCTTAATTTTATTAAAGATGCAGCATGCAAAATTGCATGACCCTATGCATTCACTGGCAGTTGGGATTGAAGTAATAATGAAAGAGCAATCCATTGCAGTCTCTTAATTAGAGATTCTGCTAACCCGTTTTGGGTGTGAACATGCGCTACAGGATGTTCGACTTCAATTCCCTGTACTTGGCAATAGCCTAGAAAGACTTGTGACGTAAACTCCCCCGCATTGTCCAGACGAAGTTTCTTTATCTGGTGGTCGGGAAAGTGGGCCCGTAACCTGATTATCTGAGCTAAAAGCTTAGACAGTGCTAGGTTACGGGTGGACAGTAGACACACATGTGACTGTAATGCCCTACAAGCTACTGCACAAGTACTAGAGGGGGGTGAATAGTACTTTAAAAATAACAAGGAGTATAATTCCTAATTATAATGCAAACAACTACCAAATCAATTTGCGGAAGCTTAAATTGAATGACAACAACAAAATAAACAATGCTAACAAGAGATGTTACTGGGTTCGGATCCACCCAAGTCTCCCCGACTTGTTCCCGGTGATCCTACGTCCCAACCACCCGGATCCCCTCCGGATACTTGAGTTAGAAACCCTAACTCAAGATTCCACTATGAAATACTTGTGAAAATCCTCCACAAGTCAAATCATACAAAATGTAATTTGTGACTCACACAACCCGGGATCACAACCACACTCTCACAACCGAGAGTGAAACTTACAAATCAAATATGAAATGAAATAAGAAAACTTCTTACCGAACAAAATACCTATGCCTTGAGTATTGCTTACGAATTAGGGCAAGGATGATTTTGAGGAAGAAGTGGCACCAAACCCTAGCTCCAAGATGTAGATCAGCGATGGAGAGCTTTGGGGATGTTGGTGACCTAGAATCAAGCACTTGGCTTGGAAGGCTTCACACTCAATGAATCTCTTTTTGGAAGTAAGAGTGAGGGGAGATTATTGAATGGAATGAATGAGCTTTGAATGAGCTTGGAATGAATTCTCTTGATCTCTAAACTTGCAATAATATCAGCCTTGGCAGCAATGAATGCAGCCCAACAAGTATATATAGGATAGAGGAGAGAGAGAGAGAGAAAACCGTTTCAATTAAAGCTCCAACGGCTCTTTTCTGAACCCAACTAGTCGGTCAAAGAACAACCACCGACCGACTAGTTCATCAACTAGTCGGTCGGTCAATTAACGTAAACCGACTAATGAGTAAACTGAGAAAAGATCAAAGTACAGACTAAGGAACTAGTCGGTCTAAGAAGAGTAGCTGACCGACTAGTTTCACAACTAGTCGGTCGGTTACTCAACGTGGACCGACTAACAGATAAAACTGAAGTCTGAGAAGAATTAGACTTAGTCGGTCCAAGAACAAATGTTGACCGACTAATTCACCAACTAGTCGGTCACCAAATGAACATAGACCGACTAACAATAAACAGTAAGTAAGGTGAAAATTTTGGCATGTACAGTAAACTAAACTAGTCGGTCTAAGAAGGAAAGTTGACCGACTAGTTCATCAACTAGTCGGTCGATCAATGAACACAGACCGACTAATGATAAACAGTAGCTTAGGTTCAAATGTGCATGTTCAGGGAAAGCTCAACTAGTCGGTCACAGAAGCATCACTGACCGACTAGTTCACAAACTAGTCAGTCGGTGAGTCAACTTAGACCGACTAACTGTAAACAGTAAAGAGCTAAGAATTAACTGACTGAAACTAGTCGGTCCAAGAAGCTTGGCTGACCGACTAGATCACCATCTAGTCGGTCAGTTCTTCTTCTTGAACCAACTAACATGCACAAGAAGTCGCGAAACGAAGCGCGATGCTTCGGGAAGGATTGTATGGACTTCTACTAAGATCATAGAGCTAAGATATGAGCGTTATGAAGAATTAAAACGTAAGACCTACTCAAGGCTTAACATTCTACGAAAGAAGCTTAAAGACTATAAATTAAACTTGACGATACCGTCTTCAATAGCTTCAATCGAATCTTCATGACTTCTAAATAGGTCCATAAGCTTCAACGAAGCTTTAGGCAAACGATCACGTGCTTTGAGAAGTCTTGAGACGTCGTAATTGATATTCATGTGAATTTGGCGACGATCTCCATAACTGCGCTCACAAAGTGTTAGTTCATATTATATTTATGTTTGTTCATCATCCAAAACCAAATCCGGGAGTCCAATATCCAACAGTGACCACTTAGTAGATGCGTCAATCAGGACCATAAAGTACCTGAACGGACCACTTGATGGGTGTATAGGCCCACAAATGTCTCCGTGGATTCTTTCCAGAAAACTTGGAGATTCCAGGTCCACTTTCAGTGGAGAGGGTCTCGTAATCAGCTTACCCTTGTAACAGGGTGGACATGGGAATTTGCCTTTTTGAAGAATCTTCAGGTTCTTCAAGTCTATTCCCCTTGAGCTCTTTATGATGCAGTAGATCATAACAGATCCGGGGTGTCCCAGTCTACTGTGCCAGAGTTGGAATTCTGGTGTTTGGGGGTACTGCAGGTGCTCCGCCATTGATGTTTCTGGAGTTTGTATACTTGTTTGGTAGAGTCCTGAGGGGAGTCCCTTGAAACGTTCCACAATGGTTTTTGAACCATTTGTAATAGACGTTACAAGCAAGTATTCCCTCTCATTTTCCTCGACCGTCTCTAAGTGATATCCGTTTAAACGGATATCTTTAAAGCTTAGGAGGTTTCGGATGGATTTAGGGGAGTATAACGCATTCCTAAGTGTGATTTGTGTGTTACCAGGGAGCAATATGATTGCTTCCCCTGATCCTTCGATTATATTAGCTGGTCCTGAGATTGTTCTCAGTGGACCAGAGTAGCTACTTATGCTTGTGAAGTAGTCTATGTTTTGAAGGATCGAGTGCGTCGATGCACTGTCCACTAGGCAAATTGATTCCATATCTATATAAAGAAAGACATTTAAGCAGTAAATAATATGAAAAAGAAAAGATCTACTTTCATTTAAGATGCTCAAAAGATTGTTTGACATGGAATAAAAACTAGATACGATGCATGAAAAGACGATACATTGCTAGTAGATAAAAATGGTCCATAACTAGAGAGTGTCATCTCCCATGAAGTCTTCAGGAGTCCATGAGGTCTCTGGCAACGCTGCGCTCTCAATCAGGTTTGTCTCAGCTCGAGGCTTGAGGCTTGCCTGGTAAAGGTCCTGGAGGTGTTTCTGGGTGAGGCAGATTCTGGACCAGTGGCCCGTCATTCCACATTTGGAGCACTTATCCTCCCTGTCTTTATTGGGAGTACCACCTTTTGACGTCCACTTCTGCTTCTTTTCCACGAACTTCTGGTTCTGAGGAGGAGCTTGGGGAGTGGCCTTCTTCCGCTTCTTCTGTTCTTTCCATTTCTGGAATTTTGCCTTCTTGTCCATCTTCTTCTTCTGGGAAGACTAGACGTGTGCCTCTGCAGGAGGTGGCAGTGGAGCGGAGCCAGAGGGTGCAGGTTGTGAGTGGCAACCAACAAATCTCTGTTCTGTTCAGCCATTAGCAGGCATGAAAGCAGATCAGAGTACTTCGTGAACTTTCTATCACGGTAATGTTGCATAAGGATCATGTTCTTCTCGTGGAAAGACGTGAACGTTTTTTCCAGCAACATTTTCTCCGTCACCGTTTCACCACACAACTTCAGGCGTGAGGTGATACAGAAGAGTGCTGAGTTGTACTCTGCTACGGATTTGTAATCCTGTATGCGGAGGTGAGTCCACTCGTACTGCGCACGGGGAGTATAACATCTCTCTGATGCCTGTACCTCTCCTCAAGTACGTCCCACAGCTCGTAAGGATCCTCTACAGTACGATACTCATCCTTCAGGGTCGAGTCTAAATGTTTCCTGATATAGATAATGGCTTTCGCCTTTAGTATATCGGAAAACTTCCTCTGTATGAGGTGCTTCTTTAGAAGCATCCTTGTCGGCTGGGGCAGTACTTGTTGTTGCCTTCTCAGTTGGTGTGAGACTGAACCCATGAGATCACAGATGGAACTTCATGCCAACTCAAGTAGTTCGACCCATCGGTCTTCCGGACCGAAAATTCGACATTCGCAAGTCTGGCCATTGAACAATCTAGCAATATAAAAATAGCATGGATTATTAAGCTGTAAAAACAATTAGACATCCACGCATGTATTTTTACCATTTTCATAAAGAAAATTAACATTCATGCATGCTTTTTATCATTTTCATATCGTGAATTATTAAAGAAAAACTTAACATCCACGCATGCTTTTTAACAGTTGCATAACGTGAATAATTAAAAGAGATTAACATCCACGCATGCATTTTAACAGTTTCATTGTAACATTAACAAAGCATAAAAATAGTTAACATCCACGCATTTAATGTATAAGCAATGAAAATAACTTTGGACTATGGGGATTAGCCAGCCGACACCGAAACGAAAAAGACAGTCCGAAATTACATCAAAAATTGCATGAAAGAATAAATACAACTCGGGAACTTCAGAGAGAAGCCCCTTTCTTCTTTGTGCATACGCCTTCAGCTCCTTTTTGGTGTCCTCCGGTCTTTCTTTTTACATATATTTCCTCACTTACAAATTTCTCTCAAAAAGAAAAAATTGCAGAAAAGAAAAGATGTCGGAAACCTGGCTGATCCCTAAAAACATAGCCTAATCGCACATCCACACAGATAATATATGGAAAATATACAACCACGCAGATAATCATTTCACATGCATGTAAAATAATCTAAATAGTGAGTGACGTGCTAAATTTTTTTTTAAATAACTTTTTACCTTTGATCCATAGTATTAATATTTTATTTTTTCGCTTTAACCCTTATTTTAAAATTTCTTTAATTATTTTGGCTTTTGGGGCCAAAAATAAAAAGAAAAATTGTTGTGTAAATAGGCTAATTTTCAGACTTTTGGGCCATGAAAATAACCCATTAGGGTTAATTGGGCCTCCCCTAAAAAATTGACCCGTTAAGGGCTAGGGTTTCCGAAAAACCCTAGGAGGGGCCCGCGGCGTGCCGCCGCAACGGCTGGCCGCGCAAGGCGCGGCCGCCGTGGCGGCGGCGGGCCCGGCGGCGGGCCGCGGCTGCTGGCCGCGGCTTGAGGCCGCGACACAGGGCCTTGGCTTCAGGCCGCGGCCGCCGCAGCCTATGGCCACGTCGTTTTAGCCGCCGGCGGCGCTTGTGGAGCGCCGCTGTTTCACCCTTCGGGCGTGCTGTGTATGGATCAAGGTTGGGGGGTAAAAAACAAAATTTTCAAGCATTTAGATCTCATTTTTATTGTTTTTAGACATGCGGATCTAAATAAAAATGTGATTTTTACCGTATTTTTTAAACTTTTGATCCTAAAACATGCAGATCTACGGGAAACGCAAGTTTAGATCTAAAAAGTTTTGAAATTTACCTCTAAATTCGACAGGGAAATCTAGACGACGGTTGGTGAAGGATGCCCTTTTCGCTCCCCGTTGAGAAGATTACGATCTTCTTAGACTGAGCGGTTGATGGATCTCCTTCCTCGCGCGTCGCCGCCTTTTCCAACGAGCGTGATCGTGCTGATAACATGTTGTGAAGGGAAAAGTATGGAAATAGGTGTAGGGGGTTAAGAGCCCTCCTACCCTCTTATTTATACCTTTCAATGGTAGGCCGGATACCCAATGGGCCTCATGGGCCTATTCATAACAGTTTTATCGTTTTCTTACTACTATTCCTAGATTAGTACATATAAAGTTATTAGAAAACTATCTCAGTTTTTCTAAACATAATCAAATTATTTCCTCCAACGATTTTATTAGTATCAAAAAATCATCTCAATCTTTATCTTTGAATAAGATTTTAGAAAAATAATCGTATCTTACAATGATTAAGATGTTTAATTTGGGAAAAATAAAGTTCATGATAATCTTTTATTATTTTCAACGTTATAAATAGTATTTTGAGAATACGATGGGACATACCCATCAACGCGTAGCACAACTGGCTAGTGTGCTAGCTTCTAGAACTCTCGAGTTCGAGTCCTACTGGATGCAGATGTGTTAAAAATTGGTGAGGGAGAGCTTTCGCTGTCCTTCGCGTGTCTTACCCGGCTCGAGCCGGATTAGTCGGCGCCCAATGTGGTGTTCGAAACCGTTGGTTAAAAACAAAAAAAAAAGAATACGATGGGACATAAATTTAGGGTTTAAAATTTTTTTAGCTATTTGAAATATAATGTAAAATCTGTGTTGAACTAAAACGATCAAAATTTATACTTTTAAAAACCCAAATCAACCTAAATTATAATGGTCCAACAAGTTTGGTCCAAAAATTTGTCACATTCTAATAACAGCCTCTACCTATAATCAAACAGATCACAGATTCGATTCTAACATATTCTTTTTGGATGATTAGCAACAATCAAATTATGTTATCTTGGATTAATATGTATATATATGGACAAAAAAAGGTTGGGATATCAGGTGTAACTAGTAATTCCTTAAGGGTGTGTTTGGATTGAAAGAAAATGTATGAAAGAAAAGTGAAATGAAAAAGAAAAAGAAAGAAAAGTGAAATGAAAATGAAATGAGATTCTTTCTCATGTTTGGTTGCCAAAGAAAATTTTGAAGAAAGTTCAAAGGAAAATAAGGAAATTTCTTCCATTATGTTATTAATTCAAAACGAAAAAAATTAAGAGGTGTTTTTGCTAAATAATTTAAGATGTGTATTTGCTAACTTTATAAATAATTTGCTTAAAAAATTTAAGAGGTATTTTAGTCTCATAATAAATTAAAAGTTTGTTAGTTGTTCTGAATAATTCAGAAAGTTAGCAAATAAATTACGAATTCTAACAAATAATTTTCTAACCATACAAATATCATGATTCATAAATAATGTGATATTAAATAGTACATAAATAATTTACAAATTATATGAAAACATTGGAAATAATTTGCAAGCTATTAGAAAAATCCGTGCACGAATTTTTCAAGCAAAACACGAAAATTACACGAATTATTCGTGAATTTTTGAACAAGTTCATGAATAAAAATAATTTAAATATTCATGATTTTCAAAAAAAATTCCGAATTATTCACATACTATTTTGAAAATTCGGGAAAAATTTGTAAATTTTGAATAATTTGCGAATTTTAAATAATTCATGTGTAAAATTTTGATAATAATTCGTGATTTTTTGAAAAATTCATTCATAATTTTTTGAAAAGAATTCATGAATTATTCATGAATTCATTAAAAATAGCTACCAATTATATTTGTTAAAAAACACAAATGCATAAATGTGAGAATAGTTAGTTTTGCTTTATTTTCTCTCATTTTCCTTGGGTCAAGAGGAGGAAAAGTTGAAAGAAAAGTTTTACTATTTATTTTCCACTCTTTTCCTTCATTTTCTTTTTCTTTTCACTTTTCTTTTAAGCCAAACAATGGAAAATCATTTTCCTTCTTATTTTCCTTCCTTTTCTTTCCTTTTCCCACTAACCAAACACACCCTAAAGAATATTTAGAAGTTGTTGATAGCCTGAGACAAGCGAAGGAAAAAAAAGGAAGAAAAGGGGAGAAAAATGGTTTGGTGCCAAGGATCTAAGATACAAAAATCTATGCCTGGTAGAGGACTTGGCCAATTAAGACCCCCATGAACCCCAACTCGGTGACTTGAACCTAACGTAGTCGTCAGTTCAAACTTGTTTCGTTTTGTGAAAGGGCCTGTTCTTTTGCTGGAATAGGGAAGAATGGAATAGGGAAAAGTTTGTATTCCAAGGAGAGAGAAAGTGGAGTTTTGTGTTCTTTTGGGTGGAATAGAGTATAGAAAGTGGGGTTTGGAATAGAAAGTGGGGTCCACATGCTATTCTTGTGTTCTTTTGAGATTGAAGAGTTGGAATGAAAAAATGGAAAGAGGATGAGTTGGAGGGGAGAGATAGAGAGAGATAAGAGAGTGTGGCCCACCATTCCTAAGGATTCCATTGTATTCCAAGCAAAAAACTTGGAATACAAAAGTGCTCATCATTACCAAATTGGAATAGCCACGTAGGATTCTATTCCACAGGCAAAAGAACAACCGTTTGGAATACAAACTTGGAATAGAGTGAATAGTGCAGGAATAGTGTCCTTATTCCCATTCCCACTCCTAATCTTGGCAAAAGAACAGGTCCAAAGAGACATCATGCCTACCTTCTAGCTGTTATTTTTTTTATTTTTAATTCTTAAAATAAGAATAGAATTGCTGAGTGCACCATTATACTTTTTTACTTTATTTGGAAAAAAAACATTCAAATCCGTGTACCATTTTTTTTTCCCAAAAAGAGGAAACCAGTACAGTGCACCGCAAGCTCTGCGTTACACTTGGCATTTCTCAATAAGAAAGGGAAAGATACTTTGTTTGCCTTCTTTCAATAATATCCCTCTGTTGATAGACACATGATTTGGGCCTTGATGGCAACATTTTCCGTATCAAACTTTTCTAGATTCGTCTCATCTCTCGCCCTTTGTATGGTACAGACAACTAATTAGAGTTGTGGGGGAATAATCTCTAGTCATCGTACACACGCATCTCTATTTCCAAGTCAAGAATGCGTTGCTCCCCATGGATGCTTGTGGCCATCCTGGCCATGGCGGCGGCGGCAACGGTGATCGAGGCCCACACGAAAACGGACTGCGGGGTGGCGCAGACGGCGTTCGGGATGTGCGTGCCGTACGTGATGGGGGAGGAGGAGGGGGTGTCGTCGGGATGTTGCGCTGCGGTGAGGTCCGTCAAGGAGCTCTCGCCGACGCGGAGGAGGAGGCATGGGATATGCGACTGCCTGAGGACGATGATGGTTCAGGTCGGAAGGATAGATAGCCGCCGGGCGGCGGGGCTGCCGGCCAAGTGCAGGGTCAGGACCAACGTTATTCCGACTAGCCTTGGCTACCGTTGCTTTGGGTACTAATCTCTTCATCCGTCTCTCACATGCACACACTTAACACACAAGCACAACCGCACAAAATACTTCGTGTGGTTGATTGATGGAGTTTGCAAAAGGAAACATACACAGTGAGAAGGGGGGAAATGGAAGGAAGCGATTTCAGTGATTCCTCTGTTTTTACCCCCCAAACCAAACCAAGGAATCTGAAGGACATGATTTTGGGGACACGAGGACATGATTTTGGTGTCACCTTTTGCTGACCGTTGATCTTGTTTGAGATTGATGTGTTGACCATTTGCATCAATTTCAAAGTAAGACCGACGGCTTGTAGGATTGACACCGTAGTATGCGATTGCAGTGTCTGCCCAAGTCTCGCTTCTTTTCTTTGTTATATGAACAGATGCATGTTCATCACTTACGTCTCCTTCTTTCTTTCTTTTCCTGCAGGATTGCATGAGACTTGAGTGCGACCGCATGTGGACACTCGGTAGATAAATAAAGGTGAAGACTACATACACCCCTATGCATAGGGGTGTATGTAATCATTATAGGCCAAAAACGGGAAAAATCAAGGGTTGGAAAGTGTGAATGGCTTGGGATTTGAGATAATTTGCTTTTTTAGCATCTAATGATTACATACACCCCTAAGTATAGAGGTGTATTTAGCAATTCTCTAAATAAAGTGATGTGCACCGTGCAAATTACACGTGTGGAGTTGTCTATGTAAATGTGTATCTGTTTTATTGTCATGATCAATGACTGAATGAGAGTGGGAGAACGAAGATGATGTGGGTATCTTCCTTGCTAATGAAATGTACGCTTATCTTGCTTGCCTGCCAGTGCTGTCACCATTGAAGGAATAGCGCCGTTGTGTTGTGTTGTTCTTTCCTCTTGTTTAGAATCATAAAATTATATTTTCCAAAACGTAATGTTATGAATGAAATAAACATTCCTTCTTTTGCTAATGTGAAGGTCAAAAATTACCGGGACAGTTGTCAAGCTGACGTGGACCCTTCGTGTTGAATCGGAGCCTCGTCATCAGGTTGAATATGACCCTAGGTTGGAAGAATCAGGGTCAGTTGATAGATGTTCGTTGGGATGCGGTACTCGATCGACCCTCGAGCAGCTTGTACGTTGATCGTTCAAGGTTGGGAAGCTCGGTAACGACCCTCGTGGAAGATGGGAACTTGTCGATCTACACCACAAATACACGTTAGTGGGGTCGGATCTGGGTCCCAACCCAAATCCCATCCGATGCTTAAGTTAGTATGGGAACTTGAGGATGAGAGGGAGCTTGGAGAAGCTAAGATCGACCCACGGAGGTTCGTCTCAGATCTGTCGTCGCAAGCTCTTTAGTGGTGGAATTGTAAGCTGAAAGAGTTAAGTCTATGTATTAGATCTCGTACCTTGGGAATTGGAACCCCCTTTACCTTTGTCCTTTCGGGTATTTATAGGCAGCTCCCTAGTGATTGTGTGCAACCGTCACTTATTGATTCGGGCGCGATCTTCTCGGGATTCGAGATAACGGCGATCCATTTAATCGGCCTCATTAACTTCTCCCTGAATATCGGCGGAAGCTTAACGGTCGAACGAGACGTTCGCTAGTCTCGGTAATACTCCGCTTCGAGTGACGGGCTGCTGGATCTTGTATTTTTTTTGTATGCTCGATACTAATTTGAGTGTGAGTGGCTACAAAGTCCGATCAATCGATCATGTTACTATCTTTGTGGTGTACAAGACTCAAAGTCAGCTTCAGCTCTATGTCGGCTTAGGTACCGTAAAGACTACTATATATATGTAAATCTATCCATCCTATATGACTAAAGCCTAACAGCTTAACCCTCCTATTTGGATCATGTCCCGGCCTACTAGTCATCCCATGGTAGTGATGAAAATGGGCTGGGTCCAGACAGAGTGTCTCTTAACCAGGTCCTGGAAAAGCACGGCCCAGACCTAACTCTTCTAGAAAATTGACTTGTGTTAGGGCTTTCATTAAAGCCTCAATTTTTATTCGGACGGGGTTGAGACCGACATTAGCCGCATCCCCATTCTTAGCCCTGTAACTTTTTAAAATGGAACTTCTTTGCGCAACAACTAATTTACTCTGGTGCACAACCAGGGTTCTATTTATTTACAAGTTTGCCATTCAAATTTTCTCACCGATGTAACGACCCGCTCTCAGGGGGCCCGTTACTTATTTGATTTATTCGTAGGTTTGTAATTAATACAACAAGATTAAATGAAAGATAAGAAGTGCAACTAAAAAGGTGCCACTAAAAGAACTCTACCACTGCAGCCTCAGGGACGAACTCTGGCTTTCAGGAGCCTCTATGTCAAACTGTGTGTCGTCTGCGGTGCCACGAAACATGGAACCATAGGTAAGTCACATAATTCTACCAATAGACATAAAGTAGTGCAAAAGTATAGAGCAGTCTATAATAAGCATTTTAAAGACTATCATGCTAGTGCAATAAGTGAAATAAGAGCAGATATGCAGGCAAAGGCATAAAGTAAAGTAGGGGCATGCAAGTGCGACAAGTAAAGTACATTTAGTCGAGCAGGCATGTGGAACAAGTAAAGTAAAGGTGACCGAGCAAGTACAATTAGTAACGCACAAGAGTAACCATGACGAAAGCAATAATGTGATGTCCATGACAATAGCAGTAATAAGAGGTCCATGTTAAGAGAGAGTAATTGTGCATGTCCTAGTTCGTGACTTATAAAGCGAAGTAAAGAAAGCAACCAAGAGTCCATCTCTTGCCACGAGCGCTACCTGGGCGAACCATTCTCTGAGAACTGTGCAATAATCCGTGATCTATGGTGGTTGTCACCGGCTACAGTGATGGGTTGCTAGAACCCGCACGATGACAACAAGACCTGGACTAGTCGCTCCCGCACACTTGCTATTATAAGTTACCCTAAACCCCCAAGTGTCTATGATGTTTATCAAGTACATGTTTATTACGAGATGTTCCACATGATATTCCACAAGATGTACCACTAGATATTTCACACAAGATATTCCATTCGACAATTCATGAGTCATATATATGTCATGTGGCAATTGATACGACTATTTAAACGTGAACAATCATGCAATAAGTGTATCCAAAGTCCATGCATGGTGTTTAAGTGACAAACAACATGACATTCCACATTTACTGTGATAGTTAAACCATAACCACCGATTGTCATGGCCTGTTTAGCCCTATACGGCGACTGACGTGGTAGTCCTCTATACACGATTAAAGGGAGTATGAAGAGTTGATAAGAGGTGATACGGCGTGTATATGGCTAGTGGCAGTCGTGTAATTCCGTGAAAAGTGTAGGGGTATTTTGGTCATTTGGCCATATGGGTGGAAGTGTGTTTAAAGTGGAGGTGGGTGTGCAAAGTAGTGTCATACTTATAAATTTTGAAAGAGTGGGTTAGTGTGTGAAGGGGCCAGTATGAAAAGGGATGGGTTTAGTGACACACCCGTAAATTTTTATAAAGGCTAGGGGCAAAACGGTCATTTGGCCTAAAGCTGCTGTGCGTACACACTAAAGTTGTGTGTGCATAAAGTAATGGCAAACTTGTAAAAACTTTAAACTTGAGGGGTAATTTTGGAAGGGTATTAAGTTCATTTTAGCCTATGCATTCTTATCCTAAGAGAAATCTAGAGAAAGATATTTCTTAGGAAATTTCTACCTCCTTTAATCCTCTTTTCTTTTCTTTTCATTTCTAAATTCCATCTTCATCTCCCCAAGCATAGGCCGAACTCCCTTGCACCTTTTTTTCCCTCCATCAACAATCCAAAACCCTAATTTTTCTTCCAAAAATTCAAGAAAACCCCTAGCTCTTCAAGGAGAAAGAAGGGTGGAAGGAGGAGAAAGAAAAGAGAGAAAGGAAGAGGATTTCTTGAGGTAGGAAACTAATCTTGGTTTGAGAATTTCTATTTAGGGTTATGATGTTGTGATGGTATAATTTGATTGCTCATAACCTTGAATTCATGGATTATATGTGCAATAGAGCAAAAATATGGCATTTTTCCTTTGTTTTGATTAGCTAATAACCCTTCCCTGAAATCCAGATTTCCTATTGTGTGTTTCTCCTTCAGTTTTGATCTCTATAGTTTGATTTACTCCTAAAAAATATGTAGTTATAGATCTTGAAGTTCTACCCAAAATTTATATAAAATTTGTCATATGTTGAGTTCAATAAATAGGAGTAAAAATTCAGTGTTAACAACATGTCTGGAAATCTGTCAAGCTGGACATAGTTTAGAAAAATGAAGCCCATGACCTTCACACTTCTTGGAATTGGCTGATCTTGGTCTTGTTGGAAAGTTAACACGTTTATCTAAAATTTCATCAGAGCGCTTATATGTCGAAATTCTGGCTGCAACATGCTTAAAATTGGCTTTCAATACATGCCTAGAATTCTGTCTGAAAAACAGTCTGGACATGTTGTACCAATTAATTCACTATAAATCACTCAGTCTACATTACTGCATGAAATTTTATGGGTGAACCGAGGACTATTATATTTTCAACTTTCATTCAGTGAGTTTTGTAGAATTCACAAGATAAATAGGTTAAAAGTGTTGTCTGTCTAGCTGTTCTTGCAATTTCGGCATGCTGGATTGTGATGTGTGAAGTTGGAATTGTGTGATAATGTTAATTTTCCACTTCAAAATGCATGAATGATGTTGATGCATGTATGTAAGTTTAGTTATACTAATGGTTACAAAAATTTATGGTATAATCCTCTTCATTTATGCGGCGCTCATTATATGTTTGTTAAAATGCCCAAATGAACTTGAAATTGAACAAACTTGAGAAATGGCCATTATAACGTGTGCGCCATGTAATGCCATTGAGAAATTGTATATGTTCATTGAATATCATGACACATGACATGTCAACTGGGACATTTCGATCTGTCCTAAGGCGAGTGAGCATTCTGGTATGGGGATGTGGGAAGTTTGGGTATAACTTAACCATAATGGGCTGGACTGAGAAGTTGGGAAAAGAGATATGTGATATGTGATATTTATTTCTCACTCGTCTTTACCGGAAGTGGAGGGGACATACGGAGGTTGACTTATTATGTGGAGAGCCTCACTCCTGCCAGGGACGGGGGAGCTGAGAGGCCCGGCGTACAGTGCTCGTGTCTACTGCGTCGTATGCTATGTTCACCCCAAATTTGGGGTGAGGTCCAGGCCCTTATCTTTGGGTGATACTCAGGCTTCCAAAGAGTCACTAATATTTGCTAACTAATGCAACGACCCGGTCCCCGGGATACCGGATAAGTAAGAATCCGTATCGGGTATTACCGAAGAGGCGAGTGTTACGTAGAAAGAAAGAAGAGAAGAGAGTGGGAAGAACACTGCAGGTACTACGCACGTGCTGGGAAGTACAAGTAAAACTCCGTCACAGATAAAAACACTGAGAAAATAACAAAAGTACAATATTCCATTTTATTGATACATGGATACATCCTATACATACACCAATATCTTCATATTCACAACTCTACGTACAAAGGTCCACCCGAAAAGAAACGCCAAAAAGTACAAGTCTCTCATCATACCCCTCACCACCCAATACTACAACTGATCACCAACTCCGAAGCTCCAGCCGCTATCTCCAACCTCCAACTCACATGACCTGAAAGTCAACGGGGACACGTCAACGCGTGACCCAGTAGAAACTCCTAACACTCTAGCAGAACCCAGTTTTAGAACTAGTCTGTCTATCTAGGGAGGGTAGTCTAACAAGTAAGGTTCATGGTGCGTAAAAGTAATCACATTCCAACATGCGAACCTAGTTATGAGAACGTGCAAAAACATGCATATGAAACCATATTATGAAATGCATCTATTGAAAAGAAGCGTAAGAACATGTTACTATGGGACAATAGCATTAAAGTACAAAAAATAAGGAGACATGAGATAACAACATTTATAAATTAAAGACAACTACTATAAGTTGTTGATTCACATATTTGGAACCCGTGTAAACCGTAGAACGCTAAGGAGGCGGACTTCACCCAGGGTGGGTGAAAAAGTGGTACCACAACCAGCGACACGAGCACTGGAGGGGCCTCTCGTAACTCTCCGTACCCGAATGAAACAATGTATGGGAGTGAGACAAACTCGGTTTTTCTGTCGGACAAACGGAGCAAACCATCAATTACCGTCATGATGCATCACGAGTACACCAGCGGCCTCTCCAACCCTTTCAACTCGCCCTTCTGGGAGTGATACAGCGGGTGAGAATTCATATCATATGTCCGCTCCTTAACTCCTAAAGTTTACCCGTTTTCCCCCAAACCCGTGTCACCCTCCTTTAGGAGGACTGATACATTCCTCATTCTCACTCTCAGTTTTCAAGATATTACTTCGTTTGTCAACGAATCATCTAGCGGACTTGAATACCGCTTTAACCAACTTTTAACAATATCATCATCATCATCATCATCATCATCTCAATTAAAGAATTGCATGGAATATCATCACAAACTCATCGTTATGAACATACTAATGTGAAAGCATAAACAAATTGAACTTAAATATTATTGACATAACAAATATTTCATGAACCATCTGCATAACTACATGTATCAAGAGCATGTCATTGAGAACATGATTAGCACAAACAAACTTAACTTCAAACAAAACTACACCATGATAAGTACTAAGCAAAATTAGCAAATGAATCTGTCAAAACCGTTACAGCAGAAAGAATATCACTTTTAGCCTATCTACAGTCAGAATTGGTGTCTGGTCCCTTCACGATAGTTGTAGATATGTGTGTTTTCCTTTCACTGACCAATTTTCATAAGCTCTGTTGACATATGTGATTTATGGTGTATTTTCTCCTAACATGTATAATTTCAGCATTCTGAACCAGAAACTAAGTTCAGTTCAAGTCCATTTTTCTACAAGTTATAGACAGAATTAAAATCTAAAAAAATTATGGGTTGAATATCTTGAAGTCAGCTTTCCAACGGCATCAAGATCATAATATTTTATAAAGTGTGCATGGAGTTCTACTCGTTTTACTGAAAGATGTCAAAACTGTCTAAAAACAGACCAGTTTTAGAAACTGAGTTTTTACCCTAGCTTTCAGTCCGAATTTGCAAAACTTGTAAACGTGAAAGTTATTAAGTACTACAATATGAATAACATATATTTTTTTTCATATTTTTCTTTCATCTACGTTGGGAGATATTCTCAGTTTAACAGAGAATAAAAATACTGGAATTTCAGAACAGTTTTGATTGAAACACCAGTTTGCATATCCAAATTTTTATAAAATCATACGGCTAGAATTTGGAAACATTATCTAAATGAAAGTTGTTCATAACAATGAGATACCCAACATATAAAATTTCCAAAGCATTCACATTAGCCAATTAACCCCAGCACTTAGTCAAAGTTTCAGTTTTTCTAGATCAAATTTCAGCATGAATAACAATGGTGTTTCATGAAAGTTAATTCAATTCTTCTTGTCCTAAAACTAAATTCTACCTAGGTGAAAGGAATTTCTACCTTGCAAAAGTCCTCCAAAATATTTCTTTGGCCCTTCTTAGTCCTTGATGGAGAGCCACATATCCTCCTTCTCCAAGCTCCAATTGATCTCCAAAAAGTAGGGTTTTGGGGCTAATTTGGACTAATTTTAGATGTTGGAATGATGAGGGGTCATTGGTGGTGGAAGGGGAGGAGTAATTGGTGGTGATGGAGGAGGAAGGGGTGGTGCAAGAGGGGAGAAAGGGGAGGAGGAATTTTGACCAGAATTTTGGGGGGTGAGGGAGAGAAAAATGAGGGTTTTCTTGAATTTTTTTGTATTTTGTTTTCCATGCCTAGTTTTTAGGAATCCCTAAAATACTCTCCACCATCCATTTAGTCAAGATTTTTGCCATGTGTTCTCTAATTAACTAACAATATGACACATAATAGGATGTGTTGTCATGGTAAGAAAAATGTGTATTTTGTATTTTAAGAAATTAAAAATACATGAAGAAATACTTCATACACTCCAAATACATGTATTTCTCCAAATACTCTCATATACTAAATTCAAGTAATGAGTTTAAAATATTTTAAAATAAATTCCTACACCAAAATAATTAAAGAAAAATACGGGCATACTCCCCAAAAATCATACACACTTATCTACGCCCAAAAATACCCACATATATACGTATATAGGGATACGGGGTATTACATTCTACCCACCTTAAAAACAAAGTCCGCCCTCGGACTTTTCATGGTAAGGGTCTGACCTGAGATTAAATAGTAGAAGGGTCTCCCTACCCACGACATACAAACAACGCTATATGTATATACAATACACTCATGTATACATGCAATATATCGTAGATTATACACATATATATGGACATTCTTATCCAAGAATATAGGTATACACACAGACAAATCATCATAACACCTACATAGTACTATACATTCCATATTCATCCATGTACTCACAAATATATCTATATTGCATGATAACACTCACATATATATACAGACTAATATGTACACACATGCTAGTACACCTATACACATGGACACATGTATCAATGTCGTACATAGCAATAAGTAGAAATGTGTATGGATACACCCAATGCATTAATATACACACCAATATTTATACCCTTAGTATACACACTATATATACACTCACATATAGATACACACAAATACATGTCCAAAGACATATGCTATATCATGGATACATATAGATATATCTAAATACATACACCTTTATATGTAATCACACACTCCTTGTATTTGTAGAATCTACATACATGCATGTTCACATGATATTTAAACACACCCTACTCATAAGTCACAAAGCTGGCATACTTACACATACACATACCTATGGGTATACCTAGATACATCAGAGTATAATTCAAGTATACATCCATATGTATTCATATCCAATATTTACTCACATAAGTGTAATTTATCCACCTATTCACGGTACAAATATACTTACATACAAGCCGTCCGCATAACATATATTCAATGCAGTATATATACACACACAACACTATGTATAAATAATAGCATAAGGATCTTATCAATACAGTATATGTATCTATATACACACACACTTGTACAAACAAGACATGTACATATATAATTCTCATTCACTTGTTACACTCACATATCATCACATAATATACAAGTACACACCAATATTGTATAACTTGGCATACCTACTTATGCATATCTATACACACCATTTAGTAAGCCAATATATTTCACACACTACTTATGACACGCCTCCAATAGTATCTATACTCATATATACATATCTCATTATATCAATTTACACCACCACATTCCTAGTATACATACACACACACGTCATCACATAGATTCTCATATAACAATACCAATACACACAGATATTCACATAATGATATATCTATCCAACATCGGTGTAAGCATATCCGCTTACAGTCAGACAGCCAACCATATACATATTTCATATATGTATCAAACACACAACTCTAGTACACCTAGGGCATGCCCATCCGCACATTGATTTACACAATCATCATGTACCTATACACCACATATTACCAATACATACGGTATACCATATCTATACATCGCCTAGAGCTCAATCAACTATATATGTCCATGATACACACTTCTTATAGGTTACCATATGTTAACATATATATGTATGCACCTCTATACTCAGACATACAATCATGTACGTCTCCTAGTACCCATTCAACATTCACAGATGTATCATTGTACAAGATTTAGCATATCAATATCAATACACATAGATAACCATACAAAATTATATTCATCTATATACAGGCGTAAGCGTGCCAGCTTACAACCATATATATAACTATATACATATCACGTATATCACCACATATGCATATACAACATAATAGACACCCATAATATACTCACATTTCGAGAGTATGCCAGCTCATACATGAGTGGGACACATGGATCCCTGGATCCACACATACATGGGTGTATACACTACACTTTATATATATATACACACACTTACGACATACATCTCAACCAATACAATCACTCTATTGCACCTACCTCTTAAAGTGCAACCACTTACGAACACGTGTACTTATAATTTCACATACCAACATATAGCCACACCAGTAGCTAAGGTAGTAGCATATACATATAATCATTCCATGTATACCATCATACACTCTATACATTCAAATATACTTCCAGTTAGACTTACCAACAAACATCCATATACTAACACATATACCATAAATTTATTTACACGCCATTACATATTCACACAGATACTCCGCATATCTATACACTTTTCCATTAGACACCCATATACAAATATATCTTCTAACCTCACATAAATGCATCATACTTTAGTATCTATACATACAGCTCTATATACATCCATATAGTCATACATATACACCTCCAAATATAATCGAAGTATAGATTACCATATAGGTAATACATAACACTGTATTGCACAGATAATATGTCTTACACATAATTTCACTCATCAAATACTACATTCACCTCAATCCATACAAACAACATTACTATACACACACCTATACTATTTATTACAAGAATACACATAAGTAGTTATACACGTATCTATAGTGTATCTTATTTACAGATATAGCTATAGACATATAATCTATAGAATTACACGCGAAGACATTACAATACTTTTATATCCATGCAAACACATACACACCCGTACATATATGTATATATACAAACAACTACTCTTGCTTAAACTCAGGGAGCTCTTCACATTGGGTTCCTAATACCAGGGTTTTACCCTAAGGCTGATCACGTACCCACCTTAGAATACATCTACCCATATGGAGCATTACCCGTACTATCCTTACGCACGGCGCAGTGCGGAGACCTGCATGGGCCACCACCTGCAACGACCCGGTCCCCGGGATACCGGATAAGTAAGAATCCGTATCAGGTATTACCGAAGAGGCGAGTGTTACGTAGAAAGAAAGAAAAGAAGAGAGTGGGAAGAACACTGCAGGTATTACGCACGTGCTGGGAAGTACAAGTAAAACTCCGTCACAGATAAAAACACTGAGAAAATAACAAAAGTACAATATTCCATTTTATTGATACATGGATACATCTTATACATACACCAATATCTTCATATTCACAACTCTAAGTACAACGGTCCACCTGAAAAGAAACGCCAAAAAGTACAAGTCTCTCATCATACCCCTCACCACCCAATACTACAACTGATCACCAACTCCGAAGCTCCAGCCGCTATCTCCAACCTCCAACTCACATGACCTGAAAGTCAACGGGGACACGTCAACGCGTGACCCAGTAGAAACTCCTAACACTCTAGCAGAACCCAGTTTTAGAACTAGTCTGTCTATCTAGGGAGGGTAGTCTAACAAGTAAGGTTCATGGTGCGTAAAAGTAATCACATTCCAACATGCGAACCTAGTTATGAGAACGTGCAAAAACATGCATATGAAACCATATTATGAAATGCATCTATTGAAAAGAAGCTTAAGAACATGTTACCATGGGACAATAGCATTAAAGTACAAAAAATAAGGAGACATGAGATAACAACATTTATAAATTAAAGACAACTACTATAAGTTGTTGATTCACATATTTGGAACCCGTGTAAACCGTAGAACGCTAAGGAGGCGGACTTCACCCAGGGTGGGTGAAAAAGTGGTACCACAACCAGCGACACGAGCACGGGAGGGGCCACTCGTAACTCTCCGTACCCGAACGGAACAAGGTATGGGAGTGAGACAAACTCGGTTTTTCTGTCGGACAAACGGAGCAAACCATCAATTACCGTCATGATGCATCACGAGTACACCAGCGGCCTCTCCAACCCTTTCAACTCGCCCTTCTGGGAGTGATACAGCGGGTGAGAATTCATATCATATGTCCGCTCCTTAACTCCTAAAGTTTACCCGTTTTCCCCCAAACCCGTGTCACCCTCCTATAGGAGGACCGGTACATTCCTCATTCTCACTCTCAGTTTTCAAGATAGTACTTCGTTTGTCAACGAATCATCTAGCGGACTTGAATACCGCTTTAACCAACTTTTAACAATATCATCATCATCATCATCATCATCATCATCATCATCATCTCAATTAAAGAATTGCATGGAATATCATCACAAACTCATCGTTATGAACATACTAATGTGAAAGCATAAACAAATTGAACTTAAATAGTATTAACATAACGAATATTTCATGAACCATCTGCATAACTACATGTATCAAGAGCATGTCATTGAGAACATGATTAGCACAAACAAACTTAACTTCAAACAAAACTACACCATGATAAGTACTATGCAAAATTAGCATATGAATCTGTCAAAACCGTTACAGCAGAAAGAATATCACTTTTAGCCTATCTACAGTCAGAATTGGTGTCTGGTCCCTTCACGAAAGTTGTAGATATGGGTGTTTTCCTTTCACTGACCAATTTTCATAAGCTCTGTTGACATATGTGATTTATGGTGTATTTTCTCCTAACATGTATAATTTCAGCATTCTAAACCAGAAACTGAGTTCAGTTCAAGTCCATTTTTCTACAAGTTACAGACAGAATTAAAATCTAAAAAAATTATAGGTTGAATATCTTGAAGTCAGCTTTCCAACGGCATCAAGATCATAATATTTTATAAAGTGTGCATGGAGTTCTACTCGTTTTACTGAAAGGTGTCAAAACTGTCTAAAAACAGACCAGTTTTAGAAACTGAGTTTTTACCCTAGCTTTCAGTCAGAATTTGCAAAACTTGTAAACGTGAAAGTTATTAATGACTACAATATGAATAACATATATTTTTTTCATATTTTTCTTTCATCTACGTTGGGAGATATTCTCAGTTTAACAGAGAATAAAAATACTGGAATTTCAGAACAGTTTTGATTGAAACACCAGTTTGCATATCCAAATTTTTATAAAATCATACGGCTAGAATTTGGAAAAATGATCTAAATGAAAATTGTTCATAACAATGAGATACCAAACATATAAAATTTTCAAAGCATTCCCATTAACCAATTAACCCCAGCACTTAGTCAAAGTTTCAGTTTTTCTAGATCAAATTTCAGCATGAAGAACAAAGGTGTTTCATGAAAGTTAATTCAATTCTCCTTGTCCTAAAACTAAATTCTACCTAGGTGAAAGGAATTTCTACCTTGCAAAAGTCCTCCAAAATATTTCTTTGGCCCTTCTTAGTCCTTGATGGAGAGCCACATATCCTCCTTCTCCAAGCTCCAATTGATCTCCAAAAAGTAGGGTTTTGGGGCTAATTTGGGCTAATTTTAGATGTTGGAATGATGAGGGGTCATTGGTGGTGGAAGTGGAGGAGTAATTGGTGGTGATAGAGGAGGAAGGGGTGGTGCAAGAAGGGAGAAAGGGGAGGAGGAATTTTGACCTGAATTTTGGGGGGTGAGGGAGAGAAAAATGAGGGTTTTCTTGAATTTTTTTTGTATTTTGTTTTCCATGCCTAGTTTTTAGGAATCCCTAAAATACTCTCCACCATCCATTTAGTCAAGATTTTTTCCATGTGTTCTCTAATTAACTAACAATATGACACATAATAGGATGTGTTGTCATGGTAAGAAAAATGTGTATTTTGTATTTTAAGAAATTAAAAATACATGAAGAAATACTTCATACACTCCAAATACATGTATTTCTCCAAATACTCTCATATACTAAATTCAAGTAATGAGTTTAAAATATTTTAAAATAAATTCCTACACCAAAATAATTAAAGAAAAATACGAGCATACTCCCCAAAACTCATACGCACTTATCTACGCCCAAAAATACCTACATATATACGTATATAGGGATACGGGGTATTACAACTAATAAACTTTATATGCGTTGTTGTCGGACGTTTGTGTGATGCGCTTTTCACTTTGGTTGCTTGTGCTCTTATTGCCTTTACACTCATAACCCTAAATGAGTTCCCCTACCCTGGTCAGTTTCCTACTGGACACGTTTTGACGTGCTCATTTTACTTTTCAGGTCTTGAACAGGTGACCCCATAGCAGAATCTCCCTCAGGAGATTACCCATGTGTGAGCTGACACCTTGAGGACACTACTCTTGTGGGATTTGTCTTGTAGTGTGAGTTGGGTCATGTAGTGAGCGTGTTGTCTTTGTAGCTGTGTTATATGTTGGTGGCTTATAGCACTTCTCATGTATGTACTTAAGTCCGTTCATTGTGTATTTGATGATGGTGTGGTACGCTCTTTGGTTATGTGGTTCTGTGGATATGTATTCTCTGTGATGGCAGTATGTGTTGCTTCTTTCTTTTATATGTCTGTGATGTATGATCCCAACATTCGCAGTGACCTGCTTATTGTGTTTCTCTATTCACGCTTGGTGTAATACCGCGGCTTGTCAAGCTCTATCCTCCCTTCCCGTGGTTTGTGTTGCCATATAAAATATTTGTGGGAATGGGGCGTGACACTGATTGACTTTCTTATTGAAAAACCAGATAATTAAGGATAAAGACAAGTTCAACAAAGATGTTGATTCCATGCTTCGAGCATGTGGTATTTCAATTAGTACACAGTTTACCCAAGTAAAAGATCGTGTACGACAACCATCTAAGTTGAAAGTTAGCAATGTCGTATGTTCAAGTCAAAATCTCTCTGTAGTTGATTCATTTCCTATTTAGTTAGGTCTTTAGTATCTGTTCAGGTCAATAACTGTTCCGAGGCTATATGTCATGTCCTAAGTTCATACGAGTACACTATCTAAATTTCTAAAGTTAGAATTCATTGTGACTTACATTATCGAGAACGTTAGAGCTTCCAAGGGAGCTGGTGCATGAAAATCGATACATGCAAACCCAAGAAACAATTGGTTAAAGAACACACTATTTTCTATCTATTTAACTTGATTGTTTTGATTTTATAATCGATTGAAACAATGTCGAAAAGCGTTTCAAATTTTTATATAGGCTAGATATGATGAATACGATTTTACTTAAGGAGGAAATACTTTTCTGAAGCTTCTGTTAATTTTTATAATTTTTAAAAACTCAAAATGGGTTTTAAAACTAATTTTAATTAGTTAACGCAATTATTCAATAATTTATTCTGGATAAAATACATATCAGAATGTTTCAAGTGAGCTGTCAAAAAAACCGTCTCGAAGAGTATTACAACATATAATTTTTCCACATATCAGTTTACGTGAAAATAACAAGTTATGTATTTTTAAAAGATAAAAACGTACTTAAGTTTTAGGCTTAAAATTTATCCTGGAAAAACTACTCGTTTGATTGAGATGAAACCAGCGCCATTGTGTCCAAAAAGTCATTTCTGACTTTCTGGAGCTGGTCTTGTAATTTTCTGACCTCTATATTGTTATTTATCAATTTGTTTATCAAAACCCCATATTTAATAATTGTAGAAATATGTTTATACGCTTATTATACTAAAACATTGTAAACATACGTATTTAAAATACGTTTTATAATTAACGTACCCGTCTCTTCTTCGTGCATGGGCTGAAGGCGGGAGTCGGCGTTTCTCGTCGACGACGACGGCGAAGCGGCAGCGGGGCGGCGACGGCGACAGCAGCATCGGAGGTCGCACCGACATCGTCGAGGTGACGAGTGGAAGCGGTGTGCCTTCGGCGAGCGACGTTGCTCGACGACGTAAGTAGGCGGAGCGGGGAGCTTCGTCGGAGCTTCGTGTACGGCGGTGGGCTTCTGGAGGTAGGAGGACGGCGGCGGCGGCTCAGCGAGGCGGAGGAGCAGAGGGGTGGTGACTTGAGGGCTTCTTCGGCGATGATGGGTGGTAGAGGCGAGGTGTTATGGAGGACATCGTAGCTGTGAGATGCAGGGGCTTTGGGCGGAGCTGGAGGCGCTCGAAGTGATGGCGGAAGTGAAGGGTTTTCTGGGACCCTTAGGACACAAAAATTCTATTCCCGTCCTAAGTTGGACGGAACATAGACAGAAAAAGAATTTGCAGCGGAAAATAAAACTAGTTAATCTAATTAACATGCAGTTAAAATAATTTTAACTTAGCCCTTAGGTTCAAAACCCTTAGCCAAGATCTATGCCGACTTGGGATGGATCTGACCATCCCAAGAAGGATCTAACCTACTGCGATTAAATTAAACTAATGCTAATAAACACATACCCGGAATCTCAACCCTGGAGCAGGCGAGATGTTCTGCACCGTCTTCCGAGCTGCTCCCGTCCCACGCCGAGCCGCTCCTCGAACCGCTCCCCGAACCGTTCCCCGAACCGGTCCTCGAACCGCTCCGTATCCGGAGGCAATCAATCCCGTGTCGCCGAGCCAACCACGCGTCGAAGAAATTTTCATGCGAGTGAAACCTCCGCCAAGATTTCGGATCTGAATCCGAACTCCTTTGCGTCTTTGCTAGATCCCTCAAGAGTAAGGCAGAAATATAGGGAGAGGGAGAAATATTAATTTAAGCCTAGATCCGAGCGTGCTCCAACATTTACGAGAGCCGCTTAGATCTAGAGCTTGGGACGAGTTTGGAGGAAGGGGGAGGCCCCTATTTATATAGGCGGTGGACTCTCCCCTTTTCCGCACAACCGATGTGGGACTAATAAGTTAGAGTTAATTAAATCAAGTTAGTTTGCCCTTCACAAAGTGCAAACTTTCTTGAATTTTAACTCCCTCACCGTTGAGCTTCATGATTGATACAACCTATCAATACGAAGGGTGTTCAACGGTGAATGTGTAGGAAAAACGGTTTGTCAATCCGACGTCGTTTGACCCCTCAAACGAAGTGCCAAAGTATGCCAAAACCCCACCCTTTCGCAAACAAGCCAGCCGCCACACTTTGAGGCACGAAGACCTAGGTGCCTGGGGCCCGCTGTGGGCCCTACGCCTGCTGGCCACCAGCTTGTGCTACGCGTCCATCGCACGAGCACTCAGCCGTCCGCACATGCGGGCGGTTGTTTGGAGAATTCACTCGGCCCTTTGGGCCAAGTGCATGGCAAATTTAATTGCCCACAAAGGGCGCTTCTCAATTGCCAGGCAATTTAAATGCCTCAATGGCATTTCGAATTAAATGCCCCACAAGGGCATTTCTAATTTTAATGCACGCAAGGGCATTCAAAATGCCTACAGATGCATTCAAAAACAAATGCCCCCAATGGCATTAAAATTCCCATTTTTGATTTGATGGGGTGTGGTCAATTGTGTATACTTTGTTTTCTTCTTAGGAGTGGGTGGATGAATTGCTTGCTTATGTTGAGAATGAAAAAGAGAGCGTTAATATAAGTGAATGGTTTTCCTAATTAAATTGAGTAGCCGGTACCCCACGAAACATTGGAAAAGACGTCAAAAATGAGATTTAGGAGATCATTCCATCCCGTTGCCTATATAGCGTTATCGCGTATATGCAAAGGGGGCGGTGTTTGTATTTCATAGCGTTATCGCGTGAATGCAAAATATAAACATCCAAAAAAAAAGAATACAAAAAAGAAGGAAAAGAAAAGAAAGAAAAATAAATGAATAAATAAAAGAATAAGCAACATGAGTGATGTAATTTCATCTCCTACCACTTAGAGGAATTTCTGTTGTGTTGGCCATTTCCATGAAAGTTAGAAATGTTGCCATTTGTGATATATCCCAAAGAATGTGATACGATGCTTATTTCCTTACTTTTCTTTGAATTGGATTGAGGAGAGTGTCATTTGTTATTTACTTTCATACATTGTGTATATTGGCTTTGGAATCAAGTGGAAATACCATTTTGTGTATGCCATGATGATATCGTAAAGTTGGTGCATGTTTTCAATTTAATCCGAATTTATCGTATATTTTGCTAGGGACTAGTAAAAAGCTAGTTGAGGGTGTGATTCGGGATATAAATTACATATTTTTCCTCCATTTCTGGGCATTTTATGCGTATATCATGTTAATTTTGGCTTGATACGGGCGTATTTGTGATATCGTGAATTATTAAAGCCTATCTCTATTTTATACATAAAATGTGGTTTTTGTGGACTAATATTTTCTCTCCTTATTTTTTTCAGGTACTCTTGATATTTTTCTGGATTTTTTGGAATTTTTCCAGAATTTTCTGGAGCTAGGAGCTATTTTTGGGGAATTTTTGGAGCATAGAAGGCTATTCTAGAAATTTTAAAACAAAAAATAAAAAAAAATTAAAACCCCAAAAGGCCCGCTGGCCGGCCCATTTCTGCGGCCCGCTCTTTGAGCGGGCTGATGTGTCGTTGATGTTTATTAAAAAAGCGAATGAAGCGCTGGGAGGGCTGGCACGCGCTGCGTGCGTGCCCGCGCCCAAGAGCGCCCGACCCGCAATGTTTTAAATGGGACATGTGCGTTATTTGGGGGCTGGTTCGTTTTTTGAGTCTCTTCGGCCAGTTCTGTTTTTTTGGAGATTTTAGGGTTTTGGGGGTCTCTCTTCTTCTCCAAAAGGCTAGAGTTAGGGTTGGAGGCCATTGGAGCTTGGTGAAGCTTGGAGGAGGAGCAAATTGGTAGAGGAAAGGCTTCATTTAGGGTGACAGCTTGGGTGATACCTTTCTTGCCCTTTTGTAATTTGATATCTCACTTTTGTATTGAACTTGGATGAAGCTTTTGTATAAGATTCTCATCTTGTTTAGTATGATTGGGTAGTGTTAATTTGATTTGGTTGTGATTCATTGTGGTTGGTTGCCAATTTTAGTTCTAATTTAATCTTGCCTATTATCTTGCTAATCTTGGATGAATTGTTAGGGCACACTTTAATTGGTTAAGTCCCAAAAGGGCATAATTTTAGAAAAGTCCATATTCATATATTGATTAGTGCTATGACGATGCATCCATGCCTATTGCTAATTTTTGTATTCATGAATACTAAATATTCCGATTGAGTGTCTTTAGCCGGATGATCAATTGAGTTATATGCAGGTAATTAGAGCTTGATTAACACCAATCTTAGTGAACCCACAACCCATGCTTTCTCTCCTAGCTATCCTAACTCCCCATTTGGCTCTCTAAACCTACCCATTTAGGTTAGGAGGTTGAATCACCACACTTTTTTTCCATTTCCATCCACTTAATGAGTTGGTTGTATCACGCTTTATTTTTCTTTATCGGTCAAACTTGCGAATGTAGAACAACTTGTCCCTGTAATCCGACCCGATACTCACCGGTTATTTTTTATTGCATTGACGCTACTACGCTTGGGAGTGGAAGGCGTGCATTTGTGTGTCCTCCGGTTCAATCAATGACCTGGAATCTCAAACACCGCCTTCTTCCACCGACAGTCGATCGTAGCAAAGAAACTTCACAGCCAATACATCCCAAGAACGGCATCATAATTGGTGATGTCATAGACGATAAAATCAGCATATAGCTCGTGTCCACAGATAACCAAGGGACAGGATCGGCAACCAAGATGCACTGAGATTACACCATTCCCCGTAATGATATCCCAACTCTTGGAAAGAGGGAAAATCATCAGAGAATGCTTGTCCACGAAACTCCGAGATAAGATGCACATAGATGCACCAGAGTCCAAGAGAACTCGAGCAGGAAAAGCACAAAAAAGGATAACTCCTAACAAACAAGCTAGCAAATCAAAATCTATTCTAGCAAAACAAGATCTAATCTAACATGCAAGATCAACTAATGAAAATTAAAGACTAGTCTGAGGATTACCTGTAATAACTCCATCCTAGCCTCTGCCTCTACTGTAGTCATCGTGAAAGCTTGCTTCCTAGGCTGAGCTACCTGCTGGAAAGCCTGCTTCTGAGATATAAGAGGTGTTCCACGTCAGGCAGCTACTGGTGCTCTCTGCTGCTGATTAGCACACTGGCAATGCTTCAATGTATGCGTAGCGTTGCCACAAAATAAGCACTGGCCCAGCAACATCCTGCACTGCTCCTTCGTATGTCCAGCTTTGTCGCAGTGATAGCACACCTTCTTACTAGGGCCACACGGCCTCTTAAACTGTGCAAACTAATTAGCCTTAATCACAGACCTAACCACAGCTCTAGCCTGCTCCATAGGCATCTTTCCTCCTCCTGAAAACTGCACCTTCTTCTGATTAGCAATCAATTCCTGCCTCTTGGCAGCTATAAGCAACCTTCGATACGAGTCCAAGTCCAAAGAAGACATCGAACTCTGCAGATCCAAGGAAAGACCCTGTAGGAATCGCTGAGCTCGATCCTCGGGGGTCCGCACCAAATTCGGAGCAAAGCGGCACAACCTGGTGAACTCCTGGTGGTACTGGTCCATCGTCAGACTTCCTTGCTTCAAGTTAATGAACTGCTGCATCAACTTCCTCCTGGCAGCTCGAGGGAAGAACTCCTCGTCAAATCTAGCTTTCCCAAGGGATAGGCCTCATTAGCATCTCTTCCATAGCATCCCACCAACTACGGGCATTGTCCTTTAGCTGCTTCTTCACCAACTCGATCCATCCAGCCGGGTCATTCTTCGAAAGTAGCAGGTTGTCCTCAGTGTTCCTCATCCATTCTTCAGCAGCCAAAGGTCCTTCTGATCTAGTGAAGTACGTCGGGCCCAGCTCTCGAAACTGCTTCATTCCAGGCTCGAAGCGAGGGCCATTCTGAAGCATGCCCTACTGTACTTGCATCATGTAACGGCCTGTTTTCTTCAACACAACTATTTGCGTGTTTAACCTATTTCCAAATTTTTTTAACTATTTTAGAATGGTTTGTTAGGATTTTCACTGATTTCAAAAATTTCTTATGAAAATATTTTGATGTACAAGAGTAGTTATGGAGTATTTTAGTAAGATCGGATTTATCAAATATCTCTAAAAGATCTGATAAAAATTCATTTCCAGATATTGTAGTTTTGGCTCAATGAATTTATTTTCTATTCAAATATCTTCAAAACATTTTCAAACTTCTGCAGTGGCATCCTATGATCATTTAGGGCTCCTCACATTAATTTCGTAATTTTCTGATATCATTTCGGCGTAGAACCCGCAAACCCGCTTTCTAAACGTTTTGGCCAAAAACTAATATTTGCGTAACTCAAACCCTGAAACGGTCTTCGTATTCGTGATCCTCGCGACGATACGATCCCGTGGGTATGTTTTCGTAATTTTTCGAACACGTTTACTAGTAGGGACAAAATCGTAATTTCGTGTATGTGTCTTACTAATTACTTTTGGGGTCTAACTATTATTATTACCCCTAATTAACTATTAATTACCCTACCTAATCCCGTTACCACCTAACCCGCAACTACCCTCATTCCCAGCTAACTCTCTCTCTCTCTCACAGCTAAATTTCTCAAACCATATAAATTAAACCCCTAACTCAATCACACCCCATGCTCTCGACTTCACCTCTCTCCCCTCTGCATTCTTTTAGACCCAAGCAACCCCCCTACAGTATCACTCTCCCTCTCTCTTTCGTGTAAACCCAACCCAGGCCTCTCGTTATCTCCCTCTCACTTCCCTTCCCCTCTCGTTCATGCTCGAAACCACGCTCACCCTCGTACGGCTCCACCACCTCCGTCGGCGGCCTGCCACGACATCCCACAGCCCCGGAGCACTGCTCGCCGTCGCTCCGCCTTACTCATCGCAGCACCGACGCCACGAAGCCCGGAGAGCCGCCGCTGCGAGCTCCTCCTTTCGCCACCAAGCACCGCTCCGCCTCCGCTCTCGAAGCACAGCGTCGGAGCCCGCACCCCCGCCAACGCCGTACCTGTGATCGCCGCTCGCCTCCGAGCTCACCGCCGACGAGCCCTTGCTTCACCGCCGTAAGCTTCTCCTCCGATCGTCACCGTTAGCAGAGCTCGTCGCCCCTCCCCTCCGCCTCCCGCCGTCAACCGCCGCTTCCGACGCCGTCGTCCGCACTCCGCCTTCGCACAAAGATCACCACCGCCGCCGTCGACTTACGAGAGCCCCCACCCCCCGTCGACGTGAGGACGAAGCGAAGAACAGCAGTAAACACGCGGTGGCACAACCGTAAATATGAGAATATTTCGTAATTTCGTTTTTAATTAATTAATTAATAGGGTTTTATGGTTTTTAATCTATAACTAAATATATAAGCCCCAGAAAAATGTGAGACTAGCTTCAGAAAATCAGAAATAATATTCTGGACACACTGGCGCTAGTTAATCTTAATCAGACGCTTAGTTTTTCCAGAATAATTTTTAACCTGAAAAGTTAAATATGTGATTTTCCTTTAAAAATCTGTAACATGTTATTTTCACGTACAATAATATGTGAGAAAAATATATGTGATAATACTCTTTGTGACGGTCATTTGGACAGCTCATTCGCCACTTTCCGATGCAGATTGCACCCAGAATAAATTATTGAATAAATACGTTACTAATTGAAAAATAGTTTTTAAAGTGTTTTTGAGCTTTTAAAAATTATGAAAATTACCATAAACTTCCGAAAAATATTCTCTCTTATAGTAAAATTATTTTCAATATATCTAGCCTATAGAAAAATTTAGAACGCTTTTCGACAATGTTTCAACAAGTTTTAAAAATCAGGACGATCAAATTATCTAAATAGAAATGTAGCGTTCCTTAACCAAGTATTTTTGTGATTGCAGGTACCAATCCTCGTGCACCAGCTCTTCTAGCTCGAATCTCGTCTTGCCACGACGAGCTCGATAAAGTAAGTCACGACATATTCTAAACTTAGAAAACTAGTCTACTGTGCGTGTATGAACTTGTGACACTTCACCTATAGCCTCGAACGGCTATTTGACTTGAACCAAACTAGAGAACTAATATGAAAGTAATCAACTAAAGATTACTTTTCCAACTTTTAACTTTGGTGGTTGTAGCACGCAACTACCAACTTGGGTAAATTGTGTGTTAAACCACATTACCACGTGCTCGAAGCACGGAAGTGACAGTTTTTGGTGTTGGACTCGTCTTTATCCTACTTTCTGGTTTTCAATGAGAAAGTCAACCAGTTGACTTGGTTGACTAAGCAACATGTGGAATATCGTATGGAACATCATGTGGAACATCATGTGAAACAATCCTGTAAAG
This sequence comes from Scilla litardierei, assembly GCA_030789695.1. Lineage (NCBI taxonomy): Eukaryota > Viridiplantae > Streptophyta > Magnoliopsida > Asparagales > Asparagaceae > Scilla > Scilla litardierei. Next base: position 39,782,324 of record CM061135.1, read on the forward strand.
AACTTGCACTGGACACATCACTGGGGTATTGGGGTAACTCATAGTTAGAGAGAGTACGGGAGTGACTAGAGTTCGATCTTCCTGTCCAGCTGCCTGAGTTTTGGCATATCGTCCTGCTGCCTGAGTTTCGGCTAAAAAAAGTAACATGTCATGCTGCCTGGGTTTCGGCATTCGTCTGGGTAGCACCCAGGCAAGAGATGGACTGAACGGTCACATATTATACTCTCCTACTTGAGTCACGTAGTTTTAGTGTAGCTTGCACAGTTACTTTCTTTATAGTACTTGCACTTTACTTTCTTTACCAGTACAGTCACTATACTTTTACTTGTCGTACTTTTAGCTACAGCAGTAGCCTATTACACCTACACTTTACTTTCTACACTTGTACAGACACCGTACTTTACTTTCAATTTGGTCTGCTTATACGTAGTTACCTTTGTCATACTTGTACAGTACCTCTTTTTCTTTATTTAGAATTGTTGTGACTTACCTACGGTTTCATCTCTGTGGCACCGCAGACAACGTACATGTGGAGGCAGATGCTCTTGAGTTGATAGCGCCAAAGTTCGACCCTGAGACCACAGCTTTCAGAGTTATTTTCGCTATGTACTTTCTTTTCTTTCATGTATCATTGTTGGAATATTTGTACAGGATGGATCGTAATAATGGACACTATTTGGGTATTTTTGTACATCTCTGCATCGTGGCTATTTTGGTTTCACTGGTTAACTGCAGGACCTGCGCAAATATCAAATAAGTAACGGGCCCCCGATAGCGGGTCGTTACAAGTTTGGTGGCCCACGCAGGTCCTCGCTAACTACCTCGTGAACAATATAGCAAGACCAGGAGGTACAAAATACTCAAATGAACTCTCGAGTACTTGTTGTCTCGAGTGTTCACCTGTATTGGATATACGGGTGAAGCGTCCTTATTACCATCTTTATTAGGTTTTCCTTGATCCTCATCACTTCCTTTGAACTCTTAACCCTTGCTTAGGAACTCGTATTCCATTCTTGGTTATACCTTCCCTAGTAACTTCTTTTGCTAGCAGTTATAGTTATTTTCCATAGGTTGAACTATCTACCCACTTCATCACCTTTCCTTCAGTTGATGATGGCACACATATAAATGATAGGCTTCCTTCAATGGACCATGATCCGGTCAATGTGCTTGGCTAAGTTCGTTGGATCAACCTAGCTAGACTAGGTGTAAGTGATCCTGGCTTAGTCACTTCCCTGGCCGTGTCCGCTGGATCGCAATGACGTGAATCATGATTATGTAATGTCATCGATCTTCATCACTATCACCCTTTCTTTAGTAAGTGATGGCCTTCTAATCATTCTACTAATTCTTATAATTCTTTCTAATCGCTTTTAGTTCGCCTGAACTCTAGCTACATTTATTTTAAGGAGGGTAGCATTCGATTTTTGATCACCAGAAGTTCGAGTTCGACAACGGAAGCAGATCGAAGGATGCCCAGAAGTATTGGAGGATGGTAAGTGTAGGCTATTTGCGCTTTTTGAGCTCGTGTTTCTCTTCTAGCCGTCCTTTCATCTTGTACCTGATTCCTTTCCCACCGACCACCTCCCCCCTCTTTAATTCCATTGTCCGCTTCCCCCCTCGAGACCCGTGCCTACCTAACCCTACCCTGCCCTAACACTGACTTTCGGTGCCCCTCCCCCCATTTTTAAAAACCCCTCTCCTTCCTTCCCAAGCCACCCCGTGGCTTCCCCTTTCGCTCCGACATCGCCCACTCCTCCTCCCGGCCTCTCCCCCAAGCGAGCTCGACCCGACCTCGCATTGTCCGATCCACCAGCCTCATCCGAAGATCCGCCAGCTTCTGCTCCACCTCATCCCAGAGGCCCTCGCCATGGATCGACAGCCAGTCGCAGCCCTCGCCGCCACGGATCGACAGCCGCCGATGGCCCCTCGACGTTCTGTTTTGGGATTCTTGGCCTTAGCAACAGCCCTCGCCGTCACCCTCGTTGTTGCCGTGTGGTTGAGATCTTGGGAATTCGCCGTTCTTGGTATCTTTGGAGCTCCTTTTTCTGGTTCTTCCCCCTTGAGCTGCCCCGCTTCGATTCCCTCTTAAAGCCGCTCCTTCGTGTTTGTGGGTTCGTGAGTTTTTGGTCGTTGAATTGCTTAGGGCTGATGGTGATAACCGTAGACGTCGACCAATGGTATTGGCAAGCAGTATCATTGGGGCTGAGTATTGGCATGCTTTTGGGCTTAGGTGTTGAAGTTGGATGTCAGTCTTGTACTCGGATTTGGGAGACGGCTAGGATGTTGACTTCTTGTTGGATGTTACTGAGATTGCTGGAAGAAGTGGTAGCGATGATCCTGACCCTTGAGAATTGGCCGTATATTTGCCTATTAGTGTTGATCTGGATATTGGCTTGTAATTTGGTAGCGTGGCAGATGAAGTCTTTTGTGTTCGGCTGGTTAAGTTGTAACAGCATGGATGCACTAGGTTTAGCCCTTACGTTTATGTATGCTATGGCGATGATTTACATGATTAAGATCCAGACCCAGTAGTCATCATTAACATGAGTTGAAAATTTTAGACGTTATGTTCATCTTTTGTGTGTGTTTTAAATAGCTTGCTACTGACTTTTCTCCCCAGGTTCCAAGTTCGAACCGATGTCGTCGTCATCATAATCATCATTTTCATGTAGTGCCATTATCTCATATTTTGGCTACTTGATAATATATATTAGTCACATACCTTATTTTCTTATCACATTTCATGTTATTTACAACCTGATTTACGAAGATTACTATCTTTTCTATCAATTATTTGCTTGAGCTTCTTTATATTATCAATTAATTGTTTCAAAAATATTTTTAAATTCCGAAGACGGAATTATTTTAAGGAGGGTAGGATGTAACGGCCTGTATTTTTCAACACTTCAGTTTACGTACTTAACGTATTTTTAACAAATTCAAAATTCCTTTATAAATGTTAGTCAAGAGTTTTATAACAAAACTGATTTCAAAAATTTCTTATAAAAATATTTTGAAGTACCAGACTAGTTATGGAGTATTTTAGTAAGATCGGATTTCATCAAATACCTCTAAAAGATCTGATAAAAATTCATTTTCGGATATTGATGTTTTGGCTTAATGAATTTATTTTCTATTCAAATATCTTCAAAACGTTTTCAAACTTCTGCAATAGCATCCTATGATCATTTAGGGCTCCTCACATTAATTTCGTAATTTTCTGATATCATTTCAGTGTAGAACCCGCAAACCCGCTTTCTAAACGTTTTGGCCAAAAACTAGTATTTGCGTAACTCAAACCCTGAAACGGTCTTCGTATTCGCGATCCTCGCGATGATACGATCCTGTGGGTATGTTTTCGTAATTTTTCAAACACGTTTACTAGTAGGGACAAAATCGTAATTTCGTGTATGTATCTTACTAATTACTTTTGGGGTCTAACTATTATTATTACCCCTAATTAACTATTAATTACCCTACCTAATCCCGTTACCACCTAACCCGCAACTACCCTCATTCCCAGCTAACTCTCTCTCTCTCTCAGCTAAATTTCTCAAACCCTATAAATTAAACCCCTAACTCAAGCACACCCCATGCTCTCGACTTCACCTCTCTCCCCTCTGCATTCTTTTAGACCCAGGCAACCCCCCTACAGTATCACTCTCCCTCTCTCTTTCATGTAAACCCAACCCAGGCCTCTCGTTCTCTCCCTCTCACTTCCCTTCCCCTCTCGTTCATGCTCGAACCCACGCTCACCCTCGTACCACCACCTCCGTCGGCGGCCTGCCACGACATCCCACAGCCCCGGAGCACTGCTCGCCGTCGCTCCGCCTTACTCGTCGCAGCGTCGACGCCACAAAGCCCGGAGAACCACCGATGCGAGCTCCTCCTTTTGCCACCAAGCGCCACTCCGCCTCCGCTCTCGAAGCATAGCGTCGGAGCCCGCACCCCAGCCACCGCCGTACCTATGATCGTCGCTTGCCTCCGAGCTCACCGCCGACGAGCCCTGCTTCACCGCCGCAAGCTTCTCCTCCGATAGTCGCTGTCAGCAGAGCTCGTCGCCCTGCCCCTCCGCCTCCCACCGTCAACCGCCGCTTCCGACGCCGTCGTCCGCACTCCGCCTTCGCACGAAGATCACTGCCGTCGTCGTCGACTTACGAGAGCCCCCACCCCCCGTCGACGTGAGGACGAAGCGAAGAACAACGGTAAACATGCGGTGGCACAACCGTAAATATGAGAATATTTCGTATTTTCGTTTTTAATTAATTAATTAATATGGTTTTATGATTTTTAATCTATAACTAAATATATAAGCCCCAGAAAAATGTGAGACTAGCTCCAGAAAATCAGAAATAATATTCTGGACTCAATGGCGCTAGTTTCATCTTAATCAGATGCTTAGTTTTCCCAGAATAAATTTTTAACCCTAAAATTTAAATACGTGATTTTCGTTTAAAAATCTGTAACTTGTTATTTTCACGTACAATAATATGTGAGAAAAATATATGTGATAATACTCTTTGTGACGGTCATTTTGTCAGCTCATTCGCAACTTTCCGATGCAGATTGCACCCAGAATAAATTATTGAATAAATACGTTACTAATTGAAAAATAGTTTTTAAAGTGTTTTTGAGCTTTTAAAAATTATGAAAATTACTATAAGCTTACGAAAAATATTCTCTCTTGTAGTAAAATTATTTTCAATATATCTAGCCTATAGAAAAATTTAGAACGCTTTTCGACAATGTTTCAACCAGTTTTAAAAATCGGGACGATCAAATTATCTAAATAGAAATTTAGCGTTCCTTAACCAAGTATTTTTGTGATTGCAGGTACCAATCCTCGTGCACCAGCTCTTCTAGCTCCAACCTCGTCTTGCCACGACGAGCTCGATAAAGTAAGTCACGACATATTCTAAACTTAGAAAACTAGTCTAATGTGCGTGTATAAACTTGTGACACTTCACCTATAGCCTCGAACGGCTATTTGACTTGAACCAAACTAGAGAACTAATATGAAAGTAATCAACTAAAGATTACTTTCCTAACTTTTAACTTTGGTGGTTGTAGCACGCAACTACCAACTTGGGTAAATTGTGTGTTAAACCACACTATCATGTGCTCGAAGCACGGAAGTGACAGTTTTTGGTGTTGGACTCGTCTTTATCCTACTTTCTGGTTTTCAATGAGAAAGTCAACCAGTTGACTTGGTTGACTAAGCAACATGTGGAATATCGTATGAAACATCATGTGGAACATCATGTGGAACAATCCTGTAAAGAACTTGCACTGGACACATCACTGGGGTATTGGGGTAACTCATAGTTAGAGAGAGTACGGGAGTGACTAGAGTTCGATCTTCCTGTCCAGCTGCCTGAGTTTTGGCATATCGTCATGCTGCCTGAGTTTCGGCTAAAAAAGTAACATGTCATGCTGCCTGGGTTTCGGCATTCGTCTGGGTAGCACCCAGGCAAGAGATGGACTGAACGGTCACATATTGTACTCTCCTACTTGAGTCACGTAGTTTTAGTGTAGCTTGCACCGTTACTTTCTTTATAGTACTTGCACTTTACTTTCTTTACCAGTACAGTCACCATACTTTTACTTGTCGTACTTTTAGCTACAGCAGTAGCCTGTTACACCTACACTTTACTTTCTACACTTGTACAGACACCGTACTTTACTTTCAATTTGGTTTGCTTATACGTAGTTACCTTTGTCATACTTGTACAGTACCTCTTTTTCTTTATTTAGAATTGTTGTGACTTACCTACAGTTCCATCTCTGTGGCACCGCAGACAATGTACATATGGAGGCAGATGCTCTTGAGTTGATAGCGCCAAAGTTTGACCCTGAGACCGCTGCTTTTAGAGTTATTTTCGCTATGTACTTTCTTTTCTTTCATGTATCATTGTTGGAATATTTGTACACGATGGAACGTAATAATGGACACTACTTGGGTATTTTTGTACATCTCTGCATCGTGGCTATTTTGGTTTCACTGGTTAACTGTAGGACCTGCGCAAATATCAAATAAGTAACAGGCCCCCGATAGCGGGTCGTTACACATCATCTGCTGCATCAGCCTCATCATCTCAGGAATGGTAGCTGCTCCATCAGCTCCATCACCATCTCCTGCTCCACTACCAGCTCGGGTAGTACGTCTTCCAGCCATCTAAGACAAGAAAAACGTTTACATTAGACTAAAATTTTATGACTCGAATGTTTCAAACGTTTTAATGGATGCTTTATTATTATCGTTGTTTTGATATTTCGCAGGTTCGAGACCTGCATGGGCCACCACAAAAACCTGTCATGCACCGCTTTCCAAGTGTCACGCCCCGCTTCCCAAGTATGGATGGTGAGACGTGAAGCGGTCCGCTCAGACTTGGATCTGTGAAGCTGTTGTCTGATAAGCATCTGGTATTCTATTCCATTAGCAGGTTCTTGCAATGCGACGAAACAACAACAATAATAAAAGAAAAGCAGACATCTACAAATTTTATTCCAAACATCTCAGAGAAGTCACAAAAAGTACATATTCTGAAGGAAAGGCCTAAAGCATGGCCAAATATAAAACAGAGAGATAAGGTGCAACACACCGACAACCTAACAGCAAATCTAAGCAACAACAACTAAAAGATGTCTCTAGCTGAGACTAAGACTAGTCATCAGTGTCCTCCAACTCAGCCTCTGCAGGCACTTCAAACTCAACGTCTACGTACTGATCATCCTCAGCAACTATCTCTGACTCTAAACCTGACATGTGACACCCAAAGAGAAGAGGGCACATGTCAGCAAAAGTCTCCCAAAGGAAAACGGAAAACTTTTGTGCAAGGATCATATAAAAGTAATGCGACTAGCAGTTTTAACATGATGATATGACATGACATTTAAAGAGTGCAACAATTAAAATGAACATGATGATAACAAGCAAGCACGTCGTAGCAGAAAACTACGAATCACTATGTCACGATTTCACAAACACTAATTTATCACTTCGTGCATGGAGTTTCCGTCTTTTGGCTGAAGTGGCTATACGGGCTCACTTCTACTCTTAAGTGATCGTTTAACCCTACCCTTCCACGTGTATAGGGGCTGGCGCCCATCTTCTGGATCACGAGCCAGGAAGTGTTATTGGCAAAGAGTTGTGCCCGCAAAGCAGGTGCCTAGCCTCAATAGTTAACAATTTATTGTAGCGTGTGCTACACAATCATGATGACATGGCAAGATGCAAGAGCATGGCAATATAAAAGTTCGTACAGATAATTTGAAAGTAAACATGACATGCGGCCTGAAATGCTAGCATAGTAAAGGTGTCGGATCTAGCTTCGTTGTCAAGCTAGATCTAGTGAGGGCATCTAGGCGACTATCATTTCATCGCCTAGTCTCTTTTACGCTATTACAAAAATTGGCGTAAACATGGCCTAAACAAACACTGGCAAGTATCACTTGCCCGAAGATAATCACGCTGCGATCTCCATTCAATCAAGTCCAAGATCTACCTATGTGTTCATATCACGATCCAGCCTACAGTCCCAGTTTTTACATCTTGATTAGTGAGTTATTCAAAGCAGTAAAGTTACGGTTTTTAGTCTTGATTAGCATGCAATGTGAGGGTTCCTACGGAGCGGGGTTTACCTCTACACGACGCGAAAGATACACTGATGTCGGGTAGCGACGTCAAGGGTTGGATTCCGGTAGCCCGAAGGCACGTAGGGACAACGACAACGAACGACGATCAACCGGGTAGCGGTACGATCACCGAATAGTGACGCGAAAGGGAAGATCAACCGCACATTATTCTACGACGTCGGGAAGACGCGGACAGCGGTACGGGGAGGCATGAGAGGCACAAGAGGCGGCGGACAATGACTTGCGGCCTGTGGTGCGTGGATCTGAGGTTGCGCGTGGATCTGAAGTTACGCGCGTAAGGGGAGATGCTCCAGGGGTGCTGCTGCCAAGGGAGCTTCTGCGCAGACAGAGGGGGGCTTGAGGGGGCAGCCGGCGGTAGGGGGCGGTCGGCAGCGGCCCAGATGACCTGGCCGTGAGTTTGCTAAGGGGGAGGACAGTTTGACAGTTTTTTGTATGGGTTTAAGGGTTGTGTGAGGGTTTTAAGGGAGGAGGAAGAAGATGTTGTCGAAGGGAGGTGGCCGGCGGAGTGGGAGATCGCCGGAGGAGGTCAGGCTGTGAGTACGAAGGCTGGGCGATGGGTTACGACGGCTTGCGTGAGTTTTATTAACCCTAGGCTGTGTTCGGTTATAAGAAGATGAAAATGCTAAATGGATTTAGAATGGAGTGATTTTAAGGGTTTTGGGAAGAGAGAGATATATGGGGGTATAGGTTAGTCTAAAATAGGATGGTGAATAGCCTAGATTGATGATACGTAAGAGATTTGTTTTGATATTTGGGTTTAAAAGTGGGATACACTTAGATGATTGGAGAGAGAAGATGTGAGAGGGAGGGATTAGGCTTAGGTTAATATAGGGTGTCATTAGCCAATGAAATATTTCATGATACGTTTTAACCTATAGGTTTAATTAGAGTATTTGAATTTCAAATTAATTAGGACTAAGTGTGTTTGAAAGTGATTAGTGAAAAAGTGGGTCTAGCGGTGTCCGATAATTATAAGAAAAATACCGGGATGACTGTGTCGACGAGAGGGTCGAGACTAATAAGATCGGTCACGGCTAGGGTAACGGAAATCAGAACTAAAAATAAAAAGGTCAACGACGAAGGTAAGAGTTACGACACCTCTTCAAACAAAGTTATTTTGTGGGAAGATGACCCGTGAAATGACGTTCATAAATAATTCCACAAATAAGTATTCTTCCAGAGGGTCACAACGACATATCACATCGTACGTTTGGGACACAGGAAAGAAAGTATGCACACGAAAGACATACGATCGAAAAGCGGCCGTGACACCAAGTATGGAAGGCGAGACGCGAAGAGGTCCACTCAGACTTGAAGCTGTGAAGTTACAGTCTGATAGACGTATGTGTGTTCATCCATTCGCAGATTCTTGCAATGCAATGAAACAACCATAATAATAATAATTGAAAGCAAGCAATAATTAACCAACATTCAAAAAAACATCCAATCTTATTCAAAGCATCCAGAGTTATAGTCATAAAAGAAGTACAAGAGTCTGAACAGAAAGGCCCCAAGCATGGCCGAAACTAAGACATAGATAAGGTGCCACGCACCGAAAAACCTAACAGCAGCAACTGGGAAAACAAACAGCAACTAAGAAAAAGTCTCCAGCTGAGACTTGGATAGGTCTCCGGTATCCTCGAACTGAAAGTCAGCAGAAGCCTCAAGCTCGACGTCAGCAAACTGGTCGTCCTCAGCAACAACCTCAGACTCAAAGCCTAACATGCAACACCCAAAGAGAAAAGGGCGCATGTCAGCAAAAATCTCCAAAAATGTAAAAAGAAAAAGACTTGTGCAAGGAAACATAAGAGTAATGAATGCAACTAGCAGTTTTAAACATAATGACATGACATAATATTTAATGAATGCAGCAATTTAAAATGAACATGATAGTTAACAATGCATGTCACATCGTAGCAAAAATCTACAAAACAATGTTTCACGATTTCACGAAAAGCAAGTAATCACGTCGTGCATAGAGTTTACGTCTTTTGGCTGAAGTTGTTGTACGGGCACACTTCTACGTTGAGTGATCGCTTAACCATACCCCTCCACGTGTGTCTGAACTGGCACTCAGCTTCTGGTTTACGAGCCATGAAGTGTTTATTTGGCATATGGTTGTGCCTAGCCTTTACATGATGTAGGAGTCAGAATCCTACTCGCCACAGCTTATGATTCATTGTAGCGTATGCTAGTATTCATGGCAAGACAATCAAATGTATGAAATGACATGTGATATGTAACATTGATAGTAATAAAAGGTAGTTATTAAATGCCTACAGTATATCAGAATTAAACATGACATGTGATATGCATGAACATGGCAAGACAAGGGTGTTGGATCTAGCTTCGTTGTCAAGCTAGATCAAGCATGGTGTCTAGGCGACTATCATTTCATCACCTAACCTCGTTTACACAAAATCTCAGAATAGCCTAAACGTGGCTTAACATACAACTGAACAAGTTTCACTTGCCTGAAATAACGTGCCGCAAATCTCAGATTAAAGGGCCCAGAATCTTCCTATGAGCTCAAACCAAATTCCAACCTACAGTCCCATATTAATTAACTTCAATTAGTTATTAACCAAAGCAAGGAAATTATGGCTTTTAATCTTGTTAAACATGCAGGTGTGCGGGTTCCTACGGATCGGGGTTTACCTTAACACGACGCGAAAGCTACACTGACGGCAGGTAGCAATGTCAGAGGTTGGTTTTCGGCAGCGAGCAAGGTACGGTGCGGATTGTGGCGAAGATGGCGACAACAAGAGAGGCAGTAGCATGGCGGCGAAGGTGGCCGCTAGAGTACAGGGCAAGGGAGGCCTGCGGCCGACGGTATGGGCTTGCGGCTGTACGGGTACGTCAGCCAAGGGTGACGGCGGCCGGACTGTCGGCCTAGGGGAGCAGTCGTGGGGTCACGTGGAGGGGAGAGGGAAGAAGGAGCCGTGGGCTTCAAGGGGAAGATGGCCGACAAGTGGTTGCGGCCTAGGGGGAGAAGGGTCGTCTGTTAATGGGAGGGTGGCGGCGGCGGGTGATAGGGGGTGCGACCGACAGTCGGGGGTGGACTGCCGTGGGATCTTCATGGGGAGAGGGCCGGTGGGGTGGTTCGGCCTGGGAGAAGGGAGGTCGGGCTAGGGGATATGGGGCCGTGGGTGCGTCGGCCAAGGGTGGCCGGCGGCTTGTGGAGGGATAGATGACGGCTAGGTTAGGAGAAAACCCTAGGTTGAGGTGTTTACGTTATAATGAGGGTGTGTTTGCTAAATAGGGTAGGAAAGGGGTGGACTTTAGGGTAGATTGGAGAGAGAGTGTGAGAGGGGGAGGGTAGATTTAGTGTGGCAAATGGCCTAGGAAATATTTGATATGATACGTAGGATTCCCTATGGGATTAGATTAGATTTAATTAGGAATTTGAATTTTGAATCAGCCTAGGGCTAATTATAGATTAAAAGTAATTAAGGTGAAGGGTCAGCCTAACGGTGTCTAGAAAATAGAAGAAAAATATCGGAACGACCGTGGCGACGAGAGGATCGAGAATACGATGATCGGTCACATGCTAGGTTCACGAAAAACTATACTGGAAGTCTAAAAGTAAAGCACCCCTTCATTCTGTCACGCCCCGTTCCCCAGAATACCCGGCATTTAATTTTTTCCCCAAGTATCTTGAAGAGTGAGGGTGATGAGAGGGAAAAAGAAGGAGAAAGGGAAAACAGAACAAGCAGGCCACTGCGCACATGCTGAGATAGTACAAGTGAAGCTCCACAGTAATATCAAAACAACCTCATAAATAACATAAATCAACAACAACATAACATATATAACAACTTCCATTAATATACATAGTCCAGATACACCACTACATATACACCATCACTCTCCACCCCCAAGATAACCATGCCACACCACAACTACTGCTCACACCAAGTGCTACCCCTGAAACCCGACTCCAAGTCACCACCAACCATACTGCCCCTGCTACCTGAAAAATAGGGGGACCACGTCAATGCGTGCCCCAGTAGGAACCAACTTGGATTTGGAACACCGTTTTAAGGTTATCAATCCACAAGGCAAGGCAAGAGAAATAAGACATGTAACATTAAGTAATATACCGAAAAGTAAATGGCCAAGTAAGAGGATCATACCTACGGTCCAATGTTGAGTTACTGCAAGAAAAGGGTTAGCACGAATAATAATAATAACACAAGTGTTCAAGCAACCATTATCTAATAAGATAAGTGCAAGTGCCTTAGGCATGACACAGAGTCACAAAGAAACAGGCAAAGGGAAAGGGAAGTGCTGCCAGCAGAAGGAGTAACACGCAAATTCTTATTTTATTATTTTATAATTGAATTAATTGGAAACTTGGGTAAACTGCGTGATACCAGGACCTGGACATCACCCCAAATTTGGGGTGAATACAGCACACGGCGCAGTGGACACGGGCACTGTACAACACCGGGCCTCTCAGCTCCCCACGTCCCTGGCAGGAGTGAGGATCTCCACATAATAACACAACCTCCGTATGTCCCCTCCACTCCCGGTAAAGGCGAGTGGGTATAAATATCCCCTCCACTCCCGGTAAAGGCGAGTGGGTATGAACATCACATATCACATAATCATTTCCCCAACTTCTCAGTCCAAGCCTCATATCCACAATTTACCCAAATCCCACATAAAACCCGGGTTTTGCTAACTCACCCCCCCTAGAGCGGATTGAGACATTCTAAAACCTCATTTAACATTATATATAGCACTGAAGGAGACACGTTGCATGGTTTCACAGTCCACACTCATGTCAACATGGGTCATACACCGAAGTGACATGCCCTCCATCATAGGCAAATCACATATCAAATGGGTCATGCACACAAGTGTCATGCCCTCTATCACAACTCATTGATACATTACTTATGAAATCATGCCATACATGTCTCGCAACATCACAATTTATAACATGGTTCTTGATACAAGAGCATATAGGCTCCATTCTCATGTTTCTTTAACTTAACATTCATTGGGGCATTTCAACAAACACGTGGCAGGCGCCATGGAAATGAACATTGCCACATTATCAAATGTAATAACAAAAGCATAACTAAGCATTCATTCAGTAGAACATCATCCATGCATAATGGAATGGAAAATTAACATCATCACACGATTCAATATTCAACCAACACTCCAGCTTGTTGGAATTGCCAGGACAGCCGTAAATATCAACACATTTCATTCATTTATCTTGGGACTTTGACAAAACAATCAAAATGAAAGTTGAAGATATGACAGTTTAGGATTCACAGTTAAAATTTCATGTAAAAATATTAAGTATATGATTTATAGTGAATTATTTGGTAAAGTGTGTCAAATCTGTTTTTCAGACAGATTTCAGGGTCTGTATTGAAAGCCAATTCTGGGCATGTTTCAGCCAGATATAAGCACTGTGATGAACTTTTAGAAAAACTTGTTAAATTTCTAACAAGACTAAGAACATAAAATTCCATTGTGGGTGCAGGTGTTTAGGTCAATTTTTCTAAACTGTGTCAAAACTGAAAATCAAACAGACATGTTGTAAAGATGGAATTTTTGCCCCTAATTTCTGAATTGAACATATATCAAAATTATATGATTTTGGTTAGAACTTCAAGATGTACAAGCACATATTTTTTCCGAAACATAATTCCATCTACAGTAACCATAATTCAAGGATTAACACACAACAGAATTTCAGGTTCCCAGAGAGGCAGATTTTGCATGGAATTCCAAGGGGTGATTAGTGAAATTAAATCATGGAACTTAATTTTGGCTACTCCTACTTCATATTAAGTAAAACATGATATAAAACATGGTAACAAGAACCCTTAATTTGAATTGCAAACCCAAGTTAGAATCCTACCTCAAAAATCCATGTTTTCCTCCTCTCCTTCTCCATCTTTCTTCTCATCCTTCTTCTCTCTTCAAGCAAACATGGGCTCCTTATTTTTGTGAATGGAATTTAGGGTTTTCATTTGATGACGATGGGGAAAAAGAGGAAGGGGTGGCCGGGCTAGAAGAGGGGGTAAGGGAGAAATGAAATTGGAAAGGAAAAGGGAAGAAGAATTAAGAAGAAAGGAGAAAAATCTATGGAATATTCTCTTCTTATTCCTTTCTTCTCTTCCAAGAATGGAATATTCCAAGGGAATATCCCATGTGGAAATGACCAAAATACCCTCCAATCTGTTGAGTATTGGTGTTTCATACCAATCTTATTTTGATGATGATCACAACATTATGTTGTTGCTAATGACTCTCATGTTTTAGTCTCTCAGTTTTATTTCAAGAATATCTTTCTTGGAGACTAATCACTTGGTGCAAGGATGGACATCAAGTGAAGAATGACCTTTGCTTGGACTCAAGGAGTGCCAAAGCTTGGAGATGATGGAGAGCAATCAAGGCATCAAGATTGAAGACTTAGACTCTAAGGAAATCATTGTAATCCATATAATTTACTTTATTGCTTTCTCTCTCTTTTGAGTCTAGGATTAATGTAATGCCTTGTTAGATGGTTTACTCATTCATGCATATGCATTTAACTATCATAGTGAGCCTTAGGATTATCATAGAATCCAACCCAATAGGTTCACTCTGTCCACAGACTCATTTGTCTCTGGCTTTCCATCAGTCGCCTGCTGAAGAAACACAGTCGACTGGGTGATTTCCAGTCGCCTGTAGATCCTTCTACAGTCGCCTGATATGCACAGCTCAAGTCATCATTTCAATTGACTCAAACTTGAGCTTTACGCACAGTCGACTACTTGTCAATTTACAGTCACCTGTATATTTACAGTCGCCTGTAGATTGGTCATCAGTCGCCTGAGTAGCGTAAGTGTAATCTCTGCATCTCTTTGTCGTTTCTCCATCTTATACAGCAGACGACTGATTAAGTTTTTACAGTCGCCTGACTAATAGACAGTCGACTGTATTATTGACATCAGTCGCCTGTGTGCTTAACTGGAGAAAGAGTGCAGCTCTCTGTTTTATTCCATCCCCTGTAGCAGTCGCCTGCTGAAGGATTCAGTCGACTGTACTGTCTTCATCAGTTGACTGTCCTGGCTCTGATTATAGCCGTTGGATATTTTCTAGACGTTGATCAGTCGACTGTCTTTTGATCATCTGTCGACTGTTCCTGTCGTTTTTGCCCAATTTCTAGCCGTTGCAGAATCGTTTCTTTGGCTGTTTTCTTGGGTTTTTGGGTTTGATATAGGGTTCCTATATATATGAGTGTGCTGCCATCTCTTATACTTCTTGATGCTATTGAATATCTCAAGAGATCCATAAGCAACTCACAAACTCCCTCAATTCTCTCTCTAGAGCTCTCATTCTTATTCATGCATTGAAGACCAGCTCAAGGGAATTCATCCAAGTGCTTTCAAGCATATCTCAACACTTGGAGATCCTCTTCCATGCATTGCATTCATTCATGAGTAAGCATCTCAAGGCATAGGTAAGAGTATTTATTTTACTTGGTGATTTTGTGTTTCTAATTTTCTTTATGTGAATTAGATCTTTCTCTCTTTGTGGGAGGTTGTCTCTTTGTGGGACTAGGATATTCTCTTTGTGGTAATAACTCTCTTTGTGGGAGTAACTCTCTTTGTGTGAGTTTAGTGTCCTAGTGTAGGGCTAACCTTAATTCTCTGAGTGGGAGTTAGTGATTCTCTGTGTGGGAGTCTTGATCCTCGTGTAGGGTTGGTTGGGTCCTTGTGTAGGGCATAAATCCTCTTTGTGGGGTATCACCTTGTGAGATTTGTATTCACTTCTCTGTGTGGGAATATAGTGAATATTGGTGTGGTTGGATGTACCCAAGTTTGGGGAACTAGGATAAAACTTTGTGTTTGTGTTTGGATTGATTGTGCCTTTTAATTCCTCTTGCATTTATAATTCCGCATTTGCAAGTTTAATTTTAATTGGACAATTTTATTTCCATTACACTATTCACCCCCTCTAGTGTGTGTTGTTAGTATTGCAAGGGTAAGGCAATCCTTACAATTGGTATCAGAGCGAGGTTAAAGCATACTGCAACCATGGCATTCAACGCTCCATCTGCGTGCCATGAAGAAGGTCACTCAACCGTTTGACCCCCGCTCTTCAACAGAATCAACTACCCTAGTTGGAAGATTAGGATGATGGTCTACTTCAAGGGTCACGACCTTTGGGACATTATAGAGTCACCTTTTGAGGAGCCTACTTCACCCGCGGCCTCAAGAACTAAAGCGGAAAAGGATTCGATCAGAGTTAATCTAGGGCTATGTGGGTACTCCATTGCGCCCTTACTCCGGATGAGTTCGATTGCATCTCTATGTGCAAATCGGCCAACAGTATTTGGCATACTTTGGAGATTTCCCATGAAGTGCTTCTTCAGCATAAGGAGGAAGTTCAACCAATCAAGCCCGAGAAGGAAAAGGAGATTGCATTCCATGCCAAGGAGGAGCCAATCAAGTGGAGGAGAAAATTCCATCAAGAAGCTCCTAGTGAAGAAGATGAGCAAGAAGATGCAAGTTGAGAAGAAATTGAGGAGCTTGCCGAGCAATTCAAAGCATTCCTCAAATGCAAGCAAGGTAAGTCTTTGTCAAAGTTTGCCTCCAATTCTAACAAGGTTCCTATTTGTTACACTTGCAGTGGAAAAGGTCACTTGTCCACCGGATGCCCTTCCAAACAAACAAAGAAACTTACAAGGGTAAATGGAAGAAATATTGGAAAGGCAAGTCCGATATTAAGAACCAAAAAGATGGGACTTATCGGTACTTTTGATGGTTCTGATGTGGACACATCAAATGATGAGGATGAGGATGACAAGGAGCACGATCACATGTGTTTCGTTGCTTTTAATGATTCTTCATCAACTTCCTCTAACTCAAGCGATGAATAGATAGAGGCGTGGCTCAACTCCAACGAAGAATGGTGCTTCATGGCTAATGGGAAAGAGTCTTCGTCAAGCTCAAGTGAGGAGAAAAGCGATGAGGAATTCAAGGAGGAAAGCGATGAGGAAGCTGAGGAGGAAAAGCCATCTTTGAGGAGCTTGATTATCGCCTAAATGTGGCCTCAAATTTGGCAAGTAATTTCATCGATTCATATGATAAAATGAAAGCTTAACTTGATAATGTAATGAATAGGGTGCATAATTTAGAATCGTCTAGTGTAAATATTCATGATGCTTTGCATGTTTGTAACACTAGTGAGAGAGACACACTTCTCTCTCAAGTTAAGGAATTGAGCCTTACAAATGAAAATCTTGTTGCTCAAAACCTTAGCTTAGATTCTCACATTCAACAACTTACGTTGAAATGTGAAGAGGAATCCCGGAAGCTCATAAGCTTGTGCATTCTAGAGATTCACTCCACGATTTGTTGGAAAAACAACATCCAGCAAATCATAGAGGAGGTTTGGGTCATATTCTAAATGTGGTACCCAAACCCACCTCTAATTCCTCTTATGTTGCAAATACAAGAAATATTGCTAAAGCACCTAAGAAGAATCACCATGCTTTCTTGTACAGTAATAACATCAACAAGAAGCATGTAGATCACGAGGTAATGAGGAAGAATGAAAAATCTTCATTTTTTTTGCTAAGAAGCAAAATCCTCATTCTTTGCATGCCAAGAAATTCGTTTCTACACCTAAGCATGCCACATCCACCCCTCTTGCAAAGGCAAAACCCTTGCATATGAAATCCTTGAGATTATGGATTCCCACTAAGGTTAATGTGCAAGAGAGGGATAACTACATCAACTCTCTAGTTAGGGATGTGATCACCTCATGTGATTACATTAGGAAATCAAACTCCTCTTGGGTTTGGTTGCCTAATGTTTAGGTTCCTCACACATATGCATATTGCATGGGTATTGTGCTTGAATGTTTATTTTTAGCATACCCATTGTTTGTGTGTGTTTCATGATTTTGAAAATATTTTCAAATTTATTTTTGATGAAAATGGTGACCTTGGGGTTTATTGACATGTATGCATTTTTGATCCATGTGTATGTCAATGGGGGAGTTAATATGTTATATGTTTAAAATATTTTAAGATATATTTTAACTCTCTTTTCGGGGGATGTTTGAGATCATTATTTACACTTGGTTATTTTTGGTCTCAAACTAAACCTCTTTGATATTGCCATGGTGTTACATGTTATATTTGTTTTGTCAATATTCTTTGTGTATCTTTGAAGCTTGATTTTTCCATATCTATTGCTTTGATACACTTTAGGCCCATGGCTCCATTAATTGTATAATTGGTATTAGATCCTAAAAGTCAAAAGTTGACCGTTTCTATGATCTAGGGGGAGCATGAGATAGTGAATTGATACCCACTAAATTTTTCTATTTGGTATCATACATATCTTTCTTTTCTTGCATATTATCATATCTTAGTTAAGATGACAAAGGGGAATATATTTGATGTCCACCTTTTTGATGATGTCAAGGGGGATAAATATATGCATTATATAAATATATATGGGGAGATATATTCATATGCATATGGGGAGATATATATCTATGAGGAGAGAGATATGGGATTAGATAAACCTTTCATGTTTGCATGATATTGTCTATTAACAATTGGTTTATGTAATCCATGCCTATTATATGTCACCATGATCTTATTTGGTATAATGAGTATTTACTATTGTGTAGCTCATTGTATAGTTGGTGCATATAAGTAGGGGGAGCTCATTAGCATTGTGCTTTAATTATTTGTATTTTACATAATGTGTGTCATCATCAAAAAGGGAGAGATTGTTGAGTATTGGTGTTTCATACCAATCTTATTTTGATGATGATCACAACATTATGTTGTTGCTAATGGCTCTCATGTTTTAGTCTCTCAATTTTATTTCAAGAATATCTTTCTTGGAGATTAATCACTTGGTGCAAGGATGGACATCAAGTGAAGGACCTTTGCTTGGACTCAAGGAGTGCCAAAGCTTAGAGATGATGGAGAGCAATCAAGGCATCAAGATTGAAGACTTAGACTCTAAGGAAAGCATTGTAATCCATGTAATTTACTTTATTGTTTTCTCTCTCTTTTGAGTCTAGGATTAATGTAATGCCTTGTTAGATGGTTTACTCATTCATGTATATGCATTTAACCATCTTAGTGAGCTTTAGGATTATCATAGAATCCAACCCAATAGGTTCACTCTGTCCAAAGACTCATTTGGAGTCTCTGGCTTTCCATCAGTCGCCTGCTGAAGGAAACACAGTCGACTGGGTGATTTTCAGTCGCATGTAGATCCTTCTACAGTCGCCTGATATGCACAGCTCAAGTCAACATTTCAATTGACTCAAACTTGAGCTTTACGCACAGTCGACTACTGGTCAGTTTACAGTCGCCTGTATATTTACAGTCGCCTGTAGATTGGTCATCAGTCGTCTGAGTAGCGTAAGTGCAATCTCTGCATCTCTCTGCCGTTTCTTCATCTTATACAGCAGACGACTGATTAAGGTTTTATAGTCGCCTGACTAATAGACAGTCGACTGTATTATTGACATCAGTCGCCTGTGTGCTTAACTGGAGAAAGAGTGCAGCTCTCTGTTTTATTCCATCCCCTGCAGTTGTCGCCTGCTGAAGGATTTACAGGCGCCTGTACTGTTCTCAATCGACTGTACTGTCTTCATCAGTCGACTGTCCTGGCTCAGATTATAGCCGTTGGATATTTTCTAGCCGTTGATCAGTCAACTGTCTTGTGATCATCAGTCGCCTGTTCCTGTCATTTTCGCCCAGTTTCTAGCCGTTGCAGAATCGTTTCTTTAGCTGTTTTCTTGGGTTTTGGGGTTTGATATAGGGTTCCCATATATTTGAGTGTGCTGCCATCTCTTATACTTCTTGATGCTATTGAATATCTCAAGAGATCCATAAGCAACTCACAAACTCCCTCAATTCCCTCTCTAGAGCTCTCATTCTTCTTCATGCATTGAAGTCCAGCTCAAGGGAATTCATCCAAGTGCTTTCAAGCATATCTCAACACTTGGAGATCCTCTTCCATGCCTTGCATTCATTCATGAGTAAGCATCTCAAAGCATAGGTAAGAGTATTTATTTTACTTAGTGATTTTGTGTTTCTAATTCTATTTGTGGAAATTAGATCTTTCTCTCTTTGTGGGAGGTTGTCTCTTTATGGGACTAGGATATTCTCTTTGTGGGAATAACTCTCTTTGTGGAAGTAACTCTCTTTGTGTGAGTTTAGTATCCTAGTGTATGGCTAACCCTAATTCTCTGAGTGCGAGTTAGTGATTCTCTGTGTGGGAGTCTTGATCCTCGTGTAGGATTGGTTGGGTCCTTGTGTAGGGCATAAATCCTCTTTGTGGGGTATCTCCTTTTGAGATTTGTATTCACTTCTCTGTGTGAGAATATAGTGAATATTGGTGTGGCTGGATGTACCCAAGTTTAGGGAACCAGGGTAAAACTTTGTGTTTGCGTTTGGATTGATTGCGCCTTTTAATTCCTCTTGCATTTATAATTCCGCATTTGCAAGTTTAATTTTAATTGGACAAGTTTATTGCCATTACATTATTCACCCCCCTCTAGTGTTGTTGTTAGTATTGCAAGGGTAAGGCGATCCTTACACAATCTTCCAAGTATTTACAAGTTTACCATTACTTTATGCACACACAACTTTAGTATGTACGCACAACAGCTTTATACCAAATGGCCGTTTTGCCCCTAACATTTCTAAAAATTTACGGGGGTTGCCATTGACCCATAACCCCTTTCACACTAGCATGGCTCTTCCTACACACATCCACGCACATCCATGCATGCATACATGCTTCACACACACACGTCTAACACATTCCTATTGTTTTACACCTACGACGTCATTTGCACTTCTCCTGCATTTACATTTCGCATTCTCTTCCCTTGGCCATGTATTACGGCCTAATCCCCCTTGCACTACGTCACATATATCGATATCTACGCTTATTTCATGCCCACGTATGCATCGTAGGTAGAAATACCACGTGTGTTCAGTAGAATACCAGTATAGTGCAAAATAGGGCATGACACATTCAAAGCTTATTTGTGCAAGAATGACCCGTGAAATGACATTCATAAAAATTCCACAAATAACTACTCTCTCCGAGGGGTAACAACGATATATAACTTTGCGCGTTTGGGATACAAGAGGAGGTCACAATAAATACGCGTAGGTACGCGCTAAAAAGCACACGATCGAAAAGCGACCGTGATAGTGGCTATTTTGTTTTCACTGGTTAACTGCAGATCTGCGAATAAATCAAATAAGTAACGGGCCCCCTAAGAGTGGGTCGTTACAGTTTTAGCAACAGTGGATGATGATAAGAAAGTGTGTGGTTGGCGCCCGAAACAAATTCAAATTGAAGCCGTTCTATTATCGAGTTCCTAGCTAATTGTAAACACTGTTGTTTTTAGATGCAACCAGACTTTTGCTGAGATCCTTTATTTTCATGGTTGCTGAACATGAGCACGAGAAGTTAAAACGGTGATACCAGAAGAAGATGCCAAAATGTTATGCGTGTCAACCATTTCCTCGCAATTTTGCAACGGCTGGCACTAATGTTATACTTATATGCCCAAAATTTCCATCTGCCCAAAATTGCTCATCGTACACAACACACAAAAATTTTATTTATTTTGCACATTAAGTAAAAATTGATGAACAAACCAAAATTATACCTAGCGCACAACATGCAACATTTTTACCAGTTGTGCACGTTGAGCAAAAATTGATGTACATACCAAAATTACTCACCACCCATACGGAGCAAAATTTTTACCTGTTGTTTGCGTTGAGCAAAATTACTCACCACCCTTACAACTGCAGTTGCTGATCAGGCAGACCCCCAGTTGAATGGCCGCTTAACTCTTACCCCATCCCACACGTTAACAAGCCAGGGTCCCTACACATGAGCCCAGCAAGTGAGCCAGGGTTGCCCCGCACGGGAGCTTGTTTTCCTATTTCACAATTCAATATCGAGCGTTGGGGTTTCCAACTCATTATGCTCGCTTCTGGTCACGAGCCAGGAACTATCAGTTTGGTAGCGTGAGCTACACATTCACGATGAACAATCGATGTATGCAATGTCATGAACAGATATTCACGTACCGTTAATTGTAATTAAACATGACAGGCAAAATGCAATGACATGAACAATATTCGCGTACCGTTAATTGTAATTAAACATGACATACAAGCATGATAAGGGTGACGGACCAAGCTTCGTTGTCAAGCTAGGTCAATGGCGTCTAGACGGCTATCCTTTCACCATCTAGTCTCTTTTACGCTAAAACAAGGAAATGGCCTAAGACATGGCCCAAATCAAGAGATGCAAGTTTCACTTGCCTAGCACCGGGGATGATGATCACGAAGGTTCGTCTCGCGGATGCTAATCTACGGGGAAATCGCTGTTATGGGGAGACAACCATCAAAACAACATTCATTCATTAGGGTTTCATAAAAATACAAATAGGTTATGAAAACATCGAGAGATCGATTTCTTACCGAGAGGTGGCGAAAGAAACACTCCGGAGAACCTATGGATCAGATCTGGAAAGGATGGAGAAGTTTGGAGAACTAGGGTTTTTGGGGGATTTTGGGGATTTGATGAGATTTTGGGGAAGATGAGAGGTGGAATGAGTTGATGGAGGGTTTAGATGATGGATCTTAGGCTTGGAATGAAGGAATAAGGCTTGGAGGAAGATGGGGGCTCAATGGAGGAGAAACTAGGGTTTTGGGTCGAGTGGAGGAAGAAGAAAACGTTTGGGAGGGGTATAAATAGGATGGGCTAGCGGCTGCCCAGAAATTAGGGTTTTAACACAGACTAGTCGGTTAAAGAGCAACCACTGGCCGACTAGTTTGACAACTAGTCGGTCGGTCGACCAACGCAGACCGACTAAGTGTAAACAGTAACTTCTGAACGAAAATAGATTTGGATTTAGTCGGTCAATGAACAACAGCTGACCGACTAGTTCGGCATCTAGTCGATCGATGAACGTTCTTAGACCGACTAAGAATGAACAGTAACTCGGCTGTACAGAAGAACTAGGAATTAGTCGGTCTGAGTACATAACCTAACCGACTATTTTGACAACTAGTCGGTCGAAAGATGAACTTAGACCGACTAAACAGATACAGTAACTCCTGAATTATAATCAAAGCCCACTAGTCGGTCCATTAAGGATTGCCGACTGACTAGATTGAAATCTAGTCGGTTGGTTCTCCTTCTTGAACCAACTAACGTGCACGAAAAGTGTCGATTCGAAGCGCGAAGCTTCGGGAAGATTTCTATGGCTTCTAGGATCGATTTATACTCTAAGATATGAGCGATTTGAAGCTCATCACGAATGACTTACTCCGAAATCGACGATCGAAGGAAGAAGCTAGAAACTCACGACGAAACGATCGAAAGTGAAAGCTATGGCGACGAAAACCACACATCCAAGGAGAAAATCCACCAAGCATATATTTTAATATAGATAATCCAATTACATGAAAACCAGTCGTTACATCCTACCCACCTTAGAATAAAGTCCGTCCTCGGACTTTCTAACTATAGCTATATCTAGTCACCCTAGTAACTACCCTCAATCAATATCACATCATAATTTCAACCAAGTACATTCATTTCAAGTGCTTATATATATACTCTAGGTAGTCAATTATTAACACCACGGAAGTAAATATATATTCACGCACATAGTACACTTATACTTATTATAATCAAACAACTCCATTCACGTATTCAAATCATTCATATAGGCAAGTATATTCCACATAACTATAAAACGCTTATTACACACTATATGAAAATAACCAAGTCTCTTACTTATTTGAAAATAATTTCACACTAGAAAATACCATCGGAATCTACACGTATAGGTAACTACCTATGGACAAGACAATAAGGGTACACTAGTCCCTATATCTCCTAGTATACGCCAAACAATCAACATGCGAACTCACACCATACGATTGTTAAAACAAGTTCACTATATCTAATATACATTCACAATCATTATAATTTCACAATTTATAGTCATTCAAATGCATGCACACATTTCACCATATTATCACTCCATATATAGTCCTATAGCTATAATCACGTCACACCACACATACCATAGTCACCAATTCCTATAACTATCACATACTTACCCGTGCATGGTGCACACCCACACACGCTAATATTTCATTCATATATACACCAATCACACCACTATATGCTTAGCACATCCACGCACCTAGTTTAGCTAGCGCACATATATTCACGCAACCAAATCCTTAGTGAATAACTACACCACAAGACCAACTCACATAACTATATATTGGTATAGCCACCCACAGTCGTGTGCGTAACACAACCAGGCACAAACAATCCAAACATTATACATACGTCATCCATCACTATACACCAACCACATACAATACACCAATGCACATAGAGTGTACCCACTCAAGCTTGAGTGAGACTCAAAATCATAGCGGAATAATTCCATATACGTAACATAGCATCCATATATATGCCAATACTAGCTAATGCATACACGTCTATCAACATAACCACATACATATCTAAATGTCAAACACCCTTAATATCTAACCAGGTAATATCACATATTTCAATCACTTCATATACCATGATATTATTACAAACATCAGCACACCTATAATTACAATACTCTCCCTAATAAAAGTATTTACCTATAGTCACACCCAAGCATCGTATATATTCATACCATATCCATCCACCTTGAATTGGTACATCAATACACATTCACTTCATACATAAGTTAATATATGCAGTAGTCGGGTATACCTCAAGGTATACACGCATACGACATCTCATAAAAACAAGTAATACCAATCAAACATTATAATCCTCCTATCATATGTATATCATACTTACACTCACGTAGCTAATACATAACTACCTACACACGATACACCAATACCAACCACAAACAACTTCATTTGCACCATGAAATTAAATACACTACGACGACACATCAAATTACACTAATGGGGCCCACCAAACTATATTAAGGTCGACACGGCGACGACAAGCTCTATTGGCTAGACAAAAGGAAAGAAATCAAGAGCGTAACGAATAGAAGGATCGAAAAGCATGAAAACGGTTGTGTAATGATGTAATGATGCTCCATTAGGACACATGGAAAATATTGTAAATAACATATTCTAAAATACGGAAAGTTTGAAAACCGTTATACTTCAAAGTTGGAGTCCTTTTCCATATAAAAATATTTAGAGGTCGACAAAACAAATTGTTTGAAATAAGTTTGAGTCGAATATACATAATAGGAGAAAACGGTTCATTGGCTCACGTAAGGTCATTAAAAGAAAGTGAATCATTCACACGAATTTTGAGGTCGTAGTTTAGAAAATATCACATGGTAGTAACTTAATAACGTTCGCAAAGTTGGAAATGAAATTAATTGAAAAAAAGTTTAAACTCAGATTGAATGCTTTCAAAATCCTTGAGCCAGGGAAAATTTAAAGTAATCAATATTGAAACTACTTTTAGAGGAATCAGGATTTGCCAAAAAGAGACTGCTTTACACAAAGCTCTTAACATACGAGCACCACGAGCCTGGTGCGGATATATGAAAACATTCGAAATTCAATTTAGTTTAGAAATTATTCTAAAGGCATGTAGGGTGAACGGAAAGATAACAATAGCTTATTAGTAGTATTATCAAAATTTGTAGTGAAACTTAAAAATCAAATTTATGGAGGGTCTAGATCAGAAAAGGTTATGAAATAATGATTTTTACAAAAATCTGAAATAGGGGAAACGAAGAGCATAACGGTCGTAGTACTGATATATAAAAATTAATTGAAGTTCTACTTTAGAAATCATTTTTAGAAATATGTATGACGAATGGAAAGATAATAACATTTTAGTGGTATGGAAGTAAGTGGGGGGAAAAATATATACATATATAGGATTATTAAATTGGTAATAAACTTTGAAACCGAATTTTGGAGGTCTAAATCAGGAAAGGGTTTTGAAAAGTAATTTTACAAAAATCTGAACTAGGGAAAAAGTTGAGCATAAAATCGACTCGCTGAAAGCTCAAGTCCCATGTGACTTGAAAGGCATATAAGAAGCAAACATGATGCGGTATTCGAATAAGTTTTAATGGCATAAGTAAGAAAAGAAATTTATAATTCAGGTTAGGAAAAACAAAAGTACGGTTCAGAAGAAAATTGGTATATGAAAGGAGGCAAGTCATTTATATTGATATGAAAATATAGGCTGAAGAATATTATAAACCAATAATCAAAAATCTCGACAAAAGTTTCAATGTTCAGAAAAGAACAAATAAATTTTAAGTCGCGAAAGAGTACGAAACCTAATATATGCATTAAAAGTTCGCGAGCAAATTCAAACTTAGCGAAAGAGGAACATCGAAATTACTTTTAGGGGAAACACGGATTTGCCGCAAGAATAGGTTGGTAAAAGACTTGAAGTACGGGTACGAAAAACTTGTAATTAGTATATATTTATAAATTAATTGGAGTTCTATTTATCTTGAAAGAAGTATTTTAAAGTATGCACGGTAAATAGCTAAAATGAATTTCGCAATAGTAGAAAAGGTGGTATATCGAATTATCGAAATAGTACTAAAGTTTAAAATCAAGTGCGGACGATATATGTTAGAAGGATAGTTACCATATAGTAATTTAAAATTACGACCAAAAAGTCTTCAAATCTAAGAATGACTTTTAGCTCAAATGGAAGTAATGGAAATATATTGAAAGAAGGTTTAAAACAAAGTTTAAAATCAAGTGGAAACTTTTAATAATGGAAAATTTGAAAACGACTTTGGAAGAATCAAGATTTGCAACGGGAAAGATTTGAAAGGTCAACGATAATAGTAAGGAGGGGATCATGTGAATCGAGGGCAATGAATGTGGTTGTGTGAGGCATGCACCTAAATCACAATGCAAGAAAACCATGATGAAGATCTACGGTCAGTAACACCAAAGTGTAGTGACCAGGAAAGATTGAATCAGGGGGGGTTCTAATCATCGGGCTAACTAAAGGCCAAGGGATTTTGGTCGGATGATCAAAACATAAATACGCCTAGGTTATGACTTAGGAAAATCTACGGAAACTCCTACGGTCAACCAACCAAGGATTTTGGAACTAAGCGCTAAGACTCTCTAGGGCTAGACAACGATGAAATGAGTCCAGCTGGGTCCGAAATCGATGAACCCAAGCGAACGGCTAAAGAAATCCTAGGAATCTATCATAGTCAGGGCTAGACAGAAACCACTAAGGTAACTCTTAAGACTATCATAGCGATCACTAGCATGGAGTCTAACTAACAATCAAGGATCACTAACTAGCAAGCACAAACTTCTAACTAAGTCTCACTATAGTCCTGACCTAATGGATTTCCTATCAAGCTGGGACAGGTGCTCTAACACGCCTACTAGCCACCTAAGACATAGGAACGCTAAAAACCTAGACTCCGGGCTTATAACTTGGATGTTCTAATTTATTTAATGGACATTCTATAATTATTATTGTTGTTCTGATAGTTCGCATTTGCAAATGGACCTGCATGGGCCACCACTAAAACCTGTCACGCCCCGCTTCCCAAAAATGTGGAGGCGAGACGTGAGAAGGTCCGCACAAACTTGAAGCTGTGAAGCTCCAAGTCTGATAAGCGTATAAAAACACTTATTATGGCAAGTCCTTGCAAAACGAAACGAAACAACAATGATAATAAGGAAATGAGACGACATTTTATTGAATCTCCAAATGTCCATAAACAAATTACAATATCGCAGAAAAGCCACCAGGCTAAAGGAAAAAGAGTCTAAGGCCCAACATGGCCAACAAGGAATAACATACATACAAGGGTGCCACACACCGACAACTAACAGGAATCCTAAAACATAAAGGGAAACTCAACAAGTCGCCGGTGTCCACAAGACTCCTCCTCAGCAAACACAACTTCCTCTGCAACAAGCTCTGGCTCGGCAACTAACATGCGACACCCAAAGAGAAAGGGGCACATGTCAGCAAGTCTGAAAAGACTTGAGCAAGGAAACTGAAAGGAAGGTAAACTAGCAACCTAGCAGTTATAGTATGCATGACATGGCAGTTATAACATGAGTGCACAATTAAGACATGGTGAACAATAAGTACAATAGAACAAGTATCGGGACAAGACAAGAGTAGCCAAGCTACTAACAATCTCAATCAATTCACGTTGTTTTGTAGATGTGTACGCCCTTCAGCTGAATGGTACATCATTCACACCGATCGGCACTAAACACTATTCACGTTTCACTGTTGTTTGTAGCTGTTTACGCCCTTCAGCTGAATGGTACATCATTCACACCGATCGGCACTAAACACTACCCCACCCCAGAGTTTACGCCTTACAACAGCAGTTGCTGATCAGGTAGACCCCCAGTTGAATGGCCGCTTAACTCTTAACCCATCCCACACGTTAACAAGCCAGGGTCCCTACACATGAGCCCAGCAAGTGAGCCAGGGTTGCCCCGCACGGGAGCTTGTTTTCCTATTTCACAATTCAATATCGAGCGTTGGGGTTTCCAACTCATTATGCTCGCTTCTGGTCACGAGCCAGGAACTATCAGTTTGGTAGCGTGAGCTACACATTCACGATGAACAATCGATGTATGCAATGTTATGAACAGATATTCACGTACCGTTAATTGTAATTAAACATGACAGGCAAAATGCAATGACATGAACAATATTCGCGTACCGTTAATTGTAATTAAACATGACATACAAGCATGATAAGGGTGACGGACCAAGCTTCGTTGTCAAGCTAGGTCAATGGCGTCTAGACGGCTATCCTTTCACCGTCTAGTCTCTTTTACGCTAAAACAAGGAAATGGCCTAAGACATGGTCCAAATCAAGAGATGCAAGTTTCACTTGCCTAGCACCGGGGATGATGATCACGAAGGTTCGTCTCGCGGATGCTAATCTACGGGGAAATCGCTGTTATGGGGAGACAACCATCAAAACAACATTCATTCATTAGGGTTTCATAAAAATACAAATAGGTTATGAAAACATCGAGAGATCGATTTCTTACCGAGAGGTGGCGAAAGAAACACTCCGGAGAACCTATGGATCAGATCTGGAAAGGATGGAGAAGTTTGGAGAACTAGGGTTTTTGGGGGATTTTGGGGATTTGATGAGATTTTGGGGAAGATGAGAGGTGGAATGAGTTGATGGAGGGTTTAGATGATGGATCTTGGGCTTGGAATGAAGGAATAAGGCTTGGAGGAAGATGGGGGCTCAATGGAGGAGAAACTAGGGTTTTGGGTCGAGTGGATGAAGAAGAAAACGTTTGGGTGGGGTATAAATAGGATGGGCTGGCGGCTGCCCAGAAATTAGGGTTTTAACACAGACTAGTCGGTCAAAGAGCAACCACTGACCGACTAGTTTGACAACTAGTCGGTCGGTCGACCAACGCAGACCGACTAAGTGTAAACAGTAACTTCTGAACGAAAATAGGATTTGGATTTAGTCGGTCAATGAACAACAGCTGACCGACTAGTTCGGCATCTAGTCGATTGATGAACGTTCTTAGACCGACTAAGAATGAACAGTAACTCGGCTGTACAGAAGAACTAGGAATTAGTCGGTCTGAGTACAAAACCTAACAGACTAGTTTGACAACTAGTCGGTCGAAAGATGAACTTAGACCGACTAAACAGATATAATAACTCCTGAATTATAATCAAAGCCCACTAGTCGGTCCATTAAGGATTGCCGACCGACTAGATTGAAATCTAGTCGGTTGGTTCTCCTTCTTGAACCAACTAACGTGCACGAAAAGTGTCGATTCGAAGCGCGAAGCTTCGGGAAGAT
Source organism: Scilla litardierei (assembly GCA_030789695.1). NCBI lineage: Eukaryota > Viridiplantae > Streptophyta > Magnoliopsida > Asparagales > Asparagaceae > Scilla > Scilla litardierei. The sequence goes on from CM061135.1 coordinate 39,811,880, forward strand.
TTCTATGGCTTCTAGGATCGATTTGTACTCTAAGATATGAGCGATTTGAAGCTCGTCACGAATGACTTACTCCGAAATCGACGATCGAAGGAAGAAGCTAGAAACTCACGACGAAACGATCGAAAGTGAAAGCTATGGCGACGAAAACCACACATCCAAGGAGAAAATCCACCAAGCATATATTTTAATATAGATAATCCAATTACATGAAAACCAGTCGTTACAAGGTTGCTAAGTTTCGTCGCCTCTGATGTGGTCTTCAGACTATATGGTTAGCTCCACAGAACCAGCCTCTATCCCAGTCGTCACTGGGATGTGATGTACCACCAGGCGCCCTCAAATACACCATTGGTGTGATTCTGGAATGGTGAGGATCTCAGAATGATAGGATGATGTTGTCTTCATAAGTTGCTTTGCAGATCTGCAGGGGATGGCCATCCCACTGTGGGTACCCGTTCTGTGATTTCTCAGCATAGGGACTGGACCTGAAACCTGCATTTGCATAAACATTGGAGGATGCTACTACATTTTGTAAGTCCAAATATTTCGACCCTTGGAGGAAGCGCAGAAGGCTTAACTCAGGTCTAATGGCCCTTTTTAGGTGCCAACTATCTCTGGCTAATGAGTTTACTGCAATTGCTATACCGAGACACATGCAGTTAACCAGGAGTGCATGATTGCACTAAGATAAGGGACTTTAGGACCAGTTATATCCTCCCCCTCTTCCAGCGATCGGAAGGGTTCTTTTTGTTCATCCAGTAAGTGTACCACCGTAGGTGTACTTTGGATGACAATGATCCTTTTAATATCTCCAACGCACTTCTGGGCGTTTGTAACAGGATTCTATGAGCCATGATTTTATATTTGCCTAGGTCTTTTTATTTCATGTTTAAAATTCAGGCTTGTACATTTATTTCGGTTTTCTCTTCAAGAGATCCGATGAGATGTTAGTTGTCTACAACTAAGATCTCTAATCCTGTTCTTTGCACAGATGCAAAGACAACCTTCAGTAGGAATCATTGACTTGTCAAGTGATTCTCTTGGTTGTACATTTATTTATACTTATTGTTTTTCTTGAATAGACGTCCCGAAGTCTATTCAGGCATTTTAAGGAAATGTGGAAATTATCTTTACAAGATATCCACGAAGGTATGCCGTCACAACATCCAATAACAGCATATCCAAAATTTTCCTTCGCCAAATCGTAAGGTATTCGCTTTTGATAACTTAGGGAGACTGATGCATCATTTATGAGACATGCTCATTTGAATTTGTTCGATCCCTAGTTTCAGCGAAATTTTCCTTGGGCTATAGGTTGTACCATATAGCATACGATTTTGTATTTATTTTTCTTATGTTTGCAATACTTTGTTTTATCCACAGGTTTGACACCTTTTAGCGTCTGGACTTCAGGTCCGAACATTTCACGTTTCATAAGTGAGTCCAGCTCATCTTTTATTGCCACGTTCCACGTTTGGCCAATCTCTACGTTTGCCTTCTAGCAACGGAGTGTGGAACGATAATTTACAAACATCATCGCCATTGCGATGTATATGGCAATATGATACGTGAATACATTGTCGACAATTTATGTTCTATCTGTCCAACACCTCCCCAGTACGTACAACATTTACTTAATTTCACTTTTTCCCGGCAATTCCTCTGCAGTGGATTCTGGGAAGGGTGATGGTGTGGACAGGAGCTCATTGTCCTGTGGTAGTATTGTCTTAAGGTCTCCAGGAGTTTTTTGTCCTAGGAGCCTGGTGGTCTGCCTCTTTTCTGTTGAGAATCAGCCACTTCTGCTGCTGGTGGATTGCATCCATTCTCGGGGATGTCAATCCTAGCTGGAGTTTTTGCAGCAGGGATGTGTGATCTGACAATCTTCTGGTTGTCAATGAATGATTCCGGTAATTGGTAGACAGTGTTCTGTATGTGGAGGATCTTCGGGATCTCATCTACACATTGTATTGTTACCGGATCATAGTGGGTCAAACTTTTTGTATCCCACGTTATAATTTTCTTCGCGCCAGATTTTCTAGTATCTGGGCCTATTTTTGGGAAACTCGTCTCATCGAAATCACAGTCTTCAAGATGTGCCTTAAATGCGTCCCCCGTTTGGGGTTCTAGGTATCTTATAAGTGAGGGTGAGTCAAACCCTGCATGGATACCTAGGCGACGTTGAGTACCGTTTTGGTCCTCTTTGGTGGTGCAATGGGGATTTAAGACTGCGCGACCGAAGATTCTCAGATGAGAAATGTTCGGTGGCATTCCATATGCAAGTTGCATTGGAGACTCTGACCTCCAGAGGGTCTTATTTTCATTTACGATGCAGCATGCAGAGTTTGCATGTCCACATGCATCCATATGCAATCGGGATTTAATGGACGTTCAGTCCATTGGAGTCTACTTTTCAGTGACTCTGCCGACCCATTTTGGGTATGAACATGCGGCACTTGTATGTTCATTTTCAATTCCCGTTAATTGGCAGTACTCATGAAAAGACTGGGAGGTATATTTCCCAACATTACCCAGACTTATTTACAACATTTTATTGTCTGGGAAATGTGCCCGCAATATTTTTATTTTTGTGCCAATAGCTTTGGAAAAGCTAAGTTGCGGGTCTGTAGTAGACACACGTACAAATATTCTGAGGATGCATTTATCAGTACAGTGAAGTACTTAAATAGCCCACTAGGGGTGGTGGATTTTATCCACATCTAGCTCCTTGTATTCTTTTTGAGGCAGCGTGGAGATTCTTTTTCAACTTATCGTGGAGATGGCCTTGCAATTAGTTTTCCCTTATAGTAAGGGATGCGGGGGATTTTTTCCCCTTTTGAAGAATCTTCTGGTTTTTCAAGTCATACCCATAGGACAAGATGCGATGCATCATCACAAATCCAGGGTGGCCAAGTCCATCATGCCGGAGTAAAAACTCGGCTGATGTCGGGCACTTCAGGTGCTCCGTTTAATTCCGCTTCCTTTCTCCGAATCTTCGTATGGTGGAGGCCTATAAGGCTCTCAAAACGTTCAAGTGTGGATTTTACTCCTTTTTCTTGAGACGTTGCATACGGTAATTTTTTTTTCATTTACATTTGTTGTTTCCAATGGAATCCGTTGAAACGGATGTCCTTGAAACTTAGAAAGTTTCTTTTGGAATTCGGAGAGATTAGTGCATCCTTTATTTTTGTGTCGTTTGGGGGGCAACAGTGTTGCATTCCCTGGATCTTCAATATAGCCCTGATATTGGGCTTTGTATTGAAAGAGATCGTACGTGTTTATTGTCTACTAATTATTTATGAGAGCAGTTTCATCTAATCAAAGATGAATCGTTAGGCACATGAATATTCAGATAAACATTTTCATTTATTGTCTACTAAGCATTTTCAGAACAAATTTCATAATTAAAATGCTCTCATAAATTATTTTCAAAACAAATTGCTAAGATAAAAATAAAGGCTAATCAAGCAAGTCATCATTTTCGAAGTTGTCAGCTGAAAACTTGACTGGAGCATCAGAGGTCATCAGGTTTGTTTCAGCTTTATTTTTCTTGTTCTCTTTATACAAATCCTGGAGGTGCTGCGAAGTTCGGCACATTTTGGACCAGTGGCTTTTCATGCCACAATTATGGCACTGGTCTTCCCATTCCCTCTTGGGTGGGGGTGAATCATTTTTGTCATTTCTGTGCCACGTGAACTTCCGCTTACTTTCATTATTTCGCTGCTGCTGTACATTGCCCTTTGCATTTTTTTGTTGACCCACCCTTCTGTGGTCTTTCTTTTCTTTTATTATCTCTCTTCTTTTTGAAGGAATAGGAATGGTGAGCTTCTGGTAAGGGGCAGTGCCGGGAGGGCGCATATTGTGAGTGAAGAGAAGAAGCTTTCTGTTTTGCTCGGCCATGAGTAAACATGACAGCAGCTCGGAATATTTGGTGAGTAGATACATCGAATACATAGATATGTGCGTATCTCTAAGATACCCGCAATCCTAACCAACTCTGGTTATTTCCATTCACAACATTTTTTTTGCTTTTTTTTTAGTTTTTAATTTTTTAAAAATACTTGGCCGGTCCGACCCGACCCGGTCCGGGCCCACGCTTAGCCAGGCCTCGGCCCGGGCTTCCGGACCAGGAACTGGTCCAAGTCAAAAAGTCAACCAGACCGGACCGGCCCGATAGACACCCCGACTCAGGTCTGTCTCAGAATCCCAATAACAATTACCTCGTCAAAAAATTTGACCGGTACGTGCGCTGATCAATTCGGCGGGTGCGCAGATCAATTCCCAAATCTAAATTTGCGCGGCAACCTTAGACAAATTTTGGCGCTCAACCGCAGAAAGTTGAAAAAGAAAGAGGGGAAAATAAAAAATAAAAAACTGCTCCTCTTCCTCCACCTTCTCCGCTTCTCATCATCTTATTCTACTGTTCCTTCCATTTTCACCATTCTCAAGTCCTCTATTTGCACCCCGATCCCCAAACTCTAAAGTCCTTTTGCAAATCTAGTCCGTTCGTCTTCGACAATGCCATTGTTGAAGAGGAGGCCGTTCCCATTAATTGAAGCCCCCAAAGATCTGAGCCAAGATGAACAAGTCTGGCAGATTCGCTTCACTCACGAAATTTTTAGAGATTACTCGTATCCTTTTCCGAGTTTTGATTTTTTAATTTGTCAACAGTCTGCAACTTTGGCCACTTTTTTTCCGCTTGGATTTTGATGTTAATTTGGTGAAGTGGGAGGTTTTGTTTGTGTGATTTGCAAAATCGGTGTTCTTTGGATTAGATAGATAAAGCTGGCGTCTATGACTGGCAAAAACAATGAAATGAGATCTGGGGGTTGTTTTCTTAACACAATGCAGGGATTATTTGGAGCGTCTCAACTTGTTTCGGCAGCGAACTTGGAGTTGCAGGATTACTGGCAAGACCAATTTGACTTATGAGGAAGCGCTGGTGTCAGAGCGAGAGGCAAACGAAAGGGTCCGGCGATTCCCTGAAGAATTCAAGGGGTTTGTGCTGCAAAATGTCCAATTCAGTAAGCACTCATGCCACCACATTCGTTTATTTTCCATAGTGAAATTTTGAAGGATGCAATCCACACGTTTGATTGTTTGATTCTGTCACTAATGCATGTTTGATTAGTCGGTTATTGTTGTAATTTACTGTGGAAAGTAAAAATTTAATTTTTTTTAAAGTAGATCTATATTTTCACAAATACATGGAGGGAATCCAACACTTGGAAAAAACTCTCACTATCTCTCTCTACCTAAAGAATCTTATTTTCTCTCTCTAGATAAACACTTTCTCTCGAGAAACTTACTACTCTCTCACAAAAGATACACTCGTTTTCTCTTTAGAGTATGTTTCTTTGCAAAACTTTGGTTTGGGATTCACTGTTGTGAATAGTGACTCTTAGTTAGAATCTTGGTGAGAGAGAAGTTATGTTTTGTGTTTTTTTGTTGGAAATGGGATTGGAAAGTTGGCTTGAGATTTGTTTGTGTGTTCCACACTAAAATCTTGTGCTTCTTTTGGTTAAAGTTGGAGTATGATTGGTGGCTGAAGAAAGTTGGAAGTGGTTGAATGATTATTAAACTAAAATATTTAATTATAATACTTAAATAAAAAAACACAACCAAGCTTTAAAATTTGTGAGAATAGCCAAAGAAAAAAAAGCGACGGAGCTGCTCCGGACATCTACACAGTGGCACAAATGTCTGGATGTTGAGCTCCAGACGTTTGCCAATTATCAACTGGCAATTCCAGTAACTTAGATTTTGAACCCAGTCTGTTCAGGCATCTGAAGCTATGGACCCAGACGTCTACATAGTACCCTAGATGACTGGGAAGCCTTCATCAAGCGTCTAGAACTAGCCGTTTGACAGCATTAATTACCCTGTCAGACAGGATCCCAGGCGATCGGCTAATCTACTCCAGTCGACTGGTGACTAGGATTTATGCCCGGTAATAGTCGTTTACAGCATTGAATGTTGTAGATCTTTACTGGATTTTGGTGTGATTCTTGAGCTTTATAAATATGGTTTGTTGGCATTTATTTCAGAACGCTTGGAATATTTAGAGAATAAATTCTGCATTGAATATCATTCAAAGCTCCAACAAGCTCTCAAGCTTCCTCTTCTACATTTGTCTCCAAAAGCATTTAAGGCACTCAAAGCTGATCTTCATCCTAGATTTGTTCCTCATTTGAGACAAGTAGTAAGTACTCATACTCTCATCATTTAGAGCACTTCACACACACCTCTTTGCCTCCTACTATTAAATCATTATTTAAGGCATATGTTGTGTAATTGATTTCATATTGAAGTATTTCAATTCTCTTGTCTTTAATTTGTTGAGATTACTCTTGGTTTGTGAGAATGGGTCATTCCCAGGTTGTGGGAAGTGATGACTTAGGTTGTATTGGATTTACACTTGCCGGTATTTGGCAAGTAGGTATTAGTGGATACTAATCACTAGCGAGATTTACTAGTGGGTTGCATGAGTAGGATTCCAGGAAGTCAGGAATTGACTCAGGGGAATCCGAATCATGGTACATAATTTATTTGCGTTTGTATTTTTTGAGTTGTTATCACATTATCTATTCCACATGTTTAGTTGCATTAGGGATTTTAATTAGGCGTAAATTTCTTTTTATTATCATAAAACACTATTCACCACCATCCAGTGTTTTCCATATAGTTTCAGTCTCTACAATAGTTGGCTTGGCACTTCGTTTACTTGATCTTTGGCGGGAAGCTCGACAGTACGGAGGGGGCTAATTATAGGACGCGACGCCCTATTTGTTGTAGAGTTACGATTGGATTGGAACCCCGTTAAAGTCGGGATTCATATCTGTTGAGAATCCCTTTTCTTTGATGCCACCTATTGTACCGTGGGGCTATATATAGGGGGTTTAGCCGAGGGTTTGGTGTGCGCGAGGAACACATTAGAGAACTTTGAGCCGCCTTTGTGAGAGCCAACTTTGAGAGATTGTTGAGAGCTTTTGGATAGATCATTCTGTGCTGCTTCTTCGTTCTAAAGAGAAAAGATTTGTATTCGTTCTTTTCTTTTGTAATAAAGCTCATTGGTGTTCCCTTTGCTGGCCAACGGCTTAAAGTTGATATCTTTCATATGGGACCCAACATCCGAATTCACCATCCATTGTGTTTCAAATGGGTCTCCACCGACATTTGCTTGACTGGAGCTTTAGTGAACAGAGCGTGGGGAACTCATTTCTTAGGAGGGTGTGACCAAGCCAACTGTCCTCCCAAAAACTAAGTCCGATACCATCACCCAACCTCCTTTGCATGTTCACGTGAAAAGCCTCACGCACCCTACTGAACCCTTTTGAAGACACACGAAATATTATGTCGCAAAGTCCTTACTGAACAAGATGCCATTATGGCACCAATATTTTTCTATGAGTATTTTCGGATTCGTTGGTGTGTCGGGTGCAATATTGTCACCATCAATTTGCAAGGAGTGCATTGTTCATGTTTCTCAGACTACTGACTTCCTATCTTTCTTTCTCCTTATATCGACATATTTGACCCCATTTAACCAGATATCTTTTTCTCTCAACCGTCAGCCCTGACCATAAAAATTGTGATGGATCTTGTCCAGCTTTGAGAGCACCCAAAAAGGAAGTTCAAATAAAGATAAAAAAGTTGATGGTAGTAACTGATAGCAAGGCATTCAGAAGGGTGATGCGACCGTCCAACGATAAAGTCTTTCCCTTTTAGCCTTGGAGCTTTTTATCCATGTTTCCGTTAATAAGTGGCAACCAGTCTGTCTTGTTAAGTTTGCCTGTAAACCCAGATACTTGATAGGTAACTCCCCTAGGGCATCCAAGGATTTCACCATCATGTGGATACATGGGTCTTCCAGTCGAAGCAATATCAATGCACTCTTTTGAAAGTTTATTTTCAAACTCGACCACAGCTCAAAGTTATAGAGAATACATTTAATGATGATTTCTTGGGCAAGGTCACATTTTCCAAGAACAAGGTGCTGTCAGTGCGTTGTAGGTTGGCGACGGTGCTAGCTTTTGACAACATCCACAGTCTCTCAACTAGGCTTGCATTGGCAGCATGTTGTAGCATTTTGTTAAGGGTTGTGCTATATACACCCCAAAGCCAAAGAGGGGGTATTTTTTTTGCCAAAAATGGAGAATCTGTCACATCACTTGTCTCTTCCCCTTTCGAATTTTTCCAGTTTTGATAATGAACAGTACATACATCCTCTTTTTTGGGGTGTATATAGCACAACCCTTTGTTAATGCTATCAGGGATAAGGACAAATAACAACAATGACAAAGGTTCCCCTTGACGGGTGTATCTTAAGTGGATGTCCTCTTCGGAATACCATTGAGTAATATAGTAATTTTAGCTGATTTTAGCCCCATCCTGACTAACATGATCCATTTAGGCCCAACACTTCTAAGCAACAAAACATTGTGAAGGTACTTGTAAGTGTTAAGTTAATTATTACCAAGGGTAGAATAGTTTTTTTGTTACTGGCAAACTATATAAACTCATTCCTTTGTATTTTAAGTATTTTTAGTTTTTAACAATGGAATTTACGAGAAACCCCAGCTTTTCCTCTCATTATAGATTTATTGAATTCACATGGTATTTAGAACTTATAGGCAATGAAATTTGTTTATTGCATTGAAGAATATTGAATCCCACCCACAGCTTTTGCAGATCCAATATTGGTTGATTGTCTTTGGCTCGGTGCAATTATCAAATTCACAAGGGGTTTCTTTATTCACGGTTTTGGGGGTTCTTGGTTTGTTGTTTCTCTGTTCGTCTGTTCCTCTTTTGGGAAATTTCAGAGAAGGGATCAAATCGATTGGATCTTACGTGCAAATAAAAAGAGAGGACCTTTTAAAGTTTGTTTTGAATTTTTTAGAGAATTCTTTGCTTTGTTGCGATCCGATGGGACTTGCGGGCAGTGGGTCATTGGAAATCCTAGTTTCAAATGAAGTTTTTCAACCCCTGGATGCATCCATCTATGACACACCCAACATTTGATTATGCTGGAGATGATAGCATTGTATGGATGGCAAATGAGAAACACTAGCTTTTCCTTAATATATTTTTGTTGAATTCATATGGTATCATAGAAATTTTGATTCACCTCTTGATTCTTAAATTTGAAATTTTGCATTTGGAGAAATTTTGATTTTGTAGTGGGAGGAGAAATTTTGCATTGGGAGAAATTTTTAGAAGAAATTTTGCATTGGTCGGAAAAATTTTGCATTGGAAGGAATTTTGCATTGGGAGGATTGAAATTTCCATAGGGAGAAAATTTTGAAATTTTGCATTGACAGGAGAAATTTTGTATTGGGAAGAATTTTGCATTGGCATGAGAAATTTTTGGAATTTTGCATTGGTAAGAGAAATTTTACAATGGGAGGAATTTTGCATTGGTACTAGAAGATAGGAGAAATTTTGCATCGGGAGAAATTCTTGCAGGATAAATTTTGCATTGTGAGGAGAAATTTTGCATTGGAGAAATTCTTGCATTGGGACTCAATTCTACATTGACTCGAGAAATTTTGCATTGGAAGAAATTCTTTCAGGAGAATTGTTAGATGCTTGGGCGGTTAATAATTCAAAAATTATCACTTGGTTTAATAACTCCGTTGTGCAGTCGATTAACACTCAGTTTCAAAGTCTTTTACTCCATTTTTTCTCGTCTTTAGAATTGCGTGCCTATTCTAATGTGTTAGGAACCAACAAAAGACTCGATTTTTATAGCAAAATAATAAAGAAGAACAAGATATTTGAGCACAAAAGAGGTGCGTCTCCTCCCAAGAAGCCGAAGAGGACGTCTGCACTCGTTTAATCTAAGATCTAACCTAAAGACGCTCTATAGAAAATATCAAAAATCAAGCATAAAAATCCCAATGACGGCTAGCTCCTATAAATAGAAGAAACTAGGGTTTTCCTAGGCTAATAGGCGCGCACATAAACAAGAGGGAAAGGGGGCCGGCGGCTAGCATGGGCCCGGCCCATGTTGAGGCGGAAATAGACCCGGCGGGTCTATCAATACTCCCCCCCTAAAGAGCCACTTTGTCCTCAAGGTGGTGCCTGCAAATCGGTTCCTTCGTCCTCCACGTCGTTATCCTCGTTGGCTTCCGCTATCAACACTTGTAGCTTTCGATCCATACAGCGGTGTCCCAGAGTGAAGTGCTCGTCGCATCGGAAACAGAGCCCCTTTTGCCTCTTCTCCCTCATCTCCGCATCGGTCATCCTTCGGAATGGCCAGCCAGCCGGTGGGGGGTTGTTTTGTTCTCCCGTCTGCTCCAGTCCCACCTGAACTGCCACAGTAGTGGCCCCCACTCTGCCTGCTCCAGTCGAGGTGACCCGCTGCAACTGCCCACTGTAGCTCCCCCGCCTCTCCTATCCTCAGCTCGGGAGTCCTCCACCATCTGTGCCATCTCGATGTCCTCTGAAAGCCCCCAGGGCTTGTAGAGCCTCACCGCAGCTCGAAGGCTAGGTCGCAGCTCCTTTAAGAAGGTGCCCTCCAGCGACTCGTCTGACACCCCATGAACTCATCCGGCCAGTGTCTCAAATTTCTCGATGTACTCCCGCACCGGCCCCTCCTGCCTAAGGGCGAATAACTGCTCGTGTATGTTCCCCAAACGGGGGTCTCTAAACTTCTCCAGCACCAAGTCTTTCAGCTCCTCCCAGCCCTGGATCTGCTGCCTCCTCTCCTTCCACTGGAACCACCCTAAAGCTCTCCCCTTCATGCAAACGGCTGCTGGCTCCAGCTTCTGTGTCTCGGTCATGTGATGCGCCGCGAAGTATCTCTCCGCTGTGAACAGACAGGCGTGTGGATCCTCCCCAGAAAAGATCGGCATCTTCAGCTTTCGGACTCTGCAATCTCCTCCAAAGTGCCCCTGCTCGGGCCTCCCCTCCTCTCTGTGATGCAGACGGTAATGCAGACGTCTCTCGTCTAGAGTCTCGTATCGCCTATGTGGCCCTCCTCCGCGAGCCCCATAGTCACCTCGGTCTCCGAGGATCTTGTCGCCTCCAAATCCGCCCTCTGGCCACTCCTGGTAGTCTCTGTATCTCCTTTCGGTGCCTGTTGTGCGTCTCTCCTGGTGGTGGGGCGGTGGCTGTCACCTCCCATTGTCAAAACGAGGATCGGGAGGGTCCCGATAGTCATCGCCATAGTCTCCGTGCTCCTGAAAATCTCCGGGTCCCAAACCCTCCTCAAAGTCATGTGCCGGAGCCTCTCGACGCGGCTGTACCTGCTGAAAGGTGCCGAAATCGCCGCCAACAGCCCTTGGAAGGTCGCGCGTCGGTCTGGAAAAGTCGGCGGGGCCGCGGCTCGCCAGGGGCACGGCTGCCGGCCCCGCCTGTGGGTGCTGGGGCCCCAGTGGCCCCCGAGGGTCAGGGGGTCGTCGGACCCCCAGGAGGGTTCGGCGCCCCTGGCCGAACCCAGGGGGGTCGCTGGACCCCCCCGGTGGTCCTGGGGGCCCCAGCGGCCCCCCTGGATGGGGGGGGGTCGCCGGACCCCTAGAAGGGTTCGGCGCCCCCGGTCGAATCCAGGGGGGTTCGCCGGACCCCCCGGTGGTCCTGGGGGCCCAAGCGGCCCCCCGAGGGTGGGGGGGGGGGGTTGCCGGACCCCCAGGGTTGGTCGTCACCCCCGGCGAACCCAGGGGGGTTCGCCTGGAGATCCTGGGGGCCGGCGGGCCCCTGGGGGGTAGTCGCTGCCCCCCCGCCTCTTTCGCATGCCCTCGCGCGAGGTTCGTCGGGTTCGCCGGTCCATCCTTGGGCTTTTGCGGCCTTTCGCCTAACTTCTTCTCGATAATCAACCCTCCACGGCTCCTCATCATCATCCTCAACCAAATCCTCCACCAAAAAGCCGTTTCCCGGATCAAAGCCCTCAACTTTCTCCTTCTCCTTCTTCAAAGGTGCCACATTTTTCCCCGATTTAGGGTTTTCTTCCCCTTTGTTGTTCGCCGCCAACTGATTTAGGGCTCCCATCAATTGCGCGAATTGTTTGTCGTGCTTCGCTTGATTTGCCGTCAATTGGTTGATGGAAGCCGTCAATTTTGTCATGGATTCGTCGTTGGCCGCCAATGATTTCTTGATCCTGTCGAATTCGCTCGTGAACATTGCCTCCAAAGCCTCAATTTTGTCGTGCGATCTTGTCGTGGCCGCCATGGATCGTCACGTGCTCTGATACCAAAATGTTAGGAACCAACAAAAGACTCGATTTTTATAGCAAAATAATAAAGAAGAACAAGATATTTGAGCACAAAAGAGGTATGCTCTCCTCTCAAGACGCCGAAGAGGACGTCCGCACTCGTTTAATCTAAGATCTAACCTAAAGACGCTCAATAGAAAATATCAAATATCAAGCATAAAAATCCCAATGACGGCTAGCTCCTATAAATAGAAGAAACTAGGGGTTTCCTAGGCTAATGGGCGCGCGCATAAACAAGAGGGAAAGGGGGGCCGGCGGCTAGCATGGGCCCGGCCCATGTTGAGGCGGAAATAGGCCCGACTGGTCTATCATGATGCTTATTGGGTTGTTGATCTTACAGATCATAAGTCTACCACTGGATATTGCATCTTTTTATGCAATTCTCTAATTTCTTGAAAAAGCTAGGAGCAAGATATTGTTTTTAGATCTTTCACAGAGGTTGAGTATCGTGTCATGACTTCTACTACCTGTGAGATAATTTTGCTACATTGATCACTTGCAGATATGATGTTTCTCTTCGTCACCCTATTCCATTTATTATGGCAATAATAGTGCTATACAGATTGTTCGTAATTTGGTACTTTATGAGCGGACCACATATATTGAGATTGATTGTCTTGTCATTTGATACCACTATCAGCGGGACACTACCACGTTACTGTTTGTTTCTTCTTCCATGCATATTGCCGATCTATTTACGAAGTCACATTCAGTTTCTCGCTTTCGTTTTTCTGTTTGGTAAACTCTATATGCTCCTATAGTAGCTTCATGAGTTTGAGTGCATGTGTTAAAATTAGTTAATTATTGCTTAAGGGTAGAATAGTCTATTTGCAAGACTCTATTAACTCATTTCTCTGTATTTTTGTATTTTTACTTTTTGACAATGCAATTTATGAAAAAGACCATCTTTTCCTCTTAATATAGATTAGCTTCATGAGTTTGAGTGCGTGTGTTAAAATTAGTTAATTATTGCTTAAGGGTAGAATAGTCTATTTGCAAGACTCAATTAACTCATTTCTCTGTATTTTTGTATTTTTACTTTTTGACAATGCAATTTATGAAAAAGACCATCTTTTCCTCTTAATATAGATTTGTTGAATTCACACCAAGGACCATGGATGCTGATGTGAGATTAATATGGTCATTTTGCAAGGTATAATGGACTTGGGACGTGCAACATTGAGGGGCAAAACGATTGTTGAGGTTGAGGTTTGGTTTTGAGGATCACTGTCTTAGTAGTAGCTTCCATGATCTTGTGAGATGAACTCCATTAATTTTACTTAATTGGACACGTAGATAGGATATTCATAATAGTCTAAAATTTGATTATTTTAACAGATTTTGAGTTGTGCAAGTGATACTAAAAACTTGTCTTTTTACTTTGAATGGATGCTGTTGAATTTGGGTGATCCAACTCTTTCACACCATATGCCCAGGTCGCTCGGTCGAGCGTGCACGTAGCTTGACCGAGCTGGAGGCCTTGAGCCGAGGACTAGCTGAGAAGCTCATATACTCGATCGAGTACTCTACCACTCGACCGAGTTACTGTCCTCTCGGTCGAGTGGTTTGAGTACTCGACCGAGTGAATTAAGCTCAAATTTAACAGAGAGTTGTCACTTTTTTGAAGCTCTTCAGAGATTGTCAACTCGGTCGAGTGATGTTGACACTCGACCGAGCGATTGCTAACTCGGTCGAGCGAAGTTGACGCTCGACCGAGCGCTATGCTTTTCCACCCCAGCAGCAGCAACAGCGGAGAGACAGCTCGGTTGAGCGTTGCGCTTGCTTGACCGAGTGGCGCGGGGCCAGTGTTTTTCAGTTGATGGCTGAGATTGTTTTCCAGCTCGTTTTGGGTGCCCTATTTAATGCTAATGGCTCATTAGATTAAGTTAATGTTGTTTTCGAGATCTGGAGCCAGAGTGAGCTGTAGCCGCCACCATTGAAGATTTTTGTTGAGAGATTATGGTTAGGAGTTTGATTGTGAAGTTGAGTGACTCTCTTCATTACTCCTTTGATTTCTTCTTCCTTGATTGAGCTTGTGAGGGCGTGTGCTTTCAGCCAAGTTATTGCTCACATGAGCAAAAGATAGATTGTCACCCTTTGTGGATCTCTCTGATAGTGCAATCATCTCGGAATTGCTGGACATAGGTTGTGTGCAACCGAACCAGGGTAAACTCTTGTATGTTTGCGATTGATTTGATTGTTGTTGCCGTTCTTCGTTTACTACTTTACTTCGCAAGGTCGTAGGGATTTTGTTGGGTTAATTGAGAATCCACTTTTGCTAGTCCTATATGTTGGAACTTGTCCAACTAAGTTGGATCTTAATCCAACGTTGGGCTAATATGCGATAAATAATTATATAGTGCTACACTGTCATGTTAAGCCCAATATATTAGTGATCTGATTTAATTGATTAAATGGGCTAAATGAGTTAAATAGGTTGTGGGGCCTTTATGTGTAGAGACTATTGGGCTTCAACTCGTTGATTGGCCGAGTTGGAAACCCTAGGGCTATGGAGGCTAGTCTATATATACTTGTGGTCATGATCCCCGGAATACACGAACCAAAGAAAACCGTCTTTTCTACGTCCCGTCGCTAGGAGAGAAACCAAGAGAAAGCTAAAGGGATTCTCCAACGGTTGAGTGCTATTCTGGAAGATTATCCGCTGCGCTATCCAGATCGTCAACCTCATGGATTCAGGTATGATTCCTATCAGAGAAGGTAATGATTTAAGGTTCCGCATGTTTTATCTAGATTTGTGTTGTTTGGCTTGTACGCACATCTAGATCTTTAGTTTCTACAAGTGGTATCAGAGCCTGCATACTGTGGATCTTAAATTTTCTGCCTGCTCGTAGTAGATCTGATAAAAATTAGATTTTTAATCTGTTTTAAATTCAGATCTGTGAAAAATTGGGGGTTTTGATTGATTTTTCCCTGTTTCAAAAAAAATTATTACGAACCCTAGATCGGGGGCAGCTCGTCGGCCGCCGCCCGACACGGCGAAAGAGGGGGCGGCTCTGCCTCCCATGTCGGAAGATTGGCACCGGCGATGTCGGCGTCGACGCAGATCAGAAAGGGGCGGCAAAGCTGCCCCTGTAGGTTGAACGGAGGGGGGCCGGCTTCCTGCCACCCCCTTCGGCGGGATCTGGGGACAAAAGGGGGCGGTTCTTGTCGCCCCCGTTAGGGTTTCAGAGGGGCCGGCGATTGCCGCCCTCGGTGGGTTTTTCGGAGGGGGGGGGGTGCCTTGCTGCCTCCATTTTGCATCGAAACAGCAGGCCCCCCCACCGGGGGCCTGCCGCCCTAGAACCGGGAAGGGGGTGGCGGTGGGCCGCCCCTATTAGGACCCAAACACCAAGGGGGCGGCGCTCCACCGCACCTCCCCTTCGCCGGAACAGCAGGCGCCCTTGGCGCCTGTGAGACAGAGAAAGGGGCGGCCCCAACAGCCCCTGTTAGAGGCAACGGAGCCGGCTCACTTGCCGGCGTCGGAGGTATGGAAAGGGGGTGGCGGCGGCCCCCTTGGGGATGGCAAAATTCCTGCTAAGGTTTCTAACCTTAGCAGGCTTTGGGCCAAAATTGGGCCCAATCAGGTTATTTTTCAAAAAAAAATTTAATTTTCAGCATTTGGGCCTTATTTTGGGCCCGTTTTGGCCACTCCACAATTTTGGGCTTAAAATGAATATTTTGGTGCATGTGAACCCTATTTTTAGATCTACTCTTATTCTTTTGAAGCCCTATTTCAGTTATATTAATGCACTAATAATCAGAGGAAATAAATGGCCATCTTGTGTATATTTTTTCATTCGGTTTTATTTGTGCGTTAAAATTATGTTCGTTCCAATTTTAATTCTTTAGGCAAAATTCATTTATATATATTTCGAAATAATTCTAATTTTTGTGAAATTCCACCATCGTGGGTTCTACTATTAAAATTGTTATTATTTCGGAATGTAAACGGTAAAATACATACATTGTATGATTAGTTGCCTAAATGAATTCTAAATGGATCGTAGGAGTAAATAAAAGTTTTTTCATCGATATTTCTCCTCGTTAATAAAATCGGCATTAATTGTGCCATAATAAATTCAAATTTTGCTGCATGTATTTTTGAACTGACTTGGTGTAATCATCATCTCGCCAAAGTGGGCTCTATTGTTTGTATCATTTCATTGCTTAAATATAAAAGGAATTTTGTGTGCATATTTTAATCATGAATGCTACATCGGCCCAAAGGCAGATTACCGTTCTATGCTAATTTATCCACACCTGTAGCAATAAATAAGTGATGATTATTGAAACTTATGCATGCAATTTTAATTCGGCCCAAAGGAAGTTTTAATCTTGGCATGTTAATTATTATCTTTATTTGATTGCTGCGACAGGATATCATTTGCTAGTCAATAGATTATCCAAAGATAAATGTTAAGCTAGTTGGGGATATCTTGAGATGGGAACATGCAATTTTGAATTTACAATTTTGCTTCACAAATTAATACTTATGTTAGCATGTTTGTCTATGTTTATTGTCCTATTTTTTCAGTTGCTACTCCCGCAAATATTACTGCTAGCTTGAACTCAATTTCGGTGCTTAATGGCTCAAATTTTAAATCCTGGAAAGAGAACTTGCTTATAGTTCTTGGGATGCTAGATCTGGACATTGCGATTAGAACTAACTGTCCCCTACTTACTACGGAAAAGAGTACCTCTGCGGAAAAGAGGGAGTATGAGAAGTGGGAAAAGTCTAATCGTATGTGTATAATGATCATGAAGAGAGCCATCCCTGAAGCTTTTCGGGGCTTTAGGTCTGATTTGATCACGACAGCTAAAGGTTTCATTGTAGATATTGAGAAAATGTTTGTCAGATACGAAAAGGCAGAAATTGGTACGATTCTGACAAGCCTGATCTCAATGAAGTACAAAGGGAAATGCAATATAATGGAATACATTCTGGAACAGTCCCATCTTGCTTCAAGGTTGAAAGCACTTAAGCATGACCTCTCTGAGGACCTGCTTGTGCATTTGGTATTAATATCCCTTCCTACACAGTACAATCAGTTTAAGATGAGCTATAACTGCCAGAAAGAGACTTGGTCTCTGAATGAGCTCATCTCGCACTGTGTACATGAAGATGAAAGACTGAAGCAGGATAAGGCTGAAAGTGCAAATGTTGCCTTTACCCTTAAAGACAATAAAAGGAAAAAAGGAAACGAAGTTGCAGTTACAGCCCCACCTAGGAAACAACAAAAGAAGCCTGTTAAGGCTGTCAAGAAAGATAGTTGTTTCTTTTGTGGTGCTGAAGGGCATGTAAAGAAGCAGTGCACTAATTACCACGTCTGGCGTGCTAAGAAAGGTACTCTTCTCAATTTGGTTTGTTCAGAAGTTAATTTATCTTCTGTACCTATATACACTTGGTGGTTAGACTCTGGTGCAACTGCTAACATCAGTGTGTCTATGCAGGGCTGCCTGAACTGTCGAAAGCCAAATGATGCATAAAGATTCATCTTTGCGGGCAATGGCAAGAAGGCGAGGGTTGTTTCAATTGGGGATTTCAGATTATCTTTAAGAATTGGAAACCATTTGGATTTGCTTGAGACTTTTATTGTACCGTCTTTTAAACGAAACCTAATTTCTATTTCTGCATTGGACAAGTCTGGTTATTTTTGTTCTTTTGTGAATGGAAAATTCAGTCTGTCTCTCAATTCCATATTAATTGGTTTTGGTTGTTTATCTGAGTATGATAATTTGTATATGCTTGATACAATTGCTGCAAAGGAATCCTTGCATGTGGGTACACAGGTTTTAAAGCGTAAATTAATTGATGAAAATTCAGGTTCGTTATGGCACAAGAGATTAGGTCACATCTCCAAAAGGAGAATTGAGAGACTTGTGTCAAACGATATTCTCAAACCTTTAGATTTTCAGATTTTGATGTATGTATTAATTGTATAAAGGGAAAACAAACTAATAAAAGGAGATTTGAAGCCAAAAGGTCAAATAACGTCTTAGAACTCATACATACAGATATTTGCGGACCATTCCCTTCGGTAGCATGGAATGGTCTGCAATATTTTATAACGTTTATAGACGACTATTCGAGATATGGCTACATTTATCTCATACATGAAAAATCTCAGTCTTTGGATACGCTCAAAATTTTAAAGGCGAAGTTGAACATCAATTAGGCAAAAGAATAAAAAATATCAGGTCTGACCGTGGTGGTGAATACTACGGCAGATATGATGGTTCAGGTGAACAACGTCCAAGACCATTTGCTAAATTCCTAGAAGAATGCAGTATTGTCCCACAGTACACCATGCCGGGTTTGCCCACTATGAATGGTGTAGCTTGAAGACGAAACAGAACGCTTAAGGACATGATAAGAAGTATGATTAGTCATTCTTCTTTACTAGAAAGATTCTGGGGAGAAGCATTGAAAACTGCAGCTTACATCCTTAATCGGGTCCCAACTAAAGCAACCAATAAAACGCCATATGAGCTTTGGACGGGCAAATCACCTAGTCTAAAGCATATGCACATATGGGGATGTCCAGCTGAGGCAAAGCCTTATAGGCCTGCTGAAAAGAAGCTTGACACATGAACAATTAGTTGCTATTTTATTGGGTATGTTGAAAGATCGAGGGGGTTACAAATTTTACGATCCCACAAATAAGAGTATTTTTGAGACTGGAAATGCCAGATTCCTTGAGGATACCGGGTTTGCCGGGGGGGGGGGGAGATTTAGGAAGAGACATTGTTTTCGAAGAGGAATATGTAGATATTCCCACAGGCGATCTTGTTATTGATCAGGATTTTATTCTTGTTATAGAACAAGACACAAATATTCAAGATAATGTTGTTGATCCTCCCATTCAAGTAGAACAAACCCTTGCACCTCAAGAATCATTGCCAATAAGGATATCCATTAGGGAGAGGAGAAGTGCAATATCAAGTGACTATATTGCATATCTCCAAGAACATGAAGTTGATATTGGTGTGATGGAAGATGATCCAATCAACTTCCATCAAGCCAAAAATGGTTCTACCTCTATAAAATGGATAGATGCCATGAATGAGGAAATAAAGCGGCAATGGCGTTTGGGATCTTGTCCCATTACCTAAAGATGTGAGTCTCATTGGTTGCAAATGAATATTTAAAACCAAGAGGGATTCAAAAGGTAATGTGGAAAGATATAAGGCACGTCTTGTCGCTAAGGGCTTTACTCAAAAGGAAGGCATTGATTATAATGAGACTCTTTTCGGTTTTCACAAAAGACTCATTCAGGATAATAATGGCATTAGTGGCTCATTTCAACCTTGAGTTACACCAGATGGATGTTAAAACAGCGTTCCTTAACGGGGACATTGATCAGGAAATTTATATGGTGCAGCCAGAAAACTTTGTGTCGGGAGACCCATCGAATATGATTTGCAAACTTAAGAAATCCATCTATGGACTCAAACAGGCGTCTCGACAATGGTATTTTAAGTTTCATCAAGTTATCATTCATTTGGCTTTGAGATGAATTTGGTTGATGAATGTATATACCATAAGTTCCGTGGGAGTAAATTTGTGTTTCTGGTTTTATATGTCGATGACATTTTACTTGCCAGTAACAATGAATGCTTATTGCATGAAACCAAGAACTTTCTAGCTAATAATTTTGAGATGAAAGATCTTAGTGATGCATCTTTTGTATTGGAAATTCAAATACATCGAGATCATTCTCAAGGTATACTTGGATTATCACAAAAGGCCTACATTGAAAAGGTTCTGCAAAGATTTGGCATAGAAAGTTGTAAACCAGGTGATACCCCAGTATCTAAGGGAGACAAGTTTGGTCTCAATCAGTGCCCTGAAAGTGAAATTGAGATAGCAGAGATGAAGGATATTCCTTATTCTTCAGCAGTAGGGAGTTTCATGTATGCTCAAGTATGTACACGTCCAGACTTGACGTACATTACAGGAATGCTTGGCAGATACTTGAGCAATACATGATTGGACCTTTGGAAAGCAGCCAAAAGAGTCTTATGGTACTTACAGAGGATAAAAGGACACGTGCTTGTATATCAGAGGTAGGAAAAGCTTGAGATCATTGGATATACCGACTCTGATTTTGCTGGATGTAAAGACAACATGAAATCTGCTACAGGCTATGTTTATACATTAGCAGAAGGCGCCATTTCTTGGAAGAGTGCTAAACAGACTATTATAGCCTCTTCCACTATGGCTGCAGAATTCATCGCTTGTCATGAAGCATCCAATCATGGTCTATGGCTACAGAAGTTTGTCAGGGGCTGCGAATTGTAGATGGCATTGAAAGGCCACTCAAATTATTTTGTGACAACATGTCCGCAGTTGCATTTGCCACTAACAACATGAGCTCATCGAAATCAAAACACATTGATATCAAGTTCCTGATTGTTAAAGAGAGAGTTGGAAGTAAACAGTTGTCTATAAAGCACATTGGTACAAACTTAAACATTGCAGATCCGCTTACTAAAGGACTGCCACCCAAAACATTTCATGGGCATGTTTCTCGTATGTGTGTCATGTCATCTGAAGATATTCAGTTTTAGTGTGAGTTTGTAATTTTGTAGTGCTTTTATTTTTGACAACATTTCAGCCTTCAGTTTATGCATATTTGGTTTATGGTTTATTTCTGCAGAAATAAAGTTCAGTTTTAGTTTGGCTTCATATTTCAACTCTATGTATATAAATGCATATAACAATATGTGTTTATGTTTATGATCTCACTAAGATTAAGGAGGATCAGTTGGAAATAGACATGTTAGATCACATCACATGTAATTTCCATGCTACACATACACTTTATAATCCATGCCATTCTTTTGTATTAGCACGGTGACCACTGATGGGTCGAGTTGCAATTGCTGCGGCGAATATCTCTTTGATCCCTTGCTAATATAATTGATCGGATTGGTTTTTTGACTCATTAAGGAAATGACAGTAAGTTAAGATCTTATTTCGTTGTATGCACAACGGAATATAATTATAAAGTTTAGCATATAGCCCAAGTGGGAGATTGTTGGAACTTGTCCAACTTAGTTGGATCTTAATCCAACGTTGGGCTAATATGCGATAAATAATTATATAGTGTTACGTTGTCACGTTAAACCCAATATTAGTGATCTGATTTAATTGATTAAATAGGCTAAATGAGTTAAATAGGTTGTGGGGCCTTTATGTGTTGAGACTATTGGGCTTCAACTTGTTGATGGGCCTAGTTGGAAACCATAGGGCTATGGAGGCTAGCCTATATATACTTGCGGTCATGATCCCCGGAATACACAAACAAAAGAGAGCTGTCTTTTCTACGTCTCGTTGCTAGGAGAGAAATCAGGAGAAAGCTAAAGGGATTCTCCAACGGTTGATTCGTGCTATTCTGGAAGATCATCCGTTGCGTCATCCAGATCGTCAACCTCATGGATTCAGGTATGATTCCTATCAGAGAAGGTAATGATTTAAGGTTCCGCATGTTTTATCTAGATCTGTGTTGTTTGGCTTGTACGCACATCTAGATCTTTAGTTTCTTCACTATATTCCTAATCAGATTTTAGGATTGTTTGTTTTCGCACGGATCTCAGTTTGGTTCGCCATATCCATTCCCAACAGATGCATCAGCACAAGTGTAAATTTCATTTTGATATGATCTTTTTGAAGAGAAAATTGGCTAACTAGCATGAGTCAACCCTCTCTTTTAATTTCTACCATTCAATTTAAAATCTTTGCTAGAATACCACGCCCCCCCTGCGAAAAGACTAAAATACCCCCATTAATTATTTTCAACATATACTAGTGTATATTAACGTATATTAACGTATACTAGTGTATGTTAACGTAGACTAAAATACCCCCATAAAATACCCAGGCCTAAATACGCCAACATATAATAGTGTATATTAACGTATACCAGTGTATATTAGTTTATGTTAACGTATCTTAGCATTTTTCTTTACCACATACTTATTAGTTCATTGTTCTTGCAGTTGGTTTTCATGAGAGTAACCCCTGAAGCCGCAGAGTTGGAAACGGACCACTACAAGAGTGTACGAGCATACCTTGATTACAGACCGGCTCATCAAGGATATCCAATGCTTACTGGAGGAGCAGATGATGATGGGAACGTCCCCGGGTTTCTTAACTTGACTTTGGCTTTGAAGAAGCTAGATAGGAAGATAGCCGTGAGCATCCCGAGGTTGGGAGATCGGCTGACCGTATTGGAGGAGATGGTGGCATGTTTAGAGAAGGACAGGCCGGATGCCAAAAGGGTTGAGCTCAATGTTGCGAAGCGTGTGCGAGACATGTATTCCTATCAGTTTGGACTGGCTACACACAAAATGGAGAAGCAATTAAGGCTGAACTGAAGCTCCCACCATCTGAAAATGAACCCCCTAAAGTGATTGAGCTCAATGATGCTGTGAAGTTTGTTGATATTGAGGCAGATATTGGGCCATTTTCATACGAGCTAATAAGTATGTGGTAAAGAAAACGTTAATATACGTTATTATACAGTAGTATATGTTGAAAATAATTAATGGGTGGTATTTTAGTCTTTTTACCGGGGGGTGTGATATTTTAGCAAAGATTTTAAATTGGGTGGTAGAAATTAAAAGAGAGGGTTGACCTATGCTAGTTAGCCAATTTTCTCCTTTTTGAAGTCCAAAAAATATAATTTAACTTGCAAAAATTATGTGCAGGCAATTGCAGAGCTTTGTTCCAATGTTGCTTGGATTATGTGATATAGTATCACTTGATCTCAGTGTTATTTGGTATCTTGTATTCTCCAAGTGATAATCATTGATTCAAACTAGCTTTATTGACATGTGATGTGCAACAACAGAAGAGGAAATTGTTAGGAACCAACCAAAGATAGGATTTTTATAGCAAAATAATAAAGAAGAACAAGATAATTGGGCACAAAAGAGGTGTGCCCTCCTCCCAAGACGCCTAGAGGACGTCCGCACTCGTCTAGATCTAGAACTATTCCTAATGGACGCTCAATAGAGAATCTCTCAAAATATCAAGCATGCCTACAAATGACGGCTAGCCCTAGTTTAAATAGGAAAACCCTCCTTGTTGTTCGCAAAGTAATTTCTCCATGACTTGTTGTGCGCAAAGTAATTTCCTCCCCTCTTTAGCCGCGAACGGATCTAACATTACTCCGCCCCTGAAAATCCACCTTGTCCTCAAGGTGGTGCATGGAGTGTGTGTGCCATCCATTCCACGTACTGCAAGTCTCCTCCCGGATCGAAAGGATGAGATAGGTCTCCACCACCTTCAGCAACGTCCAGACGAAAGCCACGGTCATCACCAGTCAGATCTGAAGGCCATCTATAGACTGAAATTTTACAGTGCCTCTGCAGAATTCTGCAGGATTTCTGCAGAAATGCTGCAGAATTCCTGCAGATTTCCTGCAGAATTCCTGCAGGAATCTGCAGAAATTCTGCAGATTCCTGCAGAAATTCTGCAGAATGCAGAATGCAGAATTCTGCAGGAATGCAGAATGCAGAATTCTGCAGGAATCTGCAGAAATTCTGCAGATTCATGCAGAAATTCTGCAGAATGCAGAATTTCTGCGCAGACCTGCAGAATTGCTGCGGCTCCTGCAGAATTTCTGCAGGGCTGGCCGGCCCTGCAGAATTTCTGTAGGGGGCGTGGCCGTTTTTTTGAGACGACGGCTAGCGTTTGCTCGTTTTGGGGGCTCGTCCTCGTCTTTCGCCGCCGCTTTTAAATCTGGATTTTCATCGCCATCAGATTCAAATCTGAAATTTTCAGATCTAAAAATTTTCTCGTCTTCCTCCGTCGCCTTCAGATCTGGATCTGAAAATTTCAGATCTGGATCTGAAAATTTCAGATCTGAAATTTCTAGATCTGGGCTTTTCTCCTCCAAAGGTCACATCTTTTGCTCAAAATTAGGGTTTTTGTCGTCGTGGATACGCGCCGTCAATAGCTCCATGATTTTTGCAAATTGCTCGTCGTTTTTTGCTTGTCTTGCCTTCATGTGCTCGATGTATTCCACCAAATCATCAACCGATTTCTTTACCCCTTCAATTCCCGCCATGGATCGTCACGCGCTCTGATACCAAATTGTTAGGAACCAACCAAAGATAGGATTTTTATCGCAAAATAATAAAGAAGAACAAGATAATTGGGCACAAAAGAGGTGTGCCCTCCTCCCAAGACGCCTAGAGGACGTCCGCACTCGTCTAGATCTAGAACTACTCCTGATGGACGCTCAATTTCTTTACCCCTTCAATTTCCGACATGGATCGTCACGCGCTCTGATACCAAATTGTTAGGAACCAACCAAAGATAGGATTTTTATAGCAAAATAATAAAGAAGAACAAGATAATTGGGCACAAAAGAGGTGTGCCCTCCTCCCAAGACGCCTAGAGGACGTCCGCACTCGTCTAGATCTAGAACTACTCCTAATGGACGCTCAATAGAGAATCTCTCAAAATATCAAGCATGCCTACAAATGACGGCTAGCCCTAGTTTAAATAGGAAAACCCTCCTTGTTGTGCGCAAAGTAATTTCTCCATGACTTGTTGTGCGCAAAGTAATTTCCTCCCCTCTTTAGCCGCGAACGGATCTAACAGGAAGATAGCACTGAAGTTAAATTCAACATAATTTTAGATAATGACTGACTAAAAATAATATGATCAGCCATATTCTGATCTCTCTTGAAAGGGTTGATTCTCGTTATTATTCTGTTGCTGCTGCCGACAAGGCTTTTGGGCATGACATATTTATTTTATTTCCTTTAACTTGTTGCAGCAGGAATGTACCTGTAGTCCCATTAATGGAAACTCCTTTGTACCATCTACTTCCTTGATAAATTATCATTCGTGACATTCTAATTCGTGACATATCATAATCTGCCAACTGCATGTTCTTTAGAAGGAATGAAATTGTGCATCATATTGCCAGAAAAAGTAGCAGAAACTGTGATAACTGATAGTTACAAGAACAGGTTCAAGATATGCTTTGCTTCATGCTTTACATAATTGTAAGATGTTATTCTTGCACCCTCAGTACCTATACATTCTATCTAATTATTAGAATTTTACCACAGGTTTGTTGAAGATAAATGATCTGCTGACAATGATCATCGAGAAACTAAGTGATGCATTTGTGCAAGGTGAAGAGCTCATAGGAAAATCAGGGAATTCTAGCCTACCATGCAAGATTATAAAGGGGCCAGATTGTAACGAAGGTGATCTCTATGAAGTTTGTTGGCTTAATGACAGCAAGGAGGCGATTAGCACATCTGTGTTGGGCAAGAATAGTTTGATTAGGAAAAAGTTTCCTTTCTCAAGAGACCTACTGAAGCTATTCATAAAGGAATCAACTTTTCAGAATAGTCCTTGGGTCGTTCATAGCAGTCTGGCAAAAATATATGCATTGCCGACAAATCCACCTCGCGGATTGGAAGAAAAGATATCAAAACACCTAGTAAGGGAACATGGAAAGAAAATATTAGTTGCGATGGCTGTTCTCTAGTAAATGAATTAGCTTCTTTAAAGTTTTCTAACCTCTCTTTTTTTCTCTTTTGGAGATTGATGATGTCTCAACCGCCAAAAAAATAGCTGGGAACACACAAAAAGGTCAGCACTCGTTGTCTATTTTACAGTTTCTTACATAACTCTTCATTTCATTTATGCCATACAAATTGACACACATGGTCCGTCAATATATGTTGATGGATTGTATACTGTTATACGTACTATTTTTAAGTATAGCATTTGATATTGTAATTCACTGAATGGTTATCCTCCCACGCACATTCTATTCAATGTTTTTTTAGAGATTTGGACATCGATATCTATTTCTGTAACAATACCTTCACTAATTTATATATCATTCAGAAAACTAACAATATATGTGTTTTCCTGTCCAAACTTTATTCTATATGGAATACCAAGCAGATATCCGAACCAGTAAGACCACACAGATAGGAAAGCCACTGGAGATAGAAAAGATTGTTTACCCCATTGAAGATCTGCTAGTGAAACCAAGTAAAGATGATCCTGTGTTTTCAGACCGTCCTGTCCCTTCCGTCAATTTTCTTATTCCCATGGATGATGTTGGGAACCTTCTAATGGTTTGGGACTTCTTGTCGTGTTTTGGCAAGACTCTGCGCCTGTTGCCATTTTCCCTTAATGATTTCGAGGAAGCTATTGCTTATGACGGTGTCTCAAATCTTATTGCTGAAGCGCATGTTGCACTTCTAAATCTGCTTATCAATGAAGAAGGCGAGTATTACCATTTGATCCAGCAAAAGAAGAAGAATGAAATGGTAATAACCACGTAATTTTTGTTTCTTTATTTTTTTCATCAGCTAGAAATACATTGACATGGATTAGTTAGTGTTCCTTCGTTTTTTGTTTACTTATGGCCGTCTTTCTGCGTAGATAACCGTGAATGATTGGGTCCATTATCTGTGCGATTTTATGGAATTAAAGAGCAGAACCAAAACTACAGATCATCTGATGACTATAAAGGGCAGGAAGTATTATGGGCTCCAGCTGCATGATAAACTAGAAATTCTTGGTGAGCTAGTACATTGTGCTATTTCAACAGAAGCCATAAAGGGGGATCTAGATAAATGCATTGAGAAGCAAAAAGATCTCATCGCGAATAAAAAGGAAGAACATTTGGAAGAGTTGAGGAAGAAGCGTGAGGAGAAGCGACTAGAAAAGGGAAAGGATGATCAAACTTTGGACTCCGTGCCCAATCATCTGGAAACAGACCTGCATGGAGATGGTGACCGGAAAATTCAATCATCAGATGAGACGAAGCAACCTGGCAGCAGGTGCGTTATCAATACGATGCTCTAGTTAAAGGTTGCATCTTTATGTAATGCATGATGATTATTTCTTTCTTTTTGCAACTCCCAACCCAATAATCCCGTATCGGCCAAAAATATTCTCCCCCATTGAATAGTTTATATGACTTGTTTGATTTATGAATTTATGGCCCGTCTGCGTGAGCACTCGGTAATGTTGTAGCTATATATACCAATTATCCCTTGTGTTATGACTTTTTGATTGGGTTTCATGTTTTATCTCTAGGGGGAGTAAGCTCGAGGTGCTGACATCAAGAAGAGCCATTATGATGAAAAATTTGGCTATGGAGAGGGAAAAAGAGATTTCAAAGACGAAGGAACTTCAAAGATTGCGTGACGAAAGTAGAGCAAGGGCCAAAGAAGCAAGAGAAAGGAAATTAAAAGAGAAGAGGGTATGTGATATAAGCTTAGTTCAGATATATCAGAGCCTTAAATTCTCTATTATTTCAAATTGGTTAATGCAAAAGGAAGACACGACCTATATGTTGGGTATTAATCCAAATCACTCACATTCCGTTCACTTATTTTACCTTTCCCTCTAAAATGATCAGACTCCATTCATTTATGCCGTATAAGCAGCAAATGGCTAGAAATATAAGGGGTGTTTCGAATTTGAAATTTCTTGGTTGTGCATATCATCAATGTTGCATATGTATTCAAATATCTGACTAGAAATTGTGACCGCCTGACTCACAGCTAGAACTCTACGAAGTAAAGATGGAGAAGCTTCACATATGGACCAATTCTTTAGGGAAGGATCGCGATCACAAAAGATATTGGTTCTTTCAAAGGGAAGGAAGGATATTTGTAGAGTCTGCAGATCATAACCAGTGGGGCTTCTACTCTTCCAAAGAGGAGGTACATATGGGTCATGGCACGATTCAAACACATACGCTTCACCTTCCAGTTTCTTACAAAGTTTTCATCTTCCATTTCCCCCTATATTTCAGCTTGATGCTCTTATCGGTTCGCTTAATCCAAAAGGTGTGAGAGAATTGGCTCTTCAAAGGCATCTTCAGAAACACTACACGAAAATTTGGTAAGTTCACTTATGCATGCTATTTGTGGCAATTTTATTCCAGCCTCGTTGCAGCACTGCTTATCGTCAATACATCTCTTGCGTCTCAGTTCTGCATTCCAGAAGCGCTCCAAAGAAATGGCCCGGCGAGTTGGAATAGAAGACCCATCTGTCTTAAGACGATCTCTTCGCGTCTCTGCTCCGCGAGGGGGCTACAGCCATACCCCGTCGTTCCTTCAATATGTAAACAAATGGTAACTTTTCCAGTGACTATAAATTGCTTGCATTATTTTCGTTTCATGTATTTAAAAATCCAATGACAATGTCGCATTTCCATTTAAAGACGGAGAATAGTTTTGTTTCCTAACAGTTTTGTTTCTAAACTGTCTGATACTTAAATGTTCAATGAGCATATCAAGAAGCGCATGTTAGTCCAAGATGTGGAGTTTCACATATTGAAGTTAGACTTTAGCCACAAAAGAGGAGCATGCATCTACCATGATGACACTAACTTTCTCCTAATATTTTATAAAATGCACGGCAATTTCAAACAGCGAATTCTATTTCAAGATGCAGTGTTTCACATATTGAATTCAGAGTTGGTTCAAAAAGAACAATTAAGGCATACATATATCACGTTGGCCGCCAAAAATTTCTTTAATATCTTATAAATACATTTCAATTTTAATTGAACTACTCACTAAATGAATCCGGCATTGTTGATTGCGATGTCTTGAGATGAGTTCATCATGTTGCTGAATGAATTGGGATATTGCTGAACTCTTTCACCATGACTTGCTAAAATGTTAAGGCAGCATCATGCTCTTGTTGATCAAGCTAGACTGAGGCGGCCCAATGTAGATGTCGGTCAAGTTTTGTGAGATTGAATATGTAATGTAGTAGGATGTGTTGGATCCCTGTGCACATTTCTAACACTTGGGCTAGGTACACAATGCCACCTACAATGCGCGGAAACAGTGGCCAAACAATTTCAAATCCGAATTCCACTGAGATGTCACCTAGGCACAAAACCAAACGCCTCACGGGTACAAGAGAGAGTTGTCATCAACTACCAACTCTCTCGACGATCTTGCAATAGTAATGTAAGCACGCAAATATAATACGAAATTAAGAGCAACACAAAAGAGACGTAGATTTACCCTGGTTCGGTTGCGAACAACCTACATCTAGCATCCAATGCAATCCGGTTCCACTATTGATCAAGCAAGGCATACATCGACCTCATCCCATTCGTCTTCTATAATGAGAGAATAGCTCCAAGCAACAAGACCTAATCCTAGATCTCTCACCAAGCTCACACACACACTCAACCAAGTGGGAATTCTTGATAACAAAGCCACTATAACATGTAGAGCTTCTTAAGGGACCAATCCCACGTTTAGCTAGATCACTCCTTGGTAATATAGCTCCTAGGAAAGCTACCCTAGGGACTCAAGATCTACAAGCTAGAGGAAGAAGCAAGACACTCACCATGGACCTCACACAAGAAGAAGCTCTCTTGGCTTTCCAACAAAGCCCTAGCTTCCTTCTCCAATTTCAAGATCCAAGCACTCCTAAAAATGGTTGCAGGGCAGCCCTTGCTTTTGCTCTCGCCTCTCTGAAACTGAGAGTGCCTCCCCCTTTTCTGTTTTCTGGAAAACTGAGGCTTGCATCACTTTTTCTCTGTTGGCAGACAAAAGAAAGGGAAAGGCACTCAAGGCCTTTTAATTCCTAACAACCCCAATAAATGGGGGCCCCATGAGACTGTGAAAGCCAGGGATTTTTCAGCAATAAACAACAACACTCTACCCTGCCGATAAATCCACTATCTCTTAGCACAACTTCAGCTCCAGTACCAACATGCACCTGTCGTGTATGAACTAACCTTGCCTTGACCATCGTACACGTGAAACTCTATCATGTGCATCGAAAATCGTGCACTCTAACGCCTCAATCCTCCGAGAGACATGCCAAGCTCTGAAGTCGTCTGAGCCTAGCCTCACACATCTCCACCTCGTCCATCGCCATGTCTGCGATGAAGTCATATGTCTCTGAGGATAACCCTGCGAGCTCGGACTCCATGAACGAACCAAATGACACTGTGCCAGTGTCCAATGAGCACTCTGTCGATCCATGAACATCCCTATCATCACCCCACGGGTCTACGAGCAACTCATGCTCGCCATGGCCATCATCTATGAGAAACACGCCGTCATCCCCGCTGCTCTGCAGACTGACCCCAGCTGGGTCACATCGATACGTCTTCTGTATCCGCTCTGTTTGCTGATGCATGTCATCAAGACTCGCCGTCTACTGGCTCCGCGCCTTAACTGACTGTGCCGACGACTCAAGACACGAATGCGCACACACAAGCGCCAAACTGTCGGTCGTACCAACATCCAGCCTCTGATGATCGTCCTCACCTGCCATGCACTGTGATGAACTCGTTGAAGGTGAGATATGAGCGCACACTGAAGGAGCTCCTCTCGGCTCTGCCTCCTCCCTATATCGAGCGAGAACGCACTCGATATATCTGATCTAATAATTCAGTATACGTTGACGGCATCCTCACCATTATTGGCTTAACGGTGCTTCCCACATATATCTGTTCGTTATTATCACCAATCAATTAATTTTCATCAAAATATTAAGATCTAATAATAACGTTGACGGCATCCTCACCATTATGTGGCCTCCTAACTCTCAGCTCCATGTCCCTAGCGGCAACTCCACCTGGGACCACCATCGCAGTCTCCACACTGTCGTGGGAGTCTCTATGCTCCACCACGCTATTAGATTCCTTGCTTCTCTGCATCTCCATTGGTCTGGCCTCCGAAGTATCAGAAGATGCACCTGATAAATTACCCCTAGCCAAACGAGAGCCATATCGCCTGTGCACATACTGTGAAGACTGATCTATCATGCACAACAAATGCCCTACCCTGATGTCAAGCTCCTCAGAAGACATCTCTACCCTGAAGCTGAAGCTGAACACCTCAACACGCTAGTCCTCCTCAGAAGCAACCAACTCATGCGTGCTAGAAACGAGAGAGATCTCCGTCTCCTCACCTACTGCAACCTCTGGCATTGGCATGGAAACCAACTGCCCTACTTCTCCGTAGATCGACGGCTCTACCTCGAAGCTAAAGCTGCACACCTCAGCATGCTGGGTCTTCTCAAGAGCACCCACAATGTGCAAGCTGGAACCGTGAGAGACCTCTATCTCCTCACACATTGCAACCGACTGCATCGATACGACGACCGCTGCAATGCCTCCTTGTTGACCGCTGTCCTCTGCACCTCAAACATAACTGAATCTGGAGCTACATCGTGAGATGCCAACTGATCACTGACACTGACCACATCGGATGAACACTGCACCCTGTCCGTCTGCACACGTGTATGATCACCTGCCTGAGTCTGAATCTGTACCACTTCATCATCTCTATGGACTGGGCTGTCCTCTGTTCTCTGTACACCGTCACGAGTCTGCTCCGCCCTAAGCACTGCAGACTCGTCAATCATGATGTGTCGTCTGACAATCACCTCGCGGGTACTAGGACACCATAACATGTACCCTTTCGCACCTCCACCAGCATACCCGACTAGGACACAATCATGCATGCGCTGTCCTACATCATCATCGTCCCTCTCGTGTGGCCGCACTGGACATCCAAATGTACACAATTGCAAGAAGTCAACGACTCTGTCCGTTCATAACTCCTCGGGAATAGAACTACCTGCGGCTAGTAACGGTGTTCGGTTGATGAGGTATACCGCAGTAGCACGGGTCTTTGCCCATAATTCCCTAGGAAGGCCAGATGGTCTCAATAGCCCTCGTGTCTTCTCTACCAACATCCTGATCATATGTCTGCTACGCCACCGTGAGGGTCTCCATCAGGAATGGTGTATCGGCACGCGATCCTCTCTGACTTGCGAACATCCTGTATCTCTACGTCGTTGGTACGGATCTCTCCTACGGGTCTACCCATCCGCCTCTCGACTATGCTCCTCCATAGCCGCATCTTCTCATGGATCTACTCCCGAGATCCCATGAGAGTAACCATGACTCTCCTCGAGAAGTCATCTATGAAGGCCGCGAAGTACCTCGCGCCTTCCAGGGAAGGACCTGAACATGGACCCCATACGCCGACGTAGACGCACTCTAAGGGCTCCCTGCTGTGTCTGACAACTGTCTCAAACTGCACTTGCCTCGGTCGCTCTGCACCACAGTCACTGCAAGACTCAAACCCACGATCACCTTCGAATACACTCCTACTCTGAAGAATGTCAAGGCTTTACTCGTCAGCATGCCCCAATCTGAGATGCCACAGTCTCGTTGGATCTCTACTTTCGAACTCCTGTGATATGCCAGTCTTGCCAACTACTGTGTGCCCCTCGAGCACATACAAGTTGCCACGTTTCTTTCCCCTCATGACAACCAGGCATCCTCAGGAAATACGCAGTCGATCCTCCTCGATCACTGCCCTGTAGCCCATTCCGGTCAAAGCTCCTATCGATATCAAGCCACTGCGAAGATCTGGAACATATCTGACGCCATCAAACACACGGACAACGCCATTGTGCATCCTGACTCTGACCGTGCCACTCCCAACCTGCTCGCACTCCATACCATTCCCCATGATAATCCGCTCTCCAATGCATGGAATGTATGAGTCGAACGCACTTCGATCCGGAGTCATATGGAATGAACACCCCGAGTCCAATAGCGACGAACATTGCGCTTCTCCCACGGAGTATGCCGCAAACACCGAGCAATCATCCTCGTCAGAAAACATCCCGTCTCGTGCTACAACATGAGTCGAACTCTGAGCAACATCTTCCACAATACCAATCGACGTCCTTGCTTTCAGCTCGGGCAATCCCTCTTCCAATGCTCACTTTCCTACATAAGAAGCATTTGTTGTCATCACGGCCCCTTGACGTGGACCGCTGCTTCCGCCGCCGATTCCGACTCTTGGAACGGCCTGTCTTGGATCTTGGAGTGGGTCCGCCATCTTGGCGACCCCGGATGACATTGGGTACCTCACCACCATCGATGTCACTAACCACCAAACTTTGGAGATCCTCCGTATGTAATGCGAACTTCACCTCATCCAACGTGAGTGAGTCTCGGCCATTTAACATTGAGCCTACAAACTTGGAATACATCAGAGCAAGTGAACACACTAGTGCCATGCATGTTGCTCGTCCTCTATCACACTCACCAATTCCTGTAGGTCCATTATAATATGGCCCATCTCGCCAACATGATTCCACAACGAGGTTCCCCTTTTCATCATGTGAGTATAGAAGCGTTGCCACAATTGCAACCTTCTTCCAATGGGTGTCTTGGTCGAGTACCGAGCTTCAAGCATCCTGCATAGGTCGCTCACGACCTCAACATCGGCAAATTGCCTAAGGATCTCATCCTCCAAGGATTGCATTATCTCACCGAGGGCTTTAAGCTCCATCATTCACTTATCATACACCGTTGCCTTACATGGCATGCCCGTATTACATACGGCACCGTAAATTTCATGATGCTTCAACAAAGCCACCATCTTTTGTCGTCATGGACCATAGTTGTCCCGGCCATTTAGCCTCTCTACTTCGTATGAACACCCGGCTGCCTCCTCACATGAGCAAGACGCCATCGCGGCACTCCACTTCTTCGCAAATCGGAAGCTCTGATACCACTTGTTGGATCCTCGTGCACCTCCCTAACACTTGGGCTAGGTACACAATGTCACCTACAATGTGCGGAACCATGGGCCAAACAATCCTAAGCCCGAATTTCACCGAGATGTCACCTAGGCACAAAACCAAACACCTCACGGGCACAAGAGAGAGTTGTCACCAACTACCAACTCTCTCAATGATCTTGCGATAGATAATGTAAGCACGCAAATATAATACGAAATTAAGAGCAACACAAAAGAGACGGAGATTTACCCTGGTTCGGTTGCAAACAACCTACATCCAACATCCAATGCATCCGGTTCCACTACTGATCAAGCAAGGCATACACCGACCTCATCCCCTTCTTCTTCCACAATGAGAGAATAGCTCTAAACAACAAGACCTAACCCTAGATCTCTCACCAAGCTCACACACACTCTCAACCAAGTGGGAATCCTTGATAACAAAGCCCCTACAACCTTTAGAGCTTCTCAAGGGACCAATCCTACGTCTAGCTAGATCACTCCTTGGTAATATAGCTCTTAGGAAAGCTACCCAAGGGACTCAAGATCTATTAGCTAGAGGAAGAAGTAAGACACTCACCATGGACCTCACACAAGAAGAAGCTCTCTTGGCTTTCCAACAAAGCCCTAGCTTCATTCTCCAATTTCAAGATCCAAGCACTCCCAAAAATGGTTGCAGGGTAGCCCTTGCTTTTGCTCTCGGCTCTCTGAAGCTGAGAGTGCCTCCCCCTTCTTTGTTTTCTAAAACACTGAGGCTTGCATCACTTTTTCTCTGTTGGCAGACAAAAGAAAGGGAAAGGCACTCAAGGCCTTTTAATTCCTAACAATCCCAATAAATCGGGGCCCCACGAGACTGTGAAAGCCAGGGATTTTTCAGCAATAAACAACAACAGGATGAACATGATGAGAAGGGTTTTGATTCATGGACGGTCGAGTCAAGTCTAGTTAGGTGAACAATAGGGCTGTTTCGGTGTGTTTGATGTTGGGTCATGTTGTAGTGAGATGGATTGTTTTGGATGAACCTTCCTCCATTTATCTGTATGTATTTTAACGTTTAATTAATCCAAACCTAATAACGTAATAGAATTGCTATATATTGTATTCATTTTATCCTTAGATCTGCTTTCGATATGTGTCAATTATGTCACATATGATCATTTTTTGTAGATGTTTCATATTTGTATATGTTTTTTGTTTATATGAATACTAAATTTCTTTTCACATGTTATCCATGTTATCATCGACATTCAGTAAGGGTGTGTTTGGTTAGTGGGACAAGGAAAGAAAAGGAAGGAAAATAAGAAGGAAAATGACTTCCCATTGTTTGGCTTAAAAGAAAAGTGAAAAGAAAAAGAAAAAGAAGGAAAAGAGTGGAAAATAAATAGTAAAACTTTTCTTCCAACTTTTCCTCCTCTTGACCCAAGGAAAATGAGGGAAAACAAAGCAAAACTAACTATTTTCACATTCATGCATTTGTGTTTTTTAACAAATATAATTAGTAGCTATTTTTAATGAATTCATGAATAATTCATGAATTCTTTTCAAAAAATTATGAATGAATTTTTCAAAAAATCACGAATTATTATCAAAATTTTACACATGAATTATTTAAAATTCGCAAATTATTCAAAATTTACGAATTTTTCCCGAATTTTTCAAAATAGTATGTATTCGGAATTTTTATTAAAATCATGAATATTTAAATTATTTTTATTCATGAACTTGTTCGAAAAATTCGCGAATAATTCGTGTAATTTTCGTGTTTTGCTTGAAAAATTCGCGCTTTATGCACGAATTTTTCTAATAGCTTGCAAATTATTTCCAATGTTTTCATATAATTTGTAAATTATTTATGTACTATTTAATATTACATTATTTATGAATCATGATATTTGTATGGTTAGAGAATTATTTGTAAGAATTCGTAATTTATTTGCTAACTTTCTGAATTATTCAGAACAACTAACAAAGTTTTAATTTATTATGAGACTAAAATACCTTTTAAATTTTTTAAGCAAATTATTTATAAAGTTAGCAAATACACCTCTTAAATTATTTAGCAAAAATACCACTTAATTTTTTTCGTTCTGAATTAATAACCTAATGGAAGAAATTTCCTTATTTTCCTTTGAACTTTCTTCAAAATTTTCTTTGGCAACCAAACATGAGAAAGAATCTCATTTCATTTTCATTTCACTTTTCTTTCTTTTTCATTTTCATTTCACTTTTCTTTCGTATATTTTCTTTCAATCCAAACACACCCTAAATGATTTCGGATATGGATATGGTAAAACACGTTTGATTTATATTCTTGGCATTTGCATACATACTCCATAATTAGCAAATGCTAATTGCATAGGTAAAGACCATATGTATGTTGTTAAAAAAAGAATTCTTCACGGGACGAATGAAATTATGTGCAAGATGTAACATTTATCTCTAAATTTACATAATGATTTTGAATCCTCTCCTGTTTCGATCTATAATACGATATGGTGATTTTTCTCAAAAAAATTTAGTTGGTTAATATTACCAACTATAACTAATGTTAAAAGTAAATTGTAGAAAATCTTGCTGGCATATGCCCCCTCTTAAAACCCCTCTTGGACAATCGAGATACGCAAAAAATCATCATGACTACATTTTTTTTATTCATCCGAAAGAAGTGAATAAGTAACAAACACTCGACATCACACAGTGAGAGGGATGTCACATGGGTCGTGGAAACACGATAACTTCCCAGTAGGTCACCCATTCCGGTAATGCTTTCGCCCCCTGATAGCATAAGTTTGGAGTTCCCATGGAACCAGAATAAGCTGGAGAATCCACGGAGCTCATCATGATCGCATTTTGGTTCATCCAAATGTTACTCACGATTAGTCCAGTTGTTACACGTGCCTAGCACGCGAGGTCGGCTCTAGATATTACACGACTTGCATTTGAGGAATCTTGACTTGAAATTACGCTTATATCCTCACATGTTAGCCAAGATCCCATTGTAGTTGCTGTTGTCAATAGGTTAATTTTTCATATCCTCTAATTGTCGTCGGTTGTAGTAGAGGTCAATGGCATTGAGGCCTAATCAGCTCGGTGTTAACTTGCCTAGTACGCAGTCAGCTGCCTACAGCCATACTATGCCAGCTACTGTAATTCTACTGTCATCAAGAATCATCCAACAATATCAGTTGTGAGAAAACAGATGTGACATTGTCAAATTAAACAAACATGCCACATGGGAAAAATGCTTCAAATATGTAATAGATTAAACATTATCTTATAAAAATAGAAATTTGAAAGAGTTATCTTTCAAGAAAACAATATATTTTATATAATAAATAGTCTTATGAGAGGTTGGTTTTTGTAGCAGAACGTTTAGGGCCTGTTCTTTTCTCCTATTCTTGGAGAGGAATCCCGATTTCTCTACTATTCATGCACTATTGCATGGATTCCTCCTTCACATTCTTGCACCGTGTTCTTTTGAGGATGGGAGAATTTCGAAATCCCGTCCGACATGGCGCTCGAAATTGGATTCTTGAATTGGATTTTGTTCTCTCCGCAATTTGTGCGGATTACAACAGATTCCCAAGCAAAGGTGGGCCCCTCTCTCCCCCTTGACCAATCGGAGCAGCGTTTTTCTCTCTTTTTTTGTGCTTTTGCTGCAGCGTAGCGCGGGAGGAGGTGGGCCCTACTATAAACACATATGATTAGATATTTTGTACCCATTTAATTATTTTAATTATTAATTAGATGTTATATTAATTAACTATTTTAGTTTTAAGTATTTAGTTTAATTATAAATAGCACAAATTAAACTTGAGTGGACCCCACACCACTTTCTTCATCGAACTTTCTTCATCCAAAAGAACACACTACACGGAGTGAGACCTAACCCAACTTTCCAACTCTACAATCCAAACCCACTTTCCAACAAAAGAACACACTACACACCAATTTCTCTCTCATCAGATTCCCAACTTCTCAACTTTCTCATTTATACTTTCTTGTGCAAAAGAACATGCCCGTAAGGGGATGTTCTTTTCGTCGATTCTTTGAGGGGAATCCACCAAAAAACACTGTTTGCTATCACATCTCCGAACTTTCCCCAGCTTTCGTTGGGTGCGTTCTTTTTGCGAAAAAAAAGTGCGGCTGAAAGTTTCGAAGTGGCCTCGCAAATTTGTTTCCAAGCAATCCCCGCAAAATGCGGGGATTACGCCGGATTTGTAACACGTGGGCCCCCCCTTCTCTCTCCGCGGAAGCAGCGAGCGTCTTTTGCTTTTTTTTTAATTCTTAAATAAACATGCAGCGATTAATTTAATACTAATTAAATAATTATTTTAACAAAAGTGGACCCCACATCTCACTTTCTATCTCAACTTTTAAACTCAAAAGAACACACATACCCAAGAAAATTGCTGCGGGACTCACAACCAACTTTCCAACCCAAATTTCTCTCTCATCAGATTCCACACTTTCTCAACTTTACCAATTATACTTTCTTGCAAAAAGAAAAGACCCTAAGCTCGGTGTCAGTTTTGGACACGGATCTAAATACATATAGGTCCGCACTCTATCCGACTGGACCCGATCTGACAAGAGCTCTACATCATCTTCATCGTTCAGATCCAAAAAAATACTTACGAACAAAATTACAAATGGAGGACGTTCTGACGGATTTCCCGCCGCCGTCACGGTTCCTCGCCGACGACCTCGACAACTTCGCCGCCCGAAACCCACCACTCCCCTCCCCCTTCCTCGTCAAAAACTCTAACCCTAACCCTAACTCGCCCCAAAACCCTAACCCTAATCTCCTCATCCTCCTGATTTGTCCCTCGTCCGTCTCCCTCCTCCCCAAAACTCTAACTCTGTACGCCTCCCTCTTCCTCCCTGAGCTATCCTTAACCAAAACCTCCCCCATCAACGTCTACTCCGCCGGCGGCGACACCCTCGTCGCCGCCGTCGGCTGCCATGTCAGCGCCGAGAGGTCGAAGGTGGTGGCCAAGCTCCTACTGGGAGAGTTCAAAGCGGAGAAGGTGGTGGTGTTTGATTCGGTCAAAGGCGATAACTTTAGAGGAAGGGTGGCTGGGGACGAGGACGTGGTGTTCAAGTTGGAGACTAGGAAGGAGAGGAGATCGCCGGAGGGGGTAGCGGTCAAGGGAGTGGAGTGGCTGGGGTCTGGGAGCTTGGTCGAAGGGCTGGCGGCGGCGGTGATGGGTGAGTGCGAGATGAGGCGGAGGAAGGGGACGGCGGTGGTAGCGGCCGGCGGCGGGGGGAGAGGGGCTGTAGCTAGGGTTTTGAAGGAGCTGGGTGTTGATGTCGATGAAAGGGGAGAGAGCATCAAGGCGGCGGCGGCTGCTTCTTCCTGGTTGGAATCTGATCTCTATACTTGAAACTTTTGCTATGGCTTTTGTTGTTTTGGGTGAAATGTCTTAGGATTTCTCTGATGAAAACAATTTGACCTGGGATCGTTCTCTGTTTTTGTTGCTCTTTTGTATCTTTATGGCAAGTTATGATAATGGAGATTGCTGGTAACAGAATTTGAGCTTGAATTGTTCGAAAAGAAATTCAGAATTTTGTGTTGCTCAATAATCAGACTTGTGCTCAAGGAACCGACTACTACAAGCACAGTAGGAAATTGTTAGTATAAAGACATAGAGATTCAAGAGCATAACCGACTGAATTGTATATAGAAACTGCAGTAGTATTACTAGATTGATAAACTGGGTAAGATGCAACATTAATGTCTTCCACCCCTTTTTCCTGGAGGCCCGGTCTGCTGTTGGTGCTGATTGACATATGGGGTGGTGAAACTTACATCTATCCCCAAACTTGCACTGTCCAGTTTTCATGTATAACTGCATAGTCAAATGTTGTGCGGAGATAAGAATCCAAGAACAGATATTAGAAGAGACCATGACACACAAGGTGATAACTTCAGCATAGTCAGACAACTACACCTGATCATATCAGCGAAGACCAGCGAAAATGTACGAGGATGAACATCTTCCACAATTTAACAATCTAGAGGAACTAGAGAAAAGCTGGCAAGGCCATACGATAACAGGCCTGATCTAGATCAGATGAAAGGCACATCTATGATGTTGGATCACTAAAATTCCTTTCCAAAATCTTCTAGTTAATATTCCCATTCGGAAGGAGTTAAGCTCATATTGTTTCTTTTTCCCCCTTCTTTTATTTTGATTTTGAACTATATAAAAAAGTAAAATTCTTTATCATCATCTCTCTCTCTCTCTCCTTCTCACTTCTCTAGCTGTGTTTTCCCTCTAATCTTTTCTCTCCTCTTTCTCTAAATTAATGTAAAAAATTCTATATAATTTTTTATTTTCATATGCTTGTGTTTGTATATGAA
The DNA here is from genome assembly GCA_030789695.1 of Scilla litardierei. Lineage (NCBI taxonomy): Eukaryota > Viridiplantae > Streptophyta > Magnoliopsida > Asparagales > Asparagaceae > Scilla > Scilla litardierei. Next base: position 39,852,043 of record CM061135.1, read on the forward strand.
TTAATGTAAAAAAATTATTTTTTAATTATTACTTTGTTTATTAAATATTACTTTCATAGACATTCATGTCTATATGGATGGTGTTGTAAACGTAGTGGCTATGGAATCCATAACACTGTATTTATAGCAATAAGGTTACATAATGAGTGGATACCCACTAACGGGTTGGGCCACCAAAAGCTCGTTTATAACACTTCCCCTTATCCATCCATTGTTGTAAGCCGTGATGAACACTTTAGGGTTCACAGAGCTTATCTGATCATAGGTCTATGGATACTTCTGGATCCCAAGTTTAAGAGTACTTGCCTCGTTAAAACCTTTGCCAAGGAAAACCCAGTGGGAAAAACCAGTGGCTAAGGGAAAAGAGTACAAGTCTATGTAACTTCCCCTGATCAATGGATAACATCAGGGGTGGATAGTCCTGGATCCAGAGTTGATGTGGCTGCCTCGTTAAAACCTTTGGCTATGGAAAACCCAGTGGGAAAAACCAATAGCCAAGGAAAAAGAGTACATCACTACATTAACTCCCACTGAAAAGTACAAGCTTCAGGCTTGTAAATCTCTCAACTGTCTCATCCTAATTCCTAATACAGGTTTTCTAAAGGTACTGCGAGGTAAAGCTTTAGTAAATAGATCTGCCAGGGTATTGCAAGACTGGATCTGCTGGATGTCGATCTGGTTGTCTACTTGCTGTTGATGCGTCCAGAAGAGCTTGGAGGAAATGTGCTTCGTCCTGTCACCTTTGATGTAGCCACCTCGTAGTTGAGCGATGCAGGCAGCATTGTATTCATACATGGTGGTTGGTCCAAGATCTCCCGTCTTCAGGTCGGTGGTCTTGAGGATATGGTGGATGACTGATCGAAGCCAAAAGCATTCTCTGCTAGCTTCGTGGATCGCAATGAGCTCGGAGTGGTTGGATGAGGTTGCTGTCGATGTCTGCTTCACGGATCTCCATGAGATGGCCGTCCCACCGTACGTGAACACGAAACTGGTCTGGGACTTTGCGGTGTGTGGGTCGGACCTGTATCCTGCATCTGCATAACCGACTAAGTCGGAGGATACACCTTTCTTGAAGTATAGTCATATGTCCACAGACCCTTGGAGGTAGCGCAGAAGTTGCTTTACTCCGTTCTAGTGGCGCTTTGAGGGCGCTGAACTATATCTGGCTAGTAGGTTAACTACGAACGCTATATCGGGACGCGTGCAGTTTGCCAGGTATAGGAGTGCTCCAATTGCACTTAGGTAGGGTACTTCAGGACCCAGTGTTTCCGCCTCCTCTTCCAGCGGCAGGAAGGGGTCTGTATCAACATCCAATGATCTGACGACCATTGGTGTGCTAAGCGGATGACGTTTGTCCATAAGAAAGTTTTTCAGCACTTTCTTTGTGTATGTCGATTGGTGTAACAGGATTCCTCCGCTTAAGTGTTCAATTTGTAAGCCTAGGCAGAACTTCGTTTTGCCAAGGTCTTTCATCTCAAAAGTCTGTGTGAGACTTTTGGATATCTCACCTATCTCTTCAGGAGATCCGATGATGTTCAGGTCGTCTACGTAGACGGCAATAATTACGAATCATGTTCCCTTTGCTCTTATGAAGATGCAAGGGCAGACTTCATTTGTTGTGAATCCTTGTTGCACTAGGAATTCACTGAGTCTGTTATACCACATTCAACCTGACTGTTTTAGACCATACAGTGACGTGGAGTCCGACAGTTCCTGGACCAGTGTCCAGTCATGCCACACCTGTGGCACTTATCTTCCCAGTCCTTTCTGGGGGCAGAAGTCTGGCCGTCGTCCTTTCTCTTCCACACATTTTTCTTCTTTCCCTCACGGTTGGTTCTTGGAGGGGGTCCTCTAGCCTGCTTCTTCATTGCCTTACCCTTCTGGGGTTTGCCTTTGAAGTTGCTCCTCTTCTTCTGGGAGGAGCTGTGATGCGCTTCAGGCGCAGGAGCAGTGCCGGTAGGGCGTGAGTTACAGGTTGCCAGAAGGAGGTCTCTATTCTGCTCTGCCATCAGAAGGCATGAGAGAAGCTCTGAGTATTTCGTGAACTTTCGTTCACGATACTGTTGCATTAGTATGAAAGTTCACGATACTGTTGCATTAGTATAACATCCTTCTCGTGGAAGGATGTATACGTCTTCTCTAACATGCGCTCCTCCGTCACCTTTTCACCACACAACTTCAGGCGTGAGGTGATGCTAAAGAGTGTCGAGTTGTACTCGGAAATATACTTAAAGTCTTGGAAACGGAGGTTCTCCCATTAATATCGCGCTCGGGGAAGTATAACATCTCTTTGATGTTTATACCTATCCTCGAGGGCGGTCCATAACTCATAAGAGTCTTCCACCGTTAGGTACTCGGCCTTCAGGGTCCGATCGATATGGCGTCTGATATTCTTTGATCTCTAAACTTCAATAAATATCAGCCTTGAATGCTATGAATGCAGCACTCCAAGTATATGTAGGATAGAGGAAATAGAGAGCAAAATTCGTGGCATTTAATGCTCCAACGGCTCTATTCTGAAGCAGATTAGTCGGTCAAAGAAGGATCACTGACCGACTAGTTCATCAACTAGTCGGTCGGTGAAACAACATGAACCGACTAACTGAAGAACAGCCAAAAGTTAAAGTTCAGAAGATAGAGAACTAGTCGGTCCAAGAAGACTTGCCAACCGACTTGTTTCACAACTAGTCGGTCGGTGAGTGTTCTTTGACCGACTAAGAGTCAAAATAGTAAAGTCTGAAATCAAGTAGAACTAGTCGGTCTGAGAACAAAATCCAACCGACTAGTTTCTCAATTAGTCGGTGACAAATGTTCTTAGACCGACTAAAGATAAACAGTAGCTCAGGCTGAAAAACTGTACACAGAACTAGTCGGTCTAAGAAAAATTCCTAACCGACTAGTTTCACAACTAGTCGGTCGGTGAACCTTCTTGGACCGACTAACTGTAAACAGTAAATGAGCTGAAATTAGTCAAGGCATCTAGTCGGTTCAAGAAGCTTTGCCGACCGACTAGATTGCCATCTAGTCGGTTGGTTCTTCTTCTTGAACCAACTAACATGCACAAGAAGCCGTAAAACGAAGCGCGAAGCTTCGGGAAAGTTTGTATGGGCTTTTAATAAGATCCTAGCTCTAAGATGTGATCGTTATGAAGATTAAAACGTAAGACCTACTCAAGGCTTAACATTCTACGAAACGAAGCTAGAAGACTATAAATAAAACTTGACGAACCGTCTTCAAATGCTTCGATTCGAATCTCTTGACTTCAATAATGATCCTTGAGCTTCAACGAAGCTTCAAGCATACGATCACGCGCTTTGAGAAGTCTCGAGACGTCGCTTTTGATGTTCATAGAAGTTTGGCGACGATCTCCATAACTGCGCTCACAAAAAGTTAGTTCACGATATTTATGTTTGTTCATCATCAAAACCAAATCAGGGGAATCAATACTCAACATTCTCCCCCTTTTTGGTGATGACAAACCAACATAAATAATAATAAAAAATAATGATTCAAATGTAATTTACTTACTCCCCCTGCATTGATGACATGTTAATTCCATATTCAATAATAATCATAAGCATCAAGCAGACGAGTAAAGTATAAAATGTGAATCCAATTATCGAAATTTAGGATCTAAATCCATTTTTATATCTTAACTCCCCCTGAATCTAACATATCAAATTAGATTCTTGGAAAATTGCTTTAAATTATCATTTAGCACATTGTCATTATTAATTCTCTCCCCCTTTGGCATTAGCAAAAAGAGCGGGAGGAGATCAACGACAAATACACTGGCTAAAAATAAAAGCACGAGAGTCGAAGAATACGACCATGGTCCAAATGACACCAAAGTAAAATATCGAAGAAACTCAAAGCGTGCCAACTTGATCATAGTCGAAAATCGAAAAACGAAATCATCAAACCAAATGTAGCATGCAAAAGTGTTATGCCAAAGAAAATAGATAGAACATCATAAAACTTATGGCATACACTAATCTAGCACACTAGGATTCAATTTGAAACAGAATGATACCAATCGTAATATAGTCTACCAATGGATGCATTCAACACACATGGATACCAAATGTATATCAAATGTAAGAATATACTTACAACATTAAGCTTCCCCTACTTTGGTGCATCTCTTAAGCACCATCACCTCCATTTGAATGAAAATCCTTTGCAAATCAATGAGTTGGTAGGGTTGATATCACATGATGGATTGAACCTAGAAAACACAATTCTTGGTATCCAAAACCCTTTTGGATCCTATGGGTTAGGCAACAAATTTAACAAACTAAATTCAAATTAACGTGACCCATAGCCCAACTAAATTCAAATTCAACATGAATTTAAGTTTCAAACAAACATGCACATCCAAGACCAATGTGCAAATAAAAAGAATACACCAATTCTTACCACAATTGCTTTGGTACCCATAAAATGAAAATAAACTTATGGTACCAAGCAATGAAGGGTCGAAGGAAACTAACCCTTCGGAAACCAAGTCCACGAGGACCGTGATTTCCCAACATAATCATCATTCAAAGTAATATCATTAATATACGATTGCACATACATATCCTTAGCATGCATGCTTGTGTTCTTCGGACCCCAAATAGTGTATGTCTTGGGAGCCCTAATCCTATTGGGAGCATGCATACGTTGTTGATGTCTATGTGATGCATGTCGCGGATAAGCATATGATGCATGATGATAATTGTTCATATGAGAATGTGGATGAATATATCCATGTGGTGGAACACGTGCATGAGTGTGTCTCACATGGTGTGCACGTGCTCGTGGATGCGGAGCATAAAAATCATCATACGTGCTAACATGTGGAGTAGGATGTGTATTCTTACGTGGCATGGTATACATGAAAGCATGACCCTTCTTTGGAGGTCCACCCAAAGTGGGTTTCTTTCCAAATGGGGGTGTGTACCTAGCGGAAGCACCATTGGTAGAAGAACTACCCATGAAGTGTTTACTCTCACTAGTAGAGGCATCGGAAGTTGGCCTAACAAAGGTGGCGGACGATTTGGATGAATCTCCCATCTTATACCCCAAGCCAATATGGTGATTGGCCGGAAGTAAGTCATTTAGGATATTATCCAAATGGCCCTTACCTTTATTGAATTCATTGATTCGGCCTAATGTGCACTCATACTTCTCGGTGAGAGAATGCATCGAAGCATCCAAGGTGGACACTTGCGATGTGAGTGCACAAACACGTGACTTGAGATTTTTATTCTCAATACTGAAAGTTGAGTTTTGAGACGTCAAATCCGCTATCACATGTTCATTCGAATCCTCTATATGAACATGCTCAAGTTGAGATTTGAGATTTACAATCTCATTTCTCAACCCTTCAACAACGGTGTCGTTGTTGACGATGATAGGCTTAGGCGAGGTTTGAAGACTAGTTAGCTCATTTTTAGTCTTAATAAATCTAGTAGCCAAATTAGAAAACGTATTCCAAAGTTGTTCGTTGGCTAATCTAAGTTCATCCATAGTTACCTCTTCGCCTTCATCTCGCTTTCATCGTAGGAGGTCTCTTGATCACGTTCCTCTTTTCCAATGAAGCACGTGTGTGCTTCCTCCACTTGTTCATCATCCGACTCTCCACTTGAGGAGTCCTCTTCGGAGTCGGTGAATGTGCCGACAAGTCCTTTCTTGTACACTTTCTTGTACTTCCTCGACTTGTCGTATTTGGATGCCTTCCACTTCTCCTTGTGTTTGTTGAGAGGACAATCCGGCTTGACGTGTCCTGGCTTGTTGCATTTAAACACACGGGAGTTGAAGCATTAGTCGAACTAACTTTAGATTTATTTATAAAGTTACCTTTTCGGAAGAATCGGTCGAACTCCTTTGCCATACGTGCAATGGATTCTATATCCAACTCGTCTTTCGATTCTTCATCATCGGTAGATGGAGCGGCCTTGTACGCAATCGCCTTTTTCTTTGGCTCGTCTTGCTTCAAGTACGTCTTCATCTTCTCCTTCATCTTGATCTTACTTTCCTTGCGTACCTCGTAAGACAACAAAGTACCCATTAGTTGTACAACAGTGTACTTATTCATATCGTTACCTTTCTCGATGGCGAAGGTACGCTTTTCCTAACAAGAAGGAAGTCCGTCAATAATCTTTGCGACTTTCTCCTTTTGGGTGTAGATCTTCCCAAGAGCTTCCAATTCGTTGGATATGTCCACGAAGCGAGCATAGTAGTCCTTCATAGTTTCACCATGTTCCATGTGAAACAACTCAAATTCTTTGTTAGCGACAACGAGTTTAGAATCTTTTACCGTACTCGTTCCTTCGTGCAAGATGAGAAGTTGATTCCATACTTGATATGCACTCTTACATGTGCATATCTTGTTGAAGTCTTCGGGCTCCAACGCACATTGCAAGGCATTCATTGCCTTGGCATTGTTTACCTCCGCGGCAACCTCCGCGGTAGTCCACTTCGTGAAGTCTTGTTCGGCGGGCTCGACATACTCCGTCAATGTGGCTCTCCAAAGTGAAGCGCTCCGGAGGAAGATTTCCATCCGACATTTCCAGTACCCATAGTTGGTGCCGTTGAAGTGAGGAGGCCTGACAGAGGATTGTCCTTCCATAACTGAAGAAGATCCTTGACGATCCTTGAAGACCTAGTAGTCGTTGTTTGTCATAGCTTTGAACTCTGGCTCTGATACCAAATGTAGTGCCCTGCGTAGCTACTGCACACGTACTAGAGGGGGGGTGAATAGTACTTTAAAATAATCAAGAGTGTTATTCCTAATTATTGTGCAAACATACAAACAACAATGCGGAATAGACTACAAACAACAAGAATAGACAACGCAAACAAAGTATGTAACGGGTTCGGATCCACCCAAGTCTCCCCGACTTGTTCCCGGTGATCCTACGTCCCAACCACCCGGATCCCCTCCGGCTACTTGAGTTAGAAACCTCTAACTCAAATTTGCACTATGAAATACTTGTAGAAAATATCTACAAGATCAAATCATACACAAATGAAATTGTGACTCCCACAAACCGGGATCACAAACAATCTCTCACAACCGAGAGAAACACACTTGCAATATCAAATATAATGAAATACGAACTTACCGACAAAATCCTATGCCTTGAGTAAAACTTACGAGTTTAGGGCAAGAAGGATTTTGGGGAAGATGAAGGCACCAAACCCTAGCTCCAAGATGTAGATCAGCTATGGAGGCATAGGAAGAAGTTGGTGACCTTGGATCAAGCTCTTGGCTTGAATGGCTCACAATCAATGTGAATCTCTCTTTTGAAATAAGAGTGGGAGAGAGATTCTTTAGAAATGAATGAGCTTTGAATGAGAATTAATTGCTTCTCTTTGATCTCTAAACTTCAATAAATATCAGCCTTGAATGCTATGAATGCAGCACTCCAAGTATATATAGGATAGAGGAAAGAGAGAGCAAAATTCGTGGCATTTAATGCTCCAACGGCTCTATTCTGAAGCAGATTAGTCGGTCAAAGAAGGATCACTGACCGACTAGTTCATCAACTAGTCGGTCGGTGAAACAACATGAACCGACTAACTGAAGAACAGCCAAAAGTTAAAGTTCAGAAGATAGAGAACTAGTCGGTCCAAGAAGACTTGCCAACCGACTTGTTTCACAACTAGTCGGTCGGTGAGTGTTCTTTGACCGACTAAGAGTCAAAATAGTAAAGTCTGAAATCAAGTAGAACTAGTCGGTCTGAGAACAAAATCCAACCGACTAGTTTCTCAATTAGTCGGTGACAAATGTTCTTAGACCGACTAAAGATAAACAGTAGCTCAGGCTGAAAAACTGTACACAGAACTAGTCGGTCTAAGAAAAATTCCTAACCGACTAGTTTCACAACTAGTCGGTCGGTGAACCTTCTTGGACCGACTAACTGTAAACAGTAAATGAGCTGAAATTAGTCAAGGCATCTAGTCGGTTCAAGAAGCTTTGCCGACCGACTAGATTGCCATCTAGTCGGTTGGTTCTTCTTCTTGAACCAACTAACATGCACAAGAAGCCGTAAAACGAAGCGCGAAGCTTCGGGAAAGTTTGTATGGGCTTTAATAAGATCCTAGCTCTAAGATGTGATCGTTATGAAGATTAAAACGTAAGACCTGCTCAAGGCTTAACATTCTACGAAACGAAGCTAGAAGACTATAAATAAAACTTGACGAACCGTCTTCAAATGCTTCGATTCGAATCTCTTGACTTCAATAATGATCCTTGAGCTTCAACGAAGCTTCAAGCATACGATCACACGCTTTGAGAAGTCTCGAGACGTCGCTTTTGATGTTCATAGAAGTTTGGCGACGATCTCCATAACTGCGCTCACAAAAAGTTAGTTCACGATATTTATGTTTGTTCATCATCAATACCAAATCCGGGGAATCAATACTCAACAAGGGTTTTTGGTCGCGCGGATTGCCGCTTCGGGCGGCTAGGGTTTCTGGACATGCGCGCGCACCGGGGGGGCGCTGCGGGCGACGGGGCCCGCAACTGCTGGCGGCGGTCGGGCCGCCGTCGCAGGCGGCGGGGGGGCCCCGCCGCGGCGGGGGATCCCGCCGCTGCAAACGACGGGACAGCCCGCCGCTGCGGGCGGCGGGGCAGCCCGCCGCTGCGAGCGACGGGGGTCGCCGCCGCTGCGGGCGGCGGGATCTCCCGCCGCTGTGAGCGACGGGGGTCACCGCCGCTGCGGGCGGCGGGATCTCCCGCCGCTGCGAGCGACGTGCGTTGATCACTCCTTATTTTACACTTTTTTTCCCGCATGTTTGCATGCCATTTAGATCGCCCAAATCATGTTTTTCACGATATATCGACGATGTTGCGATGCTTTTCACGATTTGTTATTTTTGTCGCATTTCAGGTGATTTGGAGCGATTTGGAGTGATCTCGAGATACGCCTACTCCAGAGTGTCACCGACGACCTCCCCAAGGGGTATTTTGCTGTTGGAGAGGAGCGGAAGAAGAACGGACGTCGCCGGAGCGACGAGGAGGCCAAAACAAGCTGTTTGGGCATTTTTAGTGTCTCACTCGGCCGAGTGAAGGAGTCACTCGGCCGACCAGCGAGACACCGCTCGGCCGACCAGATCAGACACGATTTATATGTGCACTCGGCCGAGCGACGGATACCACATCGGCCGAGTGACGAGACCCCGTCCGCCCGAGTGGCGCCCAGACGAAGCCATCCAAAAAATCGCCAACTTACTGTTTTTCGGCTGCCTGAGCTTCAGAAGACCCACTCGGCCGAGTGGATAATCCCGACCGCCCGAGTACCAAGAAGCCTTCGGCCGAGTGACGACAACTCACTCGGCCGAGCCGCCCCCGAAGTGATGACCCCTGAAGATCAAGACTTACTGGAAAATTACAGGGTTTCTCACTCGGCCGAGCGACTTTTGTCACTCGGCCGAGTGCGACGCGCTGCCTGTAGCGAAAATTGCGGAAAACAGGCTGCGCATGGGTATTTTGGTCACAGTTTTTGGACGATTTTGGGGGGTATTTAACCCCTGTTTTTACCGTAGTTTTACAGAGCTTTTTTCTTAGATTTTTGCAGCTTTTTAGGTTTACTTTTTAGCTCTATTCTTTGGATTTTGAGAGAGAACAAAAGTTGATTTTTGTGGGATTAATTGAAGAACTCCATTGGTTTGCCTCTCTCTTCTCTAAAAATTCTATTTTTATTGCATATCTCAATATTGTGATGAATTCTATTGCTTATTTCATTGATTATTCTTGTGTTTGTGCTATGAATTGCGAGTAGTCTCCACGTCTTGGGGCGTGGGGATGAACCCTACAAGCCCAATTTCATATTTGTGATGAATTGGTAGAAATTTTGCTAAAATCGTTGTTAGGGATTAGTTTGGGATCGATTTACTACGGATAGCTAGGAGTTCATACCGATTGGGATTTGCAAGAGATTGGATCCCAATTCGATAGGAAACCCTAGAAATCCGAATTGGGTTGGAATCGAATTTTCGAAGTATCGGTCTGCAAGAGATTGGACCGATACTAGGGTTTCCGGTTGCAATTCCGTGCCGATACCCGTTTGCAAGAGATTGGACGGGTAGGAACTATCCCAATCTAGGTCGTGGGCCGAGTTTGCAAGAGATTGGGCTCGGTGCGCGATTGAACGATGATGTTGATCCTAATGCTAGCTTCCCTAGGCTAGGGTTTGCAAGAGATTGGACCCAACCCTAGGATAGCTATAGACCGGCAACAGCGCGAGAGCGTGAGCTTGGTTCTACATTCAGTTGCAACTAGTTCATCCAAAATCTTACTCTAGCAATTTTGATACCGATGAACCACATTGACGAGATACGGTGAGTAGCGGGAATTCCCCATTCCCTAGACGTTCTTTATTTGATTTGATATTTCCGTACTTTGTCTGACGATTGTGACAGGATCGCCAAAGGCAAATTTCTCTCTTCTTTTATAGCCAGGTTGATTGGAACAAGCACGGTCATTCGTCCTCCCTGTGTTCGATAACCCGCTCGCTGCTACACCGTGCACTTGCGGTAAAACTACAACCCGTCGCTCCGGGTGGGTATCCGGGGCGTGACCAAGTTTTTGGCGCCGTTGCCGGGGAGGCGATTGCGTTTGAACCTTTCCACCCTAGCTGTTTTATTATTATTATTATTTATTTTATTTCCTTATTTTTCTTTTACCTAACCCTTCCATTGTGCTAATCATTTCTTTGAAACTTTATTCTCCTGTGCATGTACACGAGATCTACGGCGGACCCTGAAGCTATATTATTTGATCCCGAGATCGAACGTACCGCGCGGAGACTTAGAGCGGAAAGGAGACAAGATCGGGAAGGGAGGTTTATGACCAACCCGGAAACTGCAGACCAATTAGCGGCAAGGATGGCGAGGATAATTTCTATTCGAGATAGGCTTCGGCCTAAGACCTCTTCTACGATCTCATCCATTGCCATGCCGGAGTTGGCGGCTGACAAGAACTTCGAGCTAAAGACTGGACTAGTGGTTCTGATGCAGCAGGATCCATTTCATGGGAATGCCCATGAAAATCCTCACTACCACATCCAATTATTCTTGTCGAAGTGCGCCACATTTCAGATGCCGGGGGTCTCCATCGATGCCATCAGACTGCGTCTCTTCCCCTTCACGCTAAAAGACAAGGCACTCTATTGGCTGAGGACGCAGGCTGAGGGGGTCTTCACCACTTGGGACGAGTTGGCGAGTGCATTCATTGACAAGTTCTATCCGCCCTCCAAGACGGTGAAGATCCGGAGCGCTCTCATGTCCTTCAAGCAAGGACCCCAAGAGACGCTCTATGAGGCTTGGGAGCGTTTTAAGGATCTGCAGCATCAATGCCCGCACCATAGCATTGAAGATTGGGAGCTAGTTCATAGCTTCTACAACGGTCTTCAACCGGGGACCAAACAAATTATTGATGCCGCGGCGAATGGTGCTATCTTATCTAAGACTCCCGAAGAAGCTACGGCCCTAATTGAGGAGATGGCCTCAAACAATCAACAATGGGGCGATGAGCGAGGACACTCTACGTCCTCCTTGAAGCCAACTAGTATCTACGAAGCGAAGGCCGTAGCGGAGCTTACAAGCAAGTTTGATTCTCTCCACAAGGTGGTGGAGAGACTGGAGAAGTTTATCACGGAGCCCCAAGGAACCCCTTCCACCTCCGCTCCAACGAACCAAATGTGTGATTGGCAAGACCAATCTCAAGCCATGTATGTAGGAGGAGAACAAGGAGAAGGATCCTTGGAGCAAGTACAATATGTCGCGGGGAACCAAGGGTATTGGGCCAATCCGGCCGCAAGAAATCATCCCGGCTTCTCTTACGCCAACAATGAAGGAGCTTTGAACCTGCCACAACAACCACCTCAACAAGCTCGACCACCACCACTACCCCAACAACAACACTATCCGCCGAGGGGGCCTCCACAACAAAATTTTCAACCGAAGCAACAAGTTCCACCATATAGGCCGCCCGGATACAATCAAGGGTGGAGGAATCAAAATCAAAACCCTCCACAAGCTCAACAACAATCCGACTTCGAAGCTAGAGTGGAGGCGTTTATGGTCGAGCAAAAGAAGGTCAATGCTACCTTGAAGGCGGGGCAAGACTCCCTTGCAACCGTTGTGGCTCAAGTCTCGGAGCAATTGGCGTTGCTCAATCGGAATACTCAACAATTGCCGGCGCAACCCGAGCCAAACCCACGGGGCAACACCGGCCACATCAATGCCGTAATTGCCGTTACTACTAGAGGCGGTAAGGATACCACCCCCGCCATGATTCCTACCGAGGAGCCCGTGGAGGAAAGCTTGGAGCCAATTGAGCCGATAGTTGAGGTTGAGAAGGAGAAAGCGCCACAAGAAAAGGAGAAATCAAGAGCGGAGCAATTGATTGAGGAAAGGCGCTTCATGCCACCGGTCCCATTCCCCCAAAGGCTTGCTAGAGCGAAAATGGAGAAAAGGCTAGCGAAGTTTCTCGAGTATCTGAGAGGGGTTAGCCTCAACATTCCCTTCCTCGACGCCATCGTGGAGATCTCCACATATGCTAAATTCTTAAAGGATTTGATTTCGGGGAGAAAGAGGAAGGAGAAGATTATGCTAGCCGAGGAGGGCTCTTGGTTCACCAAGAGAGAGAAGGAGCCGACCAAATTTAAAGACCCGGGGAGTTTTCGGATTCCTTGCACCTTGGGCGGCGTCCCTCTTCAAAAAGCATTGGTAGATTTTGGGGCTAGTGTGAGCCTCATGCCTCTCTCCATGTTCTTAAGGCTAAACACCGGGACGAAGTTGAAACCTACCGACATGCGGATACAATTGGCCGATGGGCGAATAACAAGGCCGGTAGGGATCGCCGAAGACATCCCGCTACAAGTCCCGGGGGAATATGCTTGCCATGTGACTTCGTGATCATGGACGTTAATGAGGAGGGAGATACGTCATTGATACTTGGACGCCCGTTCCTCGCCACCGCCGGTGTGATTGTCGACGTGCGAGAAGGTACCCTAACTTTAAACGTCGGCAACATCGAGGTGGAGCTTCACATTCCTAAGGCTATGAAACACATGCCTTACCACGAGGAGCTTGACTACATGGACCTCCTTGATGAGGTAATTGAAGAAGCGATCCCCCACTCAATTGGCGCTCTTTTCGATGAGGATTTCGATGAAGGCCCGGATTTAGGCCGAGATGAGAAGATATATGATTCCCCCGACCTCTCCGCTGAAAATGATGAAGGCGACGCTGATGTCGCAAGGATTCGAGAGCTCTGCAAGCTCTCGAAATTGAAGTCTCCAAAGAAAGCCCCGCCGATACGAAAATCGGCGTCACCGATGAAGCCGTTGACCGGAGCAAACGCTAGCTTGGGGGAGCCTCCCCCCAACACTATTCGAGACGGGAGACCACCGAGGGAGAACACGCCGCCGCAACTTCCGAATCCAAGCGTTCTCCCCGGAAAGTTTGATGGGTGCATCTCATATGCACCAAACATCCCGCATTAATTGAAAATCATAGGGGGTCGAGCTCACGACCTTAAACGAGCGCTTGTCGGGAGGCAACCCGACGGTTATTGCTTTATTTTTACTTTTTCTTTATTTTTGTCTTTGAAATTTTTAGTGTTCTGAGTCGTTCGCCCAAAAATTTTGTGATAACGGGTCCTATTTTTCTTGACAGGAGAGGAGATAGGTAAATCCATCATGAGGAGGATGAACGAGGTGATAAGGAGCACCCCAGGAAGGCGCTCGATGCTTAGGAGGAAGATGAAATCGACTGGAGGAAGAAAGACGGAGTTTAGAGCCCAAACGAAGACAAACAGCAGAACACAAGGCTCACTCGGCCGAGTATACTAGTCACTCGGCCGAGTACATAAGTTCGTCCGGCCGAGCCGCTTACGAACGAGGGAAGTCTGCTGTACCCAACTCTCTGTTTAATTTCCTGATTTCAGTATAACTGCTACTCGGCCGAGTATATATTTTCACTCGGCCGAGTAAAACGGATACGCTCCTAGGGCGAGTCTTGCCGAGTAGCTTGAGCCACTCGGCCGAATGGACTTACTCCACTCGGCCGAGGCTGGCAAGGCCACTCGGCCGAAGCGTAAGCGGGGAGGAATTTTCCAATGATCTCACTCGGCCGAGTGACCTAGTCACTCGGCCGAGTCGTAACTTTTACTATATAAGGGGCCGAGGGGGGGCACGTTTTTCGAAACGAAAAAATCGCAACCGCCCCCCGACTGTTCAGCTCCCTCGCCCGTTCCCCTCGCTCGCGCACCCACTCGCCCGACCACCCACCGCCGCGCCGCCGCTCGGCCAGCCACCGCCGGCCGAGCTCCGCCGCGCCTCGCCCGAGTCGCCGCCGGCGGCCACCACTCCGGCCACCTCCGGTATCGCCCATTTCGCCCTTTTCTCCTCTTTTTGTGTATTTTTCAAGGATCCATGCGTTAAACGAACCCCAAACCCAAATTGATTTCTATATTTATCTATTATACCCCTAATGCTCCTTACGTTTTGAATATTACCCGCTGATATCTCCATTTCATGCGCAGGTCATTTTTGGGAGCTTAGGGGAGCCCAGGGGAGCTTCTCGGGACTGATTTGGGCTTTGCGGAGGCGCTGTCTTCGCACGCTTCCATTGCTTAGCACTCGCGGCGTGTCGGGGTATACTCTTTCCTTTATTTTGCACACGCCGCACTTTTCACGTTTTTCGGCGCGCGCTCGGGGCCGATATGCCGCCCCGGACACGGCCGCGGTCGAAGAGAGCTTCCGCCAAGCGGAAGCGGTCGGATGATGCCGGCCCCTCCCACGAGTTGGAGGACTCTCCTCCGCCTTCTCCCACACACGCCGTCCACCCAGCACAGCCTGCAGGCCCCGCACACCCCGCACAGCCTGCAGAGCCCGCACAGCCCGCACACCCCGCACAGCCGCTCCCTGCCGCTCCACAGCCACCACCTCCGGCTCCACTTATCGGGCCGCTGGGGATCACGTTCCAAAACGACGCACACCGCGTCGCTTTCGAGCGTATCTCCCAGCGCTCGATCGTACCCTCCAGGTTTGCACACCTTGCCGAACTAGGACGCCTGGGGGTACTAGAGGGGATGCTCACGTTATACGACAACGTGGGCTGGCGAGATTTCTTTCAGGTGTCGGCGGACACGTTTACCCGTCCGACACTTGAGGTACTTAGTTCGATCGCCCGGACCGACGAGGGATGCTCGTTTCGGTTCATGGACCGGGAGTGCCAGGTCACTCTCGGTATGATGAGAGCATTTTTCTCGTGGCCCGAAGTCCCCGGGACCGATCGAGGTTACGCCCCCACCCATATCCCCCCACCTTCCTTCGACGCCGGTGCCTTCTGGGCCCGGATTACTGGTCTCCACGCTGCCTTTGACCCTAGTAGGGCCAAGGCCTCGGCCATTGTCCATCCCTGCCTCCGTATAGCTCAGCGCCTTATGGCTTATGAGCCGGGCACGATGTCCACGCCAGAGCTCTACATGCTCTACGCGATGACACTGCCCAGAGCTCTATCTAGGGATGGCGATGAGCTGGTCCCCGCCGTCGTGATTGATGTCGCGGCTTGGTTTTTGGACCGCATCATTGTATCGGTGGGCGCTCTCTCACCGATATGCTGCGACGGCCTAATCACCTTGCTTGCCCTTATGACCGACGAGGACTTCCCTGACGACCTGCGACGAGCACCGGGCCCCACTTCTCTGTCGATTGATGTTATGGCCCGGATGAAGATGCTTCGTCCGCACGGTGAGCGACACTGGGTCTGGTTGCACGGCCCTTACGGTGCCGATTACATGATTCTACCGAGCCCAGCTCGGACTCAGATTGCACCAGCCCACGTGGACTGGCTCCCTGCGATGGATGTTCTCATCCCCGCCGCTTACGTGCTCGAGGCCGAGGAGGCCCACGCTGCCCACGCTGCCCACGCAGACCCTGTTGCACCTGCCGAGCCTGCTGCCCCTGTTGACCCCGTGGCCCCTCAGCCTATCCCCGATGTTTCCGATGCTCCCGACACCTCTGTCCACACCTCTGTCGGTGTCGGGAGTACTTTAGCTGAGCCCACTTCCGCTGCTTCCACGCCTGTCACCACCACCACTGGCCCTCTGTCTGCCGAGCCCGTTTCTTCTGCCCCACCCGAGCGCCCGCCAACCGTTGTTGAGTGCGGAGAGCCCTCTGTTTCCACTGCTGCTGTATTTTCCGAGAGTGTCGTGGCGTCTGTCCACACTTCTGTGCCACTGACCTCTCTGGCCGCCTCGCTGCCACTTTTGCACTCTTCTTTCGCTGCTGCTGCCTCCACTTCTCACCAGCCGGTGCCCCGGCCTCACACTGAGGCCAGGCCCACATTTGCGAGCGCAGCACCTTTCGTTCCCTTCCCAGCTGAGCCCGTCACTTACGCGACCCGAGTACGCCAGCCCCGCCCTGCACAGCCCCGACCGGTGCGTCCCTCTGCACCACCTCCCCCTGACACTGTACTTCAGAGCATTCGTGCTCTCGAGGGGGCGGTGAGTGGCCTCAGAGGCGACCTTAGGACCTTGTCCTTCACCGTATCCGCGATGGCTGGCCGCTTTGACCTGCTCCCGCACATTCACTACTGTCTTACCCAGGTCCTGGAGCGTCTCCCCCGCGTACCCGTACCCACCCAGCAGGTTCCCACCCACACTTCCACACACACTCCGCCTGCTTCCACTCCCACACCCACCCCCGCTCAGCAGCCACCACCACCCCCACCACCTCCTCCGCCTCAAGACGGAGACGGAGCAGCACCACCTTCTTAGGCACCCTTGATGCCATAGATTATTTTTGCCGTTGTGCTGCCTGTTTCTGCTGGGTCCTGTTGCATTTTTGTCCACCCCCCTCCCCTCACTTATTTTGGGATTCTCATTCTGATCGTATCTTTATATATCTTTTTTGGGAGAGAGGGAGAGTTTTTGGTGCCCCACCTTTATATCTGTATCACTCCATACCTGCATGCATCATGTCCGCATCATATTTTTCGTTTCATTATTTTTCCTTTTTTTCCTTATTTTTTTTTCTTTTCCTTCCATCATGCATGCATCCTCACTTACCCCTCACATTACTTGTCTCTCGCTGTGCCACACTTTGCACATTGAGGACACTGTGCCATTTAGCTTGGGGGAGTGATTTCTCACGTTCTTTTTTCGATTTGCCACCTTTATTTTTAGTTTTTCACACCGTTTTCCGCTTTTGCACTTATTTTTATCATTTTTCTTTTATTTTACCATGCATCACGTTTTTCTTATTTTTCTGTGTGCCGCATTGTAAATAGTTCTATTTTTCCTTTATCTTTATTTCTTTCCTTTTCATCTCATGCTAGAGATGACTTTTCTGTGATGATGATGACGTGGAGTTAGCTTACTCTATATGCATGCTATATTTGTCATGTCTTAGACTTTATTTCTGATATCATATGCTATGACTTGCCTTGCATCTAGAGATAGTAACCCACACTTTTTCCACATGAAAATGGATGAAATTTTATTATTAGCTGAGTCTGAATATTCATATGTATGCTATCACAGAAAACACACCAAGATTCACGCATTGAATGCTTATATCTGGAGTACCGATTTCTTTTCCTATATCACTTCTATATGCATGAATTGTACATTTCACTTCAGGATGATTGAATGATGTTAGCTATGACAAATCTGGATTAGTTAGCTTTTTTGTGATCGAAACTGAGTAGATTAGATTACCCTGCTGAAGTTGTCGTGCATGTCTTATAGAGTGAACCGAGAGATATGTTTATTTCTTTCTCCACAAATCTTGAACATCATTTCTCTACTTTTAAAACCATTGGTGAATCTCCCCTTAGCGACTCTATTATATGGCATTTCCCCCGCTATTAATTCCTAGCTCCAAATTTCCCGAATTCAAAAAAAAAAAGAGAAAATATTCTTGTATATCATTATCTCTCTTTGAGTTGGGATCGTTGTGTATATGTGTTAAAAAAAAGAAAAAAAACAAAAAAAAGAGAGAAAAAGAAAAAGAAAAGAGGAAAAATCCTCAATAAAAGATCCCATCTCACGTTCTTTCTTTCTTCTCTCTTTTCGTGTTCATTTTTATTGCTTTTGGAGCTCTTTATAAAATGGGGATGTGAATATTTTTTATGCCACCATGCTTATAGATAAGCTTGGGGGAGAGAATCCATTGATGTGTGAGAGAGTGACTACTTGACGTTGCACGACAACCTAGGCTAAGTAATATTCTATACTCGGTGAGATTGTTTCTAGCTTTACGAAGTCCAGAAATCTAAGCCTAGCACTCATTTCATGAAATCCATACTTTTCTATTCTATCTATTATATTGTGTGATACTCTTATACTCCTCATAGAAAGCATTCAATTGAAAAGTGTGTGATCTGTGATTTGTATACCGCTTTAAATGATTCAGACGATGTTAATTATAAGATTATTCCGTTTTTCATGATTATATTGTTGTTCGTGGGTTTTCTATTTCTATTTGCACTATTATACTGTGATATCAAAATAAAACTCTTTGACATGTATTTTTCATTCGAAGCATGCTATATGAGTAAGTGGAACTCACGTCCTGAGAAAATGATCTAGCAGCTTACCTTTTCGCTTCTTTCTTTCTTCTTTATTTTTATTTTTATTTCATTTTTCATTCTTCTCCGTTTTTCATTTTTCATTTTTTCGCCGTTTTCGTTTTCCGAATCCACCGGGTTCGCCTTTCACTTATCTTCCTCGAGGACGAGTAAGAGGTAAGCTTGGGGGATTTTGATCACTCCTTATTTTACACTTTTTTTCCCGCATGTTTGCATGCCATTTAGATCGCCCAAATCATGTTTTTCACGATATATCGACGATGTTGCGATGCTTTTCACGATTTGTAGTTTTTGTCGCATTTCAGGTGATTTGGAGCGATTTGGAGTGATCTCGAGATACGCCTACTCCAGAGTGTCACCGACGATCTCCCCAAGGGGTATTTTACTGTTGGAGAGGAGCGGAAGAAGAACGGACGTCGCCGGAGCGACGAGGAGGCCAAAACAAGCTGTTTGGGCATTTTTAGTGTCACACTCGGCCGAGTGAAGGAGTCACTCGGCCGACCAGCGAGACACCGCTCGGCCGACCAGATCAGACACGATTTATATGTGCACTCGGCCGAGCGACGGATACCACATCGGCCGAGTGACGAGACCCCGTCCGCCCGAGTGGCGCCCAGACGAAGCCATCCAAAAAATCGCCAACTTACTGTTTTTCGGCTGCCTGAGCTTCAGAAGACCCACTCGGCCGAGTGGATAATCCCGACCGCCCGAGTACCAAGAAGCCTTCGGCCGAGTGACGACAACTCACTCGGCCGAGCCGCCCCCGAAGTGATGACCCCTGAAGATCAAGACTTACTGGAAAATTACAGGGTTTCTCACTCGGCCGAGCGACTTTTGTCACTCGGCCGAGTGCGACGCGCTGCCTGTAGCGAAAATTGCGGAAAACAGGCTGCGCAGGGGTATTTTGGTCACAGTTTTTGGACGATTTTGGGGGGTATTTAACCCCTGTTTTTACCCTAGTTTTACAGAGCTTTTTTCTTAGATTTTTGCAGCTTTTTAGGTTTACTTTTTAGCTCTATTCTTTGGATTTTGAGAGAGAACAAAAGTTGATTTTTGTGGGATTAATTGAAGAACTCCATTGGTTTGCCTCTCTCTTCTCTAAAAATTCTATTTTTATTGCATATCTCAATATTGTGATGAATTCTATTGCTTATTTCATTGATTATTCTTGTGTTTGTGCTATGAATTGCGAGTAGTCTCCACGTCTTGGGGCGTGGGGATGAACCATACAAGCCCAATTCCATATTTGTGATGAATTGGTAGAAATTTTGCTAAAATCGTTGTTAGGGATTAGTTTGGGATCGATTTACTACGGATAGCTAGGAGTTCATACCGATTGGGATTTGCAAGAGATTGGATCCCAATTCGATAGGAAACCCTAGAAATCCGAATTGGGTTGGAATCGAATTTCCGTAGTATCGGTTTGCAAGAGATTGGACCGATACTAGGGTTTCCGGTTGCAATTCCGTGCCGATACCCGTTTGCAAGAGATTGGACGGGTAGGAACTATCCCAATCTAGGTCGTGGGCCGAGTTTGCAAGAGATTGGGCTCGGTGCGCGATTGAACGATGATGTTGATCCTAATGCTAGCTTTCCTAGGCTAGGGTTTGCAAGAGATTGGACCCAACCCTAGGATAGCTATAGACCGGCAACAGCGCGAGAGCGTGAGCTTGGTTCTACATTCAGTTGCAACTAGTTCATCCAAAATCTTATTCTAGCAATTTTGATACCGATGAGCCACATTGACGAGATACGGTGAGTAGCGGGAATTCCCCATTCCCTAGACGTTCTTTATTTGATTTGATATTTCCGTACTTTGTCTGACGATTGTGACAGGATCGCCAAAGGCAAATTTCTCTCTTCTTTTATAGCCAGGTTGATTGGAACAAGCACGGTCATTCGTCCTCCCTGTGTTCGATAACCCGCTCGCTGCTACACCGTGCACTTGCGGTAAAACTACAACCCGTCGCTCCGGGTGTGTATCCGGGGCGCGACCAGGCGTCGCCGCCGCTGCGGGCGGCGGCGGTTGCGCGAGGTTGGGGGGTCGCGGGGCGGCTTCCGGCCGCGCAGCGAGGATGAATCCCCCAAGGGTTTAGGCGTTTTTGGGGAAAAAGGTGATAAAATCTGATTTTTATTGAAAAAAACCAGTTTTAATCTACCAAAAAAGCGTTTTTATTGTTAAAAAGTTGATTTTTAGCAATAAAAACGTTGATTTTCATTTGAACAATTGATCCAAGAATTTGGATCTAGACATATGCGCACATGAATTTAGATCTAGGGAAAAAAGTTACCTCTAGATCCTACCCGCCGGATCTAGCGACGTTCGGTGAAGGAAGCCCGTTCGCGTCGCGTTCGTCCGTCGGCAGCGGTTCGGCTCAGCCTCGAGCGTGCTGATAACGTGTTGTAAACGTAGTGGCTATGGAATCCATAGACCTGTATTTATAGCAATATGGTTACATAATGGGTGGATACCCACTAACGGGTTGGGCCACCAAAAGCCCGTTTATAACAGATGGTACTATTTTGTCAACTTAAATAGACATTTTATGTGTTATATATCATATTTATAATATTTGTATAAAACTATTTTATATGTATTATCACAAGATTATTAAAGCATGGTAACCTTTAATTTTTTTGTTTTGGTTTTTTTTAAAATAAAAAAATTCTTTACATTATTGTGCGTTCGGGGGGGCTTTGGCCTCCCCACCATTTATCCACCCATTTACTCCACCACATTTAGTGGTGGAGACTTTTGGTATCCTAGTCTTTTGGGTTGCCTAAGTGATTTTTATAAATAAATCACAATGGCTAGTTGCCATGGCTAATTTTCTTCCAATAATTATCCAACACGTTATCAGCACGACCGCTCTTCTTTTTTGAGCTTTTCTTCCCATCTCCTACCAAAAATCAAACCCCTACGCGCGAAGGAATCTGTTGTTGCGGTAATCCGTTGCGGTGAAGAATTGCGGGGATTTTTCTTTAGAGCGTATCGGGAGCGTAATTTTCTACGGATATCAATTTTTACGATCGTCCCTAGATTTTTCAATTTAGAGGTAATATCCGTCTATCCCGTAGATAGCTACAAATATAATTTGATTTAGCTATGATTTTTCACAATCTATTTTATGGTTGTATCAAATCTGCTATTTACAATGTCAAATATTGATCAATTAAAACAAAAAATACAATAAAAAACAACTCCCCACTGTTCGGCTTCCACCCCCCCGAAGAGGTTCGCCCGTCCCCCCCAGTCGGGGGGGGGGGGGGGGGGGTTCTCCTTCACCCGTGGCCGCCCCCCAGTCGGGGGGGGGGGGTTCTCTTTCGCCTGTGGCCGCCCCCCAGTCGGGGGGGGGGGGGGTTCTCGTTCGCCGTGGCCGTCCCCACGGCGGGGGGGGGGGGGGGGGTTCTCAGATCTCCGCCCCCCTGCCCCCCAGCAGGGGGGCCCTCCACGGCACCCCCTCGCCCCCCAGCAGGGGGGCCCTCCACGGCACCGCCCCCCCAGCATGGGGGCCCTCCACGGCACCGCCCCCTCCCCCGGCCGGGGGGTCTCTGATCTTCGCCCCCCCAGCAGGAGGTCCCTCCACGGCACCGCCCCCCTGCCGGGGGGGGGGGGGGTTTCTCGAATCTCCGCCCCCCAGCAGGGGGGCCCTCCACGGCATCGCCCCCCCTGCCGGGGGGGGGGGGGGGGGGTTATCGGATCTCCGCCCCCTCAGCAGGGGGGCCCTCCACTTCACCGCCCCCTCTGGCGGGGGGGGGGGGTCTCTGATCTCCGCCCCCCAGACGGGGGGCCCTCCCAGGTGTCGTCGCTATGTGGAAAGAGGGGGGACCTACTGACTTTTTCCGACGGCGGTGAGGGGAGATTTCTTACTATGCTACGGAGTTCATCAATCCGAATGAAATCGAGAACATGACTGCTTCGGAGGCGATAATGGAAGGGAGAAGAAGAACATAAGATGCCTTTTGCAAACTTATGGCATGGAAAGTGTAGTATGAATGCCAATATTGATATGGAATCCAATATTGATACACAACCCAATGCTCCTATTTGAAATGGCATCCAATATTGATTCATCATCCAATGCTACTATTAATATGGCATCCAATGTTAACATTATATATAGCACCGAAGGGGACACGTTGCATGGTTTTACATTCCACACTCATATCAACATGGGTCATGCACCGAAGTGCCATGCCCTCCATCGTAATCAAATCACAGTCTACAAATCTACATCTCTTGGTAAGCCGTACTCGAGCCTGGAGCAAATCAGAAAGATCTTTAGAGCATGATGTTTTGATCGCCCATATTGCATTTTTCACGATTATTCGACGATATCACGTTGCTTTTCACTATTTCTCATTTTTGTCGTATTTCAGGAGATATGGAGCGATTTGGATCGAAAATGAGATCAAATGATTTTCACGCACTTCGGAGTGTCACCCACGGCTTATTTGAGGAGCTTACTACGTCTGTCTCTGTACTTACAAATGAACAACGTCAGCTTAAGGATATATTCATAGGCAACAACCACTATAAATAGAGGCACCCACCCCTTTGTTAGCATTCGACTTCGGTTATTAAATACAATTATAGACTTTCTTCTCCATTTTCTGGTTGTGGTGTTGACTCCATAGCCCTAGCTCCGGTGCTGACTCTTCTTCGACGTTCTCTTTCGGGTTATCCTATTCCCTTTGGTAGCAGTAGTCACAACCTGCGGCCTTCTCTTTTAGTTCGACTTTTGTTTCTTTTCGTTTTTCTCTCTTACTTCGTTTTCATTGCTTTGCATTATTTCTTTTGGCTTCCGCTTTAGAAGTGAGAGAACCTGCAGACGTGTGGTCCCGATACGTGCCTGCATCAGAGAGGGAGGTTTCTCTACGGGTTTTTTGGAACGGCTTGGGGCTCCACTTCGGTATGCCGCGGTTGATATGAGAAGGCCCTACTTTTTGTTACAACCACACACATTGATAGCCGTTGATTTGAGAAGATCGGACGGCCTTGATTTAATCCCACCCCAGACGGGTTTTGCTTAGGGTTTTTTATATACCCTTATTCTATTATATAATAGAATATGGTTTTGTGTTGCTTTTTTGGAAAAGGAGTTGGTGATGTATTTCTCTATTGTATTTTGGCTCTTCTCTCTTGGTTTATAGTTTTGCAGTGTATTTGGCTAAGTACACTGCCGTCATCTGCCGACCTCAGCTATTGCTACGTCATCTTCACAATCATCGTCTCTGTACGATCTTTCATCGTTAAGGGGCCAAAATACCCTCCAACAATTGACGCATGATTAGTTGGGCCTCACAGAAGCAAAAGATTGTGGCGTTGTCTTCATGCGAGGCCGAGTATATCGCTCTTGATTGTTTGGTTTCACTATTTAGGTGAAATTTCTCTCATTTGGATTTGTTGGAAACCTTATTGTCCAATTTTCCTTGTATGAAAAATGGAATTATGTGAACAATAAATTGGGATGATAAGTTTAAGCAGAAGTTGAGGGGACAAACTTAGGGTTTTGGGGCTTTTTTGCATTCCACAGCCCAAAATGGGGTTAAAGTCTCTATTTAATTAAAATAATTAGATAGCCTTGTTGTTTGGGCCTGCAGCCCATTTGTAACCTTGTTTATAGATTCTATGGGCCTGTAGCCCCATTTACCTAATAATTATTTTTGCTTACCAAAAACGGGCCCGAAGCCCAGTAATTCTTATTGCAATCTTTAAAGTGTTAATTAAAATTTTGACACTGGGCCTACAGCCCAAATGTTAATATGACTTATTAGGGCCAGAAGCCAAGTAAATTCTATTGCAATAATTAATTTGTTAATTTTTGGCAAATGGGCATGCAGCCCAAATATAAATAAAATATTACATATGATTAATATTTATGGGCCTGCAGTCCCATTCAAATTATTAATTTATTTTTCCTTGTCATGGGCCTGTCGCACAGTCTTTCATATTGCTAAATTTATAACACTATTGCATTATTATTAAATTATGGAATATTAGGATTTTTTCAAAATATAATTATCTTAAGGATCCGACCGCTCTGCCGTTAGTAAACTAACCTAACAGTGTATGACGTCTCCCCGTGGTCCGAGAGATTATTATATTTTCTAGCCTATTTTTTCCATTTAATATATGCCTGTGTTATATACATGCGTGGTTGTTTCTTTTGTGCATGTAGCACTTATAAACTGCGTGGATGTTTGTATAAGCTAAAATGTGATTTTTGGGATCGGCCAATTTGATACCCTTTATATTCCTTGCAATTTTATTTTCTTTTTGAGAGAATTTGTAAGTGAGGATTATATGTATTTATTCAAAGACCGGTGTACCGACAACTGAAGACGGAGGCATAAATTGGAAAATATAGGGACCCATTCTGGGTTTCCAAATTGTATTTTTCTTTTGTTTACGGACTGTATATTCGGACTTTGGACTTTGTATTTATTTTGGTATCTGACCGATCCCCACATTTAACTTATTTTAATTTTTAATGCGTGAATTTCAATTTTAATTAATTCATGCTTATTTTAAATTGCGTAGATAAAATGGCAAAATTGACAAGCGTCGATTTCGAAGTCCTTGACTCTGCAGGGAAAAATTACCTGAGTTGGCGAGTGGACCTGAAGTTCCATTGCATTTGATGGTCCTCCTTGGGTCCATTTTGGCTCCTTCATCGGCCCCATCAGCGGTCGATGCTTCTGCTGCATCTAGCAGCAGCACTCCAACCACTGTATCCGATGTAGATAAGGCGAAAGCCATAATCTACATTAGGAAACATATAGATCGGACCTAAAATGCCGAATACTTAACGGTTGAGGACCCAAAGGAACTGTGGACAGCGCTGGAGGCACGGTATAAACATCAAATTGATGTTATATTACCGCGTGCCAGTTATGAGTGGGAAAACCTCAGACTTCAGGACTATAAGTCCGTCGCTGAGTATAATTCTGCACTTTATAACATCACCTCACACCTGAAGCTGTGCGGTGAAGAAGTGACAGAACAACGCATGTTGGAAAAGACATTTACCTCGTTTCACGAGAAAGATGCAATCCTCATGCAGCAGTATCGTGAACGCAACTTCACGAAATTCTCTGATCTGATCTCATGCCTACTTAGGGCAGAGCAGAATCGAGACTTACTGCTCGCCACTCATAATTTATGGCACTGCCCCTATCCCTGAAGCCCACCACGTTTCTCCCCAGAAGTGGAAAAACAAGAAGTAGGCTAAAAACAACAAAGGGAAAGCTGTAATGAAGCAACCAAGAGGTGCAGCACCCCAGACAAACAAAAACAATAAGGGAAAGAGAAACTTCACATGGAAGCGAAATAACACCGACCAAGTGTCACTTCCTAAGAAGAACTGGGAGGATAAATGCCATAGATGCGGCATGACTGGTCATTGGTCCAGAAACTGCCGCACTCCTCGCCACCTCCAGGATCTATATCAGGCGAGCCAGAAGTCTCTACCTGAAACAAACTTGGCGGCTGTTCAGCTGCCGACGATGTTTACTGCAAAAGACTTCGAGAACGACGACATGCTCGATTGAGCATCATCCTTTATCTATGCATTTAAAATTCGATGTATCTTCATCTTTTATTTGCTTTAGTACGAACTTTTATTTTTGAATGTCGTCTACATTTTACTCAAATAAAATTTCGTCTTTACTTATATAGATGATGTATGAGTGCCTAGTGGACCGTGCCTCGACGCACACAATCCTTCGCGAACATTGCTATTTTAATAGCATAAATAAATATGACAGTCCTGTTATCACAATTTCAGAACTGTCCCAAATAATCGAAGGATCTGGTGAAGCAATTATATTGCTACCAAATAACACACGACTTCAAATAAATAATGCATTATTCTCTCCTAAATCAAATAGGAATCTCGTAAGTTTCAAGGAATTCCGTTTAAACGGATATCACTTAGAAACCAGAGATAATAATAAGGTTGAATATCTGTATGTAACTCGTCAAAAAGATGACCAGAAGATCATCTGCGAGCGATTCAAGGGACTCCCGTCGGGTCTCTACCATACATACATTCAACCAATAGAAGCCAATATGACTGATCACCAGACGTGCCAATCACTGCCAGAGTTCCAACTCTGGCACTATAGACTTGGTCACCCTGAAACTGCAATGATGCGACGCATCATCACTGAATCCCGTGGACACAAATTGAAGAACCTGAAGATTCTTCATAAGGGTGAATTTCCTTGTCCCCCTTATTTCAAGGGAAAATTTATAACGAGACCATCCCTCCTGAAAGTGGGATTAGAGTCTCCTGGCTTCATTGAGAGAATCCATGGTGACATTTGCGGGCCTATTCACCCCGCAAGTGGCCCATTTCGGTACTTCATGGTATTGATTGATGCATCAACCAAATGGTCTTATGTGTGCCTCTTGTCCACCCGCAACCTAGCTTTTCCAAAGCTACTGGCAAAATAATAAGGTTGCGTGCTCATTTTCCCGATAACCATATCAAGAAACTACGTCTTGATAATGCGGGCGAATTTACTTCACAAGTCTTCGAAGACTATTGCCGGGCAACGGGTATTGAAGTTGATCATCCTGTAGCACATGTTCACACCCAGAACGGATTAGCTGAGTCCCTTATAAAGAGACTCCAATGGATTGCGCGTCCATTGCTTATGCAATCCCAGTTGCCGGTGGATACTTGGGGCATGCTATTTTACATGCCGCATTGCTTATTATGATAAGACCATCTGGAGGTCATACATTATCCCCGATGCAACTTGCATATGGCGCACCTCCGGATATCTCTCATTTGAGAGTGTTTGGTTGTGCGGTATATGTCTCAATAGCACCACCTCAGAGGACCAACATGGGTCCTCAGCGTCGTCTAGGTATCTATATTGGGTTTGATTCGCCCTCTATTATCAGATACCTTGAACCCCTAACGGGAGACGCATTCAAGGCACGTTTTGCTGACTGTGAATTTGATGAGAAATTTTTTCCTAAACTAGGCACACAGTCTAAGAAGCCTGAAGCTAATGAGACCATTAGTTGGGACCAGAAGTCTTTGTCCCTATTGTTGAGTATTGGACTCCCCGGATTTGGTTTTGGATGATGAGCAAACATAAATAGTTCATGAACTAACAATTTGTGAGTGCAGTTATGGAGATCGTCGCCAAATTCACGAGAACGCTCAAAGCGACATCTCAAGACTTCTCAAAGCTCGTATTCAATGCCTAAAGCTTCGTTGAAGCTTTTGGACCATTTTGGAAGTCATGAAGATTTGATCGAAGCTCTCGAAGACCGTTCCTTAAGGTTTTATTTATAGTCTTTTAGCTTCGATCTATAGAATGTTAAGCCTTGAGTAATTCTTACATTACTATCTTCATAACGCTCATATCTTAGCTCTAGGATCTTAGTAGAAGTCCATTCTAACTTCCCCGAAGCATCGCGCTTCGATTCGGACTTCTTGTGCATGTTAGTTGGTTCAAGAAGAAGAACTGACCGACTAGATGGTGATCTAGTCGGTCGGCAAAGCTTCTTGGACCGACTAGTTTCAGTCAGTCTTTTCTTGCTCAGTACTGTTTATAGTTAGTCGGTCTACGTTGACTCACCGACCGACTAGTTTGTGAACTAGTCGGTCAGTGATGCTTCTTTGACCGACTAGTTGAGCTTTGCTGTACATGCCAATTTTCTCCTGAGCTACTGTTTATCGTTAGTCGGTCTAAGAACGTTTAGCGACCGACTAGTTGATGAACTAGTCGGTCAACATTTGTTCTTCAACCGACTAACTCAATTTGTATTCAGACTATTTGTTTTTGACTCTTAGTCGGTCTAAGTTCACTGACCGACCGACTAGTTGTGAAACTAGTCGGTCAGACAGTCTTCTTGGACCGACTAGATTTCTAGGTCTGAAATTCAATCTGTTCACTGTTCATCACTTAATCGGTTCATGTTGTTTCACCGACCGACTAGTTGATGAACTAGCCGGCCAGTTGTTGTTCTTTGACCGACTAGTTGCTTCAGATTTCCAACCGTTGGGTTTTGACCTAACACGATTTTCCCCCTTAGTATAAATACTAAGCTGGGGTTCTTCTTCCCCAAGAAGAGCTATATTTCAGAGATTCATTGAGATTGAAAGAGTTAGAGATTCTCACTCATTTCCAAAGCTCTCTCCCTCACAAGAAATCATCTCTCTCACATTCTAGATCTAGAATCCATCTTGAGAGAAGTTTGTTCTTGGTGAGCCATTCAAGCTCTAGCTTGATTCAAGTCTCCTACTCATTCCTAGGCACCCATTGCTGCTCATATTGGTGGTGCTAGGTCTTGGTGACTTCCTCTTCCTCAAATCCCTCCTTGCACCTATTTGGTAAGAAAACTCAAGGTATAGGATTTGTGGTAAGATTGTTTATTTCACATAAACTCATTTATTACTTTTGATTCTCTCGGTTGTGAGAGAAGGTTGTGATCACGGGTTGCGGAATTCACTATTGCCATTGCATGTATGATTTGATCTTGTGAAGGTTTTTCACAAGATATCATAGTGGAAATCTTGGGTTAGGGTTTCTAACCTAAGTATCCGGAGGGGATCCGGGTGTACTGGGACGTAGGATCACCGGGAACAAATCGGGGAGACTTGGGTGGATCCGAACCCATCATATACAATTGTTAGCATTGTTAATTTTATTGTTGTCATCAATTTAAGCTTCCGTAAATTGATTTGGTAGTTGTTTGCACGATAATTAGGAATTATACTCCTCGTTATTTTTAAAGTACTATTCACCCCCCCTCTAGTACTTGTGCAGTAGTTTGTAGGGCATTACATTTGGTATCAAAGCCAGATACTTAGCTATGTCTGCCAACGACAACAAGACCGTTCGTCCACCTGCGGATTATGGATCCTTCAGGAACCGTGAAGGAGCGTCTTCGGTCATGGAAGGACATTCCTCGACTAGGCCTCCATTCTTCAACGGCGTCAATTATGGATATTGGAAATGCCGGGTGGAAACATTCCTCCGGAGCGCCTCATTGTGGAGAATTACCATGTCGGAGTACAATGTGCCTACCGAAGAAGATTTCGACAAGTGGACTACCGCGGAGGTCGCCGCGGAGATTGCAAATGCCAAAGCAATGAATGCTTTACAATGTGCATTGGAACCCGAAGATTTTAATAAGATATACACATGTAAGAGTGCATATCAAATTTGGAATTCGCTCCTCATTTTGCATGAAGGAAAGAGTCGGGTAAGAAATTACGAATTGTTTCATATGGAACAGGGAGAAAAGATGAAGTAGGATCACCGGGAACAAGTCGGGGAGACTTGGGTGGATCCGAACCCATCATATACAATTGTTAGCATTGTTAATTTTGTTGTTGTCATCAATTTAAGCTTCCGCAAATTGATTTGGTAGTTGTTTGCACGATAATTAGGAATTATACTCATCGTTATGTTGAAAGTACTATTCACCCCCCTCTAGTACTTGTGCAGTAGCTTGTAGGGCATTGCACCTATATGATCCGCGTACTAATCTGTGTGAAGATGAGATCCTGAAGATCCTTTACATTCAGAATACAGTACATCTTTTGCCGGATAAATTCACGGACAATCAGAAGATTGTCCGTTCACACGTCCCTGCTGTTAATACGCCAGCTAGGATTGACATCCACATAGATGGATGCAATCCACCGGTAGCAGAATTGGCTGTACCTCAATTGAAAAGAGGACGCCCACCAGGTTCAAAAGATAAAGTTCCTCGAAAGAGGAAGACTCCTGGAGATAATAAGATTATCCCACCACAGGATGCTGAGCTCAGAACAGCTACTTCTCCCCTCTTTATTTCCCCTGCAGAGGAAACAATAGGAGAAACATCATTAAATTTTGTACGTACTGGAGAGGTACCGGACAGAAATAGCACAGTCATCGACGACGATTTTGCGTTCGATATTGCCGTTCAGGTCACTGAATATGACGATGATGTCGAACAACGATCTCTAGCGGAATGTAAACGCAGAGATGATTGGCCAAAGTGGGACGAGGCAATAAGAGTAGAGCTGGACTCACTCTTGAAACGCAAAGTCTTTGGACCAGTAGTCCAAACACCAATAGGTGTAAAACCTGTGGGATATAAGTGGGTTTTCATAAGAAAAAGAAATGAAAATAATGTGATCGTTCGCTACAAGGCACGCCTTGTAGCCCAGGGGTTTTCCCAAAGACCGGGGATTGATTACGAAGATACGTATTCCCCGATCATGGATTCGATCACATTCCGATTTTTAATAAGCCTAACTTCTCTGAAAAGCCTAGAAATGCAGCTCATGGACGTTGTGACTGCATATCTATATGGCGACATAGATAAAAATATCTATATGAGACTTCTTGATGGGTTTAATATACCCACAGAGAAAGAGATACCTCGTGCCGTATTCTCTGTAAGGCTGCATAGATCATTATATGGTCTAAAGCAATCAGGCAAGATGTGGTATAACAGACTTAGTGATTTCCTTGCACAACAAGGATTCATGAATAATGAAGTCTGCCCGTGTATCTTTATCAAAAGAACAGGAACATGATTCGTCATCATATCAGTATATGTGGATGACTTAAATCTCATAGGATCTCCTGCAGAGATCAATGAGATATCTGAAAGAACATACTTTTGAAATGAAAGACCTAGGCAAAACAAAGTATTGTCTTGGCTTACAGATAGAACACCTAAGAGGTGGAATCCTATTACACCAATCTAATTATACAAAGAAACTTCTACGTAGGTTTCATATGGATAAATGTCATCCTTTAGATACTCATATGGTCGTAAGATCACTAGATGTACATAAGGAGCCCTTCCGGCCTCTGGAAAAGGGGGATGAGATACTGGGTCCTGAAGTACCCTACCTTAGTGCCATTGGAGCACTTCTATTTCTGGCTAACTGTACGCGTCCCGATATAGCATTTACAGTTAATCTCCTAGCCAGACACAGTGAAGCGCCCACAAAGTGCCACTGGAACGGAGTAAAGCATCTTCTGCGATACCTCCAGGGTTCAATTGATCTGGGACTTTACTACCAGAGAGGTGCCTCCCCCAAATTGTTGGGTTATGCCGATGCAGGTTATCTTTCAGATCCACACACGGCAAAATCACAGACAGGTTTTGTGTTTACCTACGGAGGTATTGCTATCTCCTGGAGATCGGTAAAGCAAACCACAACAGCTACGTCATCCAACCATTCAGAGCTCATTGCGATCCATGAAGCGAGCAGAGAGTGTTATTGGGTACGATCCGGCGTCCACCACATTCTTCAATCCACTGGCCTGAAGACCGGTGATTTGGAGCCTAATGTCCTATTTGAAGACAATGCTGCGTGCATTGCTCAACTTCAAAAGGGCTACATCAAGGGTGACAGGACGAAGCACATATCTCCCAAGTTTTTCTGGGCACACGAGCTAAAGGAGGACAAGCAAATTGAAGTTCGGCAGATCCAGTCCTGCAACAACTTAGCCGATCTTTTTACCAAATCTTTACCAAAATGTATTTTTGTAAAACTTGTAAAAGGAATCGGTATGAGACAACTAAAAAACCTACAAGCCTGAAGCTTGTACGGATGATGGGGAGTAACCTGTGTGTTGTACTCTTTTCCCTTAAGCTGTTGGTTTTTCCCACTGAGTTTTCTACAGCTAAGGTTTTAACGAGGCAAACACAATTACTCAGGATCCAGAAGTATCCACTCCTTTTTAGCATTATACGCTAAGACCAAAGTAATGGATGGGTACGGGGGAGTGTTGTGAGTGGTGGGGGAGGCCTTTGGCCTCCCCACCACTTACCACCCATTTACTCCACCACATTTAATGGTGGAGACTTTTGGTATCCTAGTCTTTTGGGTTGCCTAAGTGATTTTTATAAATAAATCACCATGGCTAGTTGCCATGTCTAATTCTCGTCCAACAATTCTCCAACATACATCTATTTATTGCTCGGCCAAATTTTTTTTGGGGTCGCCGCTGTATATAACACTCTCGGTTGCCAATCCCAGCCAAATCAACCATCTGTCAGCTCAATGCAGAATCATCTCGGCGGTGGCGTGGCAAAAATTGATCAATTTTGATAAATATTTTTATACCTATTCATTGGCAATCATTCTTTTTAATTGATTTTTATTTCAACAATTTGTCACATTCATAATCCGTTTGAGAGGGAAATGTAGCAGATAAATTACTCCAATATAATCAGAAAATCAAGGATTATCTCAACATGTACCAACATAAATCCATAAATCACGGATTTATTATTTAAAGAAAACTGCAAAATAATACATCTCCATTTTTTTATTCATCGGACAGCTGGTTAAAGGCGCATACGAAGTCCGCATCCATCAGAAATCGATCCCTAGTAGTCCCACTGGAAAGTGATAAACTTTAGGTAAAAATGGATCGGTAATTTTATTGGATGTAAATAAGAATTTTAAGGATTTACATTTCATAACCTGATGAATCTTTTCATGGTGTAATCCCCTATTAATGATCGTGTTTGTTCATCAGCATGAGCAAGAAAATCTCATTTAAGGAGAGTATTAAAGTTGGACATTCAGAAACCCAAAAAAAAAGTATTGTTGTGGGATTCGACCCATATCCGGCCCATATACAATTCTTATTTTTTTTATACATCGGAAAACAGGAAATATGGGTCGTGCGACACGGCTATATCCGTCCTGATCGCTTAATCCCAAACACGGAAAAGCCAGGTATCCATCGGAGCCCTAAAAGCCGGAAAATAAAGAAAAATAAAATGGGCTAGGGGGTAGTGGGATTCAAACCCAGGTCTCCACTGAGACAGTCGAGTGATTCAACCACTAGGATGAGCACCTGAGCTCAATTCTTATTTCAATGCCGTGTGTATACTTAATTTGGATGAAATTCTACATCTATCTTTACTGTTATAAACTCTAAGCATCCTCAATACAAATGACTAATGGTCTCAATTGTCCTGGACTAACACTTTAACATAATGTCCCTTTAAATTAGTTTTTAAAGAGCAGTAACAAATAAAATCTAACATTTAATTCAAGCAATTCATGCATTAAATCTATACTTAATAAGCTTTAATTTCAGAACACGTTTATATAATGGTTAATGAATGTTGAACGCTAGCGTTTTTGTCTTAATATTTATCATATTATAAATCCCCGTATATAGAAACCTCGATTTTGTATAATTTTTTATTTTATTAAACTCCTAATAGCATGTGGGGAGTGACTTTGCAAAACCGCAGTTTTGCTCTACGCAAATACCGCTTGACTTTTTTTTGAAACATCACAAAGCCGTCTTTTTTATATAAAAAAAATCCTGAAATAACTCTACCAAAAAATTGCTCCGTGTATATACCAAATTACTCACTGCACATATCGACCCGAAAAAAATTCTGTCATGCACATGCCAAATTACTTACCGCGCACAACAGACAAAACAAAATTACTTCACACACGTAATAAATTATTGATCAAGCATAATAGACAAATAATTACTTCGTGCACCTACTAATTACTCACCGCGTACAATAAGCAAAACAAAATTACATTTTATTTTAAGCTCGATTTGAAAATTTTAACCAACTTCCGGATAGGAAATCTGTAACCGAGGTTCATGGATTCATCAAAACCCTAGTTCTATAATGAATTCCCTTTGCTTTGCTGGACATCTTGATTTTCTATTGTATTCTTTGGGATTAGAGTGTTGTCGGTATTAGGGTTTTAGATTCAATGTTCCATGACTGAAGACGACAATGATCTTGAAGAGAATATGGATATATATTGGAAGGCAGAATTTGAGCAATTGAACCACAATCATTCTTTGTCTAGGTGTTGAGCAAATTTTCTAAAGGAGTTGAAAGAAGGTTAAGGTGTTTTGGCTTATGCGCATTTTCGGCATTTCTAGTTATGCGTTGAACAAAAATGTAACTAGATGTAATTTAATCAGCTTCGTACGTGGGTAAAAATTTCAACAGTATGTGCGCCGAGCAACATGGCGGGTCTGCAAAGTAACTCCCTTGCATGTGCCCTGGAATCTAGTTTTAATATAAATGAAGGGAATTGATTTGCCATCCCACTCTTTTACTCTTTGCACATGCCACTTATTTACAAGTTTACCATTACCCTCGCGCACTTACCACTTAATTACAAGTTTGTCATTGAAATTACCCACTGCGTACTCACATGGCCAAATTTTCGAAAAAGTCACTAGGTGTGTGCAGAGAGTAAAACGGTCGCTTGAAAGACGAACGGTGACGGGCGACGACGCTTCGCCGTCCTCCGACATTCACAGCCCCCCCTCTCCCTCTCCCCTTGTCGTCGCCTACGACCACCCCAGCTCCCTCCTCTTCGCCCGCCCCTTTGTCGCCGCCACCTCCTTCCCCACCCCCACTCCACACCTTTGACCTCCCCAGCATCACATCCCTCTTCTACGGCCTCTATAGCATCTCATCCACCTCTTCCCTATGCCCCTCCGTCGCCTCCTTCGTCGACTGCCACAGCTTCACTCTACCTCTTTCGACCTTTCCAACGACCATCGTCCAAGATCTAGTAAACCTTCGTCGGAGTCCTCATTGGAAAGTGTGCGTGCGTATGTGCATGCCGACGGTAAAATTAGGAATCAATCACATTTTCGTAATTGAATTAAATAAGTTGTTTGTGCGCGGAAGTAAACGGCGGGCAAATCAATTCCCATAAAAATGAATCCTTTTTTTTGCTTCGTTGGGATCACCGTTTTCTTCAAAATTTTATTAATTCTGATTAATTAATTATGTTTAAGTGAATTCAAAGGGAGGGATAGGCAGCGTAAGGCTGGCAACGTCCCGCAAATTAGCTCCGCGAAAAAAAATCAATAAAAGAGTGGGTAAATAACTAAAAGAAGAAAATCAGAGGCCAATTAAAGAAAATTTCGACCGACAGCATTGCAAATTTATTTTGGGAAACCTAAGCGAAAAAGAGCAAAAAGATGCCATTTTCTATTCTTGTGGCCAGCCCCTTGTTCTCAGTAACCCCATCAGTTCACTCCGATTCTGCCACTTTCTATACTTCTCTTCGATTCTCCGGCTTTTCTTCTTCTTCTATCTCAATGCGCCGCCGTCGCCGGAGAAATTCGACGGTCCGATCGTCGAAGGCCGTCGAGTATTCTGATGTTTCAGTTGGGGAAGACATAAACGTAGGCTTTTTTCACTGCAAAGGATGCATATTGTTGCCTTGTTTTTGGTTGGATTTCAATTTGTGAGATGGGTTTTGGTTTTAGAATCATGGGTCACTGTAGTTTTTCCAAATTTTTGCGCATTGGCATCAGCATTTGCCAAAAATTAACTTGTTTTTCTACTAACCTAAATTAACTCTTTTGGTTTTGCTTTTATCATATAACATGTCTGAGGTGATGATTTGTATGGAAGATTGCCAAAATGAAGGGGGTTTTCCCTCTCATCTTTTTTGTTTGTCAGTGAATTTGGAGCTATATCGTTTTGCTTATTATTAAGTAGGGTTTTACAAATTTTAATGGAACAATGGTGCGCTACAGTTTTCCAAAATTTAGTGTAGTAGCGTCACTATTGTGCAAGTTAGATAAACATTGATAATTAATAGCTAGTAATTTTGGCCAAACCCCTTTTGCCATTCAATTTTCCGCTCAATAATATTGAATGAGTGTGCACTTGGCTGCCGATTTTATGGAAATCGTTACTTAAGTTAATGTATTCGGTCATGTGATATATGTGATTTATAGGTAGGTCATGTGATATATGTGATTTATAGGTTTATACGCAATTATTATTCACTTTGATTTTACCAAAATCCAGTGTAGTGGCATCAATGTTGCGAAGAGGCTGAAGAGTTTACACTTAATTTCCCATTTTCTTTTTCCATTTGATTTCTACTCTATAATATTATGTCAATATGACACTTTTGCTGCTGATTTTAAATTGATTCTATCTTGAAGATGACCAAAAATTGCGTGTTTCTCCAACTTTCCTCTATGGCCAGTATTATTTTTATTGACATATATTTCTGTAATTATCATGTTCATTGGGACGAACAGAAGGAAGGTCCAGACGTTCAAACGCTTCTGAAACGTTTTTGGAAGGTGGCTGCTCCATATTGGTCATCAGAAGACAAAGTCCAAGCTAGGCTAAGTCTTGCTGCGGTGTTTGCTCTCACTCTGGCGACCACAGGAATTAGCGTTGGATTTAATTTCCTTGGTCGTGACTTTTATAATGCACTTGCTAGTAAGTACTATATTGGTTTTCCCAATTAGATATTTGTTATTTAGTTCCAAATGCAGCATAGATAGCTTGCCACTAAAAGGCAATTCTGTTTACGCTAATTAATTTTGCTTCATGTTTCTTCTGTAAGATAAGGATCAAGAGCAGTTCACAAAGCAACTTCTCTACTATTTAGGGGCTTTTGCTGGAGGAATTCCGGTGAGCATATTGCTGCTCTGTTTTAGGTATATTCTGTGATCCACACAAAAGAATTTTCTGTAGTGTCTGCATGTTTTTCTTTTCGTAGCCTATTTACTGAAGATAAAGTTTGACGCTTGTTTTCCATATTATTTTGCTGGTAGATGGGAATTGTAGAAAATTTGATTTGTGCAAAAATGAATTAGATTTTGATGTAACTGAATTTCTGCTGTACTAAATGGGTTTTAGAGCTGTGAAAATTAGAATTCTTTATGACATATCCGTCACATCTGATTGCCTCTTAAAACCAAAATAGTTTGTACTTGCCTCATCCATATAGCCATCTCTAGTCTAGTAGCCAAAACAATGCATTATGTAGCAGAATATGTTTGATTCTACTTGGTTCAAGGCTATGAATTTTCTGGTTTTGCTGTACTCCTATGTTGTACATTTGATCTGGAAAGTTAATTCAAATTTCTGGTGAATTCGTGTGTTTATTCCCATTCCTAGAATATTGTTGCTTCTTTTATTGCTTCACTCCCTATTAGGCCATTAAGCTTTGAGTTTATAATGCTCCTCACTTCTGCGTAGCTACATTGGCTAAGTCTATATACTGAATATTAGAGCAGTGATGTCTGATTGACAATTGGTCATTGACATTTTTTACAAAAACCTATAGAGCCTTCTCTGGACAATAACCTTATTTGATCCTGTCTCGGTCGCAAAAGATTATGAACAAAATGCAAACTAATCCTTAACTATCATGAAATTGGTGCACAGTTTATTAGATCATAATACTAGATTCTAATTATGGATAGACTCTTGTATCTTCACCATCATTTTTATTTACATATATGCAACGGAATCAACAAATCCTTAATCCCTAATCCTTGGGGTGTTCGATACTTAACTCATTTTTTGTGAAAACACTGTTACATGTATCAAGGGCTATCCTCTAGTTGAAATCAACAACGATTATGCCATTTTGCTCTGAAATTCTTTTCCACGTGATCCTTTATTGATGCTCCCGTTAGCTGTCCATTAAGGAAACACATAAACCTAAACTTTAAGGTTAATTGTTGGGTTGATAGATGTCAGACATAAATAGGAGTTAGCTAGATTTTTTATAACTAGGTCTGAAACAATCGCATCTTGACACTTGTTATCTACCAGGATGGGAAATCAATTTGATCCAAATGTGGAAGCTAGTATTTGTGGCCGATAACATGTTACCATATTTCTTTTTACATAGCTCAGTGCATCAGTTTGGGATTTGCCCCAAGCTTCTTCCTTCATCTAGACTCTTTTTAAAAATGAAGACAAAAATTTTGTGATTAGTAAAGCAGGTTTGTGGTAGGGAACAGGAAGCGGAAGCAGATCTATGGATTTATAATGGTGGGATTTTGGAGAAAAACTATGGTTCTAATTGATTTGAAAAAACAGATCATAGTTTGATAGAAAGGGGACAAAATCTAAGGATTTGAATAACTATTTGGGCATCACACCTAGATACCTCACACAGCTACTCATAAACATCTCACATGTAGGAATATTCTAAAGAGTCATGGTTCCTCTTGGACCTTCTATGCTTTCTTCTAAAACTTACTTTTTTCTCATTCATCAACTCTGCTTGATAAATAATGAGTGCAAGATTATTTATAGCTTTAAGTCACATGCTCAACATGTGCAACTAAACTAAAACAATAATGAAAGAAAAGATTTAAATCACTAAAAGCCTAATGAACCTATGTGCTCAACATGCATCACCTATTAAAACACTTTAAATAAGCCTAAAAGACTAAAACAAAGTCTTTCATTGCTGGATATTCAGCATTGGCATGATCCTCTTTGTCTCAAGAGCAACTGTTGATCTTAATGCACCTTTATTCTATGTTAAATCTTCTGTTGTTGGAGAAAAAGCGGCTTCGTGTTTTACAAAGCACACGACCAACAATCTCAAATGAACACCTTGAGGAGAGTATTTCAAAGGCATAGATAAACTAGTTAAAAATAAACCTTAAACCTGCTTTACTGGTAGGTAACATATATCCGGAATCAGTTGATTGGTTATGGTATTTGAACCAGAGCCATATGAATTCACCTTGAGGAGAGTATTTCAAAGGCATAGATAAACTAGTTAAAAATAAACCTTAAACCTGCTTTACTGGTAGGTAGACATATATCCGGAATCATAAAGTTGATTGGTTATGGTATTTGAACCAGAGCCAGATGAATTCACTTCACGAAGTGGCCAATCTGCATCTCTACGTCAAGTGGCTCGATTGTAACATGTAGCTTGGCCATGGACTCAGCCTCAGGCTCAGACTCAAGCTCAAGATTTTAGGTCTAATTTTGATTTTGCAAGCTTTGCCTCTAATTCTATCGTCGCAGGGTCTGACTAAAGCAGTGACATTAATTCAAGCTTAAGCAAGAAAGCTTCTTACACAATTCCTACAAACATGTTTTTATTCTTTGTAAAAGTTTGTTGGATATCTCATCAATTCTATAATTGATTTTGGACATTTGAATTTGATGACAGTGGAGGTAAATGGTGTTAAGAAGGTATTGATATCGAAGCTTGACGTTCATTATTAATCAACATGTACAACTTTGGCAATATTTTAATCACCAAGAACGAGCTTCACCAGCTAATTTCTTTCTTGCATACTAACACCTTTTATCAGTCGTCAAGTTGTAGGTAGAAAACATTCGTTCCAATAGAAATTTCCAACTTTCATAATCTTCACGATTCGTGTAGCCTAAAAAGTCAAACTATGAATTGATTATACTTTAAAAATAACCTCAGACAATGATACGAGCATTTGTGGTATGTTTCTTGTAATAACATTTTGGAATTTACGTAAAAAACTTTGATAGTAGCCAAAATTAGCTCAAAATAGGCCCAAAACTCTTCTATTGCACAATTTGACGTATGTGTGATCTAATGAATAGTGACCGGCTTGGGTTTGAGCTGCTATATACGGTTGGTTCGAGCGGCTGCAAGTCAGCTTCGGGCCAGCTTGAGCGGCTCGGTCGACTTGAGCAGATTCACGTCGGTTTGGGTTGGCTGTATCAACTCAAGAAGCTTCAATCGGCTCGAGTCTCGCTCACTTAAACATGTTTCTATTGGTTGGATTGTGCTGATCAAATTAAAAAAATGGACAAAATAGCTAAGAGGGACTGACTTCGAAATAACAACGATAGTTGTCGGAGATGACAATGAAGGCAAAAATCGACGATGAAGATGATGAAGGGAGAGAAACAATGAAGTCTTGATGGATAGGAAGAAGCCGGGTGACTATCAGGGATGATTATTTACGACAAGAAAGCTGGCGGTAAGAATGATGACAAGGTAAGATTTGAAAAAAAATGTTGGCATCTTTGATGGAGCTGATGATCAAGGGTGACTGGAGGTAGGCTTTGACGATGATGCGAGGTGAAATATCGGTTGATATATTTCGAAGTGGTTCATGTAAAAAAATCATTAACCAATTGATATTTCGAAGTGAAATATCGGTTGATATATTGGTCCCACAACCGATA
The DNA here is from genome assembly GCA_030789695.1 of Scilla litardierei. Lineage (NCBI taxonomy): Eukaryota > Viridiplantae > Streptophyta > Magnoliopsida > Asparagales > Asparagaceae > Scilla > Scilla litardierei. The sequence goes on from CM061135.1 coordinate 39,892,595, forward strand.
TTGCGACCGATATCGGCAAATAATCGGAAAACACAATTTATTACACTATATCGTATCGTCCATGTCTAATTTTCGATATTGTGTCTGATATATCGGATATCGGTGCGATACTTAGAACACTGCAAAGGAGTATTTTTGAAGTGGTTCATGTAATTTGGGATCAAGCTTTAAATCCCAAAAAAATTCCTCCTGGATTCAAGAGAATCCCCTCACTGTATTATCCTCCCCCGTCACCTTTCCAAACCACCCCATCTCAACCTTCTCAGCCTCCATATTTTGTGCCGTGATGAATTCACTTTTCTCTATATAAATTCCCATTACCATTTTCCTTGGAACAAAATTGAGGTGTTGCTCAATCCATTTTCTTACAAATATTTTAACCATTTCCCTTCAGCAAGAACTCTCGAATCCCAACACTTCCTACTCTCAACTGGACCTTAGCAATAATCCGAGGCTTCAGTTGCTTTCCTTCGTCACATAATGCAGTAGCATCTATTTCAAGCTTCTTAACGTGTAGAAGAGATTCATGTCCATCAACCTTGCCATTGTCCTCATCCAAAGTAGCGTATTTTAGTTTACGAGCCATCAAATTCAAGAATTCAGCAAAAGCAGTAGTTTCGTTTCTATTAGCTTCAACTTCGTCAATCATATTCCGCTTTCAGCTCCAAGCATCTTTGCTTGATGTGATGCAAAGAGTAGCTCTTCAACTCCATTATTCTTAATGTATTGCTCAGGCTCACGCTTATAATTGAGATCTAAAACTTTAGGTTCGCTTTCCATGGTGGCTTTCCATGGTGGAAGATGTCATATTAACTAGAAGCTGGAACCCAATTTCATCATCCATTGTACTTCCCGAAAGAGGCCAATTGTTCATCGCAAAATCAAATGAAAGCACCATGACGTTATTTATCTCCCGGGAAGGCAAATTATACATTCCCCTTCACATCTTCTCTTCCAACTCCCCTTTACTTATACCTCCTCCATGCTCAAATGAGAGATACCTCTCAAATTTATCTGCCTTTTGGCAAGTTGTCCAATTCCTTTTCTTCTTCTCCCTTTCCCCCTTCATTGCGGTTCTAAGCAAAGGACAATAGTTGGTCTTGGCCATGTCGGCTTGTCTCTGTGAAAACGCCTTGACAGCTTTGCTCATTTCCGCTGCATATGCTTGATCCGTCATGACAGGGGGCCTGAAGGAGTGGGTTGGCGACTAGCTTTGCTTGCATTTTGGCTTATTTTTTTGCAACATTAGTGACTAAAGGAGATAGTTCTTGAATACTAATCTTTCTATCACCATCTGCGCTATCTTCCATCTTTCTTGCAATTTGGATGGTTGGCCTCAAACAAGTTCTTTGGATCTTGGTCTTCAACTTTGTAGTTGATTCTCGATCGAAGACCGAGAAGAAACCAATCCAAAATACAAGCCTCTTTGATGTTGCGGCCAAATAAAGCAAAATAATTCCCTGCCAACTGGGCCAACTCGACAAATCTCACAGTGTATGCTATAATAGAGTTCTTGTGCTTGATTCGACTAAGATCTCATCTATTTGGACGGAGATGTATGAGTTCAGGATCATCTTAAGAGTGAGACCTGCGAATGATCTCCTTCCCCATTCGACCTACAATGCTACAATGCTCTTAATCTGTAGGGTTTCAAAGCTCTGGCATCAAGAGAAAGATGGGACAAAGTCCTCCCACTTTTGCTCTGCTCGAAAGAAGATCTGGCATTTTGAATCAACGCATCGAACACTTGGCATGCCCCCGCAGAACCATTGTGCTCTGATACCAATTATTGAGGGCCGGGCTCCGGCCACCGCCTCCGCTGCGCCTCAGGGACAGAATCAGCACCCCAAGACATTGATGGAACTTGAAGGCCTGCAAGTTTCTAGCAAAAATCAAAGAAAACAAAAGGAAATTGAAAAAAAATAAAGCAGAGAAAACTTAGAAAACTGGGGATTCATTCAAATTTCCCGACGATCCTTCTTCTTACAGATCTCTCCTATTTATGCTATTTTCCCTAACTGAATCCAGTTACACTCCATTTTTCTCCAGTTTTCGCTCTTTTCTTCAGGCACACTGGCCAATGGTCGATTCGAGCGGTTATTACCGGTCGACTTGGGTGGTTGCTAATGGTTATTTGGACGGGTAGCAACGGTTGCTTCAGTTGGAGAGAGTCCATAAAGAAGAAGACAGCTGTAGATAGGAGAAGACAGCTGGAGGGAATTTCTGTTGGAGTTTACCGCTCTTGTTCAACCACTAGAGATCTGATGGCAGAATTCAATCTCCAATGGCCTCCCTGTAGGCAGAGCTTTGGATGGGTCTTCAACATTGAATTTGAGAAGACTATTGAGAGATAGAAGAGGTTAGTTTAGATCTTAGGAGAGGTAATGCTTTTATCCCGAATAAAAAGCTAGGAGAGCAGTCTTCTTGAATTGAGGCCAACTATACTTGTTGTATTCCTCTTATTCTCTATGAAAATCAGATTTTTATTATACAAAACCCTAGAGATTCATATAGGGGATTTAGGGAAAAACTAAAAATTAGTGTTTGATAACTAAAAAACTAAAATTAGAAGGGATAGGTTTTGGATCTCATATCAAGATAAATTACTTACCAACTCAAGACATATGGCATGAAAGAGATTGAAAGAAATTAGGATTCATCGCAAGTCAAATTCTCTTAATTTCAATTCTTTATTTCTCTCTTCAATGATCTATTTTACAATGAAAGGCATATAATTTTTATAGAAAAACAACATTTGATCCTTGAGAAAAATATGCCTATTCTAAATAGAATTCTAAATGGAATAAGACTTGCCTTTTATAAATAGGTCTACAAAAGACTCCAAAATAAATTAGAATTCTAAAATTAAAAAGCACCAAACTCGATTATAATTCAAACAAAAGTCAAAAACGGATTTCAAAAATAATAAAACTCTAAAAGAGAACCTAAAATAATTAAGAGTTCTCCTTATATGATCGAAATTCCTCCATGTATAGAACTTACTTTGATTCCCTGAATTGGGCTATATGAGCACGAAGTTTGTTCTACATCAGCGGGTCAGAGTGAAATTAAAGGCAATCACCAGTTCCATAAATCAAATTGATGATTGTGGGTCATGAAATGTATTTGCTGGGAAGAAGCATGAAAAAGGGGACATTTATGCCGTATAATATGCACATCATTCTTTTGTACTTGCTATTACTCAAATGTCAGTTAGATTGCTAAGATGGAAGGAGATTGAGATTATTAGAAGCACTAAGAAAACAAACCCAGGTCATAGAAAGCTAGGGCCAAACTACATATGACGATCAGTCTGCCATTGGCATATAGAGAATGATTTAATGCCATTGCATTTTAACACTTGTCGCATGATGGCTTGATCTACAATGAACCATATCCGAAACCATCATTTATTTTCAATCCTGTTGATCAAAAAATGTAATATATTTAGCATAATACTTTTAACAACATGTGTAACTAGTAAAAAGGTATTTGTGCTAATATTTGATAATATTTGATAGTATTTAATAGAGTTTTAAGTATCTGAAACTACCGATACCGATGAAACGAAACTACCGTCCGAAACCACCGAAACGGACGATACCGATACCGAAACCTAAATTTTGGGAAGAACGATACCGAGACCGAAACCGAGACCTAAAACCTTGGTTATCATTATTTACTCGAAGATAATAAATCTTGAATCCCAGATCCTGTGAAACCTGAGGATTAACCATTGGATGACATATGATTGATGCCAATTTAACAACTTTTCAGTGCCAATAGCTGATAGGTAAATGGTTCATGAGCCTTTTACATACTTTTACCTAAATAATGCGACAATATAAGTATATTACAAAGTAATAACTAGGAAGTTAATATTGTACTAGTTAATATTGTACTATCCACAACTTAGTTTGGCATGTTCCAGGATTGCTATTGGTAAGAGTTTTTAAAATGTTGCAAAAAAATAGGTGGCAATACCGATGTAACTGTTCCTATGAATATATGACATATACATATAATATATTATGATGTATGTGTTCACCGCTTTAGCATTGGTAACATTCTCTTTCTTCCAGCATTGTCTGCATGACTGAACTGTATTCATTGTTATGAAGTTCCAACATATGCTTGCACTGTGCTACCTTATGAATAAATTCTTTGCTGCTTGTAGATCTTTGTCATAAGAGATTACGCAAAAGAAACTCTGTCTTTAAGATGGCGATCTTGGATGACTAGCTACTATATGGAGCGTTATTTGAAGAACCAGACATTTTATAAGATTCAGTCACAATCAGTAATTGACAACCCAGACCAGCGGATTGTCGATGATCTAAGTGCCTTCACGGGAACAGCACTTTCACTTTCGTTGACTCTTTTTAATGCAGCTGTGGACTTGATATCATTCAGTAACATACTATTTGGAATTTACCCACCACTGTTTATTGTGCTTATTGTCTACTCGCTTGGAGGCACAGCTATTAGTGTGTTTCTTGGGAAGGTGATGCCGGCATACTTCTGTGGTATACTTGATAACTAGATGTTATTTCTCTGTCTACCTTAAAAAATTCTACCTCTTTCTTTTCAGGGGCTAGTCTCTTTAAATTTTATGCAAGAGAAAAAAGAAGCAGATTTCCGTTATGCGCTTGTACGGGTTCGAGAAAATGCCGAATCAATTGCTTTTTATGGTGGTGAGGATAATGAAAGGCAACTCTTGCTGGAACGGTTTAAGAGGGCCTTTGAAAACCTAAGTGTATGTCTCTACTTTCTTCTGACTTTGGAAGTACAAATGTTGGCCTTTGAAAACCTAAGTGCATGTCTTTGAAAACTTAAGTGTAGCACTCACACTCTAAGTACATTAAATGTGATGATGATCTTAACAACAAAGATGGAAAAGTTCCAGTGTTAGGGCTTATATTAGTTTGTGAGCGAGCTCTGTCTCAATTCCTCTTAGTTATAGAATCTTACCTTTTAACTGTTGGCTAATTTTCAAAGACACTGCCATTAATTTCAGATCTTTTTACGTTGAATTCTGCACTTCCCAGCCCCTTCCCGGCTACTGGCTACTGGATCAATAACGTATTAACCTCCAACACTCTTAAGGATGATGTTTACACATATTGATAGACCCATAACATTGTCCTGAAGTGCTGAATGGTTTAGTTTCTCTGTTAACCAATTGTTTCTCTTACATTTCCATGACATTTTAATAACCAATCTTCCATTCTAAAGACTCATGTTTTTTTCTGTATACGATCCATCTGAAGCGATATGCAAGCAATTTTTGCTGCACATTTCGCTTGAAATGGCCAAATTTGATATCCACTTGGATCTGGAACATGCAGTAAATAGTTATTTTAAGATGATTCCTAATAAAATATGCCTGATTTTTTATTTGTCTGGTCCATATGGTCTAGTGATATTACTCCTTAAGTATATTTATATCATGTGTGTGTATGTTTTTGTTTTGTGTGTTTTTTGGGGGGGGGGGGGGGGGGGGGTGGGGGGTTGCTAAAGGTTATTTCCACTTTCGATCCTAGAGAAAGAAGGTAGGAGACTGATGTGATATATATATATATATATATATATATATATATATATATATATATATATATATATATATATATTTTGGGGGGGGGGGGGGGGGTGCGGGAGACAAACTTCTAGTCTTGGGGTCCAGGGGTAGTATTTCTGTAAGTTAGACAAATCAGTAGTCCATTATATATATGTGGGTTAGGGTTAGGGTTTTTATTTGGAATTTGGTAAACAATTGATTGAGAATAGGGGTAGAACCCTTAGGTTAGTGGGAGAGTTCGGCTTTCTATGGAATTGAAGCTTGGAAGAGTAGGAGAGTTCGGCGTTATATCGAATTGAAGCTTGGAAGAGCGGTTCTCCTCTCCAACAGGGCCAAATTATCCTTGTAGTTCTCTTATTATCCATAAAGATCAGATTTTTATCCATCAAAATCTTAGAAAATCCTATTAAATTAGTATCAGAGCACGTAAATTGATGCTTAGGACCACCCTATGGCACGTAAGCCCTGGTCGACAGGCTATCCAAGGTCTGGCGGCTTGGGAAGGGCCTTCCAGGTCCATGCAAGCCCTTAGGACGACGACCCCCGCTTGGCGGGCTGCCTTGGGGCCCGCAATCACTGGAAGGACCCGACGACAGCTCCCAGGGCACCACTAATCCTAGTTTCAGGCAGACGGCTCAACGGCTATTAGCATGCATCGTTTATCCAAACGTCCCTCAGTTAAATTTTTTAAAGCAATGATAAAGTTAAATGCATTGTATCTGTAATATTTACACAGCATGGCTAGTAGCATGCATCGTTTATCCAAACGCCCCTCAGTTAAATTTTTTAAAGCTTTTCTGAAAGTTTGGGTTTTCTTTTTTTCTGCACCTCAGAGATTGTGAGTTACCACATCTGTTGGCGTCAGCCAGATTTGCTGTTTGTATAGGGAGACTTCTGATTTGGTCTGTGTTATGCTGATTTGGAGATTTCTTGCAGCAACTGTTGATTTCTTCCCGAAATTTGGAGTTCTTCACCAATGGGTACCGCTATCTGATTCAGATTCTTCCTGCTGCTGTTGTTGCTCCTATGTTCTTCTCAGGAAAGATTGAGTTTGGAGTGATCAACCAATCTGTCTCTGCTTTCAATCATATCCTTGGGGATTTCTCACTCATTGTGTACCAATTTCAGGCGATCAGTGCCTTCTCAGCTGTAATTGACCGCTTAGGTAGGAATTTGCTTTTTATCATATGCTGCATCATATAGCCAATATTTTCTACGTTTGTGTATATATATATATATATATATATATATATATATATATATATATATATATATATATATATATATATATATATATATATATATATATGGGTAAAGGGATCCTAAGGTGCCTCCTTAGATTCAATCTAAGGAGGCGCCCCCATTTCCCCACATCTCACACATTGTTTTTGAAATTTTTTTTCATGGGTTTATTGTTCACCTCATGGATGATCAATATACCAAATTTCAAGGGATTCCAACACTATTTGAGCCACCATCTACCCTTTGCAACTTTGTGGGGTTTTAAGCACGTTTTCAAACCGTTGAAGCTGTAAGGGGTAGATGGTGGCTCAAAAGGTATTGGAATCTCGTGAAATTTGGTATGTTGATCATCCATGATGTGAATAATAACACCATGAAAAAATATTTCCAAAAAAATTGTAGGAGATGTGGGGAAATGGGGGCGCCTCCTTAGATTTTCATCTAAGGAGGCACCTTAGATCCCCTTTTTCCTATATAACATTTCGCACCGTGCGAAAATATTTTTAGTTTTTTTTTGAATTTTTTTTTTCAAAAATTCTTTTTTCCACCCTCATTATATGTTGTTATACACCCCTCAAAAAATAATGGTTGAGAAATAATGTCATTTGGCCTTCGATCAAGGCATTTCATCAAATTCGCACGTTTTGAGACCGTTAAATTTGTAACGGGTGGATGAGTGCTCTAATGCCCAACGGGTTCACCCATTATTTTCCCTGGGGTATATAATTGTATGGATTAAACATCAAAAAAAGAATTTTTGAAAAAAAAATTTCAAAAAAATAAAAAAAAGTTTTCGCACGGGCTTTCGCACGGGTTTTTTCGCACCCGAAGATTGCCCATATATATATATATATATATATATATATATATATATATATATATATCTCTCTCTCTCTCTCTCTCTCTCTCTCTCTCTCTCTCTCTCTCTCTCTCTCTCTCTCTCTCTCTCGTATTGATATGTAAATTGCCAACCAAGGTATACCAGATTGCCATATGATATTCCTTACTGAAATGTGTTTATAAATCTCATGCTACTTGCCTGGCATAAATTAAAAGCTCGTGCCTTTTCATTGCAGGGTGGAAAGTGGCTAGTGTATTGTCTGTAATAAACAACGTGGACTGCTTAAAGTATATTTTGATTTTTCCGCTGGTGCTGATATTGAGATGTCAAAATGTTATGTCAAATACCAATGGAGAATCCACTATATATCTAAATGAAAATAATCTCTCTGGGTTAGCTATGGAGGTGTTCAGTCAAGTAAAATGCACATTGAAACCTGAAAACTATTATTCAATTTAAGCAGTGGGAGTCTAGGTACTTGGAGTGATTATTGGCCATCTATGGGCATGCTTGTGTTCAAGTTCTGATCATGATATATTAATAGATAAGAGTGTTGTTCTTGCTGTTTGCATTGACTCAGATGCTCCATGATGGGGGAAAATAGCAGAGAAATCAACTGCTTTTTGGAGAGTGGAAAATCTCCCTCCCTCTCTCACCCCAAGTTTGTTTTGTGATTGCAATGGTTATGATTCCTTTCATTCTTTTTTGCTTGCTCTTTCTTAGAAATTTCACGGTTGTCTCCTCGATTTCCTGTTGATTCTTCTTTTTATATGTAGAGATGGTTAAATCCTTACCCTATGATGCATTATTGCCGAGGTTTGTAATGTTGGGCTTTTGATAAAGCTCAGAAGTTTTGGTTGGGCTTCACGATGGGCCCGATGAATGGGTAGGCTTGACTTTGGCATTGGTGAGATTTGAATATTAGGTTGGAAGGACAAACAGTTTCGGGATGCGTATTACTTGGGACAATCTTTAGATAAGCTTTTGAAACTTGTGCATCAAGAATAGACAAGGACATTAACTGAGATAAGTCAGAGTGGGAGGCTTCAAGTTGCTCCTCCGATGCCCAAGTTAGTTCTGACTTTTGATGTAATAAATGAGGCAACTTAGGGCATGTTCTTTTGCTGGAATAGAGAAAAATGGAATATGGGAAAGTTTGTATTCCAAGGAGAGAGAAAATGGAGTTTTGTGTTCTTTTGGGTGAAATAGAGTATGTAAAGCGGGGTTTGGAATAGAAAGTGAGGTCCACTTTCTATTATTGTGTTCTTTTGGGATTGGAGAGTTGGAATGAGAAAGTGGAAAGGTGGTGAGTTGGAGGAGAAAGATAGAGAGAGAGAGGTGACAGCGGGCCCCACCATTCCCAAGCATTCCCATGTATTCCAAGCAAAAAGCTTGGAATACAAAACCTCTCCATATTCCCATTTTTTGACTCCACGTCAGCATTCCCATTTCTCTATTCCCATGGCCAAAAGAACAAGCAGGTGGAAAGGAGGGGGGAATTGGGATGAACAATAGATGAATAGTGAAAATTTTCACATTCTCATCTCTATTCCATGCAAAAGAACATGCCCTTACTGAAATGCAATTGGGTTAGAGGGATCAGACCTTTCATATTAGGAGTTGTGCAGTTTTATATGATATGACGTCTGTACGACGATCATTCTTTCCCAAGGGGTACTATAGTAGTTTCCTTTGGAGGCCGGGCCGTCTCCTCTCTGGTTATAGCGAGGGAGACTTGACATCCAAGCTAGGAGCAATGTGCATTTCTTATCATTTGATACTTTGATTAATTTGAAATTACATTATACTTTGCTTCAACCTAAAGTTATGTTCTTTTGAAAGATTGCTCAACATGCTTGTTGATACTTCTCTTTCTCACCTCTTGACATGCCTCTATTCCCAACCAATACTGTCAAGGTTTACTTCGTATTTCGAAAATCTCAGCCATATTTTCTTTCATGTCACCTTTTAGTCGCTTTACGAGAAATTTTTGGGGCATTCATAAATGCACGATTGAATCCTTTGACAACTTCATCCTTTCTAATCCTCAACTGAAATCCATCCATGCTCAAAATTTGTTTATGTTTGTGTGAGACGTACGTTTCAAAGAAAAAAAAGTCCAAAGTTCATGTTCTACTTTACTCAAGAATAAATTGAATAATATTTTTTGAAATAGTTTGAAACTTTTTTTATTGGAACAAAGAATGAGGCTCTATTTATGAAAAATTTGGAAAAACAAAATAAATAAAAAGAAAGGAAATGAGTACCTTTGATGCTAGTTGGTTGATTCCATGTGGATAGAAGGGGAAAGAGGGGGCCATGCCGCTCAAGGGTACGATCTGGATGGAGTTGGTTCTGGTGAATGGTCGGTGGTATATGCGTCGATGATTTCTGGCGCAAAAATATGGCATTGTATGATCCTAAGATGTCATTGCTAACCTGAATATGTAAGTTGTTGATCTCAAGGAGATGTAGATTAGGAATTTGATGAGGCTCCAATAGTGCTTTGTAAATATATCTTTGGACCTCATGGAGATGCTGATGTAGGGTCTGAGGCTCATTTAGGGCTTCAAGAAGATGGATGTCTGTTTCGTAGGCAAATGAATTGAGGGTATTAAGGGTCTGTAACAAAGATTTGGCGATCAAGACACTGAAGAAGAGAGGGGAAGGCAGACATAATGTTTGTTCGGAAAGTGATCGAGACAAGAGAGATCATAATGTTAGCCTTCTTTCTTCTCGGATGTCTTGATCGTCGCATCCCTGTAACATAGTTCTTAATATCCTCACTGCTTTTGCCTATGTCAAAGGAGATCATCTTCTTGAACCCCTAGATGATACTCAGATCCCACATATATCCACAAGGTCCAAAGATATCTATACAAAATCATAGTGGATGCTTAGTACGTTCAAAATCTGTATCTCCATAAGGTCTTTTAACATCTTACAGATTTAGGGGAACAATAACGTCTTGGGATCTTACAAGGACCTCATCTTCTGTGTCAGCCTTTTCGCAATCAACAACCACGCCATGAACCCCTTCATTGGAGCCCCTGATCAACCCCATGAGGGAAATTGTCTCGTTTCCTCTTCTATCCTCGCCACTTTCTTTCCACACTAGATTTAACTGGCTGTTATTGAAGGCAGTCATCATTTTCTTTCTTTTTATTTATTTTGTTCTGTTTATTTTAAGGTTTTAATGATGTCAGAACCACATTTTTTGTTCTGATTAAAAAAAGATTCAAACTATTTCAAGGATCATTATTAGGGCTGTTAACGAACGAGCTTGAACGAGCTTAAACAGTGTGCTTGGTTTTGTTCATGAACAAAATCCATGTTCAAGCTCTGTTCGTTTACTAACCGAGCTCTAAAAACATGTTCAAGCTTGTTTGTTAAGCTTACCGAACGAACGTAAACGAACATAAACGAACGTAAACCGAGCTTACCGAACGAACGTTTTGTTCGTTAACAAGACTTATCGAGCTTGTTCGTGAACATGTTCAGGAACGTGTTCACGAACACACAATCAATCTTGTTCATGAACAGATTTTCAAACAAACGAACGAACAATGGCAATGGACCAAAAGAGAGTTGGGAGCCTGGGAGTCTAGGAGTGGGAAGCTGGGAAGTTGAATAGGTGGAGGTGTTTAATTCAATTTGAGGATGTGAGTGTTTAATTTTAATTTTAATTTTAATTCACTCAAGCCCTTGTTCACAAACACTTAACGAGCTTGTTCACGAACATCACTTAACGAGATTGTTCACGAACACTTAACGAGTTTGTTCACGAACATCACTTAACGAGCTTGTTCACGAACACTTAACGAGATTGTTCACGAACACTTAACGAGCTTGTTCATGAACATAAATGAACGAACATAGTTATGTTCAAGCTCTGTTCGTTTACTAACCGAGCTGTAAAAATCTGTTCAAGCTTGTTCATTAAGCTTTCCGAACGAACGTAAACGAACATGTACCGAGCTTGTTCACGAGTAGTTCGTCGAACGTTCTGTTCGTCAACAGCCCTAATCATTATTCAAATTATTCTTCAATAAAGTAAACTTTGAACTAGGAATATTTGTTACTTTGTTTCTTTTTTTGGGAGGATTGAAATGTATATCTCACATGAAGAACACAAACAAATTCTGAGCATGTATAGATTTCGGTTAAGCATTAGAAAGCATGAATAAGTCAAATGAACTCGGTTATGAATTCAATTAAGCCTCAAAGCTCTCTCTCATAGGGGACACTCAAAAGAGGTCCAGCGGGTAGGTTTGATGTGGGAGCTACCTCTTAAGTGAAGTTGCCGCACAGCAAACCATCAGCTTCTTTTTTATTCAATGAGGAAGGAGTGTGAAGTCATTTCGGCTCTTTCTATGGAAACCTCATCCACCAGAAGCAAAAGAAATAAGTAAAGAAAATATGACTTGAAAAGAAAGGTGAGTAAGATTTCTGAAATATGAAGCAAACCTTGACAGCAAACTGTTAGGATCCAAGAGAAAGATCTAACCTTTATTGATAAAAGAAGCGATAACAAGATAATTGAATACAAAAAGGTGTATTCTTCTCCCAAGATACCAATAGAGAACGTCCGCACTCGTTTAATCTAGATCTACCTAAGGATGCTCAAGAGAAATATCAATCATCAAGCATACCTACAAATGACGGCTAGCCCTAGATTAAATAAGAAAACCATCTCCTAAACAATAGAAAATACGGAAAGACCAAAATGCCCTTAAGTCGGCTCCTGCCCCTTGCGCGCGTCCCCCCTTGCGTGCATCGGCCCCGTGGGTCTAACACTACTTCGTCCTTGAAAATCCACATTATCCTCAAGGTGGTGCATGACATCACTGGCGGTGCTACTCCGAGGGGGAGTCGTCATCTCCTCCGATCCCTTCGTCTTCCACATCATCATCATCGTCTGCCTCTGCGATCAACACTTGCAGCTTGCGACCCGCACAGCGGTGTCCAGGGGTGAAGCGTTCATCGCATCTAAAACAGATCTCTTTTTACCGCTTTTCTCTCATCTCCGCATCGGACATCCTCCGGAATTGGCCCCTAGCCGGTGGTGTGTTAATCTGTTCCACTGGCTTCTCGAAACTCGCCTGATCTGCCTCAGTGGTGACCCTGGTCCCGCCGGCTCCAGAGGAGGTGCCCCGTTGTATCTGGTCACTGTAGCCGCTCTTGGCTCTTCTGTCCTCTCGTGAGTCCTCTACCAGCTGTGCCATCTCGATGACCTCGGAAAGCCTCCTGGGCTTGTAAGGTCTCACTGCAGCTCGGAGACTGGGCCTCAGCCCCTTCAGAAAAGTGCCCTCTAGAGACTCATCTGACACGCCGTGTACTCTCCTGGATAAGGTCTCAAACATCTCAATTTACTCTCTCACCGGTCCCTCTTGCCTAAGAGCATATATCTGCTCGTGCAAGTTTCCGAGTCGGGGATCCTTGAACTTCTCCAGGATAAGGTCCTTCAGCTCCTCCCAGCATCGAATCTGCTGCCTCCTCTCCGTCCACTGATGCCACCCTAAGGCTCTTCCCTTCATGCAAATAGCTGCCGTCTCTAGTTTCTATGCATCTGTCATGTGGTGCGCTGCGAAATATCTCTCCGTGGTGAACAACCAGGTATGCGGATCCTCCCCTCCGAACAGTGTCATCTTCAGCTTCCGCACCCTGCAGTCTCCTCCAAAGTGTCCCTGATCGGGCCTCCCCTCTGCACGACGAGGCTAGCGATAGTGCTGCCACCTCTCGTCCTGCGTCTCGTACTGCCTCCTGTGAGGGCCTCTACACCATCCTTCAAAGTCATCCCATCCTGCGTCATCCCCAAACTCAGCCCCATAGCCTCCCCCGTCCTCGTAGTACCCATGTCCCTCCCCGGGGTCAAATTCATCTCCGAAGTCACACGTCGGGTCCTCCAAATAGGGCTGAAAACCCCGCTCGAGCTGCTGTCGTCGTCAGTGCTGCTCGTCGGTCACGTCGGGGCCTGCCATGGCTCGAAAAAAGGGCATCGGAAGGCCTGATGGGCCGCGGGATTTGGGCGCTGTTGCCCAGGGGCCCCGCGGCCTTGTACCAGGCCCGCGGGGGCCTGGCGGTGCTCGCCCAGGCCCGCGCGGGCCTGGCGAGGCTCCTCCAGCCCCTCGCAGCCTAGGTGGCCCGCCTTGGCCCGTCGGGGGCCGGCGAGGGTTCGTCGGCACCTGGCGATACTGAGGGGGGCCGCCGCCCCCCTTTCTGATGTCCGGGGCTCCGTGGGGAGCCCCTCTACCTTGCGCCAGTCTTGGAGGCGACGGTTAGGTTGGCCGACCCCCTTTCTTGTCTCTTCCGCCCTTCGCTGTATCTCCTCGCGATAATCCTCCCTTTTCGGCTTCTCGTCTTCATCTTCCGTGACATACCCCGTCTTGTGAAAGACCCCATCCCCTCCTTCGAAAGCTTCCACCTTTTCCTTCCCTTTCACCAAAGGTGTGACCTTTTTGGAAGAACTAGGGTTTATGTCCCCCCGATCCCATCTTTTCGTTGAAGGCTACAAATTGAAACGTCAAATTAGTCACAGCCTCCTCCGTTTTGCCTTGCCGCGTCGCGATCTCCCCCATGATCTTCGTCAAATTAGCGATTGCCTCGCTATTGGCCGCCACCGACTTCTTAATCTCTTCAATTTCTCCATTGTTTTTCTTCTCCGCCGCGTCGCTTCGATCCTTGTTTCTCGTTGTCGTCGCCATGGATCGTTGTCGCTCGGATACCAAATTGTTAGGATCCAAGAGAAAGATCTAACCTTTATTGATAAAAGAAGCGATAACAAGATAATTGAATACAAAAAGGTGTATTCTCCTCACAAGACGTCAATAGAGGACGTCCGCACTCGTTTAATCTAGACCTACCTAAGGATGATCAAGAGAAATATCAATTATCAAGCATGCCTACAAATGATGGCTAGCCCGAGATTAAATAAGTAAACCATCTCTTAAACAATAGAAAATACGGAAAGACCAAAATGCCCTTAAGTCGGCGCGTCCCCCTTGCGTGCGTCCCCCTTGCGTGCGTCGGCCCCGCGTGTCTAACACAAACCTTGACAGTACTGATTGGGAATGTGGACATGCTAATAGGTGAGAAAAAGAAGTATCAATAATGCATGATGGGTAATCTTCCAAAAGAACGTAACTGCTAGGATGAAGCAAAGCATAATGCAATTTCATAATTAGTTGATAAGGGAAGCCTTATTAGGCTCATAGAAGGTCCACCAAGAAGAAATCTCCAGAGACCCATCGCTCCTAGCGTGGATGCAAAGTCTCGCGCTACAGTCCACAGCAGCTGACTTGGTATTCGAAAGAAAGTTTTACCTCGCGCTACAGTCATGCCAACAAAACCGTAGTCATGCATGTTTAATGAGAACTATGTATTATTTTGTAGGGTGAATTTCACTTTACATTCTTAAACCACTTTCAGAATTTGTAACTAAAGTAAGGAAATCCCATTTGTTTTCAAATTACATCAATGAATCATCATAATTGTGTGCTTGTCCTTGAGGTGGCTGAACAACTTAAATGAACATATCAAAATACTAATTTGTCCCTGCATACAAGTGATGGGTGTACATTCTAAACCCAGCTTTAAGTGTATTTAGACATTCAAACTGTCAAACACAGCTTAAAGTGTATTTAGAACTTCAAACTGTCAAGCATGAATATGAATACATTGTTTATCCATCTTCTTTACACAATGCTTTTTTGCTTCATATATTCTAACCCTAACACTAGTCCATGTTACCATCCCACCTGATTCTTCTAACATATTTCACAACCCTGAAAAAAAAAATTGTCACAGTATGGAGAGGCAGATGCTATATATATTCTGCCACAAAAATAATAGTTATTACGTGATCTGATTTTAACTTGAGGTTTTGCTACCATCTTTATGCTATATATTCTGCAACAAAAATAATAGTTATTATGTGATCTGATTTTAATGTGAGGTTTTGCTACCATCTTTAGTTCCCAATCTTGTACTGCATTCGACATAGTTTTATACAAAACGGTTTTAAAATACTCAAGCACTTTCTATAAAATTTATGCAGTTATGCATACTTCATGAAAGCAACTATGCTTTGGTGAGGACTTTTTAGAAGTCTAGAAGTCATAACGATTTAGGACAGATCAGTTGCACATTTAAGATTCTTTGTGAGTTGCATATATAGGTGATTTCAATCTTTCTCCTTACAACTCTAATGCTCTTTCTGGTCTATGACATCACCTCGAGCCATTGTGTAACTGG
The DNA here is from genome assembly GCA_030789695.1 of Scilla litardierei. Classification (NCBI taxonomy): domain Eukaryota; kingdom Viridiplantae; phylum Streptophyta; class Magnoliopsida; order Asparagales; family Asparagaceae; genus Scilla; species Scilla litardierei. Next base: position 39,908,509 of record CM061135.1, read on the forward strand.
AAACCTTTAAAGAGTTCATGACACTAAGCTAGAGCTCACATCAGTTCTCATGCCTGCAAAGAGGAACATAGTTGAATATTTTTAGCCTTTGGAAGGCACGTCTTTACCTGCACTAGTCTTAACTCTCGACATGCAATTATGCTGAGCTCTACTTGTAATCATGTTTACCTCTATCAATAAACTGATCACTGCTCTGGTAACGATGGTTACTTGAAGGTGGAAAGGGGTTAAAATAAACTACAACAAGGTTGTCTGATGTTGCAATTCATGCTTTCACATCTATAAAATATATCAATGTTGTATCTTATACTGTTCTGCTGGTTAGGAAAGACATGCAGTCAACTTTTATTTTCAATCAGAATATGTACATGCTGCCCAACTACTTCAGCTTTTAAGAATATCTCCAATTGTGGTAAATTTGTCGAGGAAGTTATTTTTCTGAGATTGTAACTACTTCAGTACTGTTTTCCACATACGACACAGTTAAATGCCTTAATATGTTAAGGATTAGTAGGGATCCAGTACTGTCTCAAACTGTTGGATAATGACTGGAAGTTTCCTTTCTAATTATCAGAATTTCACAAGCATTTCTATTTTCTTTTGTCTGTTGTTTGTTATAATGAATTGTGCTATCCGTTAAATTCAATAAAGACATAGGTTTTAGATATGACATGTTCACATTACCAACTCTTGGTGATTTAACAAGCCTGTCTCTTTTCTTTCATTTGTTGTTAGTTATATTGAATTGTGCCATCATGATTTCACAAGCTTTTCTCTTTTCTTTCGTTATATTGAATTGTGCCATCTGTTAAATTCAATTAAGACATGTTTTAGATCTGACATACATTCACAGCACCAATTCTTGGTGATGTGAATCCATTATCGATCCATATTTAGTCTTTTTAGAGTTTTAAGTCACTTTTGTTATGTGAGTCCTTTCGGATTTCTTTTATTCAGTCCTTTTAATCTTTCTCTTTTAAGTCTTTTATGTTTACGTTTACTGAAGAATCTTTTATTTTATTCTAAAATTTGAGTCATTTCAGGAGTTTGAGTATGATTCTAGATATGACTATTTCTTTTGCTATAAATATGAGTTTGTGGACTTTTTATTATTGAAGATTGAATAAGAAAAAAATGAGCTTGTAGATTTTTGTGATTTGCGAGAAATTAATCTATTGAATTTCTTTTGAATGCGAGGTACGAGGGTGTGTGATGGGGGCGTGGCCCAAACTTTTATACCCTGCCATCAAAGTCTCCAATGACTTTTCTCAATCCTTTCCCAAAATCTTCAAAATTTCCCACCATAAATTTTATTCCTTTCCGTTTTACTTTAGATTTGATATCCTGGCTAAATTTCTTGCCTTTTCAACTTCATCTTCATTTCCTTTTCTTTTAGATTTAGGGTTTAACTCTTTAGATTAAAAAGTATAAAAACATCTTTTTGTTAAAAAACCATAAATAAAAAATTTATTGTTCATCGTCTTTCTCCTATTAAGAGCAAAAAGAACCCACATCAAAACCATAACCCTAATCAATCTTGGACCCTTAAATCCCTTGTACATTTTCTCCATAGTCAACTCCTAACCAGCACGTCTACTACCTTCTAAATCTCATCACTACATCCTTTTGCCATCATTGACACTATCTACTTCCTCTTCGTCGTCAACTGCTGTCCCCACCACCACTCTATCTTCTTCTTCTTTCCATCAACTTTGTCATCGAAATCTAGTCGCCCCGCCATTACGTTCCCCCCTTCTTTGTCGTTGTCTCCGTTGAGAAAACCCATTGCTACCACCCAATCTGACTAACAACCGTAACACCATATCTGATCCCATTGACATAACACAACCACTAGCCTTCATCACCTTCCTCGTCATCGTTAAATCCATTTGGCAACACCATCATTCCTATATCCGATCTCCGCACTCAACATCAATTCACGCCATCGCCGTCTGTTTCTTCATCCCCGTTGTTGATGATCATTATTAACTACCTTATTCACGTCATTATCGGCAACCCTTGCTATCATTTCATAGTTGTTGTTGCTAAGCACCGGTCGCGGTGGACAAGGACGATCGCCGGTGAGAAGGTCCCAAAGGCGCTGACCACGCATATGGAGACGAATGTGCGGTATCCACTCCTTATAATTAAGGCCATCAAAAATCAACGAATACCGAGGGATAGCAACATGATGATGAAGAAGAGGTAGATCCGTAGGAGACGCCATATGAAGGGGGCACCGGTAGCGGCGCGGCGCGGATCGGGCGCGGCGCGGATCAGGCGCGGGGCGGGGCGCGGGCGGGCGCGGGCAGGCGCCGGCAGTGGCGCGGGCGCAGGCGGGCGCCGGCAGCGGTGCGGGCGCGGGCGCGGATTGGGCGCAGGCGGGCGCGGGCGCCGGCGAGACACCAAGATCGGGCGCCGGCGCGTGGGAGACGCGGGCGCGGGCGGACGGCGCGGGTGGGAGACGCGGCGGGGGAGAGAGCAAAAAGACGGCTAGGGTTTAGGTTAAATCTAGCTCTGATACCATGTTAGGAATAAACTCTCTTATTCTATTCCAAGGGCAATAGCCCGATATATATAGAGTACATGGAATGGTAAATAAGCACAAAAGACCATATACAAAAGGAGTATATACATCTAACAACCATTATCAACTTTCAGACGTGTCTCCATCTTTACCCTACAAATTCGACTTTTTTGAGCCATAACAAGAAGATTCAACTCGTTTAATCAATTTAAATTTGAACTGGTTCACAGTGCTAAGTTAACCAGATCCAAGCTGAGTTGACAAACATTTAAGGGATATTTTTGCTGTTATTAGGGGTTATCGTGCTGATATGGAACCGTTTTAAAGCTTTTTACATGGAATTTTTGCCATTAAGCATCTAAATTAATTCTTCCATAACTCTCAAAGATCATACATTGCACAAAAACTGTTCTTCATTCTTGGGCAACTCTAATTTGAATTGAAGCTTTAATTGTTAAATAAATTTCTATATTGTTTCAGATTACTTTATAGTTATTAATTATATTATATTTTGTTATTTAGTTTTATGTCACTACATTTCCTAGGATTGCATTTTCATTTAGCTTATAGAACCAAGTCTTGTGATTTTTTAACATAAATAGGTGCATCGCATAGTTTATGAGTTTAGGATTTTGCATATCCATCTGTGTTTGATTATTTTCACATTGTAGCGGCTAGTATTGCATGTTTTTACGTAGTAGTAAGACCGAAGTTAAAGTTAAGGTCTAAAGAGTTGAGGTCAAAAATTACACGCTAAACTTAAACTGATATAAATTGTACCGATCACCGTTTGGAAGCCCTATAGAACTAATCGAGAGATGACTGAATATATGATGATGAGACAACCATTGGAAGGTGGTCGAGGTAATAGAACCCATTAAGATGGAAAGGACATGGATCATAATGGTATAAGACGTGATGAGAACTTTGATGATAATGAAAATATCACCGAAATGATATTATGTATATAATTAAGACATGCTCGCACCATTGATGACACTAGTGACCTTCGAAATTTTATTGACGGTTTAGCAAAGATAGACACTTATTTAACTGCCATTAGTTATCCAACGAGTGTGTTGTTTACTTTGCTAAGATAACTTGTATAATCTGCCAAGATTGTTTGGACTTTTATAGAGAGACATTGATAGAAAATTTGTAACCCTTGTATATACTTGGACGGCTAAGACTCAAAAACGTACATGTCCCATACTCATGGAGATAACCTTCTAGAACAATTGAATGATCTATTTCAAGGAAACATATTTGTGCAGGATCATATGACTAAGTTTGATGACATGTTTGTTAGAAGTGAGCTTCAAAAAGATCTTAGTTATACCCTTGATAGGTTTGGCTTGGGATTAAGAGCCGATTTTAAGTGTGAGATTCCGCCGCATTATATTGGAAAATTTCAACAAACATTCCACTTAACCTTGAATCTAGAATATATGAATGCTTTCGTAAATAGGAAGCTCACTTTTAAAATCAAAAAGCAATCTATGATGTCATCTAAAAACATGACCAAAATCAAAATCACCATTGTTAGGAATTTAAATGGAAAGATTAAGTTTGGAGAGTCCTTACAACGAAATCTAAAAATGTATATTGTTTCAAGTATCATGTTATGGTTATTTTACCCATTAGTGTCCTAACATGCGTTTAAATGTTTGAGAGAATTATGATGATAATGATCTAGTTAAGTAGATACATGTTCTCCCTGAGTACGCATTGATGCAAATGAGATCTTACATGAGTTTAGTACCAATTGCATTTAGTTATGTGTTTAACTATCATTCCTAGAGTCGAGGAGAATTGACATAGTACGAATGCTTTCTTTTTAAATAATGATTTACGGCGCTAGTTGTACAAATCTAGTTGCCAAGTCAGTTTTAGAAAGATGAGATTTAAAGTTGAACCTGACTTGCGGTCATACAACATTATTTGTGTTGATGCGAACTCACATGCTATTATCCAATGTTTAGTGCACATTCAATTTTTTAATTACAAGGATTGCATCTAATGTGATGTTTTACAGATGGATGATGCATATATCTTATTAGATAGGTGATTTCAATGGCTTAAACATTTTATATTTTAGAAAATCAAACACATATACATTCATGTTTGAAGGAAAGAAAATTATGTTTAACTTCTTGCCAACCTTAGTGTAGTTGAAGATAAAAAAATGGGTTGGTCAGTGGTAAGCTACAAATGAAGTCACTTCATCTTGTGTTACTGATTCTTTAGAGTTATACATTGATCATGGACCTATTGTATCCCTACTGAATTATGCATATTATATGAGTGTTCTGTATTCCGAGGCTTGTGAAATGTTTGCAATTATCTTAGTACTCACAAGTTACTCACAAGTTTGTTGTAAAATCTAGTAGAAATTTGTAGGGTTTTACCGTTAAGGATGACAATATGATTAGAGCATGCAAAGCGGGTTGTTATTGAACTTATGAGGCTTTGAACATATAATACATATTCTTCTTAATCTATATAGTGGATTCATCCCGATATGACTGAGTTGACTATTTCACATGAACTTGATACTGGCTATTCACATGCAATATTGACTTCTTGTCCTTCATTTGCGCTGCCATAATGATGATTGCGAAGATTTGGTTGTGCTCAGTTTATCGCCATTCACTAGGAGGCAAGTTTTCAAAGCCAGATCCATATTTAGTCTTTTTAAAGTTTGAGTTGATTTAGATTTTTTGTTTTGAGTCTTTGTTTTTTATTGAGTCCTTTTAGTATTTTCTTTAGGATCTTTTGGGTTTTTCTTGAGAAAGAATCTTTTTGATTCTTGTTAGGATTCTGATATAGGTATAATTTTAGCTATTTTGTTATACGTATGTGTCTATAGTAGAACCTTTTATTAATGAAGATTGAATAAGAAAGTTGAGTTTGTAAACCCTCTGGTTTACGAGAATCAAAGAATCAATCCTTCGAATTTATTTTACATGCGTGGTGCAAGAATGGGTGAGCGAGTCAACTCGGTGTGAGACCCGAACTTTATCACCTTCCATCAAAATCCACAATTTCTTTCTTCAATTCTTCCATAAGTCCTAAATTCTTCAAATCCTAATCTTTTACGTTCCACATCACTTGGATTTATACCAGCTTCTCCAATTAAGCAAAGTTTGTCCAAGAGAATTGTGTTGTATAAAATAGAAGTTTTCTTCCAAAATACTTAGTCATAAAGGTAAAATCTTTGTCCAAATTTACTTTTGAAATGTCAGCTTCGATCTTAGTACTGGCTGGCGATTTGTAGTATTGGTATCGGTTATATCAAAAGTATCGGGTGATCCAATTTATGTATCAGTTTCTTTAGCTCAAAATAGTTGATAGTTGCATATAGATATTCATCTTCAATTAGTGTTTTATGTATCTATTGAAATTTCTGCCATCTAGGGCATTGGTTTTGTTTTTTAACTGATTCGATCACGAACCGATATTTTGAACCTTGGTTTTGACTGGAAAATGTGGTTTTGTTTAATAATTATATGAAATAATATATAAATTTGAATTTTAGTAATTAAAACATCGAATGTCTTTGTATACTAATTGTTAGTGGTTACTATCGGTGTAATCGGTCAGTTTCGGCTAGATTGAATCAGCATTTTGAAATTCATTACAAGACAAGCGATGTGGATTTGTATCGACTGAGATTTCAAAACTTGGTCTAATTGCTTCTAGTTTCCATTATTTCAAATATAGTTTTAAATATCCCTATCATGATTCATCTCTTCTTTCTTATCTGTAGGCGAGTTTGATGATATTTTGGATGGTAATCAGTCTTCAGACAACTACGAATATGATGTTACCAGGAAGATTAAATTATTGTATAAAGATGTAAAATCTGCTCCTTTGGGTTCAAATGGATCTTTACCTCAGGCAGGGTGTGGAAAAGTACTAGAGATTGAAAATTTGACATTAGAAACTCCGAGAAGTAGAAACACCCTTATTACAGATTTATCATTGGAGATACATGATAGAGATCACCTTCTGGTAAGTGATTTTCTTGTATTAACATGCTTGCTTCATGCTAACATCTGGACCGCAAGGCTAATTATCAGTAGAGTTTTTCTTTGGTAAACAGGTGATGGGCCCCAGTGGGAGTGGTAAAACCTCATTTCTAAGAGCCCTAGCTGGTCTCTGGAATACTGGTGAAGGTACTATAACATTCTATATGGCAAATGTAGCACCAGATCAGCTGTTTCCATCGAATATTGATTCTCCTGAAGCACAGAATATCCTGGATGTGGACGTAGGACTTTTGAACTTTAAAAACAACAGAGTCAATGATGTGTTTTTCCTGCCCCAAAGGCCTTATATGCTTTTAGGAACACTCCGCCAGCAATTGCTTTATCCAACGTGGAGCTGCAAATCACTGCCTACTCCAAATAACTCTAAAAATCTTGGTAAGTTTTCACCCCATATACTTTTTCCGCAAGTCAAAAACTGTATTTATACCTATTTAGAGACCAAATTTTATCTGGTCCACGTTGACCGGATTGAGAATTGAAGTAGAGTTCAAGCATATCCGATGAATCTAGATTACCTATCCTGATGTAGATATGAATCTGTGCTCTCTTTCCACTTGAAACCTTGGTGATGATATCACTATTGTTAGTTTGACTTTTATGTTTTAGAAAATCATACTTACTTCTTTGTTGGCCATGTTCTATCTACTGCTGCTGCTGCTGCTCTTCTTTCTTTTCCTTTTTCTTTTCTTTTTTGGGGTGAGACTGCCAACTTATATCATGTCACTTGTAATAGGTTTGAAAGAATCGCATGCTCCTAATGAAACATGCATAGGAAATATGAGAATTGAATGTGGAAACGAATTGCAATTAGGTCGTGTTTAGCATGCAGGAAGCTGCTGGAGATTGTCATGTGTCATTCTGTGTTTGTCATAGTATCTACTCACCATTCGCATTGCCATCATATTCTATAATTTCATGGAAACATGATCATTCTCTATGTTTAGTTAGCACATTGTGGTTCAGCCATTGTTCATCAATATTTTGAACAGTTTCCCCTCAATAATTGGTAACTTTCTGAATAAATTCTTTCGCATTTCTGGAGCACAGGTCCCAGAAAGCATTTACTAAATTTCTGAATAGTTTGTGTCTTCGTTGTAATTTCTAAATAAATTTCTGAATAATTTTGTGTATAAGTTGTAATAAATGCTGAAAAACTTCAGAGTCACAGTTGTGCTTTACACTGTTTGCTATGTTTCATTTTCAGATTCACTTCCCTTTTTGTCTCAAGCGTCAAGCTCAGAAAATGATAGCTTGAAGAAGCCTACGACTGATGATCTGATCTATGTGCTAGAAGCTGTTCGGCTTGGTGACATTTTGTCACGTTTTAATGGCTTGGATTCCATGTGTGAGTGGTCTAGTGTCCTTTCCCTTGGTGAGCAGCAGCGCCTTGCATTTGCCCGTCTGTTACTATCAAAGCCAAGGCTGGTTTTACTAGATGAGGCCACTAGTGCATTAGATGAAGCCAATGAGGTATTGATGATAACCAACATTTTTTTGCAACTTTTGTATGTATCTGCATGTTGGTTGCTTCAGCAAAATTTCTTTCGGAAATCACAGAAACAAGTCTGGATGATTTCTTGAGATTAATGGTGATGCGCGCACGCGCACACACACACACACACACACACACACACACACACACACACACACACCCCCCCCCCCCCCCTTCTTTTGGGCTTGTTCATGTATTACTATAATTCTAGTTATGATTTACTTGAGCTTATGAAACTAGAGGTAGCACATCAACCGTTAAAATTCAGATCATTTTTGCATCTGAACGTTTTTTGGATGGCTGTTACCTCTTTTGAACTAATTAAAGCTGAGAACTGGATCCTTTTGTTGACAGTTATAACTTTTTATTTAATATGTTCAGTAATGCTGACATTTAGATCTAATAATACAAACATCAGAACTCTTGGACTACGTTGTTCGTTTATCGTTGAAAATAAGATGAGTTCATTTTCTACAATTACTGAAACCTTTTTTTTGTACTGTTGGATCTTTGCAGGCTCATCTGTACAGTCAGATTGAAGCTGCAGGGATAACATACATCAGCATTGGACACAGAAGAACACTTTACAAATACCACAACAAGGTCTTGCACATATCCAAATTCACATCAGAAAACATTGGTCGAAAAAACTGGCACCTTGAGCCCATCAACCGCAGCTCTACCTGGGAAGAGGCTACACCAACAATTTAACTTATGAAGCAATGCCAGCGAATGGGAGCTGTGACGAAACAAGGGATATCCCTACTGAGATACGACATTCAAGTATCATAGGTAGATACACACAGGGATATCCTTCTATTCGAAAGATTTCTGGTAGACGAGAGGTCTATGCATCTATCCGTAATGTGGACGTCTTATGGTGTTGTCGCCGGATAGAAGTAAAAAGTCCAAAGATGAGGCGTTCATCGGTTTTGTTCAAAGGCAAAGTGGGGGTTGTAGGCATGATTGCTCCTGAGGGAATCAATGTTTGTGACCTAGTTCTCGCTTGCATTCTCAAGTGTTACCAAGCGGAACCGATACGATTACTGTATGTGTCGATGCACATACTATGTTTATACGAATAGGGTGGGACAATTTGGATGATGGCATTTGCTTTTTTAGATAGGATGCGGAAGCTTTTGCTTCCGCCTTCTTGGTTACTTTCAATGCTATGTTAAATGCAGGTTGTACTACCAAAACATGTATGTATGACAAACAAATAGCAGGGAAATGGGTCTTTGCGTTTTCATCATTTCTTCTCCTCTTTCAGACACCTTGATTCGTCAGCTAGGGGGTTTTCCCCGATGGTGCATATGAATCAGTTCGTAGAGATGTTACTCTGGTTTCAACATACATCACTTGCTGCAGTTTTCATTACTTCTGTCTCTCTGTTTTTGCCTTCATTTCTTGTCTTAAGCCTGGGAATTTATTGAGATAATGTCTTCGTGCTCACAGTCCCAGTACATATCAGCATGTTACTTTGCATATTTCTATGCGCTTTTACCGAAGCAGTTCTTATATTTTTCCTACACGCAATTCTCCTTCAAAGTCTTGGCGATCTTTACTGATTTTGCCTAGTTGATTTAAGTAAATCCTTTAGCATGCTTCCTTTTACTGAAGATTCTTCTACGAGAATCATACTTTCAGATGTGTGAGAGTCTTGCTGTTTTTAGAATCCGTCTGTTGAATCTCTCTGTGTTAGCTGCTCTTCCTGTCTTGTGACTTTCAGTTCCTCTTCAGCCATGTGTACCGGTTACATGTACAAATCACGGCATCGCAACACGCACATGCACGTATGCTCAAGCATGGATACAATCGAGTGACTTTAGCTAAACATGGCATTTGGCCTAAAGAGATGCATCTCTTGGTTCCAAAAGAAACACAGAGCGTGCCTCTTGTTTCACCAAATTACATTGTTGGATTCAAATTTGCTTCTATCTCTACCTTCACGCTGATCATCAGAGTGGGCCCGTCTGGCCTGGGCACCCGTTGCTCCGACTTTGACAAGTTTATGTTTTGCGTAATTAAATGGGCTATCTCGAGCATACCCAATTACTGGCCGATTTAGGCGAAATGATTAGTTAGTAAGTTTGGCAGACATGTCACATGTGGGCTGGGCTTGGACTGGATCTGAGTTGAATGTGGCATGCCTTATCTGGGTGAAAACTTGGCCCATGATTTAAGGCTTGCTCGGCCCTTTGGTTTTTCGCACAACACTCAAGCCTGGAGCCCGACATTTAATGATGGCTATATTGGGCCTAAGTCTTCTGTAGGCCCACATATATAATTCCGTCGAGCCACTTCAACAAGAAGGCCTATTGGTAAACTTTGCCCAAGTGGTAAAAAATGTTCTTACAAGAATGAAGGGTTTGCAGTGCAGAATGCCGAGAAATTATGCAGTGCATTCTACTTCTTGATATGGCTGGTTTATGAACATATTTTCTTCATATTTTAGAGAAATCGATTTTCAAGATAACTCATTTGTTCAAATTGTGCTAATTTATAACAATTTAATTATTTGATCAAGGGTTTTTTATTTTTTAAGCCATATATACGCTCATATACTATTGGCTTTAGGAAATCATTGTACGCAAATCTGTATTTGTTGTAAAGTCTTTGAAGAAGACTTAATGACTGTAATTCCCACGTTTAGGAAACGTTTTGGAAATTCTTAGCTGGTTGTAACTAGGTGCGGAAGCTCCTAGTAAGAGAAAGCTAGGTGCTTGTACGAAGTCTTCTTCGGTTGTGTTGAGGCAAGATTGCTCTTGTTGAGAGTTAGTGGATCGGTTGCTGGACGTAGGCCAAGGTTGGGCCGTACTAGAATAAAATTTCTGTGTCTGCGTTGTGATTTTATTCCCTTTATCTTTTTATTATTATTGCTTGCATCTTTTAATACTGCTGCAACTCATATTTTATTCAAGCATATAATAATTGCTGATTAAGTACAAATTGAGGCTCACGGGGAGGAGGGGGAGGCATCGTCGCCGCCTCCCAGTATTTTTTTTAGGGCGGAGGCAGCGGCAGCACAGCCGCCCCATCCTAAACAATGGAGGAGGGGGAGGTGACGCCTCCTCTCCACCCACAAAAAACAAACGAGGAGGAGGCAGAGGCAACGGTGCTGTCGCCGACCTCCTCATCTGTTTTTGCAGGTGGAGGAGGCGTCGCCACTGCCTCCACGTCATTTTTTGGGGTGGAGGAGCACCGTCACTTTCTCCCCTCCTCCTCGTTTGAGGAGGATGGGGAGGTGGCTGTGTTGAAGCCCCAGCTCCAACGACTGCCTCCCCCGTTCCTTACGAAAGGAAACTGCAGCCCACGCCAGTAGAGAAAGCTTGAAATCTGCAAATTGTAGCAAAAGAAACAAGAAAACAAGGAAAACAAAACAAAAGCAAAGGCAAAAGGAAAACTAGAGAACTGAGAATTTCATTTGATTTTCCAGATTGATTTCCTTCCTATTACATGCTCAGCTTTTATACCCAACTCCCTAACCAATTTCTGTTACAAGCCTCAACTAATTTCAGTTGGACAGTTGGAACGGTCGACTGTTGTAATCGTCATCGAAACAATTTAGAAGAGGTCAGAATAGTGTGGAAGAGGCTGGAGCTTTGCAAGAAAAAGAACACTCTGTAAGAAGAAGGAAGCTCTGTTGGAATTATGGACTTCATACCATATGTATATATACTCGTAAATGCATATGAGCGTGTGGACGCACATGTATTGCATTAATTGTCACATATATTACTAATTATGTATTAAGGACCTAATTGTAATGATCTAATAAATTTTTATGGCCTATTCAATTACTAATAAGTGTGGGGACTTATTTGCAAATGTGTGAAATTACTGGGTAATTACTAATTTATGATGGGTTAATTAGTAATATCCCATTTCTATAAATAAGTGGGTGTGGTCCCTTATTGATGTACGTTATATTTTTTACGCTTTCTCATTTAGAAAGTGCGTTAGATAAAAAGAGAGAAGAAAAGGCTTCCCATCTCCCTCTCTACGTTCGTACGATCAATAAGAAGATCTATATCCAGATTTATTCTTCTTCTTCATGGATTCTGGTAATGTTCCGCACTCAATTCGAACAATTTCTAGAAATTCAAGTTCTTTCAATTGGTATCAGAGCCACCTTGATCTAGAATTGTTTGAATACCAATCTACTATGATTTTCTTGACTGAATTCTTGTAAAAACTTATGAATTTTTGGGTAAAATTTACGGATTTTCGCGTTTTGGGGGTTGCTGCACTGTTTCGCGTCCGTTCCTTCGCAACATGATTTTTTTTAAAAAAACAACGATTAATGTCAGATATGGGAAGCAGGGCTTGAACCCGCGACCGAAAGGATGCATGGATGATGATTTACCGCTGTTTTTATACCCAACTCCCTAACCGATTTCTGTTACAGGCCTCAACTAATTTCAGTTGGGCGGTTGGAACGGTCGACGGTTGTAACCGTCATCGGAACATTGTAGAAGAGGTCAGAATAGTGTGGAAGAGGCTGGAGCTTTGCAATAAGAAGAAAGCTCTGTTGGAATTATGGAATTCATACCATATGTATATATACTTGTAAATGCACTGTTTCGCGTCCGTTCCTTCGCAACATGATTTTTTTTAAAATAACAACTGTTAATGTCAAAAGATATGGGAAGCAGGGCTTGAACCCGCGACCGAAAGGATGCATGGCTGATGATTTACCACTGTTTTTATACCAAACTCCCTAACCGATTTCTGTTACAGGCCTCAACTAATTTCAGTTGGGCAGTTGGAACGGTCGACGGTTGTAATCGTCATCGGAATAGTGTAGAAGAGGTTGGAATAGTGTGGAAGAGGCTGGAGTTTTGCCAGAAGAAGAAAGCTCTATAAGAATAAGAAAGCTATGTTGGAATTATGGACTTCATACCATATGTATATATATATACGTGTAAATGCATTTAGGCGTGTGGACGCACATGTATTGCATTAATTGTCACAAATGTATTACTAATTATGTATTAAGGACCTAATTGTAATGATCTAATAAATTTTTATGGTCATATTCAATTAATAACAAGTGTGGAGACTTATTTGCAAATGTGTGGAATTTCTAGATAATTACTAATTTATGATGGGCTGATGTAACAGCCCATATTTCGTCAATACATCTACTTACGTATTTAACCTATTTTCACATTTTAAAACTATTTTATAATGCTTAGTTAGGAGTTTTATATCAACAATGATTTCAACATTTGTTATAAAAAATATTTTGAAGTATCAAACAAGTTATGGTGTATTTCAGTAAGTTCGGCTTTCATCAAACAGCTCTAAACAATTTTATAATAATTCATTTTTCAATTGTTACTGTTTTAGCTGAATGAATTAATTTTCTATACAAAATCATCAAAACATTTTTAAACTTCTATAGTATCATTCTATGAACACTTAGGGCTTCCCATATTAATTTCGTAATTTTCTGAAATCAAATCGACCTAGAACCCGCAAACCTGTATGATAAACATTTTGGCCTAAAACTAGTATCTCCGTAGCTCAAACCCTAAAATGGACTTCGTATTCGCAATTCTCGTGACAATACGAACCCGTGGCTATGTTTTTGTAATTTTTCAGAGTCGTATGTGAAAACGAGGTTGTATTCCACCGTTTTTCCAAATGACATCCCCTAATCACTTTCACTCTTACTAATTACTTTTACTAATTATCTTTTACCCCCTAACTCCACTTGATTATTTCCCTAATCACCCACATTAACAAACCTCTTTGGTAGCTCAGATTCGACATGGGTGGGTATCCATTTAATAACACTATTATTATTATTATTATTATTTTACTTAATTACTAACCTTATATATTAACCCCCTTCCCCCTCTCGTTCTCACTCAGCCCCTAACCCATGCTTAGCCCAACTCCCCTCTCCGATCCCCTCTCCGACGAGGCCTCCGCCGCTCAGGCGACCCCCCATCCCTCCGAGCCCTCGCCTCCTCCAAGCAGGCGCCCCCAGCCCCAAGAGCCTGCAACCACGGCCTCCTCCCTCTTCAAACTCCTTCGATCAGCCATCCTCGTCGAACCCAGCAACCGTTGCCACACAGCAGCACCCCTCCACCTCCACGCAACACCACTGAGCCGCCCTCCTCTCATCCTCGCTTCGGTGCACGCCGTCGACAAACTTCGACGATGCCACCATGTGCACGAAGCCCCGACAGACCCGTCCCCGCTCACCGCCGAAGCCTTCGAGCACTGTGCCACCACCCAGCCCTCACCCTCGCTCTCCGGCATCTGCCTCGCCCTCGCTGCATGCCTGCACCACCTCACTGCTCTCCCATCTCCGATTGACCTCGCAGCAACCAACACCCCAAAGGCCTCTCCCCGCTCCCGCTTCCGCCACCGTAGCTTCACTGTCGCAATTCTCCCCCTCCATTCAAAAACAGGGCAACCCGTGGCCTCTCCCCTGTCTCCGCTGCCAGTGCCTTCGCCGTCGCCCCTCGACCACCTCTTCGCTTCCTCCTCCGCCGTACCTCAAGCCGCCACCCAGCTCCGCCGCAGTCGCCGCCACGAGCCGCGTCCCTCCGACGTCAACCCCCGCATGCAAAACGAAGAGAGGGAACGAAGAGGTAAAGTATTAGAAACGTATAAAATCTGTATTTTCGTATAAATACGCTTATAAAACGTATTTTTATAATTAGATAATAAGGGTTATTCCATAAATAATTGATAATAAATAATATACAGGTCAGAAAAATACAAGGCCAGCTCCAGAAAATCAGAAATGACGTTCTGGATCCAATGTCACTAGTTTCATCTCCATCAGACGAGTAGTTTTTTCTAAATGAATTTTTAAGCCTAAATCTAAATATATTATTTTCAGTTAAAAATTTATAACTTGTTATTTTCACATAAACTGATATATGAAAAAAATATATGTTGTAGTAGTCTTCGAGACGGTCATTTTGACAGCTCACTTAAAATTTTCTGATAAGTATTTCATATAGAATAAATTATTGAATAAATACAATAACTAATTAAAATTAGTTTTTAAATTGATTTTGGGCTTTTAAAAATTATTAAAATTACCAGGAGCTTCAGAAAAATATTTTCTCCTTCTGTAAAATTATTTTCCTCATATCTAGCCTATATAAAAATTTAGAACACTTTTCGACAACGTTTCAATCATTTATAAAATCAATATGATATAGTTAAATAGATATAAAATAGTGTGTTCGTTAGTCGATTGTTTTTTGTATTTGCAGGTACCAATTCTCGTGCACCAGCTCCCTTGGAAGCCCTAGCTCCAACCTCATCTTACTACGACGACCTCGATTTGTAAGTCACTTTAATTCTAACTTTAGAAATTCAGATAGTGTACTCGTATGAACTTAGGACATGCCATCTAGTCTCAGAACAGTTATTGACCTGAACAGATGGCTAGAGACATAACTAAATAGGAAACGAATCAACTATAGAGCGACTTTGAATTGAACGTACGACTGATCACTCCTTATTTTACACCTTTTTCCCACATGTTTGCATGCCATTTAGATCGCTCAAATCATGTTTTTCGCGATCAATGACATCGCTAACTTTCAACTTAGATGGTTGTAGCACACGTCCATCCACTTGAGTAAACTGTGTACTAATTGAAAACCATATGCTTGAAGCATGGAATCAACATCTTTGTTGAACTTGTCTTTACCCTTAACTATCTGCTTTTTAATAAGAAAGTCAATCAGTGGTCCTGGTTTAACTATTATAGTAAATATGGAATGTCATGTTGCTTGTCGCTTAAATACCATGCATGGACATTGGATACACTTATTGCATGATTGCTCACGTTTAAATAATCGCATCAATTGCTACATGACATGCATATGACTCATGAATTGTCGATTGTACTATCTCGTATGGAATAACTAGTGGAACACCATTGTGGATTATCTCGTGGTACATCTTGTGGAATAACATTATGGAACATCTCGTAATAAACATGTGCTTGATAAACATCACATACACTTGGGGGTTTAGGGTAACTTATAAAGCGGAAGTGCGAGAGCGACTAGTCCACTCTTGTTGTCGCCTTGCTGGTTCTAGCAACCCATCACAGTAGCCGGTGACAACCATCATAGATCACAGATTATTGCACAGTTCTCAGAGAATGGTTTGCCTGGGTAGCACCCGTGGCAAGAGATGGACTCTTGGTTACTAACTGTATTTCCCTTTATAAGTCACGAACTAGGCTAGGCACAATTACTCTCTCTTAACATGGACCTCTCTTTATTGCTATTGTCATGTACATCACATTATTGCTATCATCATGGTTACTCTTGTACGTTACTAGTTGTACTTGCTCGATCACCTTTACTTTATTTGTCTCACATGCCTGCTCGTATACTTTACTTTACTTGTCGCCCTTACATGCTTGACTAGATGTACTTTACTTATCACACTTACATGCTTGCATGTCCCTACTTTACTTTACTCCTTTGCCTGCATGTCTGCTCTTATTTCACTTAATGCACTAGCATGATAGTCTTTAAAATGCTTAATATAGACTGCTCCGTACTTTTGCACTACTTTATGTCTATTGGTAGAATTATGTGACTTACCTACGGTTCCATGTTTCGTGGCACCACAGACGACGAACAGCTTGACACAGAGGCTCCCAAGGGCCAGAGTTCGTCCCTGAGGCTGCAGTAGTAGAGTTCTTTTAGTGGCACCTTTTCAGTTGTACTTCTTATCTTCATTTAATCTTGTTGTATTAATTTGTACTGTAAGGATTGTAATAAATGGACACTGTTTGGGTATTTTTGACATCTCTGCATCGTGACTATTTTGTTTTCTATGGTTAACTGCAGACCTGCAAATAAATCAAATAAGTAACATGCCCCCGAGAGCGGGTCGTTACAAGTTTGGTGGCCCATATAGGTCCGCGCTAACTACCTCGTGAACAATATAGCAAGATCAGGGTGTACAATATAAAATACTTAAATTGAACTCTCGAGTGCAGGTTGTCTCGTATGTTCACCTGTATTGGATATGCGGGTGAAGTGTCTTTATTACTCATCTTCTTTGACCTCTTTCCCTTCTTTTATTCCATCCTCTGAGTGTATTTTTATACGCCTTTCCTCCTTCCTCTGCTTAGAGTGATCTTTCATTAGTGGACCATTCATTCACTTCATCTTCCTCACCCTTCTTTTAGTATGTCGTTGCCCTTCGATCAACCTTCTTATTCTTAAAATATGACGATTAATTCACCTAAACTCTAGCTATGTCTTTTTTTAAGGAGGGTAGCGTTCGAATTTTCAATCACCAGAAGTTCAAGTTCGACAACAGAAGCGAATCGAAGGACGTTCAGAAGTATTTGAGGATGGTGCTAGAGAATTTGAGACTAGCCAAACCTGACGTGCAAGTATAGGCTGTTACGTCTTATTCATCCTTCTTGAACCCGTTTTTCCCTTCTACACATCACTTTCACCATGTACCCGATTTTCCATGGGTTTGAATCCTTTTCCCACCTACCATCTTCCCTAATAGCCTTTTTCCTCATCCTCTCCTCGAGGCCCTGTCCCACCTAACCTAGCCTACCCTACCCTACCCTACCCTATCAACAACTTTCGGCGCCCCCTTTTAAATCCATCCTCTCTTCCATCATCAGCCAAACCTGTGGCTTCCTCTCTGCCACAACGACACCCACTCCCTCACCCTGCCTCCCTCCCAGCAAGACCAACCCATCTCACCTTGAGCTCCGCTGGCCTCACCCAAAGTTCTGCCACTCCATCCCATTCCGGTGACACCTACCACGTCGAGTAGTCGCAGCCGCATGGATCGACAACCACCGATGGCCCTCCGACGATATGCTTTGGGATTTTTGGCCTTGGCGACAACCCTCGTCGCCACCCTTGCTACCGCTATGTGGATGAGGTCTTGGAAAGTTACGATTCTTGGGCTTCTTTTGGGCTCCCTGCCTGGGGTCTCGCCCATGTTGAGATCCCATTTGGGCTTCTTCTTGCTTCTACTCCTTCGGGTGTAATGGAAAGTGAGTTTTTGGATGTTTACTTGTTGGGTAATGTTGAGTGTTGCGAATGTCAAGTATTGGTCTACGGAAGGAGTGATGTCAACAATTATTGGCATGATTTTGGCCTTGGGTGTTGAAGTTGGATGTGGGCCTTGCGCTTGGCTTTGGATTAGAGTTTGGTGTTGGCTAACTGTTGGGCATTATGGAAATTGATGGCATTAGTGCTTGGTTGGTGATGTAAAAGCACGAGTGCCCGTGGATTAGTCGTTGCATGGTATATTATGGACGACATCCTTGGCTAGGTCCTGTTAAGTCACCAGTAGCACGAATAAACTTTATGATCTTCCTTTTTATGCGGTTTAAATAGCTTGCTACTGACTTATCACCTCAAGTTCCAAGTTCGAGCAGATGTCGTCATCATAATAACTATCATTTTCATGTAACGCCATTAGCTCATATTAACTTTTGACTACTTGAAAAGTCAAGATAATTATTATGATGATACTGGTCTCAGGACTAATTACGGAAGCTATAGTGATGTCAATAGTATGTATTCATATATAACATCTCTTGTCTTCTTGATGTTATGATATCATATTATATTTCATGCTATTAACAACTTATTTTTCCAATATCGTAATCGTTCATCAAGCCTTCCCTTCGATCGTTCGAATTGCTTAGGTAGTTATCAGTCTTCTAAATTCCGAGGATAAGGAGGGTAGGATGTAACAACCTGTATTTTGTCAATACATCTACTTACGTATTTAACCTATTTTCACATTTTAATACTATTTTATAGTGGTTAGTCAGGAGTTTTATATCAACAATGATTTCAAAATTTGTTATAAAAAATGTTTTGAAGTATCAAACTAGTTATGGTGTATTTCAGTAAGTTCGGGTTTCATCAAACACCTCTAAACAATTTTATAATAATTCATTTTTCAATTGTTACTATATTAGCTAAATAAATTAATTTTCTATATATACATCATCAAAACGTTTTCAAACTTCTACAGTATCATTCTATGAACATTTAGGGCTCCCCATATTAATTTCGTAATTTCCCGAAATCAAATCGACTTAGAACCCGTAAACCCACATCCTAAACGTTTTGGCCTAAAACTAGTATCGCCATAGCTCAAACCCTGAAATGGACTTCGTATTCGCAATCCTCGCGATAATACGAACCGGTGGCTATGTTTTCGTAAATTTTCGGAGCGTATGCGAAAACGAGGTTGTATCCCTCCGTGTTTACAAATTACATCCCCTAATCACTTTCACTCTTACTAATTACTTTTACTAGTTACCTTTTACCCCCCAAACCCCACTTGATTATTCCTTAACCACCCACATTAACCAACCTCTTTGGTAGCTCAGATCAGACATGGGTGGGTATCCATTTAATAACACTATTATTATTATTATTATTATTTTACTTAATTACAAACCTTATATATTAACCCCCTTCCCCCTCTCGTTCTCACTCAGCCCCTAACCCATGCTTAGCCCGACTCCCCTCTACGATCCCCTCTTCGGCGAGGCCTCCGTTGCTCAGGAATCCCCCACCCCTCCGAGCCCTCGCCTCCTCCAGCAGGCGCCCCCAGCCCCAAGAGCCTGCAACCATGGCCTCCTCCCTCTTCAAACTCCTCCGATCAGCCATCCTCGTCGAACCCAGCAACCGTCGTCGCACAGCAGCACCCCTCTACCTCCACGCAACCCCGCTGAGCTGCCCTCCTCTCCTCCTCGCTTCGGTGCACATCGCCGACGAACTTCGACGACGCCACCATGTGCACGAAGCCCCGCCAGACCCGTCCCCGCTCACCGCCGAAGCCTCCGAGCGCCGTGCCACCGCCCAGCCCTCACCCTCACTCTCCGACATCTGCCTCACCGTTGCTGCATGCCTGCACCGCCTCACCACTCTCCCATCTCCAATCGACCTCGCAACAACCAATACCCCGAAGGCCTCCCCCCGCTCCTCGCTTCCGCCACCGTAGCTTCACCGCCGCAAGCCTCCCACTTCGTTCAAAAAACAGGGCAACCCACGGCCTCTCCCCTGTCTCTGCTGCCAGTGCCTTCGCTTCCGCCCCTCGACCACCTCGCTGCTTCCTTCCCCGCTGTACCTCAAGCCGCTGCCCAGCTCCGTCGCAGTCGCCACCACGAGCCGCGTCCCTCCGACATTATCCCCCCGCATGCAAAACGAAGAGAGGGAACGAAGAGGTAAAGTATTAAAAACGTAGAAAATCCGTATTTTCGTATAAATACGCTAATAAAACGTATATTTATAATTAGATAAAAAGGGGTATTCGATAAATAATTGATAATAAACAATATACATGTCAGAAAAATACAAGGCCAGCTCCAGAAAATCAGAAATGACGTTCTAGATCCAATGGCACTATTTTCATCTCCATTAGACGAGTAGTTTTTCCTAAATGAGTTTTTAAGCCTACATCTTAATTATGTTATTTTCAGTTAAAAATTCTTAACTTGTTATTTTCACATAAACTGATATATGAAAAAATTATATGTTGTAGTACTCTTCGAGACGGTCATTTTGACAGCTCACTTGAAACTTTCTGATAAGTATTTCATCCAGAATAAATTATTGAATAAATACAATAACTAATTAAAATTAGTTTTTAAATTGATTTTGAGCTTTTAAAAATTATAAAAATAACCAGAAGCTTCAGAAAAATATTTCCTGCTTAAGTAAAATTATTTTCCTCATATCTAGCCTATATAAAAATTTAGAACGCTTTTGAAAACGTTTCAATAATTTATAAAATCAAGACGATCTAGTTAAATAGATATAAAATAGTGTGTTCGTTAACCGATTGTTTCTTGTGTTTACAGGTACCAATTCTCGTGCACCAGCTCCCTTGGAAGCCCTAGCTCCAACCTTATCTTACTACGACGACCTCGACATATAAGTCACTTTAATTCTAACTTTAGAAATTCAGATAGTGTACTCGTATGAACTTAGTGTTGGATCCTGTGGATGGCAAACAACACTAGAAGGGGGGTTTAATAGTGTTGTATAAATAATAAATCGTTTTCGTTTGTTGGCTAACACAATTATAAACCTTCTAATGTTGCCTAAGAAACTAAGTAGAGTGATCTACGCTTGGTTTTTAATCAACTCAAGTAGTCTTAAAAGCAGATCAGAGATATAACACAGCATGTAGTCGACTCCCTATGAACAGTAGTCGACTCCCAGAGAATGTATAAGCACAACTCTGCTGAGTGATAAGTTAGAAAAGATTACAAATATTATATCTTTATTCACAATGGATAAAAGAGAGTTAAACTTTGCAATGAATGTACAACAATCAGCAAATAATAATGTAAGAGCAAAGATAAACAAACACAGAAAGAATCAAACGCAAACACAAGGATTTTTATCCTGGTTCTCCACAACCCTGGGTACGTCCAGTCCCCGACCAATTCGATACGAGATTTCCACTATATGCCTTGGCAAATACAAGCACCTAACTCCACTCGTTAGGATTTTCTCACACACCTAGTCTTGACCATGATTTCGATCACAACACCTAGACTTGTCTCGGGTTTCCAACACCCTTACCGTAAAGGGTAAACACAAAGTGAAAATCGATATCCAACTCACCACAATGTTTGGTGGAGTTTGGATTTACACCCAAATTCTATAGCCAATAGTAATAGACAACTATGTGTATTCGTGGCTTGATAGAATAAGATTTTAGATCACACAAAGATACGAATAAAGTCTTTGTGATCTAAATCAATGTTTTTCAAAATCCTTTCAAATAAAATCAGAAAATAAAGAATATGGATTTTGAAAACAAATAGCCAAATAAAAATTGATCTTCAGAAAATAATATCTTAAAGAAAAACGAGATCACGAAAGTAAAAACAGATTTGGCTAAGAAAAAATGAGAGCTGAGAATTTGAGAACGTTTAGAACTTTTGCGCAAGATAGAATTCTGATTTCAAGTATTGTGTGTTTTCTCTCAAAGAAATAGTCCTCTATTTATAGGTAAAAAATGAGAATTCAAAATTCAAATTCGTTTGACTTTTGCCCCGAGAATCATGGGAGCAATAAGTGAGAGAGATGTCAAAAGTCAGGTCAAACGTTGAAGTTCGACAGCTGGTAGTCGACTCCCTATGATTGGTAGTCGACTCCCAGTGTGTTTCAGGAGAAAATGATTCTCAGCTGGTAGTCGACTCCCTCTCCTTGGTAGTCGACTCCCAGAGGAGTTTCTTCTGAGACACAGCTAGTAAGACATGTAGTTAGCTCCAGGGTGTAATGGAGTTTTACTACCAAAATGAAAAGTGACTAGCAAGAGCTCTCAATAATTTTGAAAATGATTTTTAAAAGTATTTAAAATATTTAACTTCGAAATCATTTGTGCGTGTGTGTGTTATCTATACTTTTGGCTTTAACATGATCCGAAAAAAGACACAACTCACACAATAGACTTAAGACGAGTCTTCACGGAGCTTGGTCAGGTGATGACTAGAATGCAAGCTTCTTTATAAGATTCTTCTCCTTTTTGAGCTTGAGCTTCATCATTGACTTTGCAACATCGTCTTTTGCCTATTAAGTGAAGTTTGCGCTTCTTCGGAGTGTACGTAAAGCTTTTCATTCGATGTATAACCTGCACACTTAATTGTAGTGTAGTTAGTACACTAAGCTTTATTTGGTGTGCCCATCATCAAAATCACTTGAGGTGGAATTCAATTTCCATCACTGTTCCCCTTTTTGATGATGACATCCAAATGAAAAATGAAGTAAGTTGACATAATAATATGACATGAAAATAAACTTACTCCTCCTGCTTTGATGCGGTTCTCCCCCTGCATCGAAGCCGTTAGCAAAACAATACATTCATACAATATATTCATTTTTGCATTTCAAACTTTCCACCTTGTCATCAACAAAAAAATGACATAATATTTCAACGAATAATTCATTCAAGTTGTAATCAACAATTGAGATTTTTGAGAGAAAGTAATTCAATTCTGCAAAAAAAATGTTAGTGTATGATCAACATATGTCTGGCAGAATATATCAGATAAATTCATTCATAAGCATAGTAATATAAGAGTATCAATCATCATACCATAGCATGTCAAGCAAAAAAAATAATTAGTTCAACGCATCACATCACAGAAGAAAAGTTATTACAGACCAAGATAAAGTAATTTGTCAAAGAACCATTGTTTTAAAACCATTGTTTGAGAATTCAAGAGTGAACGCCTTTTTTCTTCAATTCCTTGATCTCGCCAAGGACCATGCCAAGTGTTTCTTCTGTCATCTTGTTGCTTTTCATCACCAACTCCTTAAGATCGTCTACTTTCTTATTGAGGTCTTCAAAACCTCTCTCTTGCGATATCTTCAGCTTTCCAATTTTCTTCAAGAGCATATCTTGAAGTTCAATAATGTAAGCCGGTGGCTCCTCATCGTCTTCTTCTTCTTCGCTGTCTTTTTCTTCTTCTTCTTCTTCATCAGAACATGCAACAATAGGTTTCTTACCCTTCCTTGAGGATGACGATCCTCCTTCGGCAGCGAGCTTCTCTTCCGGAATGTTCTGATCAAGATCTCTATGGAGATTCATTCTACCGAGAGCATGAACATCAAAGATGCGTGCCGATCCAGAATAGTGGTTTCATTATCCAAGGGCACATTATAACCAATAAACAATATGGTGAGATAATGGCCGTGGGCAAGGGTAGACGAAGGTCGGTCAGAAGAAGCAGATGCAAGGATGGAGTCCATGATTACTTTGGCCCAATTGACACGAATATTCCCTAGCATTGCATAGATACACTTTGCTTGTTTCTCAGATAGTACAGAGTGGCTTCTAGATTTTTGAGTTATATTGTAAGACAATATATTTGCAAGGATCCTTCCTGGATAGCGAAGATCGCTACACGGGAGTTTTGTTTGGAAATATTTTCCAGGCAAATACATTCTCTCCAAGATGTTCTCATCAACCATCTCTATAATATCTAGTAATACACCAGTGTACGGGATTCCTAAAGCTTCTCTAGAGATTTCACAGTTATGGCAAGGTTAGTGTCAAGCACTTTGATGATAAATCTACTCTTGGCAAGGTCATAATCCATATTGGCATAGAAAAGATGCATAAGTCTAAGATAGCAGAAATACATATTTTCAGCAGAAAATAGGTTTGCCAAGTTTTGAAACTTTAAAATGCTGTCAATGTCATAATTTTCTACATGATCAAGTTTTACAAATCTTTCATGAAGAATGGGCTTTTTAAAAATTTTAACAAAGTGTTCATAGGTAGTGAATCTGAAGAGGTAGGGCGGATGGTTTCCTTCTCAGAAAGAGATTCATTTGTGACTTTCCTCTTCTTTGAGGCCATTTTCTTGAAAGTCATCTAGATAGAGTAAAAATTACTTACAAAACTAGATATGCAAGGATATATAAGAGCATCAACAAGTAAATGAAGTGAAAGTTGATGAGAGGAGATTTTACCTTGAGTGATCTTTGGAGGAAGATGAAACCAAGTGATGGAAGGAGGTAAATAATCAAAAGAGCTCCAAGTGCCAAAGGAAATTTTCTCAAGAGGAAGAGAGAATGGGTAGTCGGCTACCCTAGGGTTTTGACTATGGAGTTTTTAACAAAGGGATGAAAGGAGATGAATAATAGAGGCCTTTGGATCAAGACATGAGTGGTTGGGATCAAGTTTGGCTTATTGTGTTTAAGTTACCCTTTGGATATGAACCCATTAACTCAATGGAAACCCAATAGGATTTAGAAAATAATCAAAAAATCAAACCCAGAAATCCGCACAGCACGCTGGTAGTCGACTCCCTCATGTAGGTAGTCGACTCCCTGCTGGGCTGAGTCGTTTTCTCATCCCGAGGGGTTTTGGTCCAAAGCTGAGTGCATTTCTGGGCAAAAATGTTTTTATAAAGATAACACAAACATTTATAATCATAAAAGATTTTAAAAGAATTATTTAATTATTTAAACATGTCAAGCATATAATTTTGCAAAGCGATTTAGTTGCAGAAAACTTTTTGATGCTGGTCTGGTTACCAAGTGCCGGATCTTGTTTCTCCTCTTCGTTTCTTTTAGAGTACCTGCGAAGATAAATGTCTATGGTACTTTTTTGCTTTTGAGTCCAGAAAGTTAGTCTTTGGGAAACCAAACCCAATACTGTTTAGTTCCTTCATGGAAAATATATTTATAATTTTTGTCTAAATGAACTTGCTGAACAAAGTTTGTAGCGTACCTTTTCTTCCTTTGATCGGACATGTTTTTTGGTATCCAGATGCTCAGAAAATTATTGTTAGAATGATGCATCCTAGTATGCTTAACCTGTTTCTTGGTATGATTTGAATCATATCCGAGTCCGTTTTTGCTAGATGAGGCTTTTTGATTTTCTATTAAACTATCTAGCTTCCCTTTTCCTTTATTGAAATTTTCAATAATTTTCATAGTAGCGTCGTATTTGTCTTTGACGGATACGAGAAGATTATTCAAATTTTCAACCTTTTCATTTACAGAAAGAATGTCTCTCTGCAAAGAGCTATTCTTTTCTTTAAGAAGGCTATTCTCCTTGATAAGTTCTTCTTTTTCTTTAACATCCTTTTTAATATTTCTAAGTGTTCTTTTATGTTCTTTTATGAGCTTTTCATGCATTTTGCATAGCTCCTTATATGCTCCCCTATAATCCATGTCTTCATCATCACTTGATGACGAGTCACTATCGCTAGATGAATCATGTTGCGAGCTTACCTTAGAAGATGTGGAGGCAATAAAACACATATGTGCTGTCTCTCTTCTTTCATCATTGTCGTCTGCTGAGGATTCGTCGGACGAAGAGACGTCGCTCTGGTCGAAAGCTGCGTAAGCTTCCTTCTTTGGTCGTCGGAATTTGTTTCTAACATTGTTTCTCTTTTCATTGCTTTCTCTGTTCTTCCCACGATCTCTGGAATCACGGTTGTTTCTTTTCAAGGGACAGTCTCTTTTGACGTGTCCTGGTTTATTGCAACCAAAACAGATAATACCGTTAGTGGGTCTAAAATAACGTTTACCATACTTACTTGTAATGAACTCTTTAAAGTTCTTCGAGATGAAGTCAATATGGCCTTCTTTGTCTGTGTAGTCGGAGTCTTCTTCTTGAGCTTTAAAAGCGAGATTCTTCTTCTTTGGTTTTTCTTCGATCTTCTTATCTTCTTCAAGTTCAATCTCATATGCCATGAGATTTTCCATTAGTTCTTCGATGGTAAGATCCTTTACGTTGTGAGCTTCTCGAATGGTCGTTGTCTTTCCCTTCCATTCGGGTCGCAGAGATCTTAGTATTTTCATCACCTGATCATATTCAGACAGTTTCTTGCCCAAACCTGTGAGCTCATTAGTGATGTTAGTAAATCGAGTATTCACGTCTGTGATACTTTCTCCTTCTTCCATTTTGAAAGTTTCAAACTTGGAATGTAAAACATTTACACGAGATTCATTTACCTTCTCGGTTCCCTCATGACTTGCCTGAAGGGTGTGCCATATTTGATATGCTGTCTTGCATTGAGAAACACGATTAAACTCATTACCTGTTACTGCACAGAATAATGTGTTCAGGGCTTTTACGTTGAGGTTGGCTTTCTTTTTCTCATCTACTGACCATTTTCCAAATTCGACTTCGGTAAGTTTGTTGTATGGTGATTTGGTGACCGTCCACGCTTCAATGTCTAGTGACTCAAGATGAGTCTTCATCCAGATCTTCCAGCTAGCGTAGTTCGTTCCGTTGAACAGCGGTGGTCGCATGGTATTGAGTCCTTCGGAGTGAAATGATGTTAACGCCATCGCTTTTATAGCCACGCTCTGATACCAAGTGTTGGATCCTGTGGATGGCAAACAACACTAGAAGGGGGGTTGTATAGTGTAGTACAAATAATAAATCTTTTTCGTTTGTTGGCTAACAACATTATAAACCTTCTAATGTTGCCTAAGAAACCAAGTAGAGTGATCTACGCTTCGTTCTTAATCAACTCAAGTAGTCTTAAAAGCAGATTAGAGATATAACACAGCAGGTAGTCGACTTCCTATGAACAGTAGTCGACTCCTAGAGAATGTATAAGCACAACTCTGCTGAGTGATAAGTTAGATAAGGTTACAAATATTATATATTTATTCACAGTGGATAAAAGAGAGTTAATCTTTGCAATGAATGTACAACAATCAGCAAATAATAATGTAAGAGCAAAGATAAACAAACACAGAAAGAATCAAACGCAAACACAAGGATTTTTATCCTGGTTCCCTACAACCCTGGGTACGCCCAGTCCCCGACCAATCTGGTACGTGATTTTCACTATCTGTCTTGGCAAATACAAGCACCTAACTCCACTCATTAGGATTTTCTCACACACCTAGTCTTGACGAGGATTTCCGATCAAATACCTAGACTTGTCTAGGGTTTCCAACACCCTTACCGCAAAGGGTAAACAAAAAGTGAAAATCGATATCCAACTCACCATAATGTTTGGTGGAGTTTGGATTTACACCCAAATTCTATAGCCAATAGTAATAGACAACTGTGTGTATTCGTGGCTTGATAGAATAAGATTTTAGATCACACAAAGATACGAATAAAGTCTTTGTGATCTAAATCAATGTTTTTCAAAATCCTTTCAAACAAAATCAGAAAATAAAGAATATGGATTTTGAAAACAAATAGCCAAATAAAAGTTGATCTTCAGAAAATAATATCTTAAAGAAAAATGAGATCACGACAGTAAAAACAGATTTGGCTAAGAAAAAATGAGAGCTAAGAATTTGAGATCGTTTAGAACTTTTGCGCAAGATAGAATTTTGATTTCAAGTATTGTGTGTTTTCTCTCAAAGAAATAGTCCTCTATAGGTAAAAAATGAGAATTAAAAATTCAAATTCGTTTGACTTTTGCCCCGAGAATAATGGGAGCAATAAGTGAGAGAGATGTCAAAAGTCAGGTCAAACGTTGAAGTTCGACAGCTGGTAGTCGACTCCCTAGGATTGGTAGTCGACTCACAATGTGTTTCAGGAGAAAATGATTCTCAGCTGGTAGTCGACTCCCTCTCCTTGGTAGTCGACTCCCAGAGGAGTTTCTTCTGAGACACAGCTAGTAAGACATGTAGTCTCCAGGGTGTAATGGAGTTTTACTACCAAAATGAAAAGTGACTAGCAAGAGCTCTCAATAATTTTGAAAATGATTTTTAAAAGTATTTAAAATATTTAACTTCGAAATCATTTGTGTGCGTGTGTGTTATCTACACTTTTGGCTTTAACATGATCCTAAAAAAGACACAACTCACACTATAGACTTAAGACGAGTCTTCACGGAGCTTGGTCAGATGATGAATAGAATGCAAGCTTCTTTATAAGCTTCTTCTCCTTTTTGAGCTTGAGCTTCATCATTGACTTTGCAACATCGTCTTTTGCCTATTAAGTGAAGTTTGCACTTCTTCGGAGTGTACGTAAAGCTTTTTATTCGATGTATAACCTGCACACTTAATTGTAGTGTAGTTAGTACACTAAGCTTCATTTGGTGTGCTCATCATCAAAATCACTTGGGGTGGAATTCAATTTCCATCACTCTTCCCCTTTTTGATGATGACACCCAAATGAAAAATGAAGTAAGTTGACATAATAATATGACATGAAAATAAACTTAATTCCCTTACTTTGATGCGGTTCTCCCCCTGCATCGAAGCCGTTAGCAAAACAATACATTCATACAATATATTCATTTTTGCATTTCAAACTTTCTCCCCCTTGTCATCAACAAAAAAATGACATAATATTTCAACGAATAATTCATTCAAGTTGTAATCAACAATTGAGATTTTTGAGAGAAAGGAAGTCAATTCTGCAAAAAAGTGTTAGTATATGATCAACATATGTCTAGCAGAATATATCAGATAAATTCATTCATAAGCATAGTAGTTTAAGAGTATCAAGCATCACACCATAGCATGTCAAGCAAAAAATAATAATTAGTTCAAAGCATCACATCGTAGAAAAAAAGTTATTACAGACCAAGATAATGTAATTTGTCAAAGAACCATTGTTTTAAAACCATAGTTTGAGAAATCAAGAGTGACCGTCATTTTTCTTCAATTCCTTGATCTCGCCAAGGATCTTGCTAAGTGTTTCTTCTGTCATCTTGTTGCTTTTCACCACCAACTCCTTGAGATCATCTACTGTCTTATTGAGGTCTTCAAAACCTCTCTCTTGCGATATCTTCAGCTTTCCAATGTTCTTCAAGAGCATATCTTAAAGTTCAATAATGTAAGCCGGTGGCTCCCCGTCTTCTTGTTCTTCTTCGCTATCTTTTTATTATTATTATTCTTCTTCATCAGAACCTGCAACAATAGGTTTCTTACCCTTCCTTGAGGATGAAGATCCTCCTTCGGTAGCGAGCTTCTCTTCCGGAATGTTCTGATCAAGATCTCTTTGGAGATTCATTCTACCGAGAGCATGAACATCAAAGATGCGTGCCGGATCCAGAATTGTGGTTTCATTATCCAAGGGCACATTATAACCAATAAACAAGATGGTGAGATAATGGCCGTGGGCAAGGGTAGACGAAGGTCGGTCAGAAGAAGCAGATGCAAGGATTGAGTGCATGATGACTTTGGCCCAATTGACGTGAATATTCCCTAGCATTGCATAGATACATTTGGCTTGTTTCTCAGATAGTACAGAGTGGCTTCCAGATTTTTGAGTTATTTTGTAAGACAATATAATTTGCAAGGATCCTTCCTGGATAGAAGATCGCTACACGGGAGTTTTGTTTGGAAATATTTTCCAGGCAAATACATTCTCTCCAAGATGTTCTCATCAACCATCTCTATATTATCTAGTAACACACCAGTGTACGGGATTCCTAAAGCTTCTCCTAGAGATTTCCAGTTATGGCAAGTTTAGTGTCAAGCACTTTGGTGATAAATCTACTCTTGGCAAGGTCATAATCCATATTGGCATAGAAAAGATGCACAAGTCTAGGATATCAGAAATACATATTTTCAGCAGAAAATAGGTTTGCCAAATTTTGAAACTCCAAAATGCTGTCAATGCCATAGTTTTCTACATGATCAAGTTTTACAAATCTTTCATGAAGAATGGGCTTTTTGAAAATTTTAACAAAGTGTTCATAGGTAGTGGTTCTGAAGAGGTAGGGCAGGATGGTTTTCTTCTCAGAAAGAGATTCATTTGCGACTTTCCTCTTCTTTGAGGCCATTTTCTTGAAAGGCATCTAGATAGAGTAAAAATTACTTACAAAACTAGATATACAAGGATATATAAGAGCATCAACAAGTAAATGAAGTGAAAGTTGATGGGAGTAGATTTTACCTTGAGTGATCTTTGGAGGAAGATGAAACCAAGTGATGGAAGGAGGTAAATAATCAAAAGAACTCCAAGTGCCAAAGGGAATTTTCTCAACAGGAAGAGAGAATGGGTAGTCGGCTACCCTAGGGTTTTGACTATGGAGTTTTTAACAAAGGGATGAAAGGAGATGAAGAATAGAGGCCTTTGGATCAAGACATGAGTGGTTGGGATCAAGTTTGGCTTATTGTGTTTAAGTTACCCTTTGGATATGAACCCATTAACTCAATGGAAACCCAATAGGATTTAGAAAAAAAATCAAAAAATTAAACCCAGAAATCCGCACAGCACGCTGGTAGTCGACTCTATCATGTAGGTAGTCGACTCCTTGCTAGGCTGAGTCGTTTTCTCATCCCGAGGGGTTTTGGTCCAAAGCTGAGTGCGTTTCTAAACAAAAATGTTTTATAAAGATAACACAAACATTTATAATCATAAAATATTTTAAAAGAATTATTTAATTATTTAAACATGTCAAGCATATAATTTTGCAAAGAGATTTAGTCGCAGAAAACTTTTTGATGTTGGTCTGGTTACCGAGTGCCGAATCTTGTTTCTCCTCTTCATTTGTTTTAGAGTACCTGAGAAGATAAACGTTTATGGTACTTTTTTGCTTTTGAGTCCAGAAAGTTAGTCTTTGGGAAACCAAACCCAATACTGTTTAGTTCCTTCATGGAAAATATATTTATAATTTTTGTTTAAATGAACTTGCTGAACAAAGTTTGTAGCGTACCTTTTCTTCCTTTGATCAGACATGTTTTTTGGTATCCATATGCTCAGAAAATTATTGTTAGAATGATGCATCCTAGTATGCTTAACCTGTTTCTTGGTATGATTTGAATCATATCCGAGTCCGTTTTTGCTAGATGAGGCTTTTTGATTTTCTATTAAACTATCCAGCTTCCATATTCCTTTATTGAAATTTTCAATAATGTTCACTGTAGCGTCGTATTTGTCTTGGACGGATATGAGAAGATTATTCAAATTCTCAACCTTTTCATTTACAGAAAGAATGTCTCTCTGCAAAGAGCTATTCTTTTCTTTAAGAAGGCTATTCTCCTTGATAAGTTCTTCTTTTTCTTTAACGTCCTTTTTAATATTTCTAAGTGTTCTTCTATGTTCTTTTATGAGCTTTTCATGCATTTTGCATAGCTCCTTATATGCTCCCTTATAATCCATGTCTTCATCATCACTTGATGACGAGTCACTATCGCTAGATGAATCATGTCGCGAGCTTACCTTAGAAGATGTGGAGGTAATAAAACACATATGTGCTGTCTCTCTTCTTTCATCATTGTCGTCTGCTGAGGATTCGTCGGACGAAGAGACGTCGCTCTGGTCGAAAGCTGCGTAAGCTTCCTTCTTTGGTCGTCAGAATTTGTTTCTAACATTGTTTCTCTTTTCATTGCATTCTCTGTTCTTCCTACGATCTCTGGAATCACGGTTGTTTCTTTTCAAGGGACAGTCTCTTTTGACGTGTCCTGGTTTATTGCAACCAAAACAGATAATACCGTTTGTGGGTCTAAAAGAACGTTTACCATACTTACTTGTGATGAACTATTTAAAGTTCTTCGAGATGAAGTCAATATGGCCTTCTTTGTCTGTGTATCGGAGTCTTCTTCTTGAGCTTTAAAAGCGAGATTATTCTTCTTTGGTTTTTCTTCGATCTTCTTATCTTCTTCAAGTTCAATCTCATATGCCATGAGATTTTCCATTAGTTCTTCGATGGTAAGATCCTTTACGTTGTGAGCTTCTCGAATGGCCGTTGTCTTTCCCTTCCATTCGGGTCGGAGAGATCTTAGTATTTTCATCACCTGATCATATTCAGACAGTTTTTTGCCCAAACCTGCGAGTTCATTAGTGATGTCAGTAAATTGAGTATTCACGTCTGTGATACTTTCTCCTTCTTCCATTTTGAAAGTTTCAAACTTGGAATGTAAAACATTTATACGAGATTCTTTTACCTTCTCGGTTCCCTCATGACTTACCTGAAGGGTGTGCCATATTTGGTAGGCTGTCTCGCATTGAGAAACACGATTAAACTCATTACCTGTTATTGCACAGAATAGGGCGTTCTTGGCTTTTGCGTTGAGGTTGGCTTTCTTTTTCTCATCTACTGACCATTTTCCAAATTCGACTTCTGTAGGTTTGTTGTATGGTGCTTTGGTGACCGTCCATGCTTCAATGTCTAGTGACTCAAGATGAGTCTTCATCTAGATCTTCCAACTAGCGTAGTTCGTTCTGTTGAACAGTGGTGGTCGCATGGTATTGAGTCCTTCGGAGTGAAATGATGTTGACGCCATCGCTTTTATAGCCTCGCTCTGATACCAAGTGTTGGATCCTGTGGATGGCAAACAACACTAGAAGGGGGGTTTGAATAGTGTTGTATAAATAATAAATCTTTTTTGTTTGTTGGCTATCACAATTATAAACCTTCTAATGTTGCCTAAGAAACCAAGTAGAGTGATCTACGCTTCGTTCTTAATCAACTCAAGTAGTCTTAAAAACAGACCATAGATATAACACATCAAGTAGTTGACTCCCTATGAACAGTAGTCGACCCCCAGAGAATGTATAAGCACAACTCTGCTGAGTGATAAGTTAGATAAGGTTACAAACATTATATCTTTATTCACAGTGGATAAAAGAGTGTTAATCTTTGCAATGAATGTACAACAATCAACAAATAATAATGTAAGAGCAAAGATAAACAAACACAGAAAGAATCAAACGCAAACACAAGGATTTTTATCCTGGTTTCCCACAACCCTGGGTACGTCCAATCCCCGACCAATCCGGTACGAGATTTCCACTATATGCCTGTGCAAATACAAGCACCTAACTCCACTCGTTAGGATTTTCTCACACACCTAGTCTTGACCAGGATTTCCTATCACAACACCTAGACTTGTCTAGGGTTTCCAACACCCTTACCGCAAAGGGTAAATACAAAGTGAAAATCGATATCCAACTTACCACAATGTTTGGTGGAGTTTGGATTTACACCCAATTCTATAGCTAATAGTAATAGACAACTGTGTGTATTCGTGGCTTGATAGAATAAGATTTTAAATCACACAAAGATACAAATAAAGTCTTTGTGATCTAAATCAATGGTTTTCAAAATCCTTTCAAATAAAATCAGAAAATAAAGAATATTGTTTGAAAACAAATTGCCAAATAAAAGTTGATCTTTAGAAAATAATATCTTAAAGAAAAACGAGATCACGAAAGTAAAAACAGATTTGACTAAGAAAAAATGAGAGCTGAGAATTTGAGAACGTTTAGAACTTTTGCGTAAGATAGAATTTTGATTTCAAGTATTGTGTGTTTTCTCTCAAAGAAATAGTCCTCTATTTATAGGTAAAAAATGAGAATTCAAAATTCAAATTCGTTTGACTTTTGCCCTGAGAATCATGGGAGCAATAAGTGAGAGAGATGTCAAAAGTCAGGTCAAACGTTGAATTTCGACAGCTGGTAGTCGACTCCCTAGGATTGGTAGTCGACTCCCAGTATGTTTCAGGAGAAAATGATTCTCAGCTGGTAGTTGACTCCCTCTCCTTGGTAGTCGACTCCCAGAGGAGTTTCTTCTGAGACACATGTAGTAAGACATGTAGTTAGCTCCATGGTGTAATGGAGTTTTACTACCAAAATGAAAAGTGACTAGCAAGAGCTCTCAATAATTTTGAAAATGATTTTTAAAAGTATTTAAAATATTTAACTTCGAAATCATTTGTGTGTGTGTGTGTGTGTGTGTTATCTATACTTTTGGCTTTAATATGATCCTAAAAAAGACACAACTCACACTATAGACTTAAGACAAGTCTTCACGGAGCTTGGTCAGATGATGACTAGAATGCGAGCTTCTCTATAAGCTTCTTCTCCTTTTTGAGCTTGAGCTTCATCATTGACTTTGCAACATCGTCTTTTGCCTATTAAGTGAAGTTTGCGCTTCTTCGGAGTGTACGTAAAGCTTTTCATTCGATGTATAACCTGCACACTTAATTGTAGTGTAGTTAGTACACTAAGCTTCATTTGGTGTGGTCATCATCAAAATCACTTGGGGTGGAATTCAATTTCCATCACTTAGGACATGCCATCTAGTCTGGGAACAGTTATTGACCTGAACAGATGGCTAGAGACCTAACTAAATAGGAAACGAATCAACTATAGAGCGACTTTGACTTGAACGTACGACATCTCTTTACTGTGATCATAATATGTTTTCTCGTTTCCAAAGCTTTGCAAAACTATATATATAATTTACAACTTGCAGAGGGTCAATTTTTCTAATATTCTAAATCTTGCTGAGCGACCCTCGCTGACGTATATTTTCTTGTCTATCATCTTGTGAAATATACGTCAGGTTTTGAGGCAGAGTTTGCTGAGGAGTATACCTTGAGACTTAGCAGGTTGACCAGGAGTACCTTGACACTGAGATCTCCTGCAGAGGAACAGTGTGTAATGCCCTACGAAGCTACTGCACAAGTACTAGAGGGGGGGGGGGGGGGTGAATAGTACTTTAAAATACTTAAGAGGATAATTCCTAATTATCTTGCAAACTCTAACCAACAATGCGGAAATGCGAAAATGTAAATATAGACAACAATTAAAATCAATCGCAAACAAATGATATTACTGGGTTCGGATCCACCCAAGTCTCCCCGACTTGTTCCCGGCGATCCTACGTCCCAAACACCCGGATCCCCTCCGGATACTAGAGTTAGAAACCTCTAACCCTAGATTTGCACTATGAAATTCTTGTAGATAAACCTCTACAAGACCAAATCATACACAATGTAATTGTGACTCCCACAACCCGGGATCACAAACACACTCTCACAACCGAGAGTAAAACACTAACAATATGAAGTAAATGAAATAGAAATTCTTACCACAAAATACCTATGCCTTGAGTAAACTTACGAATTAGGGCAAAGATGATTTTGGGGAAGATGAAGAGGCACCAAACCCTAGCTCCAAGATGTAGATCAGCGATGGAGAGCTATGAGGTTGTTGGTGACCTAGAATCAAGCACTTGGCTTGGAAGGCTCACAATCAATGAATCTCTCTTTTGAAATAAGAGTGAGGGAGAGATTCTTGAATGAAATGAAAGAGCTTTGAATGAGATTGAATGCTTTCTCTTTGATATCTAAACTTCACTTAATATCAGCCTTGAGTGCAATGAATGCAACACTCCAAGTATATATAGGATAGAGGAAAGAGAGAGTGAAAATCGTGGCATTTAATGCTCCAACGGCTCTATTCTGAACCCAACTAGTCGGTCAAAGAAGGTTGACTGACCGACTAGTTCATCAACTAGTCGGTCGGTCAAACAGCATGTACCGACTAATGGTAGAACAGCCAAAAGACTGAAGAGAACTAGTCGGTCCAAGAAGAGTTTCTGACCGACTAGTTTCATAACTAGTCGGTCGGTGACTCAATTGAGACCGACTAAGAGATAAAACTAAAAGTCTGAGAACAAATTGATTTAGTCGGTCAAAGAACAAATGTTGACCGACTAGTTCATCAACTAGTCGGTCGACAAATGTTCTTTGACCGACTAACGATAAACAGTAAGTAGGCATGTACAGTAGAAGCTCAACTAGTCGGTCCAAGAAGAAACACTGACCGATTAGTTTCACAACTAGTCGGTCGGTGAACCTTCTTTGACCGACTAACTGTAAACAGTAAGTGAGCTAGAATTGAAGGAGGCAAACTAGTCGGTCCAAGAAGCTTTTCCTACCGACTAGATCACCATCTAGTCGGTTGGTTCTTCTTCTTGAACCAACTAACATGCACAAGAAGTCACGAATCGAAGCACGAAGCTTCGGGAAAGTTCGTATGGACTTCTACTAAGATCCTAGCTCTAAGATATGAGCGATATGAAGATTAAAACGTAAGACCTACTCAAGGCTTAACATTCTACGATATGAAGCTAAAAGACTATAAATAAAACTTGATGAACCGTCTTTAAAAGCTTCAATCGAATCTTCATGACTTCAATAATGGTCCATAAGCTTCAACGAAGCTTTAGGCATACGATCACGCGTATTGAGAAGTCTCGAGACGTCGCTTTAGATGTTCATATGAATTTGGCAACGATCTCCATAACTGCGCTCATAAAGAGTTAGTTCACGATATATTTATGTTTGTTCATCTTCCAAAACCAAATCCGGGGAGTCCAATACTCAACATTCTCCCCCTTTTTGGTGATGACAAACCAACATAAATAATAATAAAAAATAATGATTCAAATGAAATTTACTTACTCTCCCTGCATTGATGACACGTTAATTCCATATTCAATAATATTCATAAGCATCAAGCAGACGAGTAAAGTATAAAATGTGAATCCAATAATCGAAATTTAGGATTTGAAATCCATTTTTATATCTTAACTCCCCCTGAATATAACATATCAAAATTAGATTCTTGGAAAATGCTTTAAATTATCATTTAGCTTATCGTTATTATTATATCTCTCCCCCTTTGGCATTAGCAAAAAGAGCGGGAGGAGATCAACGACAACAACAATGGCTTCAAATAAAAGCACGGGAGTCGTAGAATACAACCACGGTCCAAATGACACCAAAGTAAAATACGAATTAAATCAAAGCGTGCCAACGGGACTATAGAAGAAAATCGAAAAATAAAATCATCAAAACTCAAATCAATTTTACGGATTGAGTTATGGAATATACTCTCCAATATCAACATTCTTGGTTAATTAAGTGCATGGAAAACAATTCTATGTTTCCATAGAAGAAATTTCTATTAAACCAAGTTATTATCGTCGAACGACGAAATCAAACATCAGAGACATAAAAAGAATATAATGTGCACAAGAGAATAAATGTCAACATCGATGTATATATATATATATATATATATATATGAAACATGAGTACAACAAAATCATACATCGCCGACATACATAAACGATCATCAGATCGAAGCACAAACTACAACATCATATCACAGCATATATCAGAGTATCACATACATACAAAAATATCAAAAACTCCATCAGAGATACATCAACATACATCCAAAAGTATAATAAAAACATAACCACCCTCTATCCTACCCAACCCTCTCACACAAGATCTATCATCGAAAGTGCACTAAGAGAGTCCTCAGAGAAGCTCAGGAGGCACCAGGAGGATCTGCAGTAGCAGCAGGCTCTGTAGAGGGAGTGGTCACTGGAATGACAGGAATGTCAACAGGAGTGACGGGAGTGGAAATCTCTGGCATGACAGGAGTGGTCTCGGGAGTAGCAACAGACGAAGCATCCACCGGAGGAATGGTGGCAGCAGGTGTGCTCTCGGGAACAACGGCAGACGAAGCAGCAGCACCAGAAGTAGCAGCAGCAGCTGGAGTACCCTCAGGGGAACGAACAGCAGATCCAAGGAGCTCCTCGAGTTCATCATCATCCATCTCCTCCTCGTCAGAAACAGACGGAGGGATCTCGATACCCAAGCGAGAAGCGATACGAGCAAGAATCTCCTCAGATCGAGCACAACGAGACTCCACACGTTTGATCGAACATGCGAGGTCAGCAAGAGTAGGAGAGGGAGCAGCTGAGGCAGAGGCTGAAGCAGACGGGGTCGTTGATCGACCCCGGATATACACCCAGAGAACGGTTGTAGTTTTACCGCAAGCGCACGGTATAGCAGCGAGCGGGTTATCGAACACAGGGAGGACGAATGACCGTGCTTGTTCTAATCAACCTGGCTATTTAAGAAGAGAGAAATTTGTCTTTGGCGATCCTGTCACAATCGTCAGACAAAGTACTGAAATATCAAATCAAATAAAGAACGTCTAGGGAATGGGGAATTCCCGCTACTCACCGTATTTTGTAAATGTGGTTCATCGGTATCAAAATTGCTAGAATAAGATTTTGGATGAACTAGTTGCAACCGAATGTAGAACCAAGCTCACGCTCTCGCGTTGTTGCCGGTCTATAGCTATCCTAGGTTTGGGTCCAATCTCTTGTAAACCCTAGCCTAGGGAAGCTAGCATTTGGATCAACATCATCGTTCAATCGCGCACCGAGCCCAATCTCTTGCAAACTCGGCCCACGACCTAGGTTGGGATAGTTCCTACCCGTCCAATCTCTTGCAAACGGGTATCGGCACGGAATTGCAACCGGAAACCCTAGTATCGGTCCAATCTCTTGCAAACCGATACTTCGGAAATTCGATTCCAACCCAATTCGGATCTCTAGGGTTTCCTATCGAATTGGGATCCAATCTCTTGCAAATCCCAATCGATATGAACTCCTAGCCATCCGTAGTAAATCGATCCCAAACTAATCCCTAATGGCAATTCTAGCAAAATTTCTACCAATTCATCACTAATATGAAATTGGGCTTGTAGGGTTCATCCCCACGCCCCCAAGACGTGGAGACTACTCACAATTCATAGCACAAACACAAGAATAATCAATGAAATAAGCAATAGAATTCATCACAATATTGAGATAAGCAATAAAAATAGAATTTTTAGAGAAGAAAGAGGCAAACCAATTGAGTTCTTCAAATAATCCAACAAAAATCAACCTTTTGTCTCCTCTCCAATCACAAGAATAAAGCTAAAAAGTTAATCTAAAAAGCTGCAAAAATCTAAGAGAAAAGCTCCCCAAAACTAGGGTAAAAACAGGGGTTAAATACCCCCCAAAATCGTCCAAAAACTGTGACCAAAATACCCCGGCGCAGCCTGAAATCCGCAATTTTCGCTACAGGCAGCGCGTCGCACTCGGCCGAGTGACAAAGGTCGCTCGGCCGAGTGAGAAACCCTGTAATTTTCCAGTAAGTCTTGATCTTCAGGGGTCTTCACTTCGGGGGCGGCTCGGCCGAGTGAGTTGTCGTCACTCGGCCGATGGCTTCTTGGTACTCGGGCGGTCGGGATTATCCACTCGGCCGAGTGGGTCTTCTGAAGCTCAGGCAGCTGAAAAACAGTAAGTTGGCGATTTTTGAATGGCTTCGTCTGGGCGCCACTCGGGCGGACGGGATCTCGTCACTCGGCCGATGTGGTCTCCGTCGCTCGGCCGAGTGCACATATAAATCGTGTCTGATCTGGTCGGCCGAGCGGTGTCTCGTTGGTCGGCCGAGTGACTCTTTCACTCGGCCGAGTGGGACACTAAAAATGCCCAAACAGCTTGTTTTGGCCTCCTCGTCGCTCCTGCGACGTTCTTTCTTCTTCCGCTCCTCTCCAACAGTAAAATACCCCTCGGGGAGGTCGTCGGTGACCCTCCGGAGTAAGCGCATCTCGAGATCACTCCAAATCGCTCCAAATCACCTGAAATACGACAAAAACAACAAATCGTGAAAAGCATCGCAATATCGTCGATATATCGTGAAAAACATGATTTGGGCGATCCAAATGGCATGCAAACATGCGGAAAAAAAGTGTAAAATAAGGAGTGATCAAAATCCCCCAAGCTTACCTCTTACTCGTCCTCGAGGAAGATAAGTAAAAGGCGAACCCGGTGGATTCGGAAAATGAAAACGGCGAAAAATGAAAAACGGAGAAGAATGGAAAACGAAATAAAAATAAAAAAGAAAGAAAGAAGCGAAGATGTAGGCTGCTAGATCATTTTCTCAGGACGTGGGTTCCGCTTACTCATATAGCATGCACTGAATGAAAAATACATGTCAAAGAGTTTTATTTTGATATCATAGTATAGTAGTGCAAATAGAAATAGAAAACCCATGAACAACGATATAATCATGAAAAACGGAATAATTTTAGAATTAACATCGTCTGAATCATTTAAAGCGGTATACAAATCGCAGATCACACACTTTTCAATTGAATGCTTTCTATGAGGAGTATAAGAGTATCACACAATAGAATAGAGAGAATAGAAAAGTATGGATTTCATGAAATGAGTGCTAGGCTTAGATTTCTGGATTTTGTAAAGCTAGAAATAATCTCACCGAGTATAGAATATTACTTAGCCTAGGTTGTCGTGCAACGTCAAGTAGTCACTCTCTCACACATCAATGGATTCCCTCCCCCAAGCTTATCTATAAGCATGGTGGCATAAAAAATATTCACATCCCCATTTTTGTAAAGCTCCAAAAGCAATGAAAATGAATACGAAAAGAGAGAAGAAAGAAAGAAAGTGAGATGGGATCTTTTATTGAGGATTTTTCCTCTTTTTTTTTGAGAAGCATATATACACAACGATCCCAACTCAAAGAGAGATAATGATATACAAGAATATTTTCTCTCTCTCTCTTTTTTGGTTTGGGAAATTTGGAGCTAGGAATTAATAGCGGGGGAAATGCCATATAATAGAATCGCTAAGGGGAGATTCACCAATGATTTTAATAGTAGAGAAATGATTTTCAAGATTTGTGGAGAAAGAAATAAATATATCTCTCGGTTCACTCTATAAGACATGCACGACAACTTCAGCAGGGTAATCTAATCTACTCAGTTTCGATCACAAAAAAGCTAACTAATCCAGATTTATTATAGCTAACATCATTCAATCGTCCTGAAGTGAAATGTACAATTCATGCATATAGAAGTGACATGGGAAAAGAAATCAGTACTCCAGATATAGGCATTCAATGCGTGAATCTTGGTGTGTTTTCTGTGATAGCATACATATGAATATTCAGACTCAAC
Organism: Scilla litardierei; assembly: GCA_030789695.1. Classification (NCBI taxonomy): domain Eukaryota; kingdom Viridiplantae; phylum Streptophyta; class Magnoliopsida; order Asparagales; family Asparagaceae; genus Scilla; species Scilla litardierei. Next base: position 39,949,607 of record CM061135.1, read on the forward strand.
TAATAATAAAATTTCATCCATTTTCATGTGGAAAAAGTATGGGTTACTATCTCTAAATGCAAGGCAAGTCATAGCATATGATATCAGAAATAAAGTCTAAGACATGACAAATAAAGCATGCAAATAGAGTAAGCTAACTCCACGTCATCATCATCATAGAAAAGTCATCTCTAGCATGAGATGAAAAAGAAAAAAGGAAATAAATATAAAGGGAAAATAGAACTATTTACAATGCGGCACACAGAAAAATAAGAAAAACGTGATGCATGGTAAAATAAAAAGAAAAATGATGAAAATAAGTGCAAAAGCGGAAAATGGTGTGAAAAACTAAAAATAAAGGTGGCAAATCGAAAAAAGGAACGTGAGAACTCACTCCCCCAAGCTAAATGGCACAGTGTCCTCAATGTGCAAAGTGGGGCACACCGAGAAACAAGTAATGTGAGGGGTAAGTGAGGATGCATGCATGATGGAAGGTAAAAAAAGGGAAAAGGAAAAATAATGAAACGAAAAATATGATGCGGACATGATGCATGCAGATATAGGAGTAATGCAGATATATAGGTGTGGCACCAAAAACTCTCCCTCTCTCCCAAAAAAGATATATAAAGATACAATCAGAATGAGAATCCCAAAATAAGTGAGGGGAGGGGGGGTGGACAAAAATGCAACAGGACCCAGCAGAAACGGGCAGCACAACGGCAAAAATAATCGATGGCATCAAGGGTGCCTAAGAAGGTGGTGCTGCGCCGTCTCTGTCCTGAGGCGGAAGGGGTGGTGGTGGTTGGACAGGCCGCTGAGCGGGTGTGGGTGTGGAAGTGGTAGCAGGCTGAGTGTGTGTGGAAGTGGGGGTGGGAACCTGCTGGGTGGGCGGGGGTACGCGTGGGAGACGCTCCAGGACCTGGGTAAGGCAGTAGTGAATATGCGGGAGCAGGTCAAAGCGGCCAGCCATCGCAGTGACGGTGGCGGACAGGGTCCGAAGGTCGCCTCTGAGGCCACTCACCGCCCCCTCGAGAGCACGAATGCTCTGAAGTACAGTGTCAGGGGGAGGTGGTGCAGAGGGACGCACCGGTCGGGGCTGTGCAGGTCGGGGCTGGCGTACTCTGGTGGCGTAGGTGACGGGCTCAGCGGGTAGGGGAACGAAAGGTGCTGCGCTCATAAATGTGGGCCTGGCCTCAGTGCGAGGCGGGGCAGGACGGTGAGAAGTGGAGGCAGCAGCAGCGAAAGAAGAATACAAAAGTGGCGGCGAGGCGGCCAGAGAGGTCGGTGGCACAGAAGTGTGGACAGACGCCACGACACTCTCGGAAAATACAGCAGCAGTGGAGACAGAGGGCTCTTCGCACTCAACTATGGTCGGCGGGCGCTCGGGTGGGGCAGAAGAAACGGGCTCAGCAGACAGAGGGCCAGTGGTGGTGGTGACAGACTCAGAAGCAGTGGAAGTGGGCTCAGTTAAGGTACTCCCGACACCGACAGAGGTGTGGACAGAGGTGTCAGGAGCATCGGAAACATCGGGGATAGGCTGAGGGGCCACGGGGTCAACTGGGGCGGCAGGCTCGGCAGGGGCAACAGGGTCTGCGGGGGCAGCGTGGGCAGCGTGGGCCTGCTCGGCCTCCTCGGCCTCGAGCACGTAAGCGGCTGGGATGAGAACATCCATCACAGGGAGCCAGTCCACATGGGCCGGTGCAATCTGAGTCTGAGCTGGGCTCGGAAGAATCATGTAATCGGCCCCGTAAGGGCCGTGCAACCAGACCCAGTGTCGCTCACCGTGCGGACAAAGCATCTTCATCCGGGCCATAACATCAATCGACAGAGAAGTGGGGCCCGGTGCTCGTCGCAGGTCGTCAGGGAAGTCCTCGCCGGTCATAAGGGCAAGCAAGGTGATCAGGCCGCCGTAGCATATCGGTGAGCGAGCGCCCACCGATACAATGATGCGGTCCAAAAACCAAGCCGCGACATCAATCACGACGGCGGGGACCAGCTCATCGCCATCCCTAGATAGAACTCTGGGCCGTGTCATCACGTAAGAGCATGTAAAGCTCTGGCGTGGACATCGTACCCGGCTCATATCTGGCCAAAAAGGTCGTCGCCATGAGGCGCTGAGCTATACGGAGGCAGGGGTGGACAATGGCCGAGGCCTTGGCCCTACTAGGGTCAAAGGCAGCGTGGAGACCCGTAATCCGGGCCCAAAAGGCACCGGCGTCGAAGGAAGGTGGGGGGATATGGGTGGGGGCGTAACCTAGATCGGCCCCGGGGACATCGGGCCACGAGAAAAAGGCTCTCATCATACCGAGAGTGACCTGGCACTCCCGGTTCATGAACCGAAACGAGCATCCCTCGTCGGTCCGGGCAATCGAACTAAGTACCTCAAGTGTCGGACGGATAAATGTGTCCGCCGACACCTGAAAGAAATCTCGCCAGCCCACGTTGTCGTACAACGTGAGCATCCCCTCTAGTACCCCCAGGCGTCCTAGGTCGGCAAGGTGTGCAAACCTGGAGGGTACGATCGAGCGCTGGGCAATACGCTCGAAAGCGACGCGGTGTGCGTCGTCTCGGAACGTGATCCCCAGCGGCCCGATAAGTGGAGCCGGAGGTGGTGGATGTGGAGCGGCAGGGGGCGGCTGTGTGGGCTGTGCGGGCGCTGCAGGCTGTGCGGGGTGTGCGGGGCCTGCAGGCTGTGCTGGGTGGACGGGGTGTGTGGGATGTGGTGGAGAAGGTGGAGGAGAGTCCTCCAACTCGTGGGAGGGGCCGGCATCATCCGGCCGCTTCCGCTTGGCGGAAGCTCTCTTTGACCGCGGCCGTGTCCGGGGCGGCATATGGGCCCCGAGCGTGCGCCGAAAAGCGTGAAAAGTGCGGCGTGTGCCAAATAAAAGAAAGAGTATACCCCGACATGCCGCGAGTGCTAAGCAATGGAAGCGTGTGAAGACAGTGCCTCCGCGAAGCCCGAATCAGTCCCGAGAAGCTCCCCTGGGCTCCCCTAAGCTCCCAAAAACAACCTACGCATGAAATGGAGATATCAGCGAGTAATATTCAAAACGTATGGAGCATTAGGGGTATAATAGATAGATATAGAAATCAATTTGAGTTTGGGGTTCGTTAAGCACATGGATCCTCGAAAAATACACAAAAAGAGGAGAAAAAGGCGAAATAGGCGATACCGGAGGTGGCCGGAGCGGTGGCCGCCGGCGGCGACTCGGGCGAGGCGCGGCGGGGGCTCGGCCGGCGGTGGCTGGCCGAGCGGCGGCGCGAGGTGGGCGGTCGGGCGAGTGGGGGTGCTGAGCGGGGTGAGCGGGCGAGGGGAATACGAAGGGTCGGGCGTTTGTGTCGTTTCAAAAAATGCGCCCCCCCGACCCTTTATATAACAAAAGTTATGACTCGGCCGAGTGACTGGGTCACTCGGCCGAGCTAGATCAATGGAAAATTCCTCCCCGCTTACGCTTCGGCCGAGTGGCCTTGCCAACCTCGGCCGAGTGGAGTAAGTCCATTCGGCCGAGTGGCTCAAGCTACTCGGCAAGACTCGCCCTAGGAGCGTATCCGATTTACTCGGTCGAGTGAATATATATACTCGGCCGAGTAGCAGTTATACTGAAATCAGGAAAATAAACAGAGAGTTGGGTACATCAGACTTCCCTCGTTCGTGAGCGGCTCGGCCGGACGAACTTGTGTACTCGGTCGAGTGACTAGTATACTCGGCCGAGTGAGCCTTGTGTTCTGCTGTTTGTCTTCGTTTGGGCTCTAAACTCCGTCTTTCTTACCCAGTCGATTTCATCTTCCTCCTAAGCGTCGATCACCTTCCTGGGGTGCTCCTTATCACCTCGTTCATCCTCTTCATGATGGATTTACCTATCTCCTCTCCTGTCAAGAAAAATAGGACTCGTTATCACAAAATTTTTGGGCGAACGACTCAAAACACTAAAAATTTCTAAAACAAAAATAAAGAAAAAGTAAAAATAAAGCAATAACCGTCGGGTTGCCTCCCGACAAGCGCTCGTTTAAGGTCGTGAGCTCGACCCCCTATGATTTTCAATTAATGCGGGATGTTCGGTGCATATGAGATGCACCCATCAAACTTTCCGGGGAGAACGCTTGGATTCGGAAGTTGCGGCGGCGTGTTCTCCTTCGGTGGTCTCCCGTCTCGAATAGTGTTGGGGGGAGGCTCCCCCAAGCTAGCGTTTGCTCCGGTTAACGGCTTCACCGGTGACGCCGATTTCCGTATCGGCGGAGCTTTCTTCGGAGACTTCAATTTCGAGAGCTTGCAGAGCTCTCGAATCCTTGCGACATCAGCGTCGCCTTCATCACTTTCAGCGGAGAGGTCGGGGGAATCAATTTTCTTCTCATCTTGGCCTAAATCTGGGCCTTCCTCGAAATCTTCATCGAAAAGAGCGCCGATTGAGTGAGGGATCGCCTCCTCAATCACCTCATCAAGGAGGTCCGAAAGATCATCCGCCCGTCCCTTAAGCAAATATATTCTATTGTTTTCGCCCGTCGGGACTCCCTCGGAATAGTGTTTGAGCCTCTGACCATTTACTTTGAATGTGGAACCGTCCTTGCTTTCCAACTCGAAAGCTCCTCCCGGCTGTATGTTCTTAATGGTGAAAGGTCCGGACCAACGTGACCTCAACTTACCGGGAAATAGTCGGAGCCGGGAATTGTAGAGCAAGACCTTGTCTCCTACTTTGAAGTCTGTGACGGTTATGCGGGCATCGTGGAGGATCTTGGTCCTTTCTTTGTAAATTCTTGAGCTTTCGTAGGCGTCTCTTCTTATCTCATCAAGCTCGTTGATGTCCAAGAGTCGCCTCACCGCCGCACTCTTGTAATCGTAATTAAAGTTTTTGATGGCCCAATATGCGCGGTGTTCCAACTCTACCGGCAAGTGGCAAGCTTTCCCATAAACGAGTCGGAACGGTGTGGTGCCTATGGGAGTGCGAAAGGCCGTGCGATATGCCCATAGAGCATCGTTTAGCTTCATTGACCAATCCTTTCTAGATCGATCCACCGTCTTTTCAAGAATTTTCTTAATTTCTCTATTTGAGACTTCCACTTGACCGCTTGTCTGGGGGTGATATGCCATGCCAACCATATGGTTTACCCCGTACTTCTTTAGCATGGCTTCAAACTTGTTCTCTATGAAGTGGCTTCCCCCGTCGCTTATCAAGGTACGAGGCACTCCGAAGCGCGGGAAGATATTTTGCTTGAAGAACTTGGAGACGACCCTTGCATCATTAGTAGGGGTGGCGATTGCTTCTACCCATTTGGAGACATAGTCAACGGCCAATAGGATGTATTTGTTACCATTGCTTGGCGGAAATGGTCCCATGAAGTCTACTCCCCAACAATCAAAAAGCTCAATTTCTTGGATGGGTCTCATTGGCATCTCATTGCGCTTGGAGATATTCCCGGTCCGTTGGCATCGATCGCACCCCTTTACAAAAGCGTGGGTGTCCCTAAACATTGTTGGCCAGAAGAATCCGCTCTGCAAGATCTTAGCAGTTGTTTTAGAGGCGGCATGATGTCCTCCGCATGGTAGCCCGTGGCAATGCAAAATGATAGACGTTGCCTCCTCTTTAGAAACACACCTACGAATGACACTATCTTTGCATATCTTGAAAAGGTATGGATCTTCCCAAAAATAGCTACGGACCTCATGCAGAAATCTCCTCTTTTGATGCGTGGGCATCCCGTGCGGTTTAATTCCACAAGCCAAGTAGTTGACGAAGTCCGCGTACCAAGGTACTTCACCGGTCCTTATGGCATATAGCCTCTCATCCACAAATGTGTCGTCGATAGGCAAACTCTCATCCTCCTTGTCGCGAATGAGCCTAGATAAGTGATCCGCCACGACATTGTCCGTACCTTTCTTGTCTCTGATCTCTAGGTCGAATTCTTGCAACAAGAGTATCCACCTAATCAACCGAGGTTTGGCCTCCTTCTTGTTTAAAAGATACTTCAACGCCGCATGGTCGGTGTGGACAATCACCTTGGAACCAAGGAGGTAGGAGCGAAACTTCTCTATGGAATAGACGACCGCTAGAAGCTCCTTTTCGGTAGTTGTGTAGTTTTTCTGCGCGTCGTCCAATGTCTTGCTCGCGTAGTATATCGCATGAAGCTTCCTATCTTTTCTTTGTCCCAATACCGCCCCAATGGCTTGGTCGCTAGCATCACACATTAGCTCAAAGGGAAGGCTCCAATCTGGTGGTTGAATGATGGGCGCGGAAACTAGTGCTTCCTTCAAGGTGTTGAAGGCTTGCAAGCATTCCCCTGAAAAAATAAAAGGAGTATCTTTAGCGAGCAAGGAAGTAAGTGGTCGGGCAATCGAGGTAAAATCCTTGATGAAGCGACGGTAAAACCCCGCATGACCAAGGAAGCCTCTAATGCCCTTGACATTAATAGGAGGAGGAAGTTTTTCGATTACCTCAATCTTTGCTTTATCTACCTCAATTCCTCTCGAGGAAACAAGGTGCCCGAGGACTATACCTTCCGTGACCATGAAGTGACACTTCTCCCAATTTAGAGTGAGATTATTTTGTTGGCACCTTTTAAGGACTTTAGTAAGATTGGCCAAACAAGAATCGAACTCACTTTCATAAACCGAGAAATCATCCATAAAGACTTCCATAATGTTTTCAATGTAATCGGAAAATATGGATGTCATACACCTTTGAAAAGTGGCGGGAGCATTGCAAAGACCAAACGGCATCCTACGGTAGGCATAGGTACCGTAGGGACAAGTAAAAGTGGTCTTTTCTTGGTCGTCTTCGTGCAAAGGGATTTGGAAGAATCCCGAATACCCATCTAGATAGCAAAAGTATTTATGTTTTGCTAGACGTTCAAGCATTTGATCGATGAAGGGCAATGGGTAATGGTCCTTTCGGGTGGCTTTATTGAGTTTCCTATAGTCAATGCACATTCGCCATCCCGTGACGGTGCGTGTAGATATGGGCTCACCTTTTTCATTTTTTATGACTGTCATCCCCCCTTTCTTAGGGACGACGTGAACGGGGCTAACCCACCTACTGTCTGAGATAGGATAAATAATACCGGTGTCTAGCAATTTTAGGATTTCCTTTTTAACCACCTCCTTCATGTTCGGGTTTAACCGCCTTTGAGGCTCTATGGAGGTGGCGTCGGTATCCTCCAAATGGATCCTATGCGTGCAAAGCCTAGGGCTTATCCCTTTTAAATCGGAGATAGTGTATCCCAGGACATCTTTGTGGCTCCTAAGAACGTCTAGGAGTTTTTCAAGTTGATCTTGCGTGAGGTGGGAATTGACTATCACCGGGAAAGTTAATTTATTACCCAAAAAAGCATACCTTAGATTCGGAGGTAATTGTTTAAGTTCTACCTCAAGAGGCGCTGCTCCTTCCACTTCATCAGCTCGCATGAGTTTGGCTTCTTCCTTGTCATCCGGGTTTAGCTCATGTTCAGGTGGTGCGCTCTCTTGTGACGAGTCAGACTCACTACTTAGTGAGGACGATGCATCGAAATAGGCGCTCTCCGATTCTGTGCTAGCATCGTCAAAACCTTCACTCTGTTCTGGTTCGTGCCTGGAATCAAGAAACACATCAGACGATTCATAAAAGCAAGAGTGAGCATCATATAGTGCAACTCCCTGAATGCCGGTTTGCTCGAAGGATTCTTCTGGAGTATGGTGTTCTTCGACATTTGTTCTACCGTCTTCGAAATATAATTTGTCGTCGATCACGTCAACTCTGACATTGCCCCCGATAGTCCCCTCCGGGAGATCTGGTCCATCACAAAACTAGCAAACAGTTGTTCGTCGGGGTCCTTGACATCGATAGCGAAAGCTCCGGTAGCGTGGACCTCGTCGACAAGCTCCTTAAGGAGGTCTGTGAAGGAGTCATAGTCTTCCTGACTGAGTTCTATTGTTGACATTGCATCCTCCATTCTCCCTGTTAAGATCTTATGCAAAATACGGGGAGAATATGCAAATAGGGCTACGAACAAAGTTACAACAAGGTATAGAAGAAAATAAAGAAAGAGAGATAGAAGAAATAACCGGGTGGTCGATGCCGAACACCGTCAAAATGCCATCCCCAGCAACGGCGCCAAAAACTTGATCGACCCCGGATATACACCCAGAGAACGGTTGTAGTTTTACCGCAAGTGCACGGTATAGCAGCGAGCGGGTTATCGAACACAGGGAGGACGAATGACCGTGCTTGTTCCAATCAACCTGGCTATTTAAGAAGAGAGAAATTTGTCTTTGGCGATCCTGTCACAATCGTCAGACAAAGTACTGAAATATCAAATCAAATAAAGAACGTCTAGGGAATGGGGAATTCCCGCTACTCACCGTATTTCGTAAATGTGGTTCATCGGTATCAAAATTGCTAGAATAAGATTTTGGATGAACTAGTTGCAACCGAATGTAGAACCAAGCTCATGCTCTCGCGCTGTTGCCGGTCTATAGCTATCCTAGGTTTGGGTCCAATCTCTTGCAAACCCTAGCCTAGGGAAGCTAGCATTAGGATCAACATCATCGTTCAATCGCGCACCGAGCCCAATCTCTTGCAAACTCGGCCCACGACCTAGGTTGGGATAGTTCCTACCCGTCCAATCTCTTGCAAACGGGTATCGGCACGGAATTGCAACCGGAAACCCTAGTATCGGTCCAATCTCTTGCACACCGATACTTCGGAAATTCGATTCCAACCCAATTCGGATCTCTAGGGTTTCCTATCGAATTGGGATCCAATCTCTTGCAAATCCCAATCGATATGAACTCCTAGCCATCCGTAGTAAATCGATCCCAAACTAATCCCTAATGGCAATTCTAGCAAAATTTCTACCAATTCATCACTAATATGAAATTGGGCTTGTAGGGTTCATCCCCACGCCCCAAGACGTGGAGACTACTCACAATTCATAGCACAAACACAAGAATAATCAATGAAATAAGCAATAGAATTCATCACAATATTGAGATAAGCAATAAAAATAGAATTTTTAGAGAAGAAAGAGGCAAACCAATTGAGTTCTTCAAATAATCCAACAAAAATCAACCTTTTGTCTCCTCTCCAATCACAAGAATAAAGCTAAAAAGTTAATCTAAAAAGTTGCAAAAATCTAAGAGAAAAGCTCCCCAAAACTAGGGTAAAAATAGGGGTTAAATACCCCCCAAAATCGTCCAAAAACTGTGACCAAAATACCCCGGCGCAGCCTGAAATCCGCAATTTTCGCTACAGGCAGCGCGTCGCACTCGGCCGAGTGACAAAGGTCGCTCGGCCGAGTGAGAAACCCTGTAATTTTCCAGTAAGTCTTGATCTTCAGGGGTCTTCACTTCGGGGGCGGCTCGGCCGAGTGAGTTGTCGTCACTCGGCCGATGGCTTCTTGGTACTCGGGCGGTCGGGATTATCCACTCGGTCGAGTGGGTCTTCTGAAGCTCAGGCAGCCGAAAAACAGTAAGTTGGCGATTTTTGAATGGCTTCGTCTGGGCGCCACTCGGGCGGACGGGATCTCGTCACTCGGCCGATGTGGTCTCCGTCGCTCGGCCGAGTGCACATATAAATCGTGTCTGATCTGGTCGGCCGAGCGGTGTCTCGCTGGTCGGCCGAGTGACTCTTTCACTCGGCCGAGTGGGACACTAAAAATGCCCAAACAGCTTGTTTTGGCCTCCTCGTCGCTCCTGCGACGTTCTTTCTTCTTCCGCTCCTCTCCAACAGCAAAATACCCCTCGGGGAGGTCGTCGGTGACCCTCCGGAGTAAGCGCATCTCGAGATCACTCCAAATCGCTCCAAATCACCTGAAATGCGACAAAAACAACAAATCGTGAAAAGCATCGCAATATCGTCGATATATCGTGAAAAACATGATTTGGGTGATCCAAATGGCATGCAAACATGCGGAAAAAAAGTGTAAAATAAGGAGTGATCAGTCGTCCTCTGAACATGACGAAGTGCAGCAAGAGACTTCTTGACGGCCGTCGCATTCAGAGGGGGACCGAGGGGACGCTCATCATCACGGGGCAGAGGGACACGAAAGTGACGAAAGACAAGTGTCAGAAGGCACGGATATGGGATGTAAGCAGATTTCGTGGACTTTCGGATACACTCGAAAGAATCCATCTTATCGAGAATGATCCTAGCCCAGTTAATCTCGCTCCCCATGAAAATGACGTAAATAAGTTTCAGGAATGGCTGGGATGGCAAGGAAGATGAGCCGTACTTCGGAAGGAGGCACGACTTCAGAATTAGGTTAAGCACCCAAGCATTCGGCTTGAAGGACTTCGAGGGAACGCCAATCATGGCAGGAGGAATCTCATGAAAGATTTCGGCGAGCACAAGGTTGTAAAAAACGCTAGGCGCTAGGCGTTCGGATTGCTAGCGCCTATCGACCAGAGCATTGATCGGGGATAAATCGGGGATTAATCGGCCTAGGCGGATTTGCATTTTTTAATTATTTTATTTATTTTTATATAATATATTTATGTTTATATATAAATATATAAATATACATATTATTTAAAATACATCAAATATTTAATACATACTAAATCAAATCCAGTTTACCTATTTAGAGTATTTGTGTGCAACAAAATAAAATTTAAAAGATACTCTTGTGCAATTAAGCCATTTACCAGAAACGCCCAGACACCGCCTAGGAACCGCCCAGGAACCGCCTAGGAACCGCCCAGAGCGCCCAGACACCGCCCAGAACGCTTAGGCGGCCGATTAATCCCAAAAACGCCCAGATTTGACCGCCCAGGCCATACTCGGAGCGTTTACTGGCCGCCTAGCGCCTAGGTGCCGCCTTGGCGGCCGCCCAGGCCGATTTTTAGAACACTGATACATACTAAATCAAATCCAGTTTACCTATTTAGACTATTTGTGTGCAATAAAATAAAATTTAAAAGATATTCTTGTGCAATTAAGCCATTTACCAAAAACGCCCAGACACCGCCCAGAAACCATCCAGGAACCGCCTAGGAACCGCCCAGAGCGCCCAGACACCACCCAGAACGCTTAGGCGGCCGATTAATCCAAAAAACGCCCAAATTGACCGCCCAGGCCATACTCGGAGCGTTTACTGAGCGCCTAGCGCCTAGGCGCCACCTAGGCGGCCGCCCAGGCTGATTTTTGGAACACTGGGCGAGCATCACCTGATCAAGCTCAGAGATGTCGTCGACAGAAATATCATACGGAAGATGGCCAGACGAGGAGACACCAAGCAAATCTCCTAAGACTTCTGCCGTGAGGACTATCGGTGTCCCCAAGACAGTAGTCTCAATAGAGTGGGTCTCGTCATACTGACCGCGAACCCTATTGGCATAGAATAGCTTGACTAGGTGGGGGTAAGGGTGCGGATTCGCCTTAGGGTCATACCGAAGATAATCGATAAGACCGCTAGACGAAAGGAGATCAGCAAGGCCTGGGAAGTTAGAAAACTGTACGAAATGCTCCAATAGCAGCGGACAGTGTTCGATACGGTTGTAAGACGTGAGACACATAGGGTCATCGCGACACAACGAAATATCGACACCGCCAACCGGCATCGGAGCCTTTCCCTTAGGCTGACGTGTGCTAGAGCGGGGTCGAGAGCTAGACGTAGGTTCCCTATGAGGGGGTGTAGGATCCCTACGGATAGGCTCGGTCTCAGGGATATATTCTGTGTCGGAACCCGAAGCACCGGGTGGAGTGGGAGCACAGAAAGAAACTGGCTTGGGCTTGGGCTGAGATTGGGCTCGGGGCTTCGCTGTCGCCGTCCTCTTACGCTTAAGAGGAGGCGAAGACGACGAAGGTTGGGTGGTCTTGGATCGACGTTTAGGTGGAGTTCGTTTGGGTTGCGGGGGGTCCGAGGGTGGCGAATTGACGGTCATAGGTGATGGACCAGTGGGATCGATCAGAATACGTGTTCTCGCCATAAGCACGACGAGACACGAGCAATGAACTGAGATCGACGACTAAAACCCTAAGAACAACCCTAGCCGAACTGAAAACGAGATAACCCTAACCCTAGGAGCAAAACCCTAACCCTAGGAGCTAGAAATCTAACCCTAAACAACTAGGAGAGGGAGGAGATACCTAGGGAGGAGAGATCGACGGCACCCTAGGTCCGAGATGGCCGGAGTTTTGGTCGAAAAACGACGGAAAATCGATCGGAGAAGAGGTGGAAGTCGAAGGGATTTTCGGGGGTTTTAGCTGAAGAGAGACAATGAAACGACTAAAAGGAAAAGAAGTCGGTTAGAATGAGTTTTAAGTCGATTGGAAAATCAAAAGACGCAACTGTCCCTGAGCACTTAGTCGGTCAGAGTTCAAGCGCTGACCGACTAGATGACCATCTAGTCGGTCGGCCAAGGAGCTTGAACCGACTAAGTGCAAACAGTAACAGGAGCCAAAATACTGAGCAGAATTAGTCGGTCTAAGCTCATTCACTGACCGACTAGATCTGAATCTAGTCAGTCGGCCAATGAACTTGGACCGACTAAGAGAGTCCAAAAATTTGAAAATTGAATCGCACTTGGATGAAACATCAAAATACTCTCATTTATCATTATACTACCCCATTAAACATCGAAAATCTGAAATTTGACGTTTATGAACAAATTGAGCATAAATTCCGAAAATTCAACGAAAAATCCAGAAAATTCCAATACATCAAGCATGAAAAAATAGAAAGAATTGAATAGCATGCAAGATTGTTGAAAAACATATGAATCCTAAATCTCGGATTCACCCATAATCCCCAATTCTCGACGTAACCACACAAAGGAGTCTTCCTTTAGGGGTTTCGTGAAAATATCGGTGATTTGCTTCTGGGTTTCAACGTACACTAATATGATGTCCTTTTTAGCAACATGATCATCTAAGAAATGGTGTCGGACATCTATGCGTTTAGAACGGGAATGGTGTATCGGATTCTTAGAGAGACATATTGCACTTTGGTTGTCCACCATGATAGGGCAAGTATCACAGTTTATACCAAAGTCTTTAAGAGTGTGTCTCATCCAAAGAACCTGAGCACACGTGGCACCGACGGCAATATATTCCACCTCGGTGGTTGAAAGTGATACGGAATTCTGCTTCTTGGAAAACCAAGAGACAAGAGAATTTCCTATAAAATGGCAAGTGCCACTAGTACTTTTCCTGTCAGATTTGCATCCCGCATAATCTGCGTCACTATATGAGATTAACTCATATGTGCTAGATTTTGGATAAAGTAATCCAAAATCAAGTGTGTAACTTAAATAACGGAAAATACGTTTTACCGCTACTAAGTGAGATTCCTTAGGTTGCGACTGATAACGAGCACATACACATACGGCAAACATAATATCGGGCCTACTTGCGGTAAGATATAGTAAACTACATATCATACCTCGATATAGACGAATGTCTACATCTTTACCGCCCGTATCCTTATCAAGATGCGTAGTCGTGCTCATTGGATTCTTCTTCCCGGAGGCATTCTCCATTCCAAATCGCTTTAGCAACTCCACCGTGTACTTCGTTTGGTGGATGAAGATTGCATCGTTCATTTGGCGAATTTGGAGACCTAAGAAATACTTGAGCTCACCCATGTGGCTCATCTCAAATTGATCCTTCATCACATTAGAAAACTATTCGCAAAGAGCAAAGTTAGTAGCACCAAAAATGATATCATCAACATATGTTTGAACTAAAATTATATCATTATTCGAATACTTAACAAATAATGTGGAATCAACTTCTCCCATTTTAAAACCTAAATCCAAAAGAAAATTCTTTAAACGGTCATACCAAGCTCGAGGAGATTGTCTCAAACCGTAAAGTGTTTTCTTAAGTTTGAAAACGTGATTTGGGAATTTTTCATTTATAAAACCCGGAGGTTGAGAAACGTAAACTTCCTCAACAACATCTCCGTTTAAAAACACACTTTTAACATCCATTTGAAATAATTTAAAATCTTTATGGCATGCAAAAGACAATAATAATCTAATAGATTCTAATCTAGCTACCGGAGTGAAGGATTCTTCGAAATCAATACCTTCCTCTTGACGGTAGCCTTGAGCAACCAACCGAGCTTTGTTCCGGACGAAGATTTGGTTTTCGTCGGTCTTGTTCTTGAAAATCCAATTCGTTCCTATAACGGTGTGGTTCTTCGAAGGCAATGGAACAAGCTCCCAAACCTCATTCCTCTCGAATTGAATGAGTTCCTCTTCCATGGCAAGGATCCAAGCACTATCTTTGCACGCTTCATTAATATTCTTTGGCTCTATCGAGGAGGCAAAGGCACAATGAGCGAAGTAGTTGACTTGCGATCTCGTCTTGACACTATCAAAGATATTGCCAATGACTTGCTCATGAGGATGGTCACGAACGGAATGAAGCCGTTTGGGAATTCCCTGATCACTAGGAACATTCTCAAAAGATTCATTAGTTGGGTTAGTCTCAATAGAATCAATAGAATTAGAATTACCAATAGAATCACATAAGACATCCATGGAGTCATCATCATTAGTAATTCTAGTTGGGACAAAACCGTCATTAAATGAAACATGAAGTGATTCCTCGATCGTTGAGGTTCGTTTGTTGTATATCCGGTAGGCTTTGCTACGGGAGGAATATCCAACAAATATCCCTTCATCGGATCTCGGATCGGATTTGTCCAAGCTACCATACGTGTTTTTAATAAAACATTTTGCACCGAAAACATGAAAATGTTTAACTTGAGGCAACCTACCAAACAACAATTCATAACAAGTTTGTTTAGTGCCGGGCCTCAAAAGTATCCTATTAAACACATAGCAAGCGGTATGTACCGCTTCCGTCCAAAATTGATGGCCAAGTTGGCTATCATCAAGCATAGTGCGAGCACATTCCACTAGCGTCGTATTCTTTCTCTCAACAACACCATTTTGAGGAGGTGCGCGAGGGAATGAAAAGGTGTGTGTAATACCAACTTCATCACAAAACGTTGAGAAAGACTCATTCTCAAATTCCCCTCCATGATCACTACGAATAGTGACAATGGTGGTTCCAATGAGATTTTGTACTTTCTTAACAAAAATTGTGAAGTTTTCAAAAGCATCATTTTTATTACTTAAGGAAAATACCCAAGTAAATCTAGAAAAGTCATCAACGATGACAAGTCCATATCTAGCATTGCCTAATGAAGCTACTCTAGTTGGCCCAAATAAATCTAGAAGTAATAGCTCTAGTGGCCGCTTAGATGAAATGCTTTTCTTAGGTTTAAATAAAGATTTTGGAAGCTTGCCTCGTTGACACGAGTCACAAAAGCTTTTCTTTTGAAAGACAAGCTTAGGGAAGCCTCTAATAGAATTTAACTTGAAAAGTTTAAATAGTGTTCCAAAGTTCACATGACCAAAACGTCGATGCCATAAGTGTTGTTCACTTGTGTTGGCAATGAGACATTGTTCATGTGATCTTGGAAGATCTAGGATATATATATCCGTATGACGTGTGCCGAAAAATAATACACCATTAGTATTTTTATTCAAAATATGGCACATTCCTTTCGCAAAGCTAACTTTGTAACCTTTGTCACAAAGTTGGCTTATTGAAATAAGATTGTGGTTTAAACCTTTAACAAGGTAAACATCACATATACGTGGTTTAGAAGGATTACCCACTTTTCCAACACCTATGATGGTTCCGCTCTCGTTGCCTCCAAAGACGACGCGGTTTCCATTTGCAATGGGCACCACTCCGGAGAGCAATTGAGCGTCACCCGTCATGTGTTTTGAACACCCGCTATCGAGTATCCAATTATTCTTGGAGCCAAATTTGGATTTGTTGCTCCGTTTCTTTCTCTTGAGTACCTATAGATAGAAAATATCGTATCATGGTACCCAAGGTCATTGGGTCTAAAAGATTAGACCTTTGGAAGCCAAGTCCAATTGGACTTAGACTTCCCCACATAATTATCACTATGCACAACATTCATGAAATACGAATTCATGTAAATTTGTTTTTCATTCATGCTTGTGTCCTTTGGGCTCCAAATAGTGAAGATTTTGGGAGCCCTAATCCTATTGGGAGCATGCATGCGTTGTTGATTTCTACATGATGCATGTCGTGGATAGGCATAAGGAACATGATGAAATGGTGCATTATGAGAATGGTTCATATGATGGTGTGGATGAACATATGCATGTGGAGGAACACGTGCGTGAGGGTGTCTCACATGGTGTGCACGTGCCCGTGGATGTGGTGCATAAAAATCATCATATGTGTGAGCATGTGGAGTAGGATGTGTGTTCCTACGTGGCATGGTATTTGTGTACATATAAGCATGACCCTTCTTTAGAGGTCCACCCAAAGTGGGTTTCTTTCCAAATGAGGGTGTGTACGAGGTGGAAGCACCATTGGTAGTTGAACTACCAATAGAGTGTTTGCTACCACTCGTCGAAGCATCGGAAGTTGGCCTAACAAAGGTAGTGGCTGACTTGGATGAATTTCCCAACTTATACCCCAAACCAATGTGGTGATTGGCCGGAGGTAAGTCATTTAGGATATTATCCAAATGGCCCTTACCCTTATTGAATTCATTGATTCGGCCTAATGTGCACTCATATTTCTCGGTGAGAGAACGCATAGAAGCATCCAAAGTGGATACTTGCGATGTGAGCACATAAACACGAGATTTGAGATTCTCATTCTCAATACTCAAAGTCGAGTTTTGAGAAGTCAAATCCGCTATCTTGTGTTCCTCCGAGTCCTCAATGCTAACATGTTCAAGTTGAGACTTGTGATTTACAATCTCATTCCTTAACTCTTCAACAACGGTGTCGTTGTTGGTGATGATAGATTTAGGTGAGGTTTGGATGCTAGCTAAGTCATTTTTTACTTTAGTATATCTATTTACTAATTTAGTGTATTTAGACCATATTTGCTCATTAGCATTTCTAAGGTCATCCATGGTTACCTCATCGCCTTCGTTGTCGCTATCATCGGAGGAGGAATCTTTATCTTGCTCCTCTCTAGCCATGAAGCACATGTGTGCTTGCTCCACTTGCTCATCGTCTGACTCTCCAGTTGACGAATCCTCGGAGTCGGAGAATGTCCCGACAAGTCCCTTCTTGTACCCTTTCTTATACTTCTTGGACTTGTCGAATTTTGGCGCCTTCCACTTCTTCTTTTGCTTGTTTTGAGGACAATCCGTTTTCATGTGTCCTGGCTTGTTGCATTTAAAGCACAAAGGAGAGGAGGCGTTAGAAGAACCAAATTTAGCTTTGTTCTTAAAATTACCTTTCCGAAAGAATCGGTTGAATTTCTTTGCCATGAGGGCAATGGACTCCAAGTCCAATTCTTCTTCTGATTCTTCATCATCGGTAGATGTGGATGTGGATGGAGCGGTCTTGAACGCAATCGCCTTTTTCTTAGGCTCGTCTTGCTTCAAGTAGGACTTCATCTTGTCCTGCAACTTTAACTTGCTATCCTTGCGTACCTCATAAGACATTAAGGTACCCATTAGTTGAACAACGGTATATGTTTTCATATCATTACCTTCCTCGATGGCGAAGGTACGTTTCTCCCAACAAGAAGGAAGTCCATTGATGATTTTCGAGACTTTCTTCTTTTGGGTGTAGGTCTTACCGAGAGCCTCCAACTCGTTGGTGATGTCGACGAAGCGAGCATAGTACTCCTTCATCTTCTCACCCTGTAGCATATGAAATAACTCGTAATCTTTATTTACTACTACGAGTTTGGAGTCTCTTACCCTACTCGTTCTTTCATGCAAGATGAGGAGGGAGTTCCATATTTGATATGCACTCTTGCATGTGCATATCTTATTGAAGTCCTCGGGCTCCAAAGCGCATTGCAAGGCGTTCATTGCCTTGGCATTGCTTACCTCCGCGGCGACCTCCGTGATAGTCCACTTCTCGAAATCTTCTTCGGCGGGCTCAACATACTCCTTCATCGTGGCCCTCCATAGTGAAGCACTCCGGAGGAAAGTTTCCATCTGGCATTTCCAGTACCCGTAGTTGGTACCGTTGAAGAAGGGAGGCCTCGTCGAGGAGTGTCCTTCCATCACCGAAGACGCTCCTTCACGGTTCCTGAAGGTGCTGTAGTTTGAAGGTGGACGAACGGTCTTGTTGTCGTTGGCAGACATAGCTAGGTACTTGGCTCTAATACCAAATGTAATGCCCTACGAAGCTACTGCACAAGTACTAGAGGGGGGATGAATAGTACTTTAAAATAATTAAGAGGATAATTCCTAATTATCTTGCAAACTCTAACCAACAATGCAGAAATGCGGAAATGTAAATATAGACAACAATTAAAATCAATCGCAAACAAATGATATTACTGGGTTCGGATCCACCCAAGTCTCCCCGACTTGTTCCCGGTGATCCTATGTCCCAAATACCCGGATCCCCTCCGGATACTAGAGTTAGAAACCTCTAATCCTAGATTTGCAATATGAAATTCTTGTAGATAAACCTCTACAAGACCAAATCATACACAATGTAATTGTGACTCCCACAACCCGGGATCACAAACACACTCTCACAACCGAGAGTAAAACACTTACAATATGAAGTAAATGAAATAGAAATTCTTACCACAAAATACCTATGCCTTGAGTAAACTTACGAATTAGGGCAAAGATGATTTTGGGAAAGATGAAGAGGCACCAAACCCTAGCTCCAAGATGTAGATCAGCGATGGAGAGCTATGAGGTTGTTGGTGACCTAGAATCAAGCACTTGGCTTGGAAGGCTCACAATCAATGAATCTCTCTTTTGAAATAAGAGTGAGGGAGAGATTCTTGAATGGAATGAAAGAGCTTTGAATGAGATTGAATGCTTTCTCTTTGATCTCTAAACTTCACTTAATATCAGCCTTGCGTGCAATGAATGCAGTACTCCAAGTATATATAGGATAGAGGAAAGAGAGAGTGAAAATCGTGGAATTTAATGCTCCAACGGCTCTATTCTGAACCCAACTAGTCAGTCAAAGAAGGTTGACTGATCGACTAGTTCATCAACTAGTCGGTCGGTCAAACAGCATGAACCGACTAATGGTAGAACATCCAAAAGAATAAGTTTAGACTGAAGAGAACTAGTCGGTCTAAGAAGAGTTTCTGACCGACTAGTTTCACAACTAGTCGGTCGGTGACTCAACTGAGACCGACTAAGAGATAAAACTAAAAGTCTGAGAACAAATTGATTTAGTCGGTCAAAGAACAAATGTTGACCGACTAGTTCATCAACTAGTCGGTCGACAAACGTTCTTTAACCGACTAACGATAAACAGTAAGTAGGCATGTATAGTAGAAGCTCAACTAGTCGGTCCAAGAAGAAACACTGACCGACTAGTTTCACAACTAATCGGTCGGTGAACCTTCTTTGACCGACTAACTGTAAACAGTAAGTGAGCTAGAATTGAAGGAGGCAAACTAGTCGGTCCAAGAAGCTTTTCCGACCGACTAGATCACCATCTAGTCAGTTGGTTCTTCTTCTTGAACCAACTAACATGCATAAGAAGTTGCGAATCTAAGCGCGAAGCTTCGGGAAAGTTCGTATGGACTTCTACTAAGATCCTAGCTCTAAGATATGAGCGATATGAAGATTAAAACGTAAGACCTACTCAAGGCTTAACATTCTACGATACGAAGCTAAAAGACTATAAATAAAACTTGACGAACCGTCTTTAAAAGCTTCAATCGAATCTTCATGACTCAATAATGGTCCATAAGCTTCAATGAAGCTTTAGGCATACGATCACGCGTATTGAGAAGTCTCGAGACGTCGCTTTAGATGTTCATATGAATTTGGCGATGATATCCATAACTGCGCTCACAAAGAGTTAGTTCACGATATATTTATGTTTGTTCATCATCCAAAACCAAATCCGGGGAGTCCAATACTCAACACAGTGTGCCTTTGCAATACCGCTATATTTTAATATTTGTTGTTACAATTCTATTCAGGTGTACTTCCATTTTGTGTAACTGTTTGTAATGGCTATGCTAGGCTTTATTTGTGTACATGTATTCTGGAGATTGAATTTGTAAAAATGACATTCTGCGTTGTTCTGAATGTGCATGCAAGAATCTGCAATGTTTAAAACACAGATGATTATTGTGTTTAAGCCAAGTAGTAAAGAAAAAAATAAAAGTATATCCTCCTTGCTTTAAGCACATGCGGACCCATTCCCGCCCTCGCTTCCAAGTATAATGGGAAGTGGAGCGTGACATATTTTCTTGCGTTCACTCCTTGATATTCCATGCTTTATTGATTGATGTCTTTGCATCAATGATCCTAGTCATCATCTTCATTTGATATGACCTTGTCTATATTGACGATACTTTCATTAAATACAAAACATGGGGATGAGTCATAATTGATTATGTTTGTTTATCATCAAAACCACTTTGAAAAAACCAAAATTCTACTAGCTTTGGTGTCCAAGACAAAGGAAGGTGATCTTTAACAAAGACATGACACTTGATGAGCCAACACTATTGAAGTGACTTGGACCGAAGATGGAGCCTAAATAGACACAAGTAGAGTAGGTTCAGTTGGAAGTGTCAAAGGTTTTTGATAGCTCGGTTACTGACTCTAGTCAAAGTTTACCAGAAGCTACAGCTGAAACACTCCAGATAGAAGGTGAAGATCATGATGGTGGTTCAAGTCTAGATGATGGAGATACATCTTCTCCATAGATAGCACAGAAGATGGATTCCATAGCAGTCTCGAGACTAAGGCGTGAGATACGGCGACCTGCTAGGTATACAGAGATGGTCTCATTTGCTTTCCTCGTAGTTAGCATTGATACACCTATTTCACATGAAGATGTAGAACACTCTAAAGACCCAGAGAAATGGAGGAAAGCAATGGACGAGGAGATTGAATTATTATTGAAAAATGACACATGAGATCTAGCTGATCTTCCAATAGAAAGAAAGCTATTAGGTGTAAATGTGTCTACATAAAGAAGGACGAAGCCGAAGAAGGAGAAGTTTGCTACAAGGCTAGACTTGTTGTGAAGGGCTATGCCAAAGAGAATGCATTGACTACAACGAGGTCTTCTCGCCAGTAGTTAAACATTGCTCTATTCGGATCCTGTTGGCATTAGTTGCACAACTCGACTTTGAGTTGATGCTCCTAGATGTCAAAATCGAATTCTTACATGGGGAGCTAGAAGAAGAGATCTATATGACTGAACCCATTGGCTATGAGAGAGGTGATGGACTTACATGTAGGTTGAAGAAATCTCTTTATGTGTTGAAGTAATCTCCTAGACAATGGTGTAAGCATTTTGAGTGCTTTATGACGAAGGATCAAGGATATTTCCAAAGTTTCTATGATCATTGTGTGTTATTTCGGTGGTTAGATGACGGGTCCTTCATATATCTCCTAATTTATATTGATGACATGCCCATAGAGTCTTCCAATAATTTAGAGATACAAAGATTGAAGAAAGAATTGAGTTATACGTTTGAGGTGACGGATTTAGACGAATCACAAAGGATTCTTAGCAGAAAGGTCTACATAGATCGAAGCAGAGGTATTGTTCATCTTTCATAAGGTTGTTACTTGAAGACTTGTGAAAGCATGAAGCCCGTAGCTACTCCCGTTGAGAAAGCATGACACCTGTAGCTATTCCCTTGGCCACACTTCAAACTTTGTGCTAATCATTACCTGAAAAATAAGAAATAGAAGACGCTCATCGAGAGCATACCGTATACAAATGCAGTAGGTGCCTTGATGTATGCCCTCGACTCGACCAATCACATGCTGTAAGTATGGTGAGCCGATACATGCACAATCTGGGAAGAATACACTAGCAGGCAATTCATTGGATAATGAGATACATCAATGGAACCATTGATGTGGGATTGACATATAGCTGATGTAATGATGATCCGCGAGTTGTAGTCTATGTCGATTCAGACTTTGCAAGTGACTTGGATGGAAGGAGATCTATGACATGCTATGTCTTCACACTGCCAGGAGCTCCGATTTGTTGGTCAAGTATACTTCAGTCCACATTGACATTGTCTACTACAGAGGTTTAGTATATGGCACTGACCGAAGTAGTGAAAGAGACGATATGGTTCATGAGCTTGATGGATGACTTAGAGGTGTACCAAGAGAGGTATGAACTAAATTGTAATAGCCAAAATGTAGTGCACTTAGCTAAAATTCAAGTCTTTCATGCACACACCAAGCATATCGATGTGAGATACCACTTTGTCTGTGAATATATGGGAGAAGAAGAAGACGACATCAACTTGTTGAAGATCAAAATGAAATATAACATAGCAGACACACTAACGAAGGTTGTATTTGTATTCAAGTTCAAGCATTGCTTGGACTCACTCAACAATGTTCCAAGGTGATGTCGATGGTGGCCCGTTGGGAGTATCGAGGCTCGGTGGAGCTAGGTGAGCTCTTGGAGCAAGGTGAAGGGAACACAGGTTAATTCTTACCAAGGTGTAGCAAGGAGGGCTGATTGTGAGACATAGGCTCAAATCTCACCAATGTGGAGATTTGTGAAAGTTGGCTAGATTTGAGTTGAAAAAGGAGTTGGAGATGAGAAAGCAATTGTGCAGAACTAGTTTGCCTATATATACCCTGTGATCCATGTGTCTGATTCTGCATAGCCAGATACGGGATTCATGGCCGAGCTAACTCCTGCAGACCAAAGTCCTCAGTTTGGAGGATTTTCGGCTCGGAAGTTCAGCAACTCGACAGGTCAGTTTTCGTATTGCCTGGAAGCTTGGTAATTTGTTAGCTCAATATCTCAGCAGCTCAGGCTCCATCAGGGAGCTTGGCAGCTCAAAAGCCCCGACTATAGGACACGAAGTTCTATTCATGTCAGAGTTGCTCACCCCGATTGAATTCTATTGGAAATAGAATTCCTCTATCGGTAGAATTCGTTTTATGCCCATACCTTAGGGGCTATAAAAGTGGCATTAGGAAGAGGGTTGTAGATGAGTCCAAAGGGGGAGAGATTTGACCTGCCATTGTTGAAAGCCAACTTTGAGAGATTGTATTGAGCTTTTGGAGAGATCTTCAGTGCTTCTTCTTCGTTGTAAAGTTAGAAGATTTGTATTTTGTTCTCACCTTTCATAATAAAGCTAAAGAGTGTTTCCTTGGCCGATCGACTGCCGAAAGATTCAATCTCATTGTGCCTTGCTTTGTTTGTTGCTCGTTCATCACCGTCGAATCATCCGACGATCTAAGTTTTCGCTTGTTCATGCACATCATGCATTTCATTCATGAAACCAATGATGCATCACAGAGGCTCACATATGCCTAACTTCCGTAACAAGGCATGCAAACTAGCTCATGGGTCACATGATCATTATAGCTCCTCAAGTGATACAATTAGATTATGAACAATGATGAATTGAGAAGTCGATTGGAAAGACCACACGTGCATCTACAAAATCCATACATGGCACAGAATGAAAAAAATCCCATGCACATGTAAACATGCTTGGCCGATCTTTTATGAAACAACTAGTCATTACCCGTGCTCGCGGTCATGGTTTATTTAAGATTTTCACCCGCAAAATCTTTGTTCCCCCAAAAAATTATTTTTACAGCCAAAATTGCATGGAACAACATATTAGCGTAAAAATATTTAGCGGCACGGACGCCTTCGACTCAGGCGCCTTTGGCGTGGAACAAAAAATTTGGCGTAGAACAACAAATTCGACGCAGGCGCCTTCGACGCGGAACAAAAAATTCGGCGTAGAACAACAAATTCGACGAGGGTGCCTTCGGAGCAGAACAACAAATTCACGTAAAAAAATTTAGCGGACGCCTTCGGTGCAGAAAATTATTCGTATCTTGTTGCCCCATGCGTCGAAGAGACTGTGGGCCCTGTGTTGAGAGGGAGAGAGATCATTCGATCTGCAGCAGTATTCGATCTGCAGCATTAAGTGCAAGTTAAAGCTTTTTTTCCCAAATGCATTAATTGCATGCACTCTCCTATTCCCCAAAAACTTTTATTCCTTATAAAGTTTCATTTCCCCAGAAACTTTCTTTTCCCAAGAAATATTTTTCCCTCCTAAACTTTCCACAAAATCTCATCTCAACCGTTCAATCCTTAAGATTAAATCCAAGCCGTCTTTCTATCAACCTGTTTGTCCTAGTCAGCTTATCCTAGTCAGCGCTAGAATTCAAAAACAGTTGTGTTTTAATATATAGATATAGCACAACACATGCGCACAAACATTCATTGGCCCTGCTCGTGCTCACCACTATGGATGCCTTCGAAAAACCACAAAAAAATATTAAAAACCCCCATTCTGTATGTAACACACATGCGGTTGGGGTAGTGCTAGCCGGCATCAACCACACTCTGCTTGGTTACATGCATGGTTGAGCCAAGCGCTCTAGGCCATAGCAGTGCGACACACCACAATGTATGCCACATAGTTGTGCTTCCTCACTGAGTTAGCAAGCGATTGTCACGGCTAGGGGTGGCAAAATAAACCCGACACCAGGGGTGGAACCAGGATTAGATGATCGGGGGGCCCGGCGACGTTGCAAGAATGTATACAAACTGCATTCGTAAAATACAATGATGCAATGGTGTTCAAGTCGACGAGTCTAAAGAGAAAAATGATGTGTTTTTCCATTACGTTTAAGTATATTTGAAGTGACGAAGTGAACATCAAAATAGATATGAAAATCTTTGCTCGGGCCTCATGCAACATGTGTTAGAATCGAGTAAGAAACTCGAAAACAAAAACAAGTTTTAATTGCATGAGAACAAAAATAAGTTATGAAGATTCAAACTGCATTACTTTAAACAAGCAACAAATTTTCCCATGCATTTATTGAACACAAAATCGTTCACAAATTATTGAAGATATGAACGAGAAACTAACAATGATTACATCGTTAATTTGCTAAAAAACAAAACTTTAAAAGTATAATCATTTAACAGGTCAAGAATTAATTAATCTTTTAAATTTAAAGGAATGTGAGATGCGTGTTTTGTAACTAAACATTTTAGTTAGATTAAATTAACCATGACAATTCAAAAACGCTAATTGAAAATCACAACGTTTACTTGTGTGATCAGACAATTCATATTTTTGTTTAGACGTTATTATTTTATTAATTAAATGCTAACTTCGATGTGTAATTATTAAAAACATGAAAAGAAATGAGCATAGCTTCAAAAAAAGCTTTAAAAATATATGTGCCTACCAAGAATTGAATTGGGGATCACTCGCGGGGGGTAGAGAGCGCACAACCACCACGCAAACAACACAATATTAAGTTATGGAATAAATTGTTTATCTTAACCTTATATATCCTTCCGCCATATGGTTATATACTTGTAAATTTCGGAAAATGTTTTTTGTTTTTTTTTTTTGGGGGGGGGGGGGGGGGGGGGGGGGGGGCAGCTCCTGCGTGGGTCCGCCCCTGCCCGACACGATCAGACGCGACCCTAATCTGGCCACTTGGGACGAGTATGGGTGTGGGTCAACCTGGGTCGGGTATGGTCCGGGTCGAACCGACCGGCCCGGATAAAATCCGCGTCAGGCATTGTTTTGCCAAACTGACTCAACCGAAATTCCACCCGCATATGTATTATAAATATATACATATTATTACCATATACACAAAAGCTTGCATGCCTCATTGGTAAGTGAAGATGTTAAATTCCAGGAGGTTCAAGTTCAAATCCTAATCTGGTGTTTTTGATTTTCTTTTTCAAATTGTTAACAATAAATGAATCGAACTCTTGCTTTATCTTTTCAATATATGTGTATATAATAATACATATTATCATCATCACTTAGTATAGCTCACTTTGTAAGTGTTTATATTAAGAACCAAGAGCTTAGGGTTTCGAATCATGCTTTCTGTAAATTAATTCCCCCCCCCCCCCCCCCCCCCCCCCCCCCTCTCATTTCAGCTTAAACCCAACTGGAGCCCAACCCATCAGACAAAACGGGTCTGGTACGGGTGACTCGATTTATAACCAGGTCAGGTATGTGTTTCCGAACCTCGACCCGGCTTCAATCTAGGTCAGGTTTGGATTTATCCTTGTCCGGGTTGGGTCAAACCCGACCCGACAGGAACCAACCCGTTCACAACATGTCAAGCTGATTGTAGCAATCATTTGGAAAATGCATTGGCACCCCCCCTTCCTTTATCTTTTCTGTTTTATGGTTTTTGATATCCTTTTCAAAATTACACCTTTTTAGTATTTTGGGTTTTGGAACAAGATTAATATTTTGGGAAATTATGCTCGAACAGTTCATACATCTTGGTTTCAAAATGTTTGAATAAATCATAAAGGCCCAACATAATAATTTTCATGAAGCATGAAATTCAAAAATATATCAATCACAATTAATAAACCGAGATCGTTGTTAATTAGCATGCAAGAACAAATTATGTTCATAATTAAACATGGTGACTTCAATGTATTTTGATGCTTGATCTACCAATGAACATGTAGAATACGAAAACCATGACGTTATATATCATGGCAAATCAACAATCTTGCTCTAATGCAGTGTAATTATATATGAATTATCGATAGGCTCTAGATCCTAGAAGTACATCACATGCATATAATAGATTCAGACATATGAATAAGCAAAAATATTATGGAATACCTGGATGATGTGTGGATCTCCTTGATCAGCACTACTGTAGTCGGTCTCA
Organism: Scilla litardierei; assembly: GCA_030789695.1. Classification (NCBI taxonomy): domain Eukaryota; kingdom Viridiplantae; phylum Streptophyta; class Magnoliopsida; order Asparagales; family Asparagaceae; genus Scilla; species Scilla litardierei. The sequence goes on from CM061135.1 coordinate 39,976,214, forward strand.
TCCTTATTGCACAGATCAAATTAGCAACAAGATCAACTTGAGTAGATGATCGTAATGGTGATATGAATAATACTGCAATAACCTATAAAGTTTGTTGCAATCTCATGTACTCTACGTCTCTGTACCACTACTATAGCTTGAGGAGCATAAACAATCTCTTTTGGTTGTGTGCAAGGGGAGAAAATTCAGATGTCATTTCCTCCTTTGAAAGGCGTTCCTGCTGACTTGTGAATGCACTGAAGGTGTCATCATCTCATAGCGGTACACGCGAGCAGGGCGGTGTGCCGTCCACATCCCCAACAATCCCAGGACCAAAAAGGACATAAAGCGTTCCACAGTGCAAATGAGTCAGCATTGCAAAGAAACTGGAAGAGAAACATAAGCTGATGGAGGAACATGCAACTGGCAATGGGAACCGCCTTTCTTTTTACTGCAAGAATCTGCTTTTCTTTTTAATCTCTCTATTTTCATCCCAGTTTTCTGTAGAAAGCGACTCGAAAAGCCTGGTGTGTACATCCCCCTCCATTGTGATTGGTAGCAAGAATCCCGGCTAAAGGTTGCACACGCCTGTGATTGTGGCATCTGCATCTTCTCTTTAACAAAAATTGAGAGGTTAAATCTGAGTCATCTCACATCTCTCGTCCGCTTGTTGATTCCTCTGCCGGTACAAAACCATTGTGATCGATCTTGAGCATTTGCCCTGGACCTCACCCAACATGTTGAGTACACGACTTTGAGGAAATTCAGTGACTGTTAACCCATGTTGACATGCATTATATTCCAACCGCGACCCATCTCAAGGTGGTCCTAATTATCATATAGTTCCGCTTATAATGCCTTTTCAGTCCTAGCACAAGATATACCACCTTCAGGTTAATAGATAATAAGAAATTCTTGATATAGTGAATCGCCATATACATGAAGCGTGAAAGTTGGCTCGATTTGAGGCGCTAAGGGAGTTGGAGATGCACCGGCAAGCAGGCATGCATGGCTAGCTCCCCCCTGCATCGGGTTCCATGCATCTAGCTCTACATGGCCAGTTACGGGAACTCAGGGCCGAGCTAACTCCCGCATGCCTAAGTCCTCAGTTCAGAAGATCGGCAGCTCAAAAGCTCAGCAACTAGATAGCTCGGCCTTTCACTAGCTCGGAAGCACGACAGCTCAATAGACTGGCTTCTTGTTAGCTCAAAAGCTTGGAAATACGGTAGCTCAGCACCTGGACAGCTCGAGCTCCAGGGAGCTCAACAAATCAGAGGTGTGCCGACCACAAGATGCGAAATTCTATTCGAGTTAGAGTTGCTTTCCAAATAGAATTCTGTTTGAACTAGAATCGCTACAATTCTATTTGGGTTAGAGTTCCTCTCCCATATGAATTCGTTTTTCACCCGTGCTATAGAGGGCTATAAAAGGGGCGCTTGGGAGAAGGGGTTGAGACATGTTTTCGTGAACCCATAGAGAGAATTGAGTCGTCATTGTCGAGAGCCAACTTAGAGATTGTATTAAGAGATTTTAGGAAGAAGGCTATTGTTTCTTCTTCGTTTTGAAGATAGAAGAGTTGTATTTGTTCTTCATATTAAATAAAGTTATTGAGTGTTTCCTTGGCCGATTGACAGCCTAAAGTATTGATCTCTTTTGTATTTGTACTCTTTGTTTGATTGTTGCTCGTCCACTCAACACTGGATTGTCCAACAATGCTGAGCTCCCGCAACCTCGCACACAACAACATGGTATCAGAGCTTTCGGTTCGAAGATGTACGTCGGTGATGAAGATGAGCATAAATAGCGATGACTTCACTCCAAAGATGACCTCCTATGAACAACCTCCAACAGCTCGGATGATTGTCTAACACGAAGTTCGAAATTGAGAAGTTAGATGGAAAGATCAACTTCGAGATGTGGAGGTGCGAGGTCTTAGATGTCTTGAACCAGCTTGGTCAAGACATATCATTGGACGAAAAGTCGACGACCATGTCGGATCTGAAGTGGAAGACCTTGACTTGAAACATGTGTGGTACAATCCAATTGTATTTGACAAAGGAGAAGAAGTACCCTTCATAGAGGAGACCAATGCTAATGCATTTTGGGAAGAGCTTGGAAACAAGTACATGAAGAAGAATATCCAAGATCGCTTGCATCTAAAGAAGAAGTTGTTTGCTCCAAAGCTCGAAGATGGAATATCTATTGAAGATCATTTAGACTACTACAATAAGCTTTTGACCAACCTAAGGAACGTTGATATCAAGGTCAAGGATGAAGACAAGACGATGATTCTTTTAACTCTCTATCCAAAGAGTATGAGCATATTGTTTCGATCCTTATTTATGGCAAGAATTCGATTGCGTTTGAAGATGTGTCCAACGCTCTTATAAACAATGAATTTCGAAAGAATGATGGTCTCGATACGAGGAGCCGATGTAACTCAGCTCTTACAGTGGAAAGAGGCCGAAGTAATGAGAAGGGTGGAGGTCAGAAAGGGTATTTTCGATCCAAGTTTAGGGACAATAGTAGAGCACCTCATCGCTAGGACTTAGCGAATGACCAATGTGCTTTCTGTCAAGAGAAAGGACGTTAGGATTGTCCAAATGCAAAAAAGAGGCACGATGCTACAGCCAACGTCGTCAAAGGCATTGAGGTCGATGCGTGGGTATTGGTCGGTGCTTCGGATGGTGTGATGTCAGAAAGTTGGGTGCTTGATTCTGGATACTGATATGTATGTATTTTACACGTTTATTCTCATACATTCATTTCATGTTTCACCCTCCAAATCCCAATTTTATACTCTTTTCGATGAATATTTGGAACTATTTCACTTTCAGAGCGTTTATGTTGATTTTGGGGAATTTGGAGCGAATTTGTGCAAAACGGTGCAATCTGTAGATAAATCCATGATTGATGATGCAAGACAAGCAAGAATACACTTGGATATGAGTTGGGAGTGCAAAAAGACAAGGAAAAAAGATCTATGAAAGTTGGAGCAAAGAAGAAGAAACAAAGCTAAAACGCATGAAACACCAAAGATTTACGCACTACATTCACCTTGTTTTGATTTCTGCTATCATTTCAGAGCCCATCTCGACCGGATGATATTTTTCAGTCATAATAGACTTTATGACGGTTCCAACGCTGCCAAGAACACGAAAAAGGGAGGTCAGATGAATTTTCTAGAATTTCTACAAGATTGGGTAGCAGTGCTGGAATTTGTGCATCAGTGTCACTCGACCGACTGACACTTTCACTCGACCGAGTGAGATCTCACTTGGTCGAGTGACCAGAAAAACCAGAATGCTGATTTTTACAGTTTCTGTAGGAGATCCCACTCGAACCGAGTTCTATTTTCACTCGATTGAGTGCACTGTCGACCAGAACATTAAGTCGAGTTTCCAAATGGGTTTGGACCCGTTTCAAGAGGGTTTTTGCACGGATTTCAAGGGAGATTTCAATGGTTTTGGAATAGCTATAAATACAACTTTATAGCCATCATTGAGAGGGAGTTCCTATTATTTTTCTTGGAGACTTTTTAGAGGTTAGGCCATGCCCTAGGTCCCCTCTTGGTTCTAAAAGCTTGTATTTGGATTGGATTTCTTCATGAAAGCTAAGTATCTATGTATTTGTTATTTGAATATTTGATTTGATATATTTTTACATGCAAGCCATGTTTTTATTGATTTCTATATCATTATTGCTCTGCTTGGTTGATCTTTGCTCTAGGGCAAATGGATGAACCCTATGGATTTAAAGTTTGATATGTGAAATTATTGAATACCCATGTTGCTAAACTTGTTAAAGGGTTAGGTTATGATTAATTTACTACAGATAGTTAGAGATTTCCATTGGATCTTGAGAGCTCGAGAGAGATCTATGGAAAGCCCTAGATATTCGATTTAGATCTATAATCGAGATTCCCTAGAATTGGTACAAGAGAGCGACCAAAGCTAGCATCTGTATTATATTTCTATAATTATATTCGTTTGTATGACGGTAAAACAAATACGAACCATCATAATCTAGATTCAAACTCACGTTGCGCAAGAGCGAACTTGAGTTGGAGTTGAATTATATTGTCGATCTTACTGCTAGTAGTTAAACTAGGCTTGCGAGAGAGTGAGGCTCTAGCTTAGATTACTATAGACTTGCGTAGCAAGAGAGCATGCGTTGGTTTACAACATATTTGCGACAAGTTCACCTTAAACCAAGAGTAGTGATATGGAGATTCATATTTCACATTGATGCTTGAGATCTATAGTGGAAATTCCCTAGTCCTAGACATTTTAGTGATTGAATTTATAACCGAAATATTTATCATCGACACCGACATCTATCACCATTACCATTACATCATACCATAACCATCTCCATCAATAAACCTTCGTAGTCGAGCCAACCTAAGATAGATTGGAGCCAACACCACATCCTTGTTGATACCGTACCCGCTTCCCACTAGACCATGACCTTGCGGTAAAATTACATTGTTTTCAGAGTTACTATCTGAGACGGTCAGATACTCCTTTCATATGATGCCACATATACGGTACATTACGACCTTTCATGAAGGTAATAAGAGAATAGTCCTACTTGGAAATGACGGAGCTTGCATCACGTCGGGCATTAGCACTGTTTTGATCAATTCAGACATGACATCGATGAGGTACGTTATGTTCCCGACCTAAAGCAAAACCACATATCGCTTGGGTCACTTGAAGCCAAGGGGTGCAAAGTGACCATGGAGAACGGAGCTTTGAGTGTGACTGGAGGAGCTATGATTATGATGAAGATGAATCGTAAAGGCAACCTCTACTATTTGGGTGGCTTGATGGTGACTGGCACTGCATCACTCTCCCGTGAGGTCGATAGAGATGTCTTGTTACCTTGCCAAATGCGTCTAGGGCATGTTGGAGGGAATGCTCTGCAACAGCTTATTGAGACAGATTACCTACAAGGAGCAAAGACCGGGAAGATTGAATTTTGTAAGTATTCTGTCTTTGGCAAAAAGACACGTGCATCTTTTAGGATTGCCATCCATAATACGAAAGGGAGCGCTCGAAATGTCCACACAGTGTGTCAGGGCCGACGAGAATGACCCATTGGGAGGTAAACACTACTTTGTGTCTTTCATTGATGATTTCTCTTACATGGTATGTATGTTTCCTCTGAAGTCTAATGACGATGTGCTGAGCAAGTTCATAGAGTGGAAACGTTGGTTGAGAAATAGATTAGCATGAAAGTTAAGAGACTCCGAAGGTTCAAGTAAAGGTTGAACCTCTTCCAGGAGTATTACAGAAGGAAATGGATTTAGTGGTACTCCACAGTCAGTGGTACATTGCATCAGAATGAAGTAGTCGAGATGATGAATCAGATACTGTTGGAGAAGGTCCGATGTATGTTATTTATAGCCGACCTATCGAAGGAGTTCTAGGCTGAGGCCATGATGTACATGACTTATCTAATCAATCAGCTATCTTCTGCTACACTGGATGGACGACCTCTTTGGAGGTTTGGTCTAAAAAGCTAGTTTTCGATTATGATTCTCTGCAAATATTGGGATGTATGACTTACTATACAATGAAGGAGGATAAGCTTCATGCTAGAGCCAAGAAAGCCATCTTCTTGGGCTTTAGCAATGGTGTCAAAGGATACAAACTACGGTGTCCAGACAGAGGAAGGTGATCTTGAGCTGAGATGTGATGTTCGATGAGTCAGTGCTATTGAAGGGACATGGATCAACGATGGAGTCTAAAGAGATACAAGTAGAGCATGTTCAGATGGAGGTGTCGAAGGTTCCAGATAGCTCGGCTATTGACCCGAGTTGAAATTCCCTAGAGACTGCACCGGAGACACTCCAGACAGATGGTGAAGATGATTATTCAGGTCCAAATGGTGGCGATACATATTCTTCGCAGATAGCATGGTAGATAGATTCCATGACAGTTTCGAGACTTAGACGTGAGATACGGCGACCTACGAGGTATATAAAGATGGTCTCATTTGCTTTCACCGCAGTTACCATTGATATACTCACTTTGTACGATGATGTAAAGCACATTAAAGATGCAGATAAGTGGAGGAGAGCAATGGATGAGGAAATGGAATCGTTGTTTATAAATCATACATGGGAATTAGTGGAGCTTCCTAGTGGAAAGAAAGCAATCGGGTGTAAGTGGGTCTATACCAAGAAGGACAGAGCCGAAGATGGAGATGTTCACTACAAGGCCAGACTTGTTATGAAGGGTTATGCTCAAATAGAAGGTATTGACTACAACAAGGTATTCGTTATAGTAGTCAAGCACTGCTCTATTCGGATCCTATTGGCATTGGTTGCACAGCTCGGCATTGAGTTGGTACCACTAGATGTCAAAACCACATTCTTGCATGGGGAGCTAGAAGAAAAGATCTGTATGATTCAACCTAATGGCTATGAGAGAGGTAATGGAATTGCATTTAGGTTGAAGAAGTCTTTCTATGAGTTGAAGTAATCACCTAAACAATGGTATACGCGTTTTGAGCATTTCATAACGGAGGACCAAAGGTACTTGCAAAGTCCCTATAATCATTGTGTGTTCTTTTAGAGACTAGGCGATGGGTCCTTCATATATCTCATATTTTATATTGATGATATGCTAAGAACGTTTTCAAATAAAGTATAGATTCAGAGATTGAAGAAAGAATTGAGTTGTGTGTTTGAAATGAAGGACATATAAGAAGTACGAAGGATTCTTGGTATAGAGATCTACCAAGACCGATGCCAAGGTATTGTACATCTTTCACAAAGTCGCTACTTGAAGACCATTATTCAGGTCTTTGGTTGTGAAAGCATGAAGTTTTTAGCTACTTTGCTCGCATATCACTTCAAACTTTGTGCTAAGCATTGCCCAAAGAACAATAAAGAGAAGAAGTCCATGGAGAGCATACTGTATGCTAATGTTGTAGGTGCCTTAATGTATGCAATGGTGTGTACTCGACCTGACCTATCATATGTCGTGAGCATGGTGAGCAGATACATGCATAATCTGAAGAAGATACATTGGCAAGCCGTGCAGTGGATACTACGATATATCAATGGCACTATTGATGTGGGATTGATTATAGCCGAAGTGATGAAGGTCTACGAGCTATAAGCTATGTCAATTCTGACTTTGTAGGCGACTTGGATGTAAGGAGATCTATGACGGGCTATGTATTTACCCTGTCTGGAGCTCCGATCTGTTGACAAAGTATACTTCAGTCTACAATGGCCATGTCTACTATGAAAACAGAGTATATGGTATTGACTGAAGCAGCAAAAGAGATGATATGGCTCATGGGGTTGATGCACGACCTATGGATATACCAAGAGGGGTATGATCTCTTTTATGATAGCCTAAGTGTGGCACACTTAGCTAAGAATCAGATCTGTCATGCATGCACCAAGCATATCGATGTGACATACCACTTTGTTCGAGACAATATGGATTATGAAGAAGACGACATCAACTTGTTGAAGATCAGAACTGAAGACAACCCAGTGGACGTGCTAATGAAAGTTGTATAAGGAGTTAAGTTCAAGTACTGCTTGGATTTGCTCAACATTTTTTCGAGATGATGTTGATGGTGGTCTCATCGGGGGGTATATTGGCTTGGAGGAGCCATGTGAGCTCTTGAAAGCCAGTTGAAGGGAATACAAGTTGATTCTTGTCGAGGTAAAGCATCGATGGTTGATGTGTGACATAGGCCCAAATCACGCCAATGTGGAAATTTGTGAAAGTTGGCTCGATTTGAGGTGCTAAGAGAGTTGGTGATGTGCATGCAAGCAGTCATGCAGGTAAGCTCGTCCGTGCCGTGGGTTCCATGTATTTGGCTCTGTATTACCAGTTACAGAAACTCAGGGCCAAGCTAACTCCCACAGGTCTAAGTCCTTAGTTCAGAGGATCGACAACTCAAAAGCTTAATAACTCGACAGCATGGTCTTTTGATAACTCGGAAGCGCGATGACTCGACAGCCTAGTTTCTTGTTAGCTCGGACGCTTGGCAATACGGTAGCGTAGCACCTCGACAGCTCGGGATTGGCAGATAGGAGGATCATATTCGAGTGAGAGTTACTCTCAAAATAGAATTCTGTTTGAATTAGAATTGATAGAGTTCTATTTGGATTAAAGTTCCTCTCCCATATGAATTTGTTTTGCGTCCGTGCTCTAGAGGCTATAAAAGGGATGCTTGAGGGAAGGGGTTTAAGAGAGGTTTTTGTGAACCCGTTGAGAGTAATGAGCCATCATTGTTGAGAGCCAACTTAGAGATTGTATTGAGAGCTTTTAGGGAGAAAGCGAGTGTTTCTTCTTTGTTGTGAAGATAGAAGACTTGTATTTGTTCTTCCAATTGAAAAAAGCTACCGAGTGTTTCTTTAACCGGTTGACAGCCTAAAGTATCGATCTACATTATGTTCGTGCTCTTTGTTTGATTGTTGCTCGTCCCCTCACCACCGGATCATCCGGCGATCCTTAGCTTTCGCAACCCCGCGCACACCCGGAAGTGGTAGGAATCGAAGGACGAGCCTACAATAAGTGATGTTTTCGGATGCTTGCTCTGTGCGTAACTATTTAAAAGTAAGAGAAAAGCTGATCTATTAAATATGGATATATTGAGGATGGTTTTATTCCTTCTGAATTGCTTTTTGTTCCAGTTGCTGCTCTGACGCTTTATAGTAATTAAATAAGTGTCATATATTTAAAAAGACTAACGGGAGATAACAAGTGGAAGACATAATAGAAACTAATTTAGATTGCTAACACATATACGTAACACGAAATTCGCTGCATGCATTCAGACATCAGCAAATACGTACTACTGTAAATCTCATACGCATTACAATTTCATAAATCATGACATGTGGCAAGAAATCCATGCCATTCCGCTGTTAATCTTAGACAATGGAGACCATAAACTTTATGCGCACAACAATAGCATGATTAGTGTGAAGAGGAAGCACAGTCATACAAAATGTAAGTTGCATATAACATAATATTAGTACCATGTTCTTAATACATTGTTGATCTTGACTAAGACCCATGGTAGTCTATGTATATACAAAGTGCAGTTACCCGATTATTTATATGAATTAGACTCACACATACCATCATAGTTTCAGCTGTAGCGCATACCAATCTTGCACGTATATATATTTCTAATTACATTACAGGGGGTACATCCTTCGCCCACCGCATCCTGTCTCCCTCTGGCAGTTGTAGTACACGGCAGCCACCGGCAAGCCGAGGTTGTAGAGCTCCGCAAAGTCCCTGGTGTTGAAGTTCTGTCGCCAGCCAGGGGCGTAGACGGTCTGCCTTCCGAGCTGCTGGAAGAGAACGAAGATGATGCGGTGGATGCCTAGTGATGGCCGAGGGTTCTCATAGCACATCACCTCTTGCCCTGAGTGTAATTCATGGGGGTAAGTTTCATTTCAACAAAAAACATAATGGCAGCACCGGAGATCTCACCGTATGTTGCATCTGTGGTTCCTGGAATATCAGTGACCAACCTGTAGTGCAATAATGTTTTATGTGCATTAGGATTACAATCAATATGCCAAATAAGACGAGAATATAAAAGATAAGGAAGAGAAAATTGCTTACCAGTGAAGGTATTCCCTTAGGTGAGGGTCACTTGGACTAGGAGCGTCAGGGTCTACCATCACCTGCAAGCATGCACATAAATATGCACATAAATATCACAAAATATTACACAGCTTGCTAACACGATTGTGACGTATACTAGCATTAAATTGTTATGATTTTTGGGGTCTTACGAGGGTGTAGAAGGTTCTTAGGTCAGTCCCTCCAACCTCCACCTTGGGTTGGTTGACTACTTGTGAAGGCTTGAACTCTTTCCCATTGCTAACATCTCTCGACCCATATACCACCTTAAGGGTTGTAGTCCTCATGAAGGGGTCCAAAACATCACCAACTACCCTACCCACAACTAAAGGATCCCTACTCATTTTGAGTGAGAAAGAGAGAAGGCCAGGGGGAGAGAGGGAGGGTTGAGGAGACAGAGGGCTGAGAAAAGGGTTGAACTTTTATTAGCCTATGTTGTTTTGAAATGCTACTACTCAACCTCCCTATATATACATCCAGATGGGTCGTGCAGTTGCATGGTGTCATGTTGGTAGCTATAGCAAGAATATATTTTCCTTTCTTGTTTCTGTTCATCAAGTTATCGTTGGGGGAGCTTTTACTTCTTTGTGGCCCATAAAAGCAAAGGTAATGGGCACCATTCCCCATTCTCTTTGTTATTTGGTCCCTAGGGGCAACAACTTGTCCAAGACAACACCAAAGATGGGGTCATGTCTTGATCCTTGTTGTTTAGACAAACTCTAGATGCACATTCCATGTTTACTTCGTGGCACATTACCCCTTCGTATGGAATCCAGGAACACGCACTGCACTAAAATCATATTAACCATGAAAATTAATGTTCGTAAGTCGTTGGTCTGATGTTTGAGGTTTTGTGGGACAAATCAGATATGGCAGTCCCTTTGTTGTCTGGGTGGTTTGCCACTAATAGATGTCGCGGTGGCCTCATGAGATCGAGAAAAAAGCATGGATGAGAAAGCCCCCAATAATCTTGAGGGGCGAATTGGTCGAATTATTGTGGTCGGAAAGAATGGAAGAGGACACCGTCTGCCTTTAAATGGAAATAGGGTGACTTGAAGAGGACGTAGTTGCCAGTTTAAGAAAGGGATGCACGTTAGCCATCTCGAAGGAATCATTTCCTACAATGGCATTAGAGGAAAGGGAGGCATTGAAAGGAGCTCGATATACGTACGTGTTCGGAATGAACAAGTTCCCACTTATCCTGGTTTCTCACTTCTAGATGGAAGATGAATAATTGACAAGAATGTAGAGCAACTGGTAGAGACGCTGAAACACAATAAAAACACCCGTTTTTAAATGGATGCTCTTTCAACTCTGAAAATGACAAAAACTTACCAAAAGATTTTATTCTGAAGTGAGCCTAGGAAAGGATAACTGTTATATATGAATGTAAAGATTTCCCAACCACATGTTTGATGAAGCTGCAAGCCTAAGAAAATTCGTGTTGACTGAGCTTTCAAATTGACCATAAAGCCAAACGTCAATAATGTTTATGGCAATGTGGCACCAAATATTGCAAGGTTAGCAGATGGTATTGATAATAAAATACTTGTAGAATTGATAGGCATGTACTCTATTATGACATCTTTAACTGTACGTCGACGACGACAATATTTGATAGGATACCGGTATAATGCGTTACTCTTATAAGAAAGAGAGGACACGATACAGAACATAACCGAAGAATATGCAAATTAAAGCATTCTTCTTGCCAATTTGATTGATCGGTATTTCACACGGTTTGCTGCCAGAAAATTCAGGAAACAACAGAAGAATATGCAAAGTATTCCTTTCAGCAAGAAGTCGCCCACACTATCTCCTTCAGGATATGTCATTAGCAACAATCCAAGTTGCTTTATCGAAACACACTACTCACAGGAGCGAAAAACGGTAGTTTTTTTGTGCATCAAATTTTAGAATCTGGGAGGTTGACACGGTCGTGCATGTCATAGCACGGTCGTGGGCGTCAGAAGACAGATTTGCGGCACGGCCGTGCAGCCGTCCGTGCTGTTGTCCGTGCTGCCATGCAGCCCTCTGTTTATTTAGCACGGTCGTGCAAACTGTCTGTGTTGCTTGTGATGAGTTTTGAGGGACCCTTAGGGCATTATTCTATGCCCGTCATACGTCAGACGAACGGTATAAGCAAACAGAAAAGAAAGCAGTGGAAAACATTAAACTATTTAACGAGCAAGCCCTATGGATTTTAAGACCATAGCCAGGATCTCTACTATCTTGAGGTGAATGTGACCACCCCAAGATAGATTTAAGCTACTGCAATATAATAAATGAAATGCTTAATTAAACTACATATCCGGAACTTTGCTTGCACCGGTAAAGTGTACCGAATCGCGTCCCGAGCCGCCCCTTGTCCCGAGCTGAACCGCTTTCTGAACCGCACCGCGTCCCGAGACGAGAAACTCCCTTATCGCTGAGCCAACCATGCGCCGAAGAAAGTTTCACCTTAAGTGGATCCTTCGCCAAGACTCTGGATCGAATCTGAGCCCCATCGTGGCTTTGCTAGAGCCCTTCAGGAGCAAGGGATAAATATAGGAAGAAGAGTATATATTTGAAGCGTAGATTTGAGCGTGCTCCAAACTTTTAGGAGCTGCTCAGATTTAGAGCTTGGGACAAGTTAGAGGACGGGGGCAGGCCCCTATTACATAAGCGGCTGACCCCTCCCCTTTACTCCACTTCCGATGTGGGACTAAATGTTTTGGAGTAAAGAATTCAAGTTAGTTTGCATTAAAGAAAGCCCAAAGCTTCTATGAATTTTAACTCCCTCACCGTTGAGCTTCACATTTGATACAACCTATCAAATCGAAAAGCGCTGAACAGTGAACGCGTAGGAAAAAAACGGCGAGTCATTCCGAGTCCGTTTGACCCCTTAAACGTTAGTCCAAAGTCATCCCAAAACCACTTTTCTGCTAAAAGTTTTAACCGCCCAAAACAGCACTTGGGGTTCAAAACCCCTCGTTGTGGGGCCCAGAGCGTGGGCCCCACAAACCGAAGCACACGCAGCCCTGCGGCTCGTGCATGGCACACGCCCGCAAATGCGTGCCATGCACGCGCCCTACAAGGCGCGGCGCTCGTTCCACAGGGTGCCACCTAGCGCCATGTTAGGCGCCTAAATCTAGGGCGCCTGATCAGGCGCCTTTGGGCAAATAAATTGGGTGCCTCTCATGCGCCCAATTGGGGTTGACGAAATGCTGATCCGGCTCAATGGGCCTGGTCCAGAAAAAGGACTTTCCCCTCCTTTTTTTGTTTTCACAAAAAATTCTTTTGGGCTTCTATTTAAAACACTTTAAAATAGACTTACTGGGCTCGTTTGGACTCCGTTTTCGATGCCGTTTGAACCTGTGTTTAGACCGGGAAGATCCCGTCATCCAGGTAACCTTTTCTACGTGTTTCTTTAATTAAATACGCACGTAAACAATTTACGACGCATTAAATTTCCCTTTGCATCAAATGCAAAATTCCCACATATATTATATAAAATCATTTGCAGCAAATACAAATGATCTGAGGGCATACATCTCTCAACATCTCCCACTTGCACTCAGGATCATTTATCCCAAATGCAAGGGCTAACTGTAAACTCTTTGCAGATTCTATCCATTGCATCAAATGCATATTCTCCCAAATTTCTACTTATTACTTGACGAAGTTCGCACTTTGTGTGATACCCTACAGCCTGACCCTACTACAGGTGGGGCTCGAAGCCACAGATGGCAGTAACCACGAGCAGCAGGTGCCGTCCCTATTTCAGTATCATACTTATGTGGTTAACTTATTGACATGAGTATTGTCAGGACCACCCTGACTTTGTCCGTGATGAATACCGCAGTTTTAGTCTCTTCGTCAAAACTATGCCGTTGAATTCAAGCCTAGGGTACGGTCAAACTGTCAACTACAATGCTCGAAGCTGGTTAGTCTCCATCGATCTTTAGTCAAATAATGGTGTACATCTTCCAACATACTCTAGCCAGAGTTTTCACTATAGACCGAACTAACACTACGACACTAACTCCCATTAATCGGGAGAGACGAATCCTATCTTGGTCATTACTCTCCTCGCACGTTTCAAATGTCACCCAACCAAAGACCTTACAACGGGTCTTACCTGAGGCTAGATCAATGATCTAAGTAACACCGTTCACGCACAAGTTCGTACAATGATCTCAAGTCAAAAGACCAACTTGCCTATCATCACTAAGAGTTAACAGTGACAGATTGGTCAATCATAACCATATGGTAACTCTTGTTGGGTCGTTCAGTGAACTCATTCTCCAATTAGCACATGTGTCTTGTCTTCGACTTCGCCAAGTCAAACGATCATGAGATCATCGTCACCGCTACACGGTGAAGATTAAGTCACAATGGTCTATCCGATGTTTCGATATCTTTTTCTCGAAACATCTACGACCACGAACTTTTTTAGACTTATGCTACTAACGGTCAAGCACTTCTCCATGATCGAGATCCTCATCTCGATACATGTTTGACCTTGCATTAAGTCTCAGGACTTTACCTAAGTTTCTAATGATTACTATATTATTATTAAACTTAAGTAAATGCTTACCAAATGGCTTACTGTTATTTTGAACAAGATGTCTATATAAATACACATGGATGAATTTGCCTCGAGGGCATACACATCTCTCAACATCTCCCACTTGCACTCAGGCCCATTTATCCCGGTATCTCATACCGCATTTACACATAAGTCTTTCGAGACTTCATGTGGTAGAGCCTTCATGAGTGGATCGGCTAAAACGTCTACTGTATAGACTTAAAGGGTTTCTATGTTTATCTTAGGCCACATATTTGAATCTCATCCAAATAATTCACTCGGTCTCTTGGAATCCATAATTAATTTCTTGAGTGAATCTCATCCAGCTCGTCGTACCTTACGAGAATAATCCATCATAATTTTTGTTGGCCATTTAGACGGTTCATAATCATTTTTGATAAAGTGCCAAACTCTTAGACCACTTTGTCAAACCATATGTTCCGGCTCCATGATGCCTCACATGCTTTTATTCGCTCCCATTGACCTTGAAAACTCTCTAGCTGATTGATCGGGCCCCGGATACACGTCCCGGAGCGACGGTTGTAGTTTTACCGCAAGCGCACGGCAAAGTGGCGAGCGGATTATCGAACACAGGGAGGTGGTGTTGTGCTCCAATCTATCCTAGGTTGGTTTGACTACGAATGTTTTATTGGTGGAGATGGCTATGGTATGATATAATGGGAATGGTGGTGGATGTCGGTGTCGATGATAAAGAAATCGGTTCGAATATCGATTCAAATACAATATAATGAAAGAGGGAATTTGCCTTGCGACGATCCTGTCACAATCGTCGGGCAAAGTATGGGGATATAAAATCAAATAAAGACGTCTAGGGCTAGGGAATTCCCACTACGGATCGTCATACATCATCGTAAATAGTGAATCTCAATATTACTAGACTTGCATTGAGGTGAACTAGTCGTAACTGAATATAGAACCAAGCTCACGCTCTCGCGCTATTGCTGGTCTATAGCAACCTAGATTAGAGCCCAATCTCTTGCAAACCCTAACCTAAGCCACTAGCATGAAGATAGACGTCATCGTTCAATCGCTCCTCGAGCACACTCTCGTGCAAACTCGAGTTACGATCTAGGTTGTGATAGTTCGTATTCGTCCAATCTCTTGCAAACGAATATGGGTATAGATTAACAATTAAAAATCCTAGCTTTGGTCCAATCTCTTGCAAACCAAATCTAGAGAAACCCAATTGTAAACCTAAATCGAATATCTAGGCCTTCCCATCGATTAGAATCCAATCTCTTGCAAATCCCAAATCGATGGAAATCCCTAGCTATCCGTAGTAAATCAATCACAACCTAACCTCCTAGCAATTCTAGCAATTTAGAAATTCATTCATCACAAATATGAAATTAGATCCATAGGGTTCATCCCCAAACCCTAGAACAACAAATCTACTCTAGCATAGCAATAAGGATATGAGAATCAATAGAAATCATTGCTTGCATACAAAAAGATAGAAAAACAAAGATTCAAATAAAAAGAAGAAAATACTTAGCTTGATGAAGATCTTCAATCTAAAATACAAGCTTTTAGATCCAAGAGGGGGCCTAGGGCATGGCCTAACCTCTAAAATAATCCTAAGAAAAACATATGGGGGCTAAGAAAACATAATGGGGATCCCCTCTAATGGTGGCTACAAACCCCTTAAATACTCCCCCAAAACCCTAGCAAGAAACCCTAGAAAACCCCTCAAATTCGTGCCCAAAAACAGCCCAAACCGCAACTTAAAATCTGGGCCCAGGCCGCACTCGGCCGAGTGGGAAAATGTGACTCGGCCGAGTGGAAATTCCTGCACTGCAGCGTCAACTTGCAGAAATTCTTCAGATTTCATCCGACCTCCGATTGGCGCGTTCTTGGCGGCGTTGGAACCGTCATGAAGTCTACTATCCATAAAAAATATGAGAAAAATACTTTGATTGCTGGAATGATAGCAGATTTCAAAAGAGTGGGAGGCTGTCTGAAAATCTGGGCGCTGCATGTCCTCGGCATCACTCGGCCGAGTTGACTTCTCTACTCGGTCGAGTGGGCTTCTCTACTCGGCCGAGTGATAGACCCTGTAAAATTCCAGTAAGTCAGGGGTCTTGGGGGGTCTTTCTTCGAAGGTGACTCGGCCGAGTGGCTTTACTCACTCGGCCGCGGGGTATTCGGTACTTGGCCGAGTCGGAACCCTCAATCGCCTGACGGATTCCAGTAAGTCTGGGATTTTTGCTTGCCGTCGTCGTGATGCCACTCGGTCGAGTTGTGTCTCCATGCTCGGCCGAGTGGGATGGCGATGCTTGGCCGAGTGCACGCTGATACTCAATCTACTGCGTGTCCGATCTGGCCGGCCGAGCGGGCTTCTTTGCTCGGCCGAGTGACTCCTTCACTCGGCCGAGTGGCATGCTGAAAATGCCCAATCTTCTCCGTTTCTCCTCCTCGTCGCTCATACGGAGTTCCTTCTTCTTCCACCCGTCTCCCATCGCCGAATAGCCCTGAAAAGAGCCTTGGGTGACGCTCCGGAGTGGGTGCAAGTCCCTTAAGCTCCTTTTTGCTCCCGATCGCTCCATATTTCCTGAAATCCGACAAAAACAAGAAATAGTGAAAAGTAACGCAATATCGTCGAATACTCGTGAAAAGCGTGATATGGGTGATCGAAATGGCATGCAAATATGCAGAAAAAAGGTGTAAAATATGGACCGATCACTGATTCATATAAGTTTGTTCTTCTAAATCATATTTAGAAAATAGATTATACATGAATGCTCTAGTTTTCATGGTCATCTTGAGCATTTACATCGAGTTCGATCCGAATAGATCTATACACATCTGCTGATGAGACAGTTTCATCATAATCCGTTTATAGGAGTTATGATGATAACCGTTCTTAACAACATAAGTTGTACTTCACTATTTTCTTTCTGCACCAATCTGCTAAACTCAAAGATTCACTTGCAGCCAATAAGAAACACTTTCTTTGGGCACATAAATTAAAGTCCATACTTTATTTATGTGCACGGACCTTTTCAGATTGCATCAAGTTATTAATCAGAGTTCCTACTCCGAATTGAATCCTGGAAGTTGTCTAGGCCATCATCGACTATGATGTCTAACTCGACTCTTCGTCTCACGAGACTCGAGTAATCCTTTAACTTCCTAGCGATTGATTTAATGAATATCTTATTGATAAGGTCCTCATAGAACCTTATTAAAACCTAGGCATTACTATCTGGGACTTAACCAAGAGGGATGATCGTAACTCAGAGTCAATTGCCATGCATCACACCATGTCTAACAAAGTACGATTCATGCTATCTAATGCACCGATGTGTTAAGAGACTTGACCTGAGAGAAAATCACATTTTCGTTTTAATTTACGCAAGATTTATACAGCTAGTATTCGAATTTTCGATCTGATCAAAGCAGTTCAAACACTTCTATCATTGTGTTATCTATTTTATCAGACTTGTGTTTCAGCAAGAACACGTGTCGTAATAAAATAAGAACAACGTATCCTGGCTAACTTAGACTTGGGTCCGTGTACATCTGTATGACGAGACTATGAGTTCAACAACTCATTCTCCCACTGTCTTACAGAAGGAGTTTCGGCCATCATACCTTTGAGACAAGATTCACAAGTGTCTGTAGACTTCATAATACGAGAGGTCAAACCCGTTTTTATGTGACTTGTGAAGTTTAGTCTCTTTGGTACGGCCTAGTCTATTTTTCCATATAATTTTTGTTATTATCTTGTGTATTCATGTATTAACATTTAATACATTATCGTTATACAAATTACTCACATAAAACTTTGCTTCAGAAGCAAGGTGACGACATTCGTCAAAAATGTGTTTGACATCCTACATGGTCCAAGAAACAACAATTGTTCCTTTTTCCAACACATAGACAATCTATTTCTTTTGTATAACAGTTATCCTGAAACAGTGACATCAAATATGTCACATTTTGAGTTCATCCTACTTATGCCTTTACTAATGATAAATAAAACTGTCTTTCTCAATTAACTTTCCTTAGTGCCTTCTTCCTTTTCTAAATCTCATTTAGTTATTTTATGACCTATGTCACGCCCCGCTTCCCAAAAATGTGGAGGCGAGACGTGAGTAGGTCCGCTCAGACTTGAAGCTACAAAGCTACAAGTCCGATAAGCGTCAATCAACTTTAAATTGCAGGTCCTTGCAACACGAAACGAAACAAAGATAATAATAAGGAAATGAGACAAAAAAGAAATCTCAGAATATCCATAATAATAAACTCCAACATCGCAGAAAAGCCACCAGGCTAAAAGGAAAAAGAGTCTAAAGGCTCAAACATGGCCAACAAAAGTACAACGTACAAGGTAAAGGTGCCACGCACCGGCAACTAAGAACAATCCTAAAACAAAAGAAAGCTCAGCAAGGTTGCTAAGAATGGTCACCGGTAGCCACGAACTCCTCCTGGACAGACATGGGCTCAGGCTCAGCGTCAGCAAATACCACGTACTCAGCAACGGTCTCTGGCTCAGGGTCTAACATGTGACACCCAAAAGAGCAAGGGGCACATGTCAGCAAGTCTACAAGAGACTTGTGCAAGGAAACTGAAAGTGAAAGTAAAGCAACCTAGCAGTTCTAGCATGATGCAATAGCATGGCAGATATAGCATGAGTGCAACAAGTAAAGTAAAGTAAAGTAAGGTACGAGCATGTCATTTAAATCATGGCATGGATATCAAGTTTTACAAGAAACATTCACAAGGACAAGTACAAGTATAGTAAGCACGTCGTGCATAGAGATTACGCCTTTTGGCTAGAGTGGCTGCGCGGCCAACTCCTAGCTCAAGTGATCGCTTATCCCTACCCCTCCACGTGTATCGGGCATTGGCTTTTGACCAACACATGAGGCCCGCTTCTGGATCACGAGCCAGGAAGTGTTTTTCATGATGGCATAGGGGTGTACCTAGCCTCAGCAATGAAGTCGGGCATTAGCTTTTGACCAACACATGTGACCCGCTTCTGGATCACGAGTCCAGGAAGTATTTTTTTCATGATGGTATAGGGGTGCACCTAGCCGGGACAAGAAAGTACAAGTATTGTAGCGTGTGCTACGAATGCAACAATCAACTTGGATGACATGTACGATACAATGCATGGTAGTTAAAAGTGTGTACAAATAGGGAATTTAAACGTGGCTGATAGCAATGCATGAATGACCTGGCAGGGTGACAGATCTAGCTTCGTTGTTAAGCTAGATCTTAAAGTTGCGTCTAGACAGCTATCATTTCACTGTTTAGTCTCTTTTACACTGAAAGCAAGGAAGTGGCCTAAAACATGGCCCTAAGCAAGAGTTGGCAAGTTTCACTTGCCTGCACAGCCAATCTGAAGTCACGATCATCCAGAGTCCAAACTA
This sequence comes from Scilla litardierei, assembly GCA_030789695.1. Lineage (NCBI taxonomy): Eukaryota > Viridiplantae > Streptophyta > Magnoliopsida > Asparagales > Asparagaceae > Scilla > Scilla litardierei. Next base: position 39,995,800 of record CM061135.1, read on the forward strand.
CCTACGTGTTCAATTCGCAGTCCAGCCTACAACCCAATTTATTAATCTTGATTAATGAACCACAACCATCAAAAATTACCAGTTTTAGTTGATTAACAGGCGAGTGGTGATTCCTACAGGGCAGATCTTACCTCAACACGATGCGAGAGCTATACTGACGTCGTGTAGCGACGTCAGGGGTTGGATTCCAGTATTAGGTAAGGTAACGGCGTCGACTCGGGGACGGTAACGGGTCGCGAAGGAAACGTATTATATCTGCATTAACGGATACGTGGTAAGCTAAAATAATAACACTAACACACTAAGAGAATATTTGTGAATTACTGACAACACATTAGACTTTGCACGTTTAATCATTAACTAATCCTAAACTAACACATATTAATAAACACAACCTTGGTGCATACACTAATCCTGTTCACGTTTACCCACAGTTTCTCACCATTCACTCACCATTCATTAGTTTATAACATACACAATATACTAGGGTACAGTAATAAAGAAAACCCTGTTACGAGGTGGAACTCGCGCACAATGAATGTGTATTGTGGAGAACCAAGGGCACGGTGGTTATGTTGAGAAGAGGGTTTAGGTGGGCTGTTTAACAAGTGATTAGAGGGGTGAAGAGGTTGGACTTGCCGACGGGGGCGGCCACGGAGTCGAATCTCACCGGATGCGGCGGAGGAAGGTTGGATGGCAGGAGGCTGAAGTTGACGTCGACCAAGGGGCGAGCTTTCCTGCAGCACGAGCAACTCGTCAGAAGGGCGGGGTTGGGGTCCAACCCTTAGCCCCTCCGATGCCTAAGTCAGTAATAGGACTTAAAACGGGGGCTAGGCACGCCGGTCGGACTAACGGTGTATCGACCGTACGTGGCGAGTTATAGGTGGGGAACAAAGATATGGACGACCTTTGCTCTCGTGTGTGAATGATAGATTGAGAGAGAATTTGCCAACCCCCTCACCGTAAGAGGAGAGGGGGTATTTATACCTGACGGGAGATGACTAGGCGGGGCTGACCTGGCATGCTGACTAGACATGCTGAGCTGGCTCGGTAGTCAGCGGAAGCTTCAGACAAGGACGTCAGGAACAGGAGTGCCTAACCTGCTTTCGTCAGACGGCGCGACGGCCAGGGGGTGCTTTTGTCGGGATGTCAGGGCCGAAAGCATTAACTGTCAGTCGGCTCAACCGCCAGGGGGTGCTTTGTCAGACGGTCGGGTGGCGTAGGTGTCAGTCGTGTCCTTATCCTAGGTTATTTGTAGTTGGTGACGAACTAAAGGTCGGGCTATGCTATCCCTGGCGTCGTGGTGCATGGGGGCCGGCCAGGTCGACCGGCTCGGGGGCTGTTCGGCCCGACCGCGCCTCCTTGTCGGTCGTGGGTTGTGGGCCGCTGGAACGGAAGGATACGCGCATGACTATGTCAGCCTGTCCGGCGGTATTGTCCGGGGGCTCCCCAAGCGCTTTGCCCCTAGCGGGCCGAGCAACTGCGGTTGCGTGCCTCGGCCGGGTGGGGGAGTGCTGCGAGGCGCGCCCGTTCCCGTGTAGCTTCGGTCTAACGGGGTGGGGGCCCTTTCACGAAGGGAAGAGTTAATGGGGCATGTCAGCGGATCCGGGTGGGAGTTGGACTCTTACGATCTTTAGGTCGTAATAGTTGCCCCCGGCATTCGAGTGTGAGGCGGAAGCCCGGCTCAGCTCAGATGGCGTGACGCTGCCCTCTATCCTGACTCGGACTGGGATCCCCGCTCAGGGACGGTGACACCGCTCCCGCGGGGTGTGTGTCCCGCTATAGCGGGATCGCGAGGTCTCATCCCGAGTGGTGCCAAGAGGGGCGTTGCCCTATAACGATGTGCCGTTGTATGTGGTTATTGGGTCGGATTTAGGGGGAGCTCGACTTTTTGAGAATGTTATGGTTCTTGCTGAGATGTGTTTACCGGACGTGTTTGTAATTTTCACGGGGCTTTGGCTGTTCTGCGCCCGGCGGACCGCCCCGCGGTTGTGCGCTTGGGCTCAAGGGGAGGGGTCCGTAAGGGGGAATATTATTCATCAACCTTTATCGGAGATCTAGATGAAATTTACAACAATAGAGCAGATGTGGCCCAAGCTGTGGTTGGGACGGAAGGTTGTTCACATTCGTCGCCCGCTCCATCGGGGTAAGCAGATCCCTGCGTCGGGGTGGTCTTCCTTTATACCGACCGCTGAATTCCTACTGTCTCATTGTCCGGGGACGTGCTGACGCGTCGGGAATCAATGTTTGGTTTAATCAGGGATGCCACCCCGTGGTGGTCCGCCCTTCGGGGGGGGGGGTTGACCCTCGTTTGTCGGGGGGACCCTCTTCCTTTCCCTTTCCTCTCTTCCTCGCGTTCTGCCTCGCCGTCGCTATGCTGGAGGGTTGCCCAGCCTTGCCAGGGATCCCGTGCACCGAGGGGGAACCCCGGGGGAGGCGGAGGACGAGGTAGCGGTGGTGGTGTCGCTGGGAGAGCCGTTGGGGGTTTCCACCCTCACACCCCGTAGGGATCGCCGTCGGCTGGGTGTTAATTGGGGTGTTGCGGCCCGCGGCTAGTCTTCTGGACCTGCCTTTTGATCCAGTAACGAGCAGGAGGAAGGCTGGCGGGTGGGGCCTCCCATGTGTAAGGGGAATATCCTGTCAGGGGTCGTGGGGCTATGACGGTCACCGTCGGGGGAAGTGGGGCCCGTCGGTGGTCATCGGCCTTCTTTGTAGCTCGGTGGGGCGCTCGGGGCCGTTTCATACCCGGTGTGAGGGGATGCGAATCCCCTTTGTCTCTCTCCCCCTCTCCCCTGACTTTTGAAGGGGGGTACTTATAGCGGAATTCTGCGGAAGGGTTTTCCGTTGATAATGTGAGGGACTAGTGTCATTAATGGGCTCCGCTGAATCACGCGCTTTGGGAATCGCTTTTTCCTGGCGGTATCCGACACGGGTTGTCTGCTCAGGCCTCTCGGGGGGCGTGTTGCTGCTGATGGCGTGTTGTCCAAGCATCCTTTTGTTATGTCAAGTCGCATCGGGGCACTGCCTTGACGAGACTAGGCCGCTGCCTTGTCTGGACTAGGCGTATATTCGACAGGTATTGTTTCGCGGTCCGTCCTAGGTCGCGTGTCCCTGTCCCCCGGGCTGAGTTTTTGAGGATGTTGGGCCTAATCTGGGGGAATCCAGATGTGGTTTGGGGGACCGGCCCTGGGTAGTTGGTCGTTGTGCGGTCTGAGTCGAGGCGTTACAGGGATGTCGGTCTTTGCCGTGTTTTACCACTGAGGTTGCATATTTTGGCTTCTTGCGTGAGTTACACAATTACTAAGTATGCCCCCAATATTCCCTTGTCCGAGATCGCGAGGTCTGGGGGAAGGGGATGTTGATGGTTTGCGTTGTCTTTGGGCGGGGTGGGGAATCGCCGAAAAGGTTCGGGATGAGACATGCCGCCCTATCACGATTTGATCTCGGGCGGAAATGGTCACGCAGGGCGGGCCTCAGTTCACCTCTTTCCCCTTTGACCGAAAGTTGTCGTTGACTTTAGTTGGCGAGGGGTCTTGGGTCGAAGCGTAGTATCGAGGGGTTCGAGCTGTGGGTGTAAACTTTCTGGGCGTCCTAAGCTAGTCCGGGGAGTGCGTTGCGCCGTTCCCATTTTCCACGCCGCCAGGGGTGGTGAGCTCGCCCGGCACTTGGTGGGGGGATCGCTCCACGCTATGGTGCTCTCAGAAAATCAAAGCGTATCTGACAAGGATGAATGTTTTCATTTAAATTTACAAGAACTGATCTATGGCTTGTACACGAGTACTTAGATTATCGCCCGTTGTGGGGTAAGATCCGGCCCTAGGATGGGCTATAGAGATTTCCTTGCCTGAGGTGAATGACCTCCGGATCTAGGGGTCACTTTGTGCCGGGTGGGCCTTTTTAACTCGAGCTGTTCTTGGCGCAGAGGTGAGCGACCGCCTTCTGTGCTGAAGTGTTGCAAGGTCTCTTCGGTCCGGTAGAAGCACATGGGGGGATCACCAGGGAAGCCATCTTTCTGTGGCTTTTGTCCTGGGGGGGTCTTGATGATCGGGCCGCACCCCCTCCATTGCTTTGTCATCTCCCTCCACGCCTCGTGGTTTGGGTTTGAGAGCGGGAGGGGTCTTGACAATCGGGCCGCCTCCCCTCCACGCCTCGCGGTTTGGGTTTGAGGGCGGGGTTCGGGTCCCGATTGTGCTGGGGCGGGCTGACACGCCATGACTTGCCTTTTGGGTACGTCGGGGATGCAGCCTTTCCGAGGTCCCCGTCCGGAGGTCGACAGCGAGGAGGTACTGGCCTGCAAGCACTGGGGGCTCTCACTTTTCCTGCCGGCGGGGGTCGGATGCCAACCTTTCTCCGACTCGTCCTTGTTTAGGGCGGACAGAGGCGTGAAAGGTGGATTTTCCTTGTGTAAGCGGAATATCCTGTTGGCGATCCGTTTGTAAGAGGAATATCCTGTTGGAGGTGGTGGAGATGCGGGAACCGCCGCCCTGGGCGGAGGGAACCACTGGTGGCCGGTGACCTCTCTTTTATTGGGACGTTGTATCTCGGCCCGTTTCCCAGCGGGTGGGGGGGATAAGTGCCGATTTCTCATGTCTTCCGACTCTTTGTTCTTTTTCTTTTGGAAGGGTGAGTGGCGTCTTTATAGGGGGATCTTGCTGACGGTTTCCTCCATATTTATTGCGATGAGCTGGCATTATTAATGGGGTCCTCGGATTCACGCCCGTGGGAAACCGCTTTTGCCAGATGGCTCTTTCGGAACCTCTTTTGGAGTGTACCATTAATGGTGGCGTATTTCTCGAGCGTCCTTTCATTTCGTCGAGTCACATCGGGGCCGCCTCCTCGGGAACTGACGCCATTCCGTCCCGGTTTATGTGCCCCTGTCTTTTTTTGAATTTTCAAGGACCATGGGCACGTAGCCCAGAGGTCTTGAGGGGGGGGGAGCGGGCGCGTAGCCCGGCCCGTGCCCTTCTCTGGTTTGGGTGTCTAGGGTTGGCCCTGTCCCAGAGGTCTTGAGGGGGGAGGGGGCGCGTAGCCCGGCCCGTGCCCTTCCCTGGTTTGGGTGGCTAGGGTTGGCCCTGCCCCAGAGGTCTTGAGGGGGGGGGGGAGGAGAGCGGGCGCGTAGCCCGGCCCGTGCCCTTCTCTGGTTTGGGTGGCTAGGGTTGGCCCTACCCCAGAGGTCTTGAGGGGGGGAGCGGGCGCGTAGCCCGGCCCGTGCCCTTCTCTGGTTTGGGTGGCTAGGGTTGGCCCTGCCCCAGAGGTCTTGAGGGGGGGAGCGGGCGCGTAGCCCGGCCCGTGCCCTTCTCTGGTTTGGGTGGCTAGGGTTGGCCCTGCCCCAGAGGTCTTGAGGGGGGGAGCGGGCGCGTAGCCCGGCCCGTGCCCTTCTCTGGTTTGGGTGGCTAGGGTTGGCCCTGCCCCAGAGGTCTTGAGGGGGGGAGCGGGCGCGTAGCCCGGCCCGTGCCCATCTCTGGTTTGGGTGGCTAGGGTTGGCCCTGCCCCAGAGGTCTTGAGGGGGGGGGAGCGGGTGACCGGCGCCCCGTTTACGGTTTGGGCGCGGTGTCGTTTTACCGCAAGTGCACGGTTAGTGTAGGGTGCGGGTATATCGAACACAGGGAGGTGGATGGCTTGAGTGGCTACTAGCCTCGCCTAGGTCGCGTGCTAGCTACGCGGATGATATGGGTGGAAGTGTAGAAATAAAAGAAAGAAATGAAAAAGACACGAAATGAATCCCCGCTAACACGGGCTAGAGCACTCATGACACTTGGCATTTGACTTGATCCAGGGTGAGACATTACCCCGAAAGGTGGTACCTAGCGTCCATGGCCCGATATTCCGGTCGGTGCCAAGCACGCTGGTCCTACCCGGTTCCAGACGGTGGGCACTCCCGTGTCCATAAACACCTTCCGCAACCGGGAGCATTAAGGCCACAATGATATCTCCCAACACTTCGTCCAAGCCGCTCCCGCGCGCGAGGACTCGATGTCTACGCTGGGGGCGTGAGCTATGGCTAGGGAGTCAACCGCCAAGTTTATTCCCCCTCGGCCCGACAGTCAAAGGCGGTCTTTTTCCCGCCGATGACAATGAAACACCCCCGCGTAACCCTAATGGCCAAATAGGTCAAATGTGATTTCTAGCAATACATCGAAGCGGATCTTGACAGGACAAGCACCGGACCCCAATCCCCAACACATCTAGTGTGTTGCCGAACGAATTGGACCCAGATTGCTAGAAATCCCCATTGACACATTTCATCGAACACGTGCCGTGCAATCAAGTCTAATGTAAATTTCCAAGCAACAATCCTACCCTAACCCGTATTAGGGTTCATCAATACTACTCCATGATGAAAAATATATAGACAAACAACTCAAAACACACACAAACATTCATCATGGAGCAAAAGAAATACAACACAAAAAATGGAGAACGGGAGAAAGAAATACTTATCTTGAGTGAATCGTTGATCCCATACAAGACTTATTGAACAAAATACCTAATCTAAAACTAACCTAGAACTCCCAAGAAAAGGGGGGTAAAAGCCCTAAAAAACTGAGAGGAGATCTCTTTTCAGTCGGCCAACTTCGAGTATTTATAGCCCCACTTCGAAACCCTAATGGTTCGGGTCCAAACCCGCAGGAAAAGCGTCACCCGATCGGTTGACAAGTCAACAGATCGGGTGATCTGTTACAAATAGTAAACAGAAAACGGCGGCGCTTCACCCGGTCAGATGAACCGGTCGGGTGAGTTCTTGAGTGACCGGTTGGATCTTGGAGCCGTCGGGTGAAGCGATCGGTTGGACGCCCGTGTCTTCAGCTCTTCAACATTAGCTACAGATGAACCGATCGGGTGAGAGTCACCCGATCGGTTGGAATTCTGCTCGAAAAAACAGAGAACAGCCGCCCGCAGAACCGGTCTGTGAACCGGTCGGGTGACTTCTTTATGAGCTGCGGCAGAGACCGGGTGGTGCACGCGTGCATCACCCGATCGGTTGGAGATGGCCAACCGACCGGGTGAGGGGCTGAAAGATGAATTCTTTGACGTTTGACCCCCTGGATCACGCGTGACTCCTCCCGTTGCTCCGGGGACTTGGGATATCGTCATTAAACGTCCCCTACACGGTCAATCTCCTGCAAACATGGGCAAACAAAGAAAAGTGAAGGAAAACGAGAAAATACGAGAAAACGAATAAAAGACGGCGGAAAAACACGGGGAAACACGGAAGAAAACGTGCGCAAATATATGAAATATAAACGCACGTCAAAATCCCCCAAGCTGAACTCTTCCTCGTCCTCGAGGAAGACGAATGAGAGTGTGAGCTCGAAGGGAGAAAATAGAGAGAATGAGAGAAAAAGAGAATTCTATATCCTAGATCGCCCGTAAGGGCCAACAAAATCAAACACGCCACACGAAGAAAGCGTACGACAAAACACAACACTAAACCAAGGAATGTGAGTCCAAACAAGTGCCGTGGGCCCACGCAGTGAAGCGCGAGTGAGTGTGGTCGTGTGTTAGCAGACGGTGTCACTATCTACATTATGCAATAAAGCTCGATATACACAAATCCAAGATATGTCCCAAATATCGATTCGAATTGAATAAGGCGGTGAATATATGGTTTAAGCATGCATGAGAATAGAGAGAGAATCGAAACATATCATGCATTAGGGACTCCACAACTAGGGTTAAGGAATTCACCACACTATAGCCTAGATAATAGCTAAAAAGTTCCTAAACCAAGTATTTTCGAAAACGATGGGGGTTGAGATGATGTGGAGAAGAACACTCGGTGCAAATTCTCGCCTTCCCTTTATTCTCGGCAAGTAGGAAAAATATTCACACTGGAATTTTTTTTGGGTTTTGGGTATTTGTATTTTTTTTTGGATTTTTGGCTATACAATTTTTTTTATTCATTTCTTTCTTTTTGGGTTTTTCTTTTCTTTTCTCCTTTTTTGGATTTTTGGATATTGGGGTATATACATGTGTACTCTCCCAAGTGGGAGAACGGTACACGACGAGGGGGTTTACACCAAGTAAAACAAAAAAGAAGTCGGAATCTAAACACTTGGGCAAAGGAAACTATTCTCGCTAATTAGAGCATGGGCTAAGTGGGTTATCCTAGTCCTTAATTGTGGAATCCCGACACATGCGAATTGAAATATACGATATAAATATAGCATGCATTTAGAAGCAGACAGTAGAAGCAGATACCGCACATTTAAATCGAAGCATGATAATCTAGGGGTCAACCAAGGATAGGTATATAAACCAAAATCACAAAATAGAAGTACACCCCTAGCTAGTCACGACAAACAACTCACACAAAAGCAAGGTGAACCCACGAAGCATGAAATGCAATGGACTCGGCTTCCTAGGGTTAGTGAATGTGAATATCGAAGCTATGCTAAGTGTGCGTGTGATTTTCGTGGCAATTCATCATAGGGTTCATCTCTAGGAGAAAGAGATAAAAAGAAGAAAAGAAAAAGAAAAAGAAAAACACGGAGAAAAACGACTCAAATAACGAAGAAAAAGAGACAAAAGACGCACGAAGTGCGACTCCCCCAAGCTAAAACTTGCATTGTCCTCAATGCAATAGTAGTGAATACGGGAGGGCAATGAAAATGGGGGGGAGTTACGCACCGACACAAAAAATGAAAAACATGAAGAACACATGAGCAAAACTAAAAAATAAAGAAAAAGAAACACTAAAATAAAAAAATATAAAACATGACAAAAGAACACATAGACATAGACACACAACAACGACACGCAAAAACATGCACACAAAAGTCGATTTCCCCCAAGCTGAACATGACAATGCTAGCAAAATGATATGATCAATGGGGAAGTAGAGATATGCTAGGGGGAAAATCGGAAAAGAAAGAAATCAAAATGCAGGAGAGACAGTGTGCTCATTCTCCTCGGAAGAGGATGTGGGGTGAAATGATAGAAGGGCACGACATGAAGGGTTATTATGATGCAAAAGCAAATCCTAGATACGCTCCCCTTGCTAATGAGAGGAGACGAGATTATTCAAATCTAAACTAGAAAGCGGTAAATTTTTACACTACTGGATTAGGATACACCTGAGCATAGGCGGATCCAAGATCTGAAGTGGGGCAGGTAGCTGCTCTAACTGCTCCTTCTGTGGCTCCGCTAGAAGCGCTGTGCCACGTGTGCCAATGGACCCAAGCAATGCACCTCCAAGCATCCCTCGTAGGTGTCCACCTGCGACCTGCAAAGGACGAGGTGCATTAGTCCATGGCAAGAAATTATTTCCCAAAATAAATGTATCCCAGAGATAGTCGCCGATAAATGATGGTAAAATATATGAAATGCGGCGAACACTCCCTGGAAATGGTATGCTATCCTCTGTGCTAGCGACGATCAAATCCCCGCTCTCCATGTGAAGTTTCTCTCCAGGTGGTGACACACCGCAACATACCTCAAGGGAAGTCGATCCTGTGTCCTGTGAGAGATATGGTGTGTCAAATATATATGAGTCTAAAGAAATAGGATGTGAAAAGCGAGACTCAAATGTGGAGTGAGAGTGAGTATGAAAATCTCCCTGAATAGGGGCAATATGCTCAAGTAGATGCTCAGCCGCAGAAGAAGTGGAGCGTGACGGTAGAGGTAGATGTGGCTCGGGCTCCATGAAGTGGACGATCGTATCCAAGCCCTCATGCACATCCTCCTCGACGATATGCTCATGCTTCTCCATCTGCTCGATGTCCTGAATGACATCCTCATGGTTGACCACCGACCAAGGAGGAAGCTGTGACAGAGATGGCTGTGGAGGTGGATGTGGAGGGGACCCCTCGTATGTGGTCGTGGTGTCGTCGTCCTCACGCACATCCTCCTCGCCGGTATGCATAAGCTCTGTGGTCTCCTCGGTGCTCTCATATGACTCATATGGGGTATCCAAATAGAGATGACAAGTCTCTCCCATAGATCCTAGAGACATCTCCCCATCCTCACTATCATCATCAAAAAATGCTTCGTCATCCAAGTGGTAATGATGGAAAAATGGGGGGTCGGCATGAGATGTGTCTATTGTGGCCGACGGCATGGTAGTCTCAACCATGAAAGTAGGTATATCCTCTCCTTCATCCCCTCTCTTTGGCGTAGTCTCGGTAATTGGTGACATCACGTTTTGTAAGAATTGGCCTTGATTAAACAAGGCACCTTCAAGGAGAGATACGAGACTTGATTCTTCTTGTGGTGGTGGAGGGATATAAGGCTGAGGAAATGGATGGGAGGTGTTTGGGTTATGGTTGTGGGAAAATGTTTGGCCTTGGAGTGGGGGGAGGCTCTCAAGCATATATGGGCAATCATAATACACGTGCCCCGCCATCCCACAAGCCTCACAAACCAAAAATGAATAGGGATTGTAGCCTCTCATCTGAGCATCGAAATCTGATCTCCACATGGCCATATCAAAGATACCTGGACAACAAAAATAAGAAAACTAGAGAGGAGCGTCAATAGTACAAGAGAATAACAAAAAGATAATATAATGGTGGGGGAAAAATTTCTTGTTTATTGAATATATATTTGTTTTTTTTTAAAAAAAATAAAAAAAGAAAAAGAAATTTTTTTTTTGTGTTTTTATGCGTAGTCTAACGGACCCAAGCTAAGCTAATATCAAACCGAACGCCTCCCCGGCAACGGCGCCAAAAACTTGACCGGCGCCCCGTTTACGGTTTGGGCGCGGTGTCGTTTTACCGCAAGTGCACGGTTAGTGTAGGGTGCGGGTATATCGAACACAGGGAGGTGGATGGCTTGAGTGGCTACTAGCCTCGCCTAGGTCGCGTGCTAGCTACGCGGATGATATGGGTGGAAGTGTAGAAATAAAAGAAAGAAATGAAAAAGACACGAAATGAATCCCCGCTAACACGGGCTAGAGCACTCATGACACTTGGCATTTGACTTGATCCAGGGTGAGACATTACCCCGAAAGGTGGTACCTAGCGTCCATGGCCCGATATTCCGATCGGTGCCAAGCACGCTGGGCCTACCCGGTTCCAGACGGTGGGCACTCCCGTGTCCATAAACACCTTCCGCAACCGGGAGCATTAAGGCCACAATGATATCTCCCAACACTTCGTCCAAGCCGCTCCCGCGCGCGAGGACTCGATGTCTACGCTGGGGGCGTGAGCTATGGCTAGGGAGTCAACCGCCAAGTTTATTCCCCCTCGGCCCGACAGTCAAAGGCGGTCTTTTTTCCGCCGATGACAATGAAACACCCCCGCGTAACCCTAATGGCCAAATAGGTCAAATGTGATTTCTAGCAATACATCGAAGCGGATCTTGACAGGACAAGCACCGGACCCCAATCCCCAACACATCTAGTGTGTTGCCGAACGAATTGGACCCAGATTGCTAGAAATCCCCATTGACACATTTCATCGAACACGTGCCGTGCAATCAAGTCTAATGTAAATTTCCAAGCAACAATCCTACCCTAACCCGTATTAGGGTTCATCAATACTACTCCATGATGAAAAATATATAGACAAACAACTCAAAACACACACAAACATTCATCATGGAGCAAAAGAAATACAACACAAAAAATGGAGAACAGGAGAAAGAAATACTTATCTTGAGTGAATCGTTGATCCCATACAAGACTTATTGAACAAAATACCTAATCTAAAACTAACCTAGAACTCCCAAGAAAAGGGGGGCAAAAGCCCTAAAAAACTGAGAGGAGATCTCTTTTCAGTCGGCCAACTTCGAGTATTTATAGCCCCACTTCGAAACCCTAATGGTTCGGGTCCAAACCCGCAGGAAAAGCGTCACCCGATCGGTTGACAAGTCAACCGATTGGGTGATCTGTTACAAATAGTAAACAGAAAACGGCGGCGCTTCACCCGGTCAGATGAACTGGTCGGGTGAGTTCTTGAGTGACCGGTTGGATCTTGGAGCCGTCGGGTGAAGCGATCGGTTGGACGCCCGTGTCTTCAGCTCTTCAACATCAGCTACAGATGAACCGATCGGGTGAGATTCACCCGATCGGTTGGAATTCTGCTCGAAAAAACAGAGAACAGCCGCCCACAGAATCGGTCTGTGAACCGGTCGGGTGACTTCTTTATGAGCTGCGGCAGAGACCGGGTGGTGCACGCGTGCATCACCCGATCGGTTGGAGATGGCCAACCGACCGGGTGAGGGGCTGAAAGATGAATTCTTTGACGTTTGACCCCCTGGATCACGCGTGACTCCTCCCGTTGCTCCGGGGACTTGGGATATCGTCATTAAACGTCCCCTACACGGTCAATCTCCTGCAAACATGGGCAAACAAAGAAAAGTGAAGGAAAACGAGAAAATACGAGAAAACGAATAAAAGACGGTGGAAAAACACGGGGAAACACGGAAGAAAACGTGCGCAAATATATGAAATATAAACGCACGTCAGCGGGCACGTAGCCCGGCCCGTGCCCATCTCTGGTTTGGGTGGCTAGGGTTGGCCCTGCCCCAGAGGTCTTGAGGGGGGGAGCGGGCGCGTAGCCCGGCCCGTGCCCATCTCAGGTTTGGGTGGCTAGGGTTGGCCCTGCCCTAGAGGTCTTGAGGGGGGGAGCGGGCGCGTAGCCCGGCCCGTGCCCTTCTCTGGTTTGGGTGGCTAGGGTTGGCCCTGCCCCAGAGGTCTTGAGGGGGGGAGCGGGCGCGTAGCCCGGCCCGTGCCCTTCTCTGGTTTGGGTGGCTAGGGTTGGCCATGCCCCAGAGGTCTTGAGGGGGGGGGGGGGGGGGGAGCGGGCGCGTAGCCCGGCCCGTGCCCTTCTCTGGTTTGGGTGGCTAGGGTTGGCCCTGCCCCAGAGGTCTGGGGGGAGCAGGCACGTAACCCGGCCCGTGCCCTTCTCTGGTTTGGGTGGCTAGGGTTGGCCCTGCCCCAGAGGTCTTGAGGGGGGGAGCGGGTGCGTAGCCCGGCCCGTGCCCTTCTCTGGTTTGGGTGGCTAGGGTTGGCCCTGCCCCAGAGGTCTTGAGGGGGGGAGCGGGCGCGTAGCCCGGCCCGTGCCCTTCTCTGGTTTGGGTGGCTAGGGTTGGCCCTGCCCCAGAGGTCTTGAGGGGGGGGAGCGGGCGCGTAGCCCGGCCCGTGCCCTTCTCTGGTTTGGGTGGCTAGGGTTGGCCCTGCCCCAGAGGTCTTGAGGGGGGGAGCGGGCGCGTAGCCCGGCCCATGCCCTTCTCTGGTTTTGATGGCTAGGGTTGGCCCTGCCCCAGAGGTCTTGAGGGGGGGAGCGGGCGCGTAGCCCGGGCCGTGCCCATCTCAGGTTTGGGTGGCTAGGGTTGGCCCTGCCCTAGAGGTCTTGAGGGGGGGGAGCGGGCGCGTAGCCCAGACCGTGCCCTTCTCTGGTTTGGGTGGCTAGGGTTGGCCCTGCCCCAGAGGTCTTGAGGGGGAGAGCGGGCGTGTAGCCCGGCCCGTGCCCTTCTCTGGTTTGGGTGGCTAGGGTTGGCACTGCCCCAGAGGTCTTGAGGGGGGGAGCGGGTGCGTAGCCCGGCCCGTGCCCTTCTCTAGTTTGGGTGGCTAGGGTTGGCCCTGCCCCAGAGGTCTTGAGGGGGGGGGGGGGGGGAGCGGGCGCGTAGCCCGGCCCGTGTCCTTCTCTGGTTTGGGTGGCTAGGGTTGGCCCTGCCCCAGAGGTCTTGAGGGGGGGAGCGGGCACGTAGCCCGGCCCGTGCCCTTCTCTGTTTTGGGTGGCTAGGGTTGGCCCTGCCCCAGAGGTCTTGAGGGGGGGGGGGAGCGGGCGCATAGCCCGGCCCGTGCCCTTCTCTGGTTTGGGTGGCTAGGGTTGGCCCTGCCCCAGAGGTCTTGAGGGGGGGAGCGGGCGCGTAGCCCGGCCCGTGCCCTTCTCTGGTTTGTGTGGCTAGGGTTGGCCCTGCCCCAGAGGTCTTGAGGGGGGGGGGAGCGGGCGCGTAGCCCGACCCGTGCCCTTCTTTGGTTTGTGTGGCTAGGATTGGCCCTGCCCCAGAGGTTCGGAGGTTTGGCGCTGCAAAACTTATGTAGGAACAACAATGTTGGGGAAAGCGGGTAGATGTGTATATCGCATGTATATAAAAAAGAAAAACTCACAACTATTGGTAGAATTTTATCAGATGCTTTACGTTCCAAGGGTGGGCCAGTTCGTTCCCTTCGGGGGTTGCCAAGATGTACGTGGCTGGTCCGACAATATCGACGACCGTGTAGGGCCCTTCCCATTTGGCGGCCAGCTTTCCCCGCTGGGCGGTCTCAGGGCGGAAGGTGGCATCTCTGAGGACCAAGTCGCCGATCCTGAAAGTCCGCGGCTTCACCCGGGAGTCGTAGTACCGCGCCATCCTCTGGCTGTGTTTGACGAGGCTCGTCAGGGCCCGGTCTCTTACCTCGTCTATCAATTCAAGACTGAGGCCGAGTCCCTCCCCATTGATCTCTTTGTCGAAGAGCTTTAGTCGGAGCGTCTCTTCGCCAATCTCCACGGGAACGACCGCCTCTGATCCGTACGCCAGCATGAATGGGCTTTCTCCGGTCGAGGCCTTGTGGGTGGTACGATAGGACCTTAGGATTCCCGGCAGCTCGTCGACCCATGCCCCCAGGGCGGCGTCCACCTTTTTCTTCATCGGGTTCAGGATACATTTATTCGCGGCCTCCGCCATTCCGTTGCACTGTGGGTGGGCGACTGACGCAAACTGGAGTTTGATCCCCCAGCCCGAGCAGAAGTCACGGAAGCCTTCGTAATCGAACTGCTTACCGTTATCCGTGACTATTGAGCGGGGAATCCCGAAGCGGCATATAACGGATTGCCAGATAAAGCCCTTCATGTCCGTCCACATGATAAGCGCTAGCGGCTCCGCCTCCACCCACTTTGTGAAGTAGTCCATGGCGACGACTAGATATTTCCTTCCTCCGGAGGCCTTTGGGAAAGGCCCAAGGATGTCGAGTCCCCACTTGGCGAAGGGGATCGGGCTCACGATGGGCATCAGGTTGGCCGGAGGTGCAGTCGTCCGTCGGCCGAATTTCTGGCACGCCTCGCACCTTTTGACGTACTGTACCACGTCCCAGATCATTGTCGGCCAATAGTACCCCTGGCACATTATTTTGTGGGCGATGGTGCGCCCTCCATGGTGGTTTTCGCAGAAGCCTTCGTGTACCTCGAGGATGACTTGCTCAGCCTGCTCCGGGCCCAAGCATTTCAAATAGGGCAGGACGTCGAAATTGGCGCGACGGCGGCGGTACATCACTCCGTCGAGGAGTACGAATGACAAGGCCCGCCTCTCCACCTGTTTAGCCAGCATTCACTCCTCGAGCAGTTCCCCCGTCTCCAAGTACTTCATAATGGGGGTCATCCATAACGTCACCGTGTCTGTACACATCAGTTCTCCTTCGTCAATGGTTGGCGTCAATAGGCTTTCGACGTAGATGGCCTTCCCGATCTCGGCCACCGAGGAGGAAGCCAGCTTAGACAGGGCGTCCGCCCGGAGGTTGTTGGAGCGGGGTAGGTGCCGGACGTCCGCTTTCTTGAACTTGCAGAGTTCGATCTGGATGCGCCTAAGGTACCGCTTCATTGTTTCTTCTCGGGCCTCGAAGCTCCCCAGGATCTGTTGGATGACGAGCCGTGAGTCACTTAGGAGCAACACGTTTGTCGCCCCCACCGCCTTAGCGAGTTTCAACCCGTTAACCGCGGCCTCGTACTCCGCGACATTGTTAGTTCCCGGGAAGTTGAAACGTAGGGCGTATTCCAACGAGCATCCGTCAGGTGTCTGAATGACGATACCCGCCCCTGTCCCGGATCCTGTCGTGGAGCCGTCGACATGGATGGTCCACAATTCGCCCACGTCCATCTGGGAGGGCGCTGATGTAGGATCCTGCCAAAACAGAGTTAGGATCGATAATTAAAGTTGAGACTTACGCTTGCGTATGCGGAACGGTAGTCTCGGAACTTTGCCTTCGGATTCGCCACGACGGATCGAGTCTTCTCACGAACGGAGTAAGGCTACTAATCCACAATCTAAATCTCTATTTTAGATTAAGAACTTGGAAAGAGGAAGAGAAAGGATTTCTGCAGAGCTTCGCTAGGATGAAGATGCATGCATGAATTTCATGCAAAAGGTGTAAGAAATGGCTTACCCTTGGGTCTTATTTATAGCCCCCAAGGTAGTTATTTTAGGGTAAGTTGTTCCTTTGGAACAACTTAATTAAGGTGTACCATGATACATGGCACATTATAAGCTTAAGTTGTACCATATGCATGGTACAACATAAGCTTAAGATATTCCCCCTTTATTAGCCATATGTCGCATGCACTTATGCATATATAATGCGACTTTCCCACTCATCCAGAGATCCTCTCCGCAAGGGAACAAATTCCCTTTGCACACGACTTCGTGTACGCGACGTTCGAGGTCCGTATTTCCTCGTACATCCCCCACAAGGGTGTACAAACGTCTTCCATATCCAACATCTCCCACTCACACTTAAGGGGATTGTAAGAGAACATCTTTCTCTTAGTTCTTTCATCTATCATACCGAGAAATAGACCGTGCGACCGTCATGCGCGTAGAGTCTGTTGTTGTGCACTTGTTAGAGATACACAACGACCTCGAAGGTGCAAAGTTGAGTAGTTCAACGCATGCTTTACCCTAGATTATTTCTTCACATTTCTTATACTTTATATTCAACAATTGAATCCCATCTGGATTACAATTGGCTGGCCAGCTTTGAATCATTAAAGTCCAAATGCGAATATGAAATCAATCTTCCTCTTCTTGCGAACCTTCTGATCTTGACTTGATTCGCTTTTCTAACGTGCCCCGCCGAGCCGAATTATCATAGCCCATTAGTAACACGCTAAGATAGCGATCATCTCGTCAAATCTAAAGGAACCAATTGGAGTCCTTGAGGGTAAGAGTTAAGACCCGTATGGCCTTTGAGTCTCACATAATAGCAAACACTATTGCTACTAACTCAGTGGTCGAAATGCATACGTGGTATGAACACGTACTACAACATCACTCCTTTCCCAGGGAGAGTATGTCTTAATGATGTTGTACGGATGAAAGATCAGACACCACAGTGCCTATCTTTTTGAGTCCCCTTACTACTCGTGAAATATTCACGGACTCTCATCCTGCATAAGACAGATAGGATTTAAAAAATCCAATGAGATCTTTATATCCTTGTGATACAGATCTCAGATCTTTTGTAAGCATCCGTATGATGCAGATCTTTTATTCGACTATCTTGTTTAATTCACGACTCTAAATCATTTGTCTAATGATTTTGACTTTAAACTAGTCTCATCTCTATCTTATCCATCTGATAAGATAAGGCGGTTGCTCATGTGAGAGAGCCAACCTTAATCTGTCCGACATACACACAAAAATAGCTGAGACTCAAACACAAATGTTTAAAATTATTTGTAAGAAACTTGTATGCAATATATAAAAGAACTTCTTTCTTTTATTAAACTTTGATCTTCTATAGACATGGGAAATATTACAAGATACAGCTCAGCACCTACGCATTCACATAGATGATAAGTGTTTGTAGAACACATCTCTGGGGATCGCCTTGGTAAGGGGATCCGCTATCATCTCATGCGTGGATATGTATCCTATGTCTACTTCCTTTCGTTTGTCATAGTCCTTCGCAAACTTGAATCGAATGTCAATGTGTTTGGTCTTACAATGAAATTTAGGATCTTTGACGTAGGCAATCGAAGCTTGACTATCACTGTATATAGGAACAGTGCTTGTGTCAGTGGCATTCGTCAGCCTGTCTAAGAATTTCCTAAGCCAAACAGCTTCTTGGACCGCCATGCTGAATGCTACGAATTCGGCTTCCATGGTTGATAGAGCGATGCAGGTTTGTTTCTTGCTGCTCCAGGATATTGCACCATTCCCGAGCAAGAAAACAAAGCCTGAGGTAGATCTTCGCTCGTCGAGATCACCTGCCCAATCAGCATCGGTATAGCCTTCGAGTCTCAAGGTATTGCCTTGATAGCATAACGCATAGTCCGCAGTCCCTTTGAGGTACCTTAATATCCTCTTCACCGCTTTCCAGTGTGCTTGTCCTGGGTTGGATTGGTAACGGCTTACCATACCAACACCATAGCAAATGTCCGGTCTGGTACACATCATAGCGTACATCAGACTCCTGACAGCACTGGAGTATGGAACCTTTTCCATAGCTTTCTTTTCTTTTGGATCTTTGGGACACATTTCCAAACATAGACCCTCGCCTTTGCTTATTGGAGTATCAATTGGCTTGCAGTCCTGCATATTAAATCGTTCTAAAACTTTCTTTATATATGTCTCTTGAGAGAGAGAAAGAAGTTTCTTGGAACGGTTCCTTGAGATCTTAACCCCAAGGATATATGCAGCTTCACCCATGTCTTTCATCTCAAAGACGGATGAAAGCCAAGCTTTGATATCCAATATAAGACGCTTATCATTTCCAGCTATAAGTATGTCATCTACATAAAGAGACATAATTACATACTTGTTTTTAATCCTCTTAATATATACGCAGTTGTCTTCGTCGAGCATGGAGAAACCATACGACAAAACGACTTCTTGAAAGCGCATATACCACTGCCTTGAGGATTGTTTAAGACCATATATGGATTTACGAAGTTTACAAACCTTATGTTTGTTTTCTTCTTGTACAAACCCGTTTGGTTGTTCCATGTAGATCTCCTCATCTAGTTCTCCGTTAAGAAAAGCAGTCTTTACATCCATCTGATGTAACTCGAGGTCCAAACAAGCCACCATTGCCAGAATTAAGCGAATGGAGGTAAAACGCACGACAGGAGAGAAAGTCTCTTCGTAGTCTATTCCTTCCTGTTGCGTGAAACCTTTCGCAACAAGGCGAGCTTTATATTTCTCGATGGAGCCATCAGCCTTATGCTTGATTTTGAGAACCCACTTGTTCCCAATGGCTCTACGTCCCTTAGGTAAATCAACCAAGTCCCAGACTTGGTTTGTTTTCATGGATTGAAGTTCTTCTTCCATTGCCGCTATCCATTTATCTTTAGCAGGGCATGTGACGGCATGTTTGAAATTTACAGGTTCGTCATCATCTTGTAGTAATGTCATGAATGTTTGAGGAAATTCATCCTCAAATCTCAGAGGTGTTAGCCTCGTTCGATTACTACGTCTTGTTTGAGTTTGATCACTCCCACTTGGAATGACATCACTCCCACTTGGAATAACATCACTCCCACTCGGAATAGGATTGGTATCGTTCGTATCATCCATTGGTGAAGTTTGAAACGTATTTTCTTCTTCACCAAGAATTCTCCCACTCGAACGTTCCGATCCTTCTTGATCCCAAGTCTCAAACAAGGATAAGTCTTGACTTATCTCACCCTGTCTTGGAAACTCGTTTTCCAAGAAGACAACATCCCTCGATTCGAATTCTATTAGACCTCCATTGTCCTCTTGACCGACGAAAGCATATCCTTTGGAGTTTTCAGCGTATCGGATGAAGATACACTTCCTCCCACGTGGCCCAAGTTTGCCATATTTGTGAGAGGATAAATGTGCGTAAGATGCACAACCCCAAGGTTTTAGAATGCTTAAGTCTGGAGTTCTATTGTTCCACAACTCATAAGGAGTAGAACTTACCGACTTCGAGGGTACACGGTTTAAGATGAATGCTGCCGTCAATAATGCGTCACCCCAAAAGGTGATAGGCAAATTTGCCTGAGACATCATTGAACGGACCATTTCCATCAATGTCCTATTTCTTCTTTCCGCAACACCGTTTTGTTGTGGAGTATAAGGCATAGTTATTTGATGAACTATGCCTTTTTCATCACAGAGTTCCTTAAAACTCGTTGATTGATATTCCCCACCCCGATCGGTTCGCAAGACCTTTATCTTGCGATCTAGTTGATTTTCCACTAAACTCATATAGTTTTTGAAGCAAGTTAAAGCTTCATGTTTGTGGGAAATCAAATAAATATGACCGAAACGGGTGAAGTCATCAATGAAAGTGATGAAATAGGACTTCCCGCGTCTTGTCTTAACATTCATTGGACCGCAAATGTCCGAATGGATAAGCTGTAATGGAACTTCGGCCCTTGTGCCAGTTCCAAACGGCTTGCGACAAGTTTTCCCTACAAGACAATGTTCGCAAGTTGACATTTCAACTTTTGAAACATTAGATAGCAAGCCACTTTTGGCAAGTCTATCCATTCTAGTTGGTCCAATATGACCAAGTCTTGCATGCCAACAAATGATCTCAGATTCAGAGTTAGAAGCATTTGTTAAATGGAAACTTTCATTAATGGAAGAAGAATCATCATACATTGTATTTAAAACAATTAATCCATTACAAACATTACCAGAACCAATCAAAGAATTATTACAAACAAGGTCAACATATTGTTTATAGAACCTCCACTCATAATCTAAAGACATTAACATGACCACGGATACGATATTTCTTCTAATATCTGGAGCAAAGAGGACGTCATGCAATAATAAAGTTCGGCCGTTGTCGAGAACTAGCGTGCATGTTCCGACGCCTTTGACTTCAACACGAGTGTTGTTGCCGACGTATATCCACTTTGTTCTTTGAGTTATCATCCGATACTCTACGAAGAACCTTCTGTCCTTCGCTACGTGGTCTGTGGCCCCTGAATCAATCAACCAAAAATAGTTAGATTCAGCAAGAAACATGGAACTAGAAACACATATGTAACCAGCACTACAAGTTACCTTATCACTTTTATCCGTACATGTACGGGCGAAGTGACCGTACTTGTTGCACTTAAAGCACTTGATCTTCTTCAAGTTTTTCTTCTTTGAGTGCACATTCTTTTGCCACTTTTTGTTCTTAGTCTTCTTTGAGGTTTCCGGTTCTTGCTTTCGTTCGTTCACAAACCTTAAGCGTTTATTCTTCCGCTTATTTCCTCCATGTGAGGAACTAGCGGCCA
Organism: Scilla litardierei; assembly: GCA_030789695.1. Taxonomy (NCBI): domain Eukaryota; kingdom Viridiplantae; phylum Streptophyta; class Magnoliopsida; order Asparagales; family Asparagaceae; genus Scilla; species Scilla litardierei. Next base: position 40,016,700 of record CM061135.1, read on the forward strand.
CGTGCACTTTTGCACTTGGTTTTGCGGCTTGAATCCGCTCTTCCTCGAGTTCGAGGTGTTTCGATACATCGCTTAAAGTTTTAATACACTCATTATGAGTGAGATGCATTTTCATGTTATCCCAGCTATCTGGGAGTGAACGAATGACTGCTTGGATCTGCTGTTCGTCAGACAGCGTAACACCCGCATCCTTTAATTCAGATATAAGATTCGCCATGTGGCGGAGATGCTTTTTCATAGAATGATCTCGCCGCATCTTGTACGAATCAAATTGAATATTTAAGGAGCGGAGTTTGGTAACCGAAGTTCCACCAAACTTTATCTCTAGCTCAGACCATATGTCTTTAGCTAGGTCGAATTCCCGAAATAGACGCATTATGTCATTGTCCATTGCGGACAGTAACGTAATACGTGCTATTTTATTCTTTCGAGTCCAAGTATCATAAGCTTCCCGGTCCCTCTTGTGTTGGGCCGTATTGCCCAACTCAGGTTCTTCCATTATGTTTTGGAGTGTTTCGAGCACATCTTGCTCCTCCAAAACATATTGGATTTTTATTGACCAAAGTTTATAATAGTCGCCGTTGAGCTTTTCACCTTTGTTAAGCTCTGCGACAATGTTCTTAGAAGCGGTAGACATATTCGATTCAAAAAACTGCAAAGAAAATGAAAAACACGATCAAAATTCTATGCATAAAGTTTCGATTCTTTAAACACTTGATAAGTTCCTTGGATGCGTTGAAATGTTACTCTAGAATCGAGAAGTTCACTACGTTCCCAACTACCATCTAGAAGTAACTTTCAAAGTATCCCTCTTACTTATCTCAAGTAAAAAGAAATCAGAAATAATACCCGTATGGTATTAGCAGCGGAAAAATACTTTGAAAAACATATCTTTCAAAATGGAATAGGTGAGAATTTGCGCAAAGAATTTTAGCGCAACAATTGCCAAGCCACGAGACCTGTTCTACACACCCATGGGTTAAATAACCATGGCCGGATCGTGGTAGGACTTGGAATTCTAAATTGCGCTATCCCGATTAAGGACGGGACATAACCTATTTGAAAAACATCTTTTTCAAAGAATTTGAAAGCACGTTGGCTAATCTCCGTAGAGTAGAGCACAACGTCACAAGTACATTGGCTAATCTCCGTAGAGTAGAGCACAATGACATGGCTAATCTCGCATGAAGTAGAGCACTATGGCTAATCTTCAAAGAGTAGAGCCTAATGAAAAAAAAACTTCGTTAAAACGTTAGTCCCGTATGAACTAGTCGGCACTGTGGTTAGCCCCGTATGGACTAAACGACACATTCGAGTTTGACCAAGGCCTTTTGTTACCCCGTATGAGTCATTTGGCAAGTTTGCAATCGACCCAGACCATCTGTCGGATTGGTCCACCAAAAACACTAAATTGGTCGACCAATTTTTGAATTGCAACATCTTCCCGGCCAGGGCCTCTGCCCTGGCCGGGGCTTGGCCAAGGGCCGGCCAGGGGCCTTGGCCCCCTCGGCCAGGGCCTCTGCCCTGGCCGAGGCCGGCCAAGGCCGGCCAGGCCCTGGCCGAGGCCAGGGCGCCGGCCCTGGCCTCTGCTAGGGCCGGCAGGCCGGCCCTGGACACTGCCAGGGCCGCCTGGCCCTGGCAGTGGCCAGGGCGCCGGCCCTGGACTCTGACAGGGTCGGCAGGCCGGCCCTGGCCACTGCCAGGGCCGCCTGGCCCTGGCAGTGGCCAGGGCACCGGCCCTGGCCACTGCCAGAGCCGGCCTGGCCGGCCAGGGCCGGCCCTGGCCTCTGCCAGGGCCGGCCAGGCCGGCAGGCCTTGGCCAAGGCCGGCCACTACCGGCCTTGGCCAAGGCCGGCCACTGCCGGCCTGGCCATGGCCGGCCATGGCTTGGCCATGGCCGATCATGGCCAAGGCCATTTGGCATTGGCCGGCCATGGCCCCTTTGGCCATGGCCGGCCACCCCCTTTGAATGGGGTTGCCGCACACACTCCTCCCCCTTGATGGGGTGGTCGCCGGTGGTTATTGGCCGTAGCCAACCCCCTCCGCAAGTGAAGGGGGGGTGCATAGCCTTCATAGCCCATTTGGCCATGGTGCACATGCACCAAATTTCCTCTTACCCGATGGAAATAACTACCATCATCTTCCTCGATGAAGCACCCGTTCGTCGATGAAGCACCCGTTCGTCGAGAAATTAGTTATTTCCTAATGGCCGTGTGCCAAAAATGAAAAATAACATACTACGTGAACGGTCGGTTCTTCCCGTCACGGAGAGTTCCTACCATATCCGTAATGATAGGAGACCCTAACGTGAAAAGAACAACCGCTACGTTCTCTCCGTCACGAAGCGTTCCTACTATATCCGTAATAGTAGGAGACCCATTCGTGAAAAAGACAACGACTCGTTCATAGTTTCGACAGGGCGGTGGTTTGACCGGGGCGAATCCATATGGCTCTGATACCAATGTAGGATCCTGCCAAAACAGAGTTAGGATCGATAATTAAAGTTGAGACTTACGCTTGCGTATGCAGAACGGTAGTCTCGGAACTTTGCCTTCGGATTCGCCACGACGGATCGAGTCTTCTCACGAATGGAGTAAGGCTACTAATCCACAATCTAAATCTCTATTTTAGATTAAGAACTTGGAAAGAGGAAGAGAAAGGATTTCTGCAGAGCTTCGCTAGGATGAAGATGCATGCATGAATTTCATGCAAAAGGTGTAAGAAATGGCTTACCCTTGGGTCTTATTTATAGCCCCCAAGGTAGTTATTTTAGGGTAAGTTGTTCCTTTGGAACAACTTAATTAAGGTGTACCATGATACATGGCACATTATAAGCTTAAGTTGTACCATATGCATGTTACAACATAAGCTTAAGATATTCCCCCTTTATTAGCCATATGTCGCATGCACTTATGCATATATAATGCGACTTTCCCACTCATCCAGAGATCCTCTCCGCAAGGGAACAAATTCCCTTTGCACACGACTTCGTGTACGCGACGTTCGAGGTCCGTATTTCCTCGTACATCCCCCACAATGGTGTACAAACGTCTTCCATATCCAACAGCTGATGGTTCGCCCACCCCGGTCCCCCGCGGGGACGCGATCGCCAATGGGAGCTCTGGCTGGTTCCCCGGCGGGACTCCCGCGGTGCATTCCACCACGAAGTCGGCCAGCGCCTGGCCTTTGATCACCGTCTGGGCCTTGTACGTTATGTCAAATTCGCTGAGCTCGACACTCCAGTTGAGCATCCTCCCCGACCGCTCCAGTCTTTTCAGGTTCTTTTCGAGGGGCATGTCGGTGTGGATGGTTATGGGATGGGCCTGGAAGTATGGTCAGAGCTTTCGGGCTGTGGTGATTAGGCAGTAGGTGGCTCTCTCGATAGGACTGTAATGAGTCTCCGCCTCCCGGAGGATCCGGCTAGCATAGTAAACAGGGCGCTGCACCCCCCTTCCTCCTTGATTAGGACGGAGCTAACGGCCTCCTCGTTGGTTGCCAAGTACAACCCTAGGGGTTCACCTTCCTCCGGCCGTGCGAGGAGCGGTGGGCTCTGTAGGTAAGCCCTCAGCTCCGCGAATACCCGCGCACAGTCGTCGTCCCATGGGATCACCTTCCTTTTGTCCTTAGCTTCACCAAAGGCTGTGTGCAAGACCCTAAAGAAGGGGAGCGACTTCTCCGCAGATTTTGACAGGAATCGCCCCAGAGCAGCGATCCGGCCATTCAGTCGCTGCAAATCCCGGATCGTCCGGGGTTCCGCCATACCGATGAGGGCCGTCACCTTGTCGGGGTTCACCTCGATCCCCCGCTTCGTTATCATGAAGCCCATGAATTTTCCCGACTGCACGCCGAAGATACACTTCGCGGGGTTTAGCCTTAGGTTGTACCGGCGGACCCTTTGGAAAGTTTCCTGCAAGTCAGCGAGGTGGTCGGGGCCCTCCTACTCTTTACCAGCATGTCGTCGATGTAGACCTCCAGGTTTCGCCCCACCTGAGGGCCGAATATTCGGTCTACCATCCGCTGATAGGTCGCCCCGGCGTTCTTCAGTCCAAAGGGCATCTTGGTGTAACAGAAGGTGCCCTTATCGGTGACAAAAAGACGTCTTTTCCTCATCCTCCTCCGCCATCGGTATCTGGTTGTATCCCGAGAAGGCGTCCATAAAGCTTAACAACTCGTAACCGGACGCCTGGTCCACCAAGTGGTTGATCCGGGGTAGGGGGAAGCTGTCCTTTGGGCATACCTTGTTGAGGTCGGTGAAGTCAACGCACATGCGCCACTTTCCACTGGGCTTCTTCACCAGAACGACGTTGGCGAGCCAGTCCGGGTAGTCCACCGGCCGAACAAATTTGGCTTCGAGGAGCCGCTCTACTTCTCCTCGGTCGCCCTCTTCTTTTTGCCCCCCGCACTTCTCTTCCTCTGTCGGACCGGTCGGGCTTCTGGGTCCACATTCAACCGGTGGGAGATCACTGTCGGGTCAACCCCAGGCATGTCGACGGGTGACCATGCAAATATGCCCGCATTTTCCCGGAGCAAGGTAACGAGGGTCGTCCTCAGGGCGGCCGGGAGTTTTGTCCCGATGGAGACGGTTCTCTCTTCATCCGAGGCTATGGGAACCTCTTCGACTTCCTCAGCCGGGGTCGGCCGCTGGTCGCAGAAGTCCTCCCTCTCGTCGGGGATGAGAGCCGTCAGGGCCCGCCTCAGGCTCCTACGCCGGGCTGGCTTACAGTCGCGGTCCCCAGGCCCCTCCTGGTCTCCTCGCACCTGTCCCACCCCCTGTGGGGTCCGAAACTTCATCATCTGGTGTTGCAGGCTGGGGAGCGCCTCGATGGCCGTCATGTATGGACGCCCTATGATTCCGTTATACGCTGACGCGACGTCGACGATGACGAAACGCGTCCCCCTGGTGACGACCCTCTGTTCCTCCCCCAGAGTCATGGGCAGGGTGATCGTCCCCACTATGGGGATCATATGGCCAGTGAATCCGGCAATGGGGCCCGCGCAGGGCTCTAGGTCTGCATGCCCCCACCCCATCCTCTCGACCGTTGACAGGAACAGGATGTCGCAGGAGCTACCGGTGTCAATCAGGAGCCGGCCGACGGCAACTGCCCCGATCCGAGCCTCGACGACGAGGGCGTCATTGCTCTGGCACCCAACCTCCTGCCGGTCTCCCTCGGTAAAGGTGATAGGGGGTCGGTGTGTCCTTCTCCGCTTCGACCGGTGGCCGGCGCCTGCCACCACCACCTGTCGGGTACCGGCCCCTGGGATCGCGGGCGACGTCCCAGCTGGGGACGGCCCCCCCACTTATCATCTCAATTCGCATGATCGCCCCGGGGGGGGGGGGGGGGGGGGGGGGGGGGGGGGGGGGGGGGGGGGGGCGTGGCTCCCCCCGATCGCGGTCCGCCGGCGGTTCTGGCCCCCGCCCCTCCGGGGGGCTCTCTCTCCTTCTGCTGCCCGCCTGTCCGCCGCGAAGTTTCCCAAGTGGCCCGCCTGGATCAGCCGCTCGATCTCTCTCTTAAGAGTGTAACAACGGTCGGTATCGTGACCGTGGTCACGGTGATATCGGTAATACCTCCGGAGATCCCGCTTCGCCGGATCCGACCTCATCTCCCGGGGAGGCTCCGGCAGTAACCCGGCCCTCGTTGCCGTGGCCAGAACCTCCATCATGGGGGCGTTGAGCCGCGTGTAGTGTGCCCGCAGGGGGCCCTCCTGTCCTGGGAGGGCTCGGGTGGTGCCTCGGGCCGGGGCGAACTCGCGCGCCGGGCTTGGGCGGTCTTGCGGGCGCTGCAACACCGGTTCGTGCCTTGGTTGGGTTAACCGGTCGCGACCTCAGTGCCCCTCTTCCAGCCTCGGCCGAGGGTGTGACCGGGGCTCGCCTTGGGATGGTTTCACCGGGGGGAATAGGGCCTTTGCACCGAGAGTCTCTTCGGCCAACGCATGCCTCTCCGCCATAGCAACCAACGCCTCATAGTCGGTCGGCGGATCCCGGAGCAAGGATTTGTGGAGGCTCCGAGTCCGCAACCCCGTTTTGAAGGCCAGCATAAGCACCTCGTCGCCGCATGTCACCACCGCCCGTCTCTCATCCTGAAAGCGGCGGAGGTATCTGCCTGTTGTCTCCCCCTCCCCTTGGACTATCGCGCTGAGATAGTCTAAGGGCTTCTTTTTCGTCCGCCCGGCCCGAAACTCTTGGCAGAACTTGTGGGACAGCTCGCCAAAGCTCCCAACGGATCTCGCGGGTAAGTCAAAGTACCAGTCCAACGCGGTGTCCCTCAGGATTTGGGAGAAATGCCGGCATAGGAATGCCTCATCCACATCCTGCGCCTCCATTGCCCCCCGGTACTGTTGCACGTGCGTGAGGGGGTCGCCTCTTCCGTTGAATGTGGCCAAGTGGGGAGGTTTGAACCTTATGGGTCTCAGAGCGGACGTAATCCACCGTGCAAGCGGTGTGGCCTCCTCCGGATAGGTATGGCGATCGGGCGCATCCCCTCTCCGCCATTCGGGGGTCTGGCTTCGGTCGTGTCTCGGCCGCTGACGGTCCTCCGGCCCCGGGGAGTAGCCCGACGGTCGCCTGGCGGGGCTCCTTCTTCGGGTTGAGGATTCAACGGGTTGCGGGCTACGGTTCTCCCAGCACCAACGCCTCTCTGCCAGCTCCCCTCGGGCCTCCATCCGCTCCTGATTCTCCCGCAGAAGCCTTTCGCGCTCGGCGGTGAGGAAGCGTAGTTGTCGACAAACGGCTTCCTCGCGCAGGGAATCGGAGGGGTGGTGCAGGTGATGCGGGCTGCCTCCTCCTGGTGGGGACCTGGTCAACAACGGGCCCCGCCCATCCCCGAGCCGCCGACCCGTCGCCGTCACCTCCAGGATTTCTCGGTTGCTCCTGTTCTCTCTCCTTAGCCTCTCGCGCTCCGCGATGATGAGGCGGAGCTGGCGGCGGGCGGCCTCTTCGTCCTGGTAGGCCCTTCGGGCGGTCTCGGCCGCTTCATCCAAACGCCTTTGTACAGCGGCTGCCTCCCCCAGGCGCCTCCACCGCCGTGCAACTTCCACCTCCTCTTCCAGGAGCCTCTGCTAGGCCGCAACCTCCTCGGCGAGCCCCCTGTTCTCCCCCTCCTCCTCGAACTGAGGGTGGAGATTCCGCCTCACGTTCTGGGGCTCCGAGGGGCCGGGCTGAGGCTCTGCCCCCGCCATCGGATAGCCTCCACTGGCCTGAGTGACGGCCTCGAAGCTCTTCAGGATGGCGTGGGCCGAAGTATGTTCAGTCTCGGTGCCCATCCCCAGAAGGGGGTCGGGCGTCGGGGTGATTAGTAGAGAGAGCGGCTCCTGACCCACGGGATCCTTGCCGTGGTCAGGGTTCCGAGGAATCGGCGTGGAGCCTAACATGGGTGTGACCCTTCGTTCCCACAGACGGCGCCAATTGTTACGAGGTGGAACTCGCGTACAATGAATTTGTATTGTGGAGAACCAAGGGCACGGTGGTTATGTTGAGAAGAGGGTTTAGGTGGGCTGTTTAACAAGTGATTAGTGGGGTGAAGAGGTTGGACTTGCTGACGGGGGCGGCCACGGAGTCGAATCTCACCGGATGCAGAGGAGGAAGGTTGGATGGCAGGAGGCTGAAGTTGACGTCGACCAAGGGGCGAGCTTTCTTGCAGCACGAGCAACTCGTCAGAAGGGCGGGGTTGGGGTCCAACCCTTAGCCCCTCCAATGCCTAAGTCAGTAATAGGACTTAAAACGGGGGCTAGGCACGCCGGTCGGACTAACGGTGTATCGACCGTACGTGGCGAGTTATAGGTGGGAGAACAAAGATATGGACGACCTTTGCTCTCGTGTGTGAATGATAGATTGAGAGAGAATTTGCCAACCCCCTCACCGTAAGAGGAGAGGGGGTATTTATACCTGACGGGAGATGACTAGGCGGGGCTGACCTGGCATGTTGACTAGACATGCTGAGCTGGCTCGGTAGTCAGCGGAAGCTTCGGACAAGGACGTCAGGAACAGGAGTGCCTGACCTGCTTTCGTCAGACGGCGCGACGGCCAGGGGGTGCTTTTGTCGGGATGTCAGGGCCAAAAGCATTAACTGTCAGTCGGCTCAACCGCCAGGGGGTGCTTTGTCAGACGGTCGGGTGGCGTAGGTGTCAGTCGTGTCCTTATCCTAGGTTGTTTGTCGTTGGTGACGAACTAAAGGTCGGGCTATGCTATCCCTGGCGTCATGGTGCATGGGGGCCGGCCGGGTCGACCGGCTCGGGGGCTGTTCAGCCCGGCCGCGCCTCCTTATCGGTCGTGGGTTGTGGGCCGCTGGAACGGAAGGATACACACATGACTATGTTAGCCTGTCCGGCGGTATTGTCTGGGGGCTCCCCAAGCGCTTTGCCCCTGGCGGGCCGAGCAACTGCGGTTGCGTGCCTCGACCGGGTGGGGGGAGTGCTGCGAGGCACGCCCGTTCCCGCGTAGCTTCGGTCTTCCGGGGTGGGGGCCCTTTCACGAAGGGGAGAGTTAATGGGGCATGTCAGCGAATCCGGGTGGGAGTTAGACTCTTACGATCTTTAGGTCGTAACAAACCCTATATAACTAATATGTATCATGGTGAAACTTAGTTCGCATGCAAACTTACGTGCTATCGTTCTCTCCGATGACATCCGCAGGTGGGCGGATCGCGGTTGCTGCCTTGGCCAGGTTCAGCTTCGACAGAAAGAGGGCTCAGAGTTTGCGGCATCGCTTAGAGGCAGCAGGGCGTCGCCTCGGGTAAGCGGGGAGGCGCTGGACGTTGGAAGGTTGTCGTGTGTGGCCTGCGGGTGCGAGAAGCAATCAACAGCAGCAGCTAGGCACGCTGCGCTCGTTGCAGCGGCTGCCAAGGAGTGCCAGGGCGGAGCAAAACCGCGGAAGGGCTGTCGCGTGTCGCTGGGTGCCTGGGGATCTCCGGTGGCCCGAGGACAGCGCTGGCGACGCCGTGAGCATTGACAGGAGGGGAGCAGCTCGCTGGGGGCGCTGCTGCTGTGGGCTAAGGCACCGTCGCCGCGGAGGGAGAGGGGATCCTGCGGTAGGCGGGGGTCACGACGAAGCAGGGCGAGAGGGAGCGACCGTGGATGTTTGGGCGGGCTGGACGATGACTTCGCTGGGGAGATTACGGCGTCGTTGTATTGCGAGGAAGGGGTGGTTTGAATCATGCGAAGGAGATGGGTGCTCCGGCGACTAAGCTGCAAAAGAGGCCGGAGGAGATGGCCCGGGCGCCAGTTGCTTGCTCGCGGGGGAGAAATATTGCGCTGAGGGCTTTTGCGGGGAAAAAGAGATAGGGGCGGCGGCTAGTTCACAGGGAGATGTTGAGGGGGTCTCAAAAAGCAGCCTAGGGTTTTATATATAGTTAAATATATAACTGGGTTAATGTAGGTTGGCTGCGGATGAAACAAAAGAACCTAAAAGCCCTAGGCCTTTATTATAAAGGGCATGGGTTACTATTCACGTGACTAGGGCCAGGCTGTTAGGGTTATAGGATTTATTTATAAGAGAATTGTTATAAAAAAATTAATAAAACAGGATAACAAGAGGGTCTTTCTCTCCACTGACGTGTGCGGCCCATGGGTGCGTCCAATGTTAAAAAGAGGGCTAGATTGACATTAGGTGATATACATCAATAACTAATTATTAGGGGTTCGAGTACTAATTGAACTTAGGGTTAACCAATATTAAGTTGGGCAAAAAGTGAAAGTAGATCAAACGAAGTCCAAAAATTGTGAAATAAATACTGGGGTGACCTGGACGATGAGAGAAAGAAGACAGAGAAGACGGATCACAATTTCGACGACGAGAAACGATATTAAAAATAGAAAGGCCTCGCAACAAAAGTGAAAATCGTGACGTCTCATCAAATAAGATCAAATCGTGGGAGAACGACCCGTGAAATGACGTTCCCAATTAACACCACAATTTTAATACTCTCAGAGAGGGTCACAACGGCATATCGCACTATATGGTTCGGATACAGACAAGATCTAAAATATTTACGTGCACGAACAAGACTACGTGCACGACAAGGCGTACGAGCGAAAACAGACCGTTACAACCCAACAAAATTATTAGCTATGCAAGCACCTAACGTATCCAAACACTTGAGCTTCACAACCTTGAGTTGACTTAACAAGTTGCTTGAATCAAGACCTGATTTGGATACATGGTCTTGTACCGCTCGTGCAATCATCTTCGAATCAAACTGTTTGATCAAAGTTTCGAACCTTGCGGATCAAAACCGTTTTCCATACAACCTTGAGTTGACTCAACAAATTGTATGGAGAAACATGCTTTGAACATCAGTATGTTTGAGCTGCCCTTTATAGAGGCGAGTGACAGTAGCGTGCATTTATTTGTTAGACCCAGAACTTAAGGAAATCATTGTCCTTAAGCCTGTACTTTAAGAAGGTCATTTAATATTAATGAGAACATAGTTTAGTCTATCAATTAGGATTTGAGTTGATATTCCATTAACCAACTATTTGGACCAGTTAACTTATTCTCTTAGAATATTATGTTTTTGATTCCATTGGTAAACATAGAACTACCGTACTTTAGCATATGTTCAATATTAAATATAGAAAGAATGGTGTTTATCTAACTATATCCTTCCACTATTTTAGCGATCATTTTAAGCCATAATAATGAACGATTTAATTAAATTAAATTAATGAGAAAGGGATCCAACCACCCTGAGCCTCACAATCTTGAGTGTGCTCAACAAATTGCTTGAGTCTGCAATTGGTAGATGACTTTTCATCAATCATATCATATATGATTCTCTTATTGGTTTTTACCCCTAGCCACTTATGATCATGAGTGTGCTCATCCAAATCACAATGACTAGTCTAGTCAGACCCTTGTTTTCGTGTCTAGCTTAACTTACGCCGGCGCTTGGTGTATTCACGACACGATGGTTTGGGTCAAGTCTAGACTACTTCTCATGTATTGAGAAGTTGGTTTCCATAAAGAGTCTATGTCATAGCTTGAGTGTGCTCAATAACTATAACAAAGAACCTATAGTCGTCAACCTCTGAAGCAAGGAGGGATACAGCTAATCTTGAAAAAGATTTTTAACGTAATTAACTTATATATAGTTGACGACGTTACATAATCATGATTCACGTCCTTGCGGTCTATAGGACACAGCCAGGGAATTGACTAAGCCAGGATCACTTATCCCCAGTCTAGCTAGGGTGATCCAACAAACTTAGCCAAGCACATTGACCGGATCATGGTCCATTGAAGGAAACTTATCATTTATATGTGTGCCATCAACTAAAAGGCTTTTATTAAAACTAGTTAATTCTATCAACTAGTGGGATTCTTAAAATTCAAAATTTTAGGATTTGTTAATAACTTTTATTAAGTCTTTATCAACTATAAGGAATGATTTTTAGTGTGCTATCCTAATCGTGTAGTAGGCATTTAAAACAATTTTAAATCATAGCGAAGCAATCCAAAATTATCTTATAATTATTAGACAGCTTTTAATGGCTAATATAAAAGGGTTTTCATATGTTATCAAATAAGGAAAAAGAGTAACATAACCATTAGAACTAACAACTTAATTAAATCATATGAAATTAAGTGTCGGCAATAATCAATAATTATCACATAATTATTTCATGTTTCAATCAAACATAAAATGCAACTTTAAAATATATCACATAAATTTTCAGCATAATTCAAAACATACAAAATTTTATCTAATAAAATTTTATAGATTCATGTTTAAAAATTATCATATAATTTTATTACATGAACATATGTTAAAAAACTTTTATCACATAAAATTTAAAGCATCTAAAATCTTGTTTGTTCCATTTTTAACAATTATCACATAAAGTTAAAAAACAGATCTTATATGTATTAAAAAAAGCATACTTGCATTTATAAATATTGCAGTTCTTAGATCAGAAGTAGACCTAAAGCTCTGATACCACTGATGGGTTTTGAGGGACCCTTAGGGCATTATTCTATGCACGTCTTACATCGGACGAACGATAGAAGCAAACAGAAAAGAAAGCAGCGGAAAACGTTAAACTATTTCACGATCAAGCCCTAAGGATTTCAAGACTGTTGGAAGCAACGATCAAGGATCTTGGTTTGATGATGACAAACATGTCGGTATATCTAATGTGTGTGCTCAGTGTGTTTCAGGCTCGAAACAATACATCTAGGCTATTTGGCGGAATTGCTATTCGTATAGCATATTGGGAGAAAGGGAGTGTGTGCACAAAGAAGTTTGACTTGGTCAATGAAGAGCAAGTTGGACTTGGTCAAATTGGTGATTGGATCAATTCAAATCTTTTTGAACTACACATCAAATCCCAAACTCTTTGATTCAACCCAATCCCTAGCCAATTACAAATTTCCTAGGTGGTTGTGCCCTCATCCTATTCAAACTTCCCAATTCATATCACATTCAAATTTCCTATCCAATATCAAATATTAAAACCCTAGCCTATACTATAAATACCAATGCCATCCTTAGGGTTAAAAATTGAGGAGGCCATACAATTTCCAATCAGCTTACGGCAACTAATATTAAAGAGAGAGACTAAGTTTTTTTTTCTCAAGCAAAATATATTAACCCTAGCCCTATTCTCCATTGCCGCAAGTTGAAGCTGAGCACGAGAAAGCCACCAACTGAGCCCATCATCATCTTTGTCGCTTGCAGCAACCAAGCACCAACCCGACCGTGCCAAGTCCTGCTGCCAAGATCGTCGCCGGTGAGACCTTCGAAGTCGCCAAGAGTCGTGCTGTCGTGAACTGCTGCTTTCCCAACGAAGCCGTCATTGTTGTTGCAGTCGAAGTCGAGGGAGCACCGTCGGTCTTTGTCTCTGCCCCGGAGAGCTCGTCGCACGAAGTATCTGCTGTCGCCGTGGAGATCTCCGTCGCAAGCCTGTTTTGAAACGAAGACACTCGCTGCTTGCTGTCAAAGAAGAAGAACTCGCTGCCGCACGTTGCTGTGGATCTCTGCTGCCTCGCCGACGAGTCGAAGTCAGAACTCACGTCACAGCAGCAAGGGGCCATAGTTGTCGGCATCACCTATCTCACCGAAGAAGAGCAATCGGATTCACCGTCGAAGTCCTCGGAGATCCACGCTGAAGGAGAAATCGCCTGAGTTGTCGTCACCCTCGAGATCCTGTCGCCACTGTGAACCGAGCATCGTCGGAGTTCGTCGCTGCTGCTCGAAGCTCTTGCCGCTGCTGCACTGAGAGGTCTCGCCGTCGTCTGCTGCCCGAGCCATCATCGCCCTATCACCGAGGAGTTCAAGTCACCGCCGTTGATCGCTGGTGATCATCGCCCTATTCAAAGACGACATCGGCGAGGAGAGAACGCTGCCCTGTTGCTGTGGAGACGCTGCCATCGCCCTCGTGATCTCGAGTCGACGTGCCGCTATCGCCGCCGTCTTCAAAGCTTGCGGAAACAATCACCGGAGAAGACGAAGATTCCATCGCTGAAGCCGTTGAACGCCGTGTACTGACGAAGCCGCTATCCGAAGTCGCCGTGGAGTGAATGCAGGCGCCATTTGCTGTCGCCGAAGTCAGAGCGCCGTCTGTCGAAGCCTCTCGCCGCTCGAACCTGAATCTCCGTTGCTGCCCTAGTCCGAAGAGAAACGAAGCCGCATGAATCGAAGAGCAAAACCAACGGCGGAGATATCTGCATGAAAACAAATCAACGGATCTGATTAAAGGTAGCATCCACGTGAACAACGGAGAGAGAGCCCGCTGACGTGGCGAAGGCGTGAAAACAAAAATCACGTGAAAAACACGACGAAGGCAAAGTTCCTAGCGTGCTGATGTGGCACGGGGTTTAAGTGATTTGCTGAGCGCACAGACCGAAGAATAAAAGAATTTGAACTGGAATTGCTTTACGCACAGACCAGTGCACAACTTGACATCCAGGAGTCAGATTGAGACACCGTTTGCGTCAGATTGGAGCTGACGACGTGCTGATTGACAGAGACACCTACACGGACACAAACTGAGCATTTCTAAACCCTTAAACTCTTTTATTTGTGTCTTAGTGTAACGTTCTCTGTGGGGAAACTATTACCTGTTTTTTTGGTGACTATTTTGGGACTTGTCTAGTTGGGACTAGACAAGTGGGACCCAACTAGTTTGGGACTAGTTGGTAGAAAGCTTTGCTAGGATTGATAGTGAGAGGAAACACTGTGTGTGGGGTACTGAGAGTCTGGCGAGTGTAGAGGCGTAGAGGGTGCTCTGAGCGTGCTCTAACTTGTGACTTTGTACCTATTGCACTATTCAATCTAGTATTAGCTTTGGGGGCTGGAGTAGGTCGTTGGGACGACCGAACCAGGGTAAATCTGCTGTGTACTCTGTGTCTGCTTTTCATTACTCTGGTTGTGCTTTTAACTGCGTGTGATTTCTCGTGGGTTGCACGAGAATTTTTTATTAGCCTATTCACCCCCCCTCTAGGCTAGGATCCAGATCCAACAAGTGGTATCAGAGCCAGTTTAGTAGATCTAGCCTAGTTTGACCATGGACCACATTGATAGTGCTTTTGCTGAGGGTCAGTCTATTTCCCGACCACCTAGATTTAATGGAGGCGATTATGCTTACTGGAAAAATCGTATGAAAATCTATCTTATTTCTATTGATTATAAAGCTTGGCAAATTGTTGAAAAAGGATATAAATCACCTGTTATCAAAATTGAAAATACTGAGATGCCTAAACCTGATGATAAGTGGGATGATAATGATTGGAAGCTTTATTCTTTAAATGCTAAAGCTATGAATGCTCTTATTTGTGCATTAGATAAATCTGAATTCAATCGTATCTCACATTGTCTAACTGCGCAGGAAATATGGCATACTTTGGAGGTGACGCATGAGGGAACGTCACAGGTGAAGGAGTCTAGACTTGCACTTCTGAGCACAGAATACGAGGGATTTTGCATGCTACTGTCAGAGACCATATCAGAAATGTTTGCGAGCTTCACCAACATTGTCTACAAGTCTAGTTCGCTCGGTAAGCCATATTCTAGCCTTGAGCAGGTGAGAAAGATATTAAGAGCACTGCCAAGCTCTTTCAGGCCTAAAGTCACTGCCATCCAAGAAGCGAAAGATTTGTCACAGATGAGGGTGGAGGACTTAATAGGTAATTTAATGTCCCACGAGCTTGAATTGCAAAATATTGATGAAAGGGAGAAACCTGAGGAAAAAGAGAAAGCTACCAAGCCACTTGCTCTGAAAGCTGACGAAAGTGAAGATGATGATGATGACATAGGGCTAATGGTCAGAAATTTCAGAAAGTTTGTCCAGACCAAGCAAGGAAGAGCAGAAATGGCACCCAGGTTTAATCGCTCTAACTTTTTCCAGTCTTCTAAGTAAAATTATGATCAGAATACTACTAATAGAATGACTTGTTTTAAATGCAAGAAAAGAGGACATCGAATGAGGGATTGCCCACATGAGACAGCTCAGGTAGCTAAAGAAAAGGGAAAATCCAAGGTGCTTACTTGGGACATGGATAGCAAAGCTGAGAGCGAGGAGGAGGAACACGAAGCCCATTCATGCATGGCATTGATGGGAATACACGATGAGGTAATTTCTGGTAGTAAAACTGAACTCCTTACTCTCTGTAAAGAAATGCAAGATAAAATAGTAGAGCTAGAATCCACTATAGATGACTACCAAAATGAAAACTTTGAAATGCAACAATCTGAATTTGAAATGTCTAAAGAGATTGAAGAACTCAAAATTGATATTGTTGCATGTGACTCTACTATTGATATTCTGAAAAAGAAAAAATCCAGTTTTAATGATGAAGCACCTTGTCTCTCTTGCCCTTCCTTGATGAATAATATTAGCATGCTTAAACTTGATTTGATTAAGCTCGAAACTAAAAAAGACTATGTTATTAGAGAGCTTAATGATAAATTCTGCATGTTGGATAATGATTTTAAAAGAAAAATGGTTGAATTTGAAAAGAAGGAAGAGGAAAACAAGAGAGTTTTTATAAGTAAATGCACATTGCTTGTGGAAGAAAATAAATTGTTGAAAACCAAAGTCTCTAATCTTGAATTGGCCATTAAGAAATTCTCTACGGGAAAACAATCGTTGGACACTATTTTAGAGAATCAATTATATGGCAATAATAGAAGAGGACTTGGTTTTGGTCTGAAAAACGTTGAAAAGCAAAAATTCAAGAAATTCCACAATGCATCGTCTATTGCGAAGAACTTATATGCAAAGTGCTTTACTTGTGATAGTGTAGGCCATACTTCATACTATTGTAAATTTAGGAACACTAAAATCAAGTTTAAACAAGTGTGGGTTCCTAAAACAATATTGGCTAACACTGGTGGACCTTGTTGGATTCCAAGGTCACACTTAATACCTTTCATGTAGGTGTGATGGAGTTTTGGCGAGGAGCAATAAACTCAATGTTTCATTCTTTTAGCTCCTTCGTCAAAAAGCAACGAGAAGGTATAATTTCTATCCCTCTTTGCATTTCATTGCATACCTTCATAGATTTTTTGTGTGCTTGTTTTTTTATTTTATTTTATGTGCTTGCATGCATGATTTTTTAAATGGTTTTATTTATGAAAAAAAAACAAAAAAATTGAAAAAAAAATAAAAAATAAAAAATTGTGCTTATTGATTATCCTCTTATGTATCTCTTAAGTGGTATTGTATGAATGATCAATCTATCCCTTGTAGAAGTCAATTCATTATTATTGTAGCTACATGAACATGATGTTATTCTTTTTAGTAGCCATGACATGTCTCATAAGTTTCAAACTTGACTTCTACACCTACATTTACACTTTCACGATATTTGACTTTTTAGTGCTTTTAGAGATTCTTTTGAAGAATAATGGAAAGTGAATGTAGGAATGATTAATTTCTGAAATTTCTAAGGGATATGATGTGTTTAGCCATGAATTAAAATTGAGCACAAAAGAATTGAAAAAAAAAACGATATTTGCTCCGTATGAAAAATGGATACACTTCATGGCTAAAACACAACCCACGAGTATCCAACTTGTGCTACATGGGTAATCATTAGCGTTGGTGTATATAACTCGTCAAGCAATGCCACCCCACATTTAAAATCCCTTTTAGGCTATGTTTCGGGGTTCGGTACCTTGAACTCATCTTTGAAGAGGCGGGAAAAATCAATCCTAGTGATATTCATGAAAAATTGGAAAATGTGGATTGTTTTGGTTGTTTTTCTGATATTGAATCTCCTCTTGCACTTTACTGTCTATATCTTTTCACTTACACAAAGGTGGAGAAGTCTTGGTATGAAATTCTACGAACTTGACTTGTCTATTATTTGGAATGCTCATGTAAATTACTCGCTACATCTAATAATGATTTATTTTTGCTTGGAATATATTTGTGACTTCGTTAATCCACTTTTGGTGATTACAAAGGGGGAGAAAGGAAAAGATTTTCTAATCTTGATGTGGATATTATTTGATATTATTTGTTGAAGGGGGAGCTTGAAATATACTTGAATACTTGATGAAGGGGGAGCTTGAGAGAAGGGGGAGCATGCTATTGATATTCATCTCATGATTCATATTGCATTACACCCTTCACACACTTCACACACTCATTTCATTTGATCAAATCTTTTGTGGGTTTGTCATCACCAAAAGGGGGAGATTGTTGGAAGCAACGATCAAGGATCTTGGTTTGATGATGACAAACGTGTCGGTATATCTAATGTGTGTGCTCAGTGTGTTTCAGGCTCGAAATAATACATCTAGGCTATTTGGCGGAATTGCTATTCCTATAGCATATTGGGAGAAAGGGAGTGTGTGCACAAAGAAGTTTGACTTGGTCAATGAAGAGCAAGTTGGACTTGGTCAAATTGGTGATTGGATCAATTCAAATCTTTTTGAACTACACATCAAATCCCAAACTCTTTGATTCAACCCAATCCCTAGCCAATTACAAATTTCCTAGGTGGTTGTGCCCTCATCCTATTCAAACTTCCCAATTCATATCACATTCAAATTTCCTATCCAATATCAAATATTAAAACCCTAGCCTATACTATAAATACCAATGCCATCCTTAGGGTTAAAAATTGAGGAGGCCATACAATTTCCAATCAGCTTACGGCAACTAATATTAAAGAGAGAGACTAGGTTTTTTTTCTCAAGCAAAATATATTAACCCTAGACCTATTCTCCATTGCCGCAAGTTGAAGCTGAGCACGAGAAAGCCACCAACTGAGCCCATCATCATCTTTGTCGCTTGCAGCAACCAAGCGCCAACCAGACCGTGCCAAGTCCTGTTGCCAAGATCGTCGCCGGTGAGACCTTCGAAGTCGCCAAGAGTCGTGCTGTCGTGAACCGTTGCTTTCCCCAACGAAGCCGTCGTTGTTGTTGCAGTCGAAGTCGAGGGAGCACCGCCGGTCTTCGTCTCTGCCTCGGAGAGCTCGTCGCACGAAGTATCTGCTGTCGCCGTGGAGATCTCCGTCGCAAGCCTGTTTTGAAACAAAGACACTCACTGCTTGCTGTCGAAGAAGAAGAACTCACTGCCACACGTTGCCGTGGATCTCTGCTGCCTCACCGACGAGTCGAAGTTGGAACTCACGTCACAACAGCAAGGGGCCATAGTTGTTGGCATCACCTATCTCGCCGAAGAAGAGCAATCGGATTCGCCGTCGAAGTCCTCGGAGATCCACGCTGAAGGAGAAATCACCTAAGTTGTCGTCACCCTCGAGATCCTGTCGCCACCGTGAACCGAGCATCGTCGGAGTTCGCCGTTGCTGCTCGATGCTCTTGCCGCTGCTGCACTGAGAGGTCTCGCCGTCGTCTGCTGCCCGAGCCATCATTGCCCTATCACCGAGGAGTTCAAGTCACCGCCGTTGATCGCTGGTGATCATCGCCCTGTTCAAAGACGACACCGGCGAGGAGAGAACGCTGCCCTGTTGCTGTGGAGACGCTGCCATCACCCTCGTGATCTCGAGTCGACGTGCCGCTATCGCCGCCGTCTTCAAAGCTTGCAGAAACAATCGCCGGAGAAGACGAAGATTCCACCGCTGAAGCCGTTGAACGCCGTGTACTGACAAAGCCGCTGTCCGAAGTCGCCGTGGAGTGAATGCAGGCGCCATTCGCTGTCGCCGAAGTCGGAGCGCCGTCTGTCGAAGCCTCTCGCCGCTCGAACCCGGATCTCCGTTGCTGCCCTAGTCCGAAGAGAAACGAATCCCCATGAATCGAAGAGCAAAACCAACGGCGGAGATATCTGCATGAAAACGAATCAACGGATCTGATTAAAGGTAGCATCCACGTGAACAACGGAGAGAGAGCCCGCTGACGTGGCGAAGGCGTGAAAACAAAAATCACGTGAAAAACACAACGAAGGCAAAGTTCCTAGCGTGCTGACGTGGCACAGGGTTTAAGTGATTTGCTGAGCGCACAGACCGAAGAATAAAAGGATTTGAACTGGAATTGCTTTACGCACAGACCAGTGCACAACTTGACATCCAGGAGTCAGATTGAGACACCGTTTGCGTCAGATTGGAGCTGACGACGTGCTGATTGACAGAGACGCCTACACGGACACAAACTGAGCATTTCTAAACCCTTAAACTCTTTTATTTGTGTCTTAGTGTAACGTTCTCTGTGGGGAAACTATTACCTGTTTTTCTTTGGTGACTATTTTGGGACTTGTCTAGTTGGGACTAGACAAGTGGGACCCAACTAGTTTGGGACTAGTTGGTAGAAAGATTTGCTAGGATTGATAGTGAGAGGAAACACTGTGTGTGGGGTACTGAGAGTCTGGCGAGTGTAGAGGCGTAGAGGGTGCTCTGAGCGTGCTCTAACTTGTGACTTTGTACCTATTGCACTATTCAATCTAGTATTATCTTTGGGGGCTGGAGTAGGTCGTTGGGACGACCGAACCAGGGTAAATCTGTTGTGCACTCTGTGTCTGCTTTTCATTACTCTGGTTGTGCTTTTAACTGCGTGTGATTTCTCGTGGGTTGCACGAGAATTTTTTATTAGCCTATTCACCCCCCCTCTAGGCTAGGATCCAGATCCAACAAAGACCCTAGCCAGGATCTCTACTAACTTGAGGTGGATCTGACCAACCCAAGATAGATCTATGCTACTGCAATATAATAAATGAAATGCTTAATTAACCCACATACCCGAAACTTTGCTTGCACTGGCAAAGTGTACCGAATCGCGTCCCGAGCCGCTCCTCGTCCCGAGCTGGCCCGCTTCCCGAACCGCACCGAATCCCGAGGCGAGAAACCCCCTTGTAGCTGAGCCAACCACACGCCGAAGAAAGTTTCACCTTGAGTGGATCCTTCGCCAAGACTCCGGATCGAATTCGAGCCCCTTGATGGTGTTGCTAGAGCCCTTCAGGAGCAAGTGAGAAATATATAGAGAAGAGAATATTGATTTTAAGCTTAGATCCGAGAGTGCTCCAAACTTTTGGGAGCTGCTCAGATCTAGAGCTTGAGACAAGTTATGAGGAAGGGGCATGCCCCTATTTATATAGGTGGCTGACCTTTATATAGGTGGCTGACCCCTCCCCTTTACTCCAATTCCGATGTGGGACTAAAGGTTTTAGAATAAAGAATTCAAGTTAGTTTGCTTTAAAGAAAGGCCAAACTTCTACGAATTTTAACTCCCTCACCGTTGAGCTTCACATTTGATACAACCTATCAAATCGAAGAGCGCTGAACGGTGAACGCGTAAGAAAAGACGACGAGTCATTCTAAGTCCGATTGATCCCTCAAATGTTAGTCCAAAGTCAGCCTAAAACCACTTTTCTGCTAAAAGTTTCAGCCGCCCAAAACAGCACTTTGGGTTTAAAAACCCTCGCTGTGGGGCACAGAGCGTGGGCCCCATAAACCGAAGCGCACGTAGCCCTGCGGCGAATGCGTGGCACGTGACCGCAGGCGTGTGCCATGCACGTGCCCTGCAGGGCGTGTCGGCCGTTCTACTAGGCGCCACCTGGTGCCCTGTAAGGCGCTTAAATCAACGGCGCCTGATTAGGCGCCCTTTTTGGGGAAATAAATTGGGCGCCTCTCAGGTGCCCAATTGGGGCTGATGAAATGCTGACCTCGCCCAATGGGCCGGGTCCATAAAAAGGACTTTCCCCTCCTCTTTTTTTGTTTTCACAAGAAATTCTTTTGCGCTTCTATTTAAATCACTTTTAAATAGACTTACTAGACTCGTTTGGACTCCGTTTTGGACGCCGTTTGAACCTGGGTTTAGACCAGGATGATTCCATCATCCAGGTAATCTTTTCTACGTGTTTCTTTAATTAAATACGCACGTAAACAATTTACGATGCAGTAAATTTCCCTTTGCATCAAATACAAAATTTCCACATCTATTGTATAAAATCATTCGTATCAAATACAAATGATCTGAGGGCATACATCCCCCAACAGCTTACACGGCCATAAACACTGCTCGTACACATCACCAGCTCTCTGTTTTACAGACGCAGATTGGTGCATCACCATGCGGATTTGCCACACGACCGTGGCGATGACTAGAAACCCTAGAACAACCAGATTTGAGCTTCTAATCTCGACCATTGATTTCCAAAGAGGTTTATTTGGACAGCTGAGATTCCACATGACCCATGAAGCTATTTAAACACATCATAGGTTTTATTTTGGTGAGAGCGCTCATCAAGTATCTTCTTCCTCGCACGTCTGGAGCCTTGGGGCATGATTTTGGTGAGTGAACTTCTTGAGAATTCTTTGTGAAGCTCTTTGTAATCTTCTTCTTTTGTATCTATCTTTTCGGGTTGAGGGATTTGGGTGAGAGCTTTTGTTATATTCTCTTTTGGTGAGATTTGGGATCTTCATTGGGTTTGTGAGAAGATTTTGAACTCCATGCTTGGAGTTATTGGTTCTATCTTTTGTTGAAGAAAATTGAAGAAGTCGGTGTAATTCTCTCAGATCATATTAGTGGAAACCATTATCGGAAAGCTGTACGTAGGCTTCGTTAGCGGGTCGAACCAGGGTAAACTCTGTATCGCTTGAATTTGTTGCTTTCCTTCTTTCGTTACTTTTCGTATTACTTGTTTTGGTTGGATATTGTGCTATTATGGTGTATCTTTGAATGATCAGGGTTAGGGGATGTTGGGTCGCTATTTGTCGTTTGAAGTTGACCTTGCGCTTGCTTTCACTGTCTGCCCCTGTTGGTGTTGGGTTTTGAGGGACACTTAGGGTATAAATCTATGCCCGTCCTACGTCGGATAGACGATAGAATCAAAAAATAGCAGCGGAAAACAGATTTATTAAACACTTTAATAAAAGGCGCTAAGGATATCATGGCCCCTAGCCAGGATCTCTACTATCTTGGGGTGGGTCTGACCAGCCCTAAAATAGATCTAAACTACTGCAACAATATAAATATGAAAGCATTAAAAGAACATACCCGAAACTTTGCTTCTGCAGAAAACGAAGCGTCATTTTCAGCAACTATCTTTCGCTACCCGAGCAAGCCGCCTCCGTGCCTCCAAGACTGGACCACCCGAAGCAAGTTGACACCGTGCCTTCGATCCAATCACTCGCCGAAGAAAGTTTCACTTGAGTATGATCCGCGTCAAAGACTTTGGATCTAATCCAATCCTCCTCCTCGTCTTACTAGGACTCGAACGGAGGAACATAAGAATTAATGGAGGAGAGAATAATTTTTGTCTCGGATCGAGTGTGCTCAAAACTTTTGTGAGCTTCTCGAATCGGAGACTTGGTGCAAATTTTCCAAGGGGGTTGGCCCCTATTTATATAGGAAGCATGCCCCCCTTACTCGTCTCACGAGCAATGTTGGCCTAAAGAGATTTAAAGAGAAAAATTAAATTAGTTTTCCTTACACTAAGGCCACACTTCAACTAATTTTTTCTATTTCACTGTTGCCACCTTCAACTAATTTTTTCTATTTCACTATTGAGCTTCGCAAGTGATACTACCTATCAAATCGAAGAGCACTGAACGGTATTGCATAGAAACAAACGGTGCTCAAATCCGACTTTGTTTGACCCCTCAAACGTTGGATCAAAGTAGCCCAAAAATAAAAAAACGCTGAAAAACACAACCATCGTGAAGGGTTTCAGTAAACCTTAGCAGTGGGCCCACTGGTCTGCTGGGCGCGCCCTTTTGCGAAACTATTAAATCTCATTTAATATAGACTTATTGTCACAAACTCTTTGTGACTTTAATTATTCTCGTGCACCCGAGTGCACTTCTCCGGAATCCTTCCTATTACTAAGATGCAAATCCTATACAGTGTGAGACTCTACAGCTGATCGTCTGCCCGGCGTGCACGCACAACCGGGACAAGCGACTCATAGTCTTACCGCAAGCACACGGCGTAGTGGCGAGCAGGTATCGAACTCAGGGAGGGACAATGACAGTGTCTCGTTCTAATCACCTAGCTATCGGAATGGTCAAGAATAATACGGGGTAAAATTGTCACAATCGTTCGTATATCGATGGAAATATCAATGAAATAAAACGCCTATGGATAGGGAATCCCCGATACAAACCGTATCTCGTCGTTGTGATTCGTAGGTTACACCATTGTTAGACTTGAATTTTGGGTGAACTAGTTGCAACTAAATGTGGAACCAAGCTCACGCTCTCGCGCTATTGCCGGTCTATAGCAAACCTATATTAGGGCCCAATCTCTATAGCAAACCTATGTTAGGATCGACATCATCGTTCAATCGTATCTCGAGCCCACTCTCGTGCAAACTCAAGCTACGACCTAGGTTGAGATAGTTCCTACCCGTCCAATCTCTTGCAAACGGGTATTTGTATAGAAATACGATTAAAAACCCTAGCCTTGGTCCAATCTCTTGCAAACCAATTCTAGAAAATTCCAATCGTAAATCTAAATCGAATTTCTAGGGCTTCCTATCAATTGGGACCCAATCTCTTGCAAATCCCAATCGATATGAATCCCTAGCTATTCGTAATAAATCGATCCCAACCTAACCCTAATCAATTCTAGCAACAATTTCACCAATTCATCACAATTTAGAAATAGGGTTCATATGGTTCATCCCCATGCCATAGGACAATAAAACTACTCATTAATCATTTTGCAATTCATAAGAAATTCAATAGAAAATTCAGCACAAATCATTGCAATAGAGAGATTATCAATAAAAATGGAATTTTTGACAAGAAAGGAGACAAACCAATGAGAATCCAATAGCATCCAACAAGAATCTCCTTTCTAATCTCTCAAAAATCCTAAATCTAATTAACTAAAAAGCTATCTAAAAAGGCTGCAAAAAGTATCAAAAAGTTCTCTCTAACTAGGGCAAAAACTGGGTTTAAATACCCCTCAAAATCGCCCAGAAATTCGTGACAAAAATGCCCCTGCGCAGCTCAAAAATCGCAGTTTACGCTACAGGCGGGGCGGCTCACTCGGCCGAGTGACAAATGTCACTTGGCCGAGTGACAAACCCTGTACAATTACAGTAAGTCGGGGATTTTTGGGGGTCTGTCTTCGGAGGTGACTCGGCCGAGTGGATTTACTCACTCGGCCGAGAGGCAATTCTTGCTCGGCCGAGTGGAAGCTCTGAAAAGCCTGTAAAATAACAGTAAGTCGGCCGTTTTCGAAGCGTCTGTTCTCGTGCCACTCGGGCGAGTAGACTTCCATGCTCGGCCGAGTGGACTATCGTCACTCGGCCGAGTGCACGCCCATTTTCTTCTGTTGATGCGTGTCCGGTCTGGTCGGCCGAGTGGTCTTCTTGCTCGGCTGAGTGGGTGGTTCACTCGGTCGAGTGAGATGCTGCAAAGGCCCAATCTTCGTCTTTTCGCTTCCTCGTCACTCCTACGACGTTCTTTCTACTCCCACTTGTCTTCCATCGCCGAATATCCCCCAAAAGAGCCTTGGGTGACACTCCGGAGTGGGTGCAAATCCTCTTGATCTCAAAATCACTCCGAATCGCTCCATATCTCCTGAAATACAACAAAAAACAAGAAATCGTGAAAAGCATCGCAATATTGTCGAATAATCGTGAAAAATGCGATATGAGTGATCAAAGTGGCATGCAAACATGCAGAAAAAGGGTGTAAAATACGGAGCGATCAAAATCCCCCAAGCTTACCTCTTACTCGTCCTCGAGGAAGATGAGTAAAAAGCGAGCCCGACGGGCAAAATGATGTAAAAGAGGGAAAAATAAAAGAAATGAAAAAACAAAAATAGAATAGAAAGCGAAGAAGGGGGGTGCTAGATCATTTTTCTTAGGACATGGGTTTTGCTTACTCATATAGCATACATCGAATATAAAACACACGTCAAAGACTTTTATTTCGATATCATAGTATAATTGATGCATTCGAAATAGAAAACCCCAAAATATCAATATAACAAGAAATATGGAATCATTCTAGGATTAGCATCGTCTGAAGCATCTAAAGCGGTATGCATAGCCATAGATCACACACTTTTCAATTGAATGCTTTCTATAAGGAGTATAAGAGATATCACACGATATGGAATAGTAAGAATAGAAAAGCATGGTTTTCATGAAATGAATGCTAAGTGTCGATTTTCTGAATTTCGTGAAACTTTAGCAATCTCACCGAGTATAGAATATTACTTAGCCTAGGTTGTCATGCACCGTCAAGTAGTCACTCTCTCACACATCATTGGATCCTCTCCTCCAAGCTTATCCATAAGCGTGGTGGCATAAACAAATCAATATGTACATTCCCCATTTCTTTTCAAGCTCCAAAAAACGTAAAAATAAAACAAAAGAGGGAAGAATGAGAGAAAGAGTGTGAGATGGGATCGTTATGAACTTCTTTTTCTCTTTTCTTTTCTTTTTCTCAATTTTTCTCTTTTTTTTCTCTCTCATTTTTTTCATTGCAATAACAATATATACATAAGTGATCCCAAATCAAAAGAGAGAAGGATATACATGTATATTTTTTTGCTTTTTGATTTTGGGGATTTGGAGCATGGAAATTAATAGCGGGGGAAATGCCGATAATAGACTTGCTAGGGGGGATTCACCAATGAATTTCAAGTAGAGAAATAATGCTCAAGATATGTGGAGAAAGAAATCAATGTATCACTCAGTTCACTCTATAGGACGTGCATGACAACTATCAACAGAGTAATATAATCTACTCAGTTTAATCCCAAAAAGAAAACTAGTCCAGATATATCATCCTAGCAAACATTCAATCAACCTGAAGGTGAAGCCTACAATTCATGCAATAAGAAGTGATATGAGAGAGGAAAGCAATACTCCAAATATAAGCAGACAATGCGTGAAGCTTGGTGTGTTTTCTATGATAAGCATACATATGAATCATCAGACATCAGCTAATAATAGAATTTCATCCATATTCATACAGGAAAAGAGTGGGTTACTATTTCAAAATGCAAGCATATGATATCTGAAACAAAAGCTATGACGTGACAAAATAGCATGCATATGTAGATAAGCTAACACCACGTCATCATCATCATAGAAAAATCATCTCTAGCAAAAGATGTAAGAAACAATGATAAAAGGAAAATAGAACTATATACAATGCGGCATACTCAAAAGAGGAAAGGAAAACGTAATGCATGATAAAAAACGAAAAAGTGGTGAAAATAAGTGCAAAAGTGGAAAGAAAACGTGAGAAATCAAAAATAAAGGGTGGAAAAAATGAAAAAGTGTGAGAACTCACTCCCCCAAGCTGAAGTGCACAGTGTCCTCAATGTGCAAAGTGTGGCACACCAAGAGACGTGAAGTGGGAGGGGTGGGTGAGGATGCATGCATGATGGAAAAGAAATAAAATGAAAAATAAAATAAAATGCGAATGAATGCGATGCATGCAAAGATTAGGATGATGCAGATATAAGTGTCCCCAAAAAGTCTCTCTCCCTCACTCCCAAAAAGATATAAAAAGGATATGATCAGAAAGGCACCAAAATAATATGTGGAGGAGGGGGGGGGCAAAAAATCAAACACCATGCCCAGGAACAAACGGGCAGCATAACGAAAAAAAATATCAGAGGCATCAAGAGTGTGCCTAAGCTGGTGGTGGTGCTGCACCATCACCGTCATGTGGCGAAGGTGGTGGCGGAGGTGGTGGTCGTGGAATCTGCTGGGTTGGTGGGGGTAGTGCAGGCAGACGCGCCAGAATCTGATTCAGGCAAGCCTGAATATCGGGAAGCAGGGCGACGCGGGACTGCACAGAACTGACCGTGGCAGAGAGAGCCCTAAAGTCTCCTCGGTCCATTAACATCCCCCTCAAGAGCACGAATGCTCTGAAGTAGAGTGTCAGGGGGTAGTGGAGCCGAGGGACGCACAGGTCGAACAGGTGAGGTGCGGGGCTGTCACTGGCGGGAAGCATATAGGATGGGGCCAGCAGGGTAGTGTGGAAGGGGTGCTGTTCTCGGTAAGTGATGCCCAGCCTCGGTGCAAGGCTGGGACGCAGGCTGGGTCGAAGCGGCAGCAGCAGCAGCAGAAGTGGAAGGCAAAATGTGAGACGAGGAAGAAGGAGAGGTCAGTGACGCAGAAGTGGGGACAGAAGTCACGACGCTCTCGGTATACACAGGGGTGGTGGAGACCGTAAGGTTGATGACTGGGGAAGCAGTGTAGGGCACAAAAGTGGACTCCCCAGGAGCCGTCGACAGCAATCGGGAGAGGGTCTCCACAGCAGCAGAAAAGGAAGACTCGCCGCTCTCTAAAATGATGGTGGGACGCTCAAGGCTAAGAGAAGTGATAGGCTCGATAGACATAGGCTTAGCGGTGGTGGTGGTGGTGGTGGACTCAGCAACGGTTCTCCCGACACTGACAGAAGTGTGGACAGAAGTGTCAGGAGGTGCAGACAGTGCAGGTGCGGGCTGAGGAATCACGGGGTCCACAGGTGGTGCAGGGGGTGCCTGCTCAGCATCCTCAGCCTCAAGTACGTAGGCAGCGGGGATAAGTAGGTCCATCGCTGGGATCCAATCCCCGTGGGCCGGTCCTATGTGTGTCCGAGCGAGGCTCGAAAGAACCATGTAGTCAGCACTAAAGGGACCGTGCAACCACACCAGTGCCTGCGACCGTGGGGACGAAGCATCTTCATCCGGGCCATAACATCTATCGAAAGTGCAGTGGGGCCCGGGGCTCGACGCAAGTCGTCAGGTAGGTCCACACCGGTCATAAGGGCTAGAAGCGTAATCAGACCGTCGCAACAAATAGGTGAGCGGGCGCTCACCAAAATGACGATGCGGTCTAAGAACCAACTAGCGATATCAATCTCAACGGCGGGGACCAGGTCGTCGCTACCCCTATCCAGAACCCTGGGGCGAGTCATCACGTAGAGCATATAGAGCTCTGGCGTAGACATCATCCCGGGCTCATACCTCACTAGGAAAGTGGTCGCCATGAAGCGCTGTGCAATGCGGAGGCAGGGGTGCAGGATGGCTGAGGCCTTGGCCCTACTAGAGTCAAAGCCAAGTGGGGATCCCATGATTCGTGTCCAGAATGTGGAGGTGTTGAACGACGGTGGTGGGATGTGCGTGGGAGCGTAGGCACGGTCAGGGACAGGGACATCGGGCCACTGGAAGAATGCACGAAGCATGTCGAGAGTGATCTTGCACTCTCGATCCATCAAGCGGAATGTGCATCCTCCAGGGGTCCGGTCAATAGAGCTCAGTACCTCTAGTGTCGGACGGATGAAAGTATCCACCGACACCGCAAGAAAATCACGCCATCCCACGTTGTCATACAATGTGAGAAGCCCCTCGAGTACCCCTAGTCGGTCAAGGTCAGCTAAGTGCGTGAACCAAGAAGGTACTATCGAGCGATGGCAGATACGCTCGAACCTGGCGCGGTGTGCATCGTTTCAAATTGTGATCCCCATCGGCCCGACGGCGAGGGCGGGTGGAGGGACATGATCGGCTGGGATCGGCTGTGTAGGTGGCGGTGGCGGTGGCGGGCTAGGTGGAGGGGAGTCCTCCCTAGTGTGAGAGGGACCGGGGTCATCGGTCTGCCTCTGCTTGGGGGCGGATCCCCGTGTACGCGGCCTAGTGCGCGGCGGCATGTGTACCGCAAGACGTGTCCCAACTAAATAAGTATTGCGGCGTGCTAAATAATGGAACGGATGTACCTGAACATGCCGCGAGAGCAATAAGTGGTGCGTGCGAAGAGACGCCTCCACCGCGAAGCTCAAAATGCATCCAAAATCTCCCCAAAGCTCTCCCAAGCTAGCCTGCAAATCAAACGAACAAATCAGCGAATAATATTCAATACGTATGGGGGAGATATGGGATAATAGATAGATATGAAATTTAATTTGAGTTAAGGGCTCAATGGGCGTACGGATCAAGAGAAACGGGGAGAAAAATGGGGTTTTGGGGGAAAACAAGGCAAATCGACGGTCGGCCTGTGGTGGGGGCCGGCGCCGGCGATGGAGGTCGGCGGCCGATCGATGGCGAGGCTGCCATGACGATCGTCGGCGGGGTGAGAGCGATTTGGACGAGGGACGAGGGAAGCAGCAGGCGAGGGAGGTGAAAAGGTAGCGGCTCGGGTGAAAATGGAGAGATTTGGGGTTTTAGAAATTCGCGCCCGCCTCCGAGCTTATATAGAAATTGTTACGACTCGGCCGAGTGACAATGTCACTCGGCCGAGTGCGTAAACGAAATAAGTTTTGAAAATCTCGTTCCCACTTACGACTCGGTCGTGTGTCTTTGCTTCACTCGGCCGAAGGGAGAAACTCCACTCGGTCGAGTGGCACTACCACTCGGCAATTTTTAGGCTAGAAGGGTATCTGTTTCACTCGGCCGAGTGACAAGTCACTCGCCCGAGTGGCAATTAAGACTAAAACTTACAGAAATTGACAGAGAGTTGGTCTGTAGAGACTTCCCTGTTTGGTGCTCCACTCGACCGAGTGGAGTCTTTGCTCGGCCGAGTGGCATAAGCTACTCAGTTGAGTGACGTGCTATTTTCTGCATCTGCACTCCGTTTTCGCTCTGGTTTCTGTTTTTCTTCCTCCAGTCTATTTCTTCCTCCTCCTAAGGCCTGAACGCATTCCTGGAGCGCTCTTTCTTGCCTCTATCTTCCTCCATATGATTGATCTCCCTTTCTCCTTCTCCTGTCATGAAAAATAGGACCCGTTGTCACTATTTTCATGGACAAAAGACTCTAAAAACTAACAAAATCTTAAACCAAAAATGAAAATAAAATAAAAATAATGCAAAAACTGTCGGGTTGCCTCCCGACAAGCGCTCGTTTAAGGTCGTGAGCTCGACCCCTTAAGATATTCGTTTAGCTCGCGATGTTGGGCGCATATGAGATGCACCCGTCAAACTTGCCGGGAAGGCCGCTCGGATTTGGATCTTGGTGATCATCGGTCTTCCTTGACGCCTCATCATCATGAGAAATGTTGGGGGATAAGTCCCCCAAGCTAGAGCTTGTTCCCATCTTTTTCTTGGACGGTGACACCGATCTTCCGTTCTGTGGAGCTTTCTTCGTATTCTTGGCCTTTGAGAGCTTGCAAAGCTCTCGTATTCTTGCGACATCAGCGTTGCCTTCATCACCATCCGTGGAGCTATCTGGAGGGTCCTCCAATTTCTCTTCTTCACCCGAAGCTTGGCCTTCTTCGAAGCCATCGTCATGGAGAGCACCAATAGAGTGGGGGATTGCTTCTTCGATCACTTCGGCGAGGAGATCCACATAATCTAACTCCTCATGATATGGCAAGTGTTTCATGGCCCGGGGTATGTGAAGCTCGACTTCTATGTTCCTGACATTCAAGGATAGAGTTCCTTCATGCAGATCGACGATAACACCGGCGGTTGCGAGGAACGGGCGTCCAAGTATGAGCGAAGTGTCGCCCTCTTTCTTGATGTCCATTATAACAAAATCACAAGGCAAGCATATACCTCCCGGTACTTGGAGTGGAATATTCTCTGCGATCCCTAACGGCCGAGTAATCCGATCGTCCGCAAGTTGAATCCTCATGTCGGTCGGCTTCAAGTTGGTGCCCGTGTTCAATCTCCAGAACATACTAAGGGGCATAAGGCTCACACTAGCGCCCAAGTCTACTAGAGATTTTTGCAAAGGGACGCCTCCTAGTGTGCAAGGGATGCGGAAACTCTTGGGATCCTTCAATTTCACCGGCTCCTTCTCTTTACGGGTAAACCAAGTTCCTTGCTCCGCAAGCATAATTTTTTCCTTCCTTTTCTTTCCCGAAATCAAATCTTTCAAGAACTTCACGTAAGACGGGATCTCAACAATTGCATCTAGGAAAGGAATATTGAGGCTTACTCCCCTCAAGTATTCTAGGAACTTGGCGAGCCTTTTCTCCATCTTGGCTCTAGCTAGCCGTTGTGGAAACGGCACCGGTGGCATATAGCGGCGCTCATCAAGTGGCTCCACCACTTTAGAATTTCCTCCTTCAATTGGCTCCTTTTTGCTCTCTTCTTCAATTGCTGTCTCATTTTCTTCCAAAATTTCCACCACGGGTTGCTTGCTTTGGGTCATAGCGGGAGTGGTATCCTTCCCGCCCCTTGTCGTAACTGCAACCACCGCATTGATGTGATCGGTGTTGCTCCGTGGATTGGGCTCGGGTTGAGCCGGCAACTGTTGGGCGTAATTGTTGAGCAACGCAAGTTGCTCCGTAAGTTGAGCGACGACGGTACTTAGTGACTCTTGCCCCGCCGTCAACTTAGCATTTATCTTTCTCTGCTCCACCATAAACTCCTCCACCCTAGCTTCGTAGTCCGACCGTGGTTGAGCTTGAGGTGGGTTGGGAGCTCTCTAACCTTGGTTGTACCCGGGGGGTCTATATTGTCCCGCTTGTTGCCTCGATGGTAATTTTGTTGCGGTGGACCCCTCGGTTGATATTGAGGTTGTGGTGGTGGTGGTGGTGGAGCTTAAGGAATTTGTTGTGGCGGCAGGTTCAAAGCACCATCATTGTTTGCATATGAGAAGCCCGGATGGTTTCTAGCGGCTGGGTTGGCTCAATATCCAGAATTCCCCGCGACATATTGTACTTGCTCCAAGGCTCCTTCTCCATTGTCCCCTCCTACATACATGTCTTGGGATTGGTCTTGCCAATCACTCATATTACTTGTCGGCGTAGATGTAGAGGGTGCTCCATAGAGCTCGGTGATATATTTCTCCAATCTCTCCACCACCTTGTGGAGAGAATCAAATTTAGTTGAAAGCTCCGCCACGGCCTTGGCCTAATAAATGCTAGTGGGCTTCAAAGAGGACGAAGAATTTCCTCGCTCGTCCCCTCATTGTTGGTTATTTGAGGCCATCTCCTCTAACAAGGCCGTAGCTTCATCCGGGGTCTTTGATAGTATGGCTTCATTGGCGGTTGCGTCAATAATTTGCTTCGTGCCCGGTTGGAGTCCATTGTAGAAACTGTGGACAAGCTCCCAATCTTCTATACTATGATGGGTGCATTGATGTTGCAAGTCCTTGAAGCGCTCCCATGCTTCATAGAGGGTTTCTTGCGGTCCTTGCTTAAAGGACATGAGAGCACTCCGTATCTTCACCGTCTTGGAAGGAGGGTAAAACTTATCAACAGAGGCGCTTGCCAACTCATCCCAAGTGGTGAATGTCCCTTCCGCTTGCGTCCTCAACCAATATAAAGCTTTATCTTTGAGTGTGAAGGGGAAGAGTCGCAGTCGGATTGCATCAATGGAAACACCCGGCATTTGGAAAGTGGCGCACTTGGACAAGAAAAGTTGGATGTGGTAATGTGGATTCTCATGGGCATTCCCATGAAACGGGTCTTGTTGCATCAATACTACCAATCCCGGATTTAGCTCAAATTTCTTGTCCGCCGCTAGTTCCGGCATGGCGATGGACGATGTGGTGGAAGAAGTCTTAGGCCGAAGCCTATCTCTAATGGAAATGATCCTCGCCATTCGTGCAGCTAGCTCCTCCGGTGTCTCCACACGGTTCATACAACCGTCCTCCGTAGCATGCCTTCTCTCGACTCTGATCCTCCTCACTGTACGCTCGATCTTCGGATCAAATAATATTTCCTCGGGGTTCGCCATAGATCTCGTGTACATGCAAGGGAAAACAGAGTTTCAAAGTAATTATTAGCACGAATAAGGAGTAAAAAGATAAAAATAATGAAACAAAAAGAAAATACTAAGTAAATAGAATAAAACATTATTGCCTCCCCGACAACGGCGCCAAAAACTTGGTCGTCCGCCCGGCGTGCACGCACAACCGGGACGAGCGACTCGTAGTCTAACCGCAAGCGCACGACGTAGTGGCGAGCGGGTATCGAACTGAGGGAGGGACAGTGACAGTGTCTCGTTCTAATCACCTAGCTATCGGAATGGTCAAGAATAATACGGGGTAAAATTGTCACAATCGTTCGTATATCGATGGAAATATCAATGAAATAAAACGCATAGGGATAGGGAATCCCCGATACAAACCGTATCTCGTCGTTGTGATTCGTTGGTTACACCATTGCTAGACTTGAATTTTGGGTGAACTAGTTGCAACTAAATGTGGAACCAAGCTCACTCTCTCACGCTATTGCCGGTCTATAGCAAACCTATGTTAGGGCCCAATCTCTTGCAAACCCAAACCTAAGCCGCTAGCATTAGGATCGACATCATCGTTCAATCGTATCTCGAGCCCACTCTCGTGCAAACTCAAGCTACGACCTAGGTTGAGATAGTTCCTACCCGTCCAATCTTTTGCAAACGGGTATTTGTATAGAAATACGATTAAAAACCCTAGCCTTGGTCCAATCTCTTGCAAACCAATTCTAGAAAATTCCAATCGTAAATCTAAATCGAATTTCTAGGGCTTCCTATCAATTGGGACCCAATCTCTTGCAAATCCCAATCGATATGAATCCCTAGCTATTCGTAATAAATCGATCACAACCTAACCCTAATCAATTCTAGCAACAATTTCACCAATTCATCACACTTTAGAAATAGGGTTCATAGGGTTCATCCCCATGCCCTAGGACAATAAAACTACTCACTAATCATTATGCAATTCATAAGAAATTCAATAGAAAATTCAGCACAAATCATTGCAATAGAGAGATTATCAATAAAAATGGAGTTTTTGACAAGAAAGGAGACAAACCAATGAGAATCCAATAGCATCCAACAAGAATCTCCTTTCTAATCTCTCAAAAAGCCTAAATCTAATTAACTAAAAAGCTATCTAAAAAGGCTGTAAAAAGTATCAAAAAGTTCTCTCTAACTAGGGCAAAAACTGGGTTTAAATACCCCTCAAAATCGCCCAGAAATTCGTGACAAAAATGCCCCTGCGCGGCTCAAAAATCGTAGTTTACGCTACAGGCGGCGCGACTCACTCGGCCGAGTGACAAATGTCACTCGGCCGAGTGACAAACCCTGTACAATTACAGTAAGTCGGGGATTTTTGGGGGTCTGTCTTCGGAGGTGACTCGGCCGAGTGGATTTACTCACTCGGCCGAGGGGCAATTCTTGCTCGGCCGAGTGGAAGCTCTGAAAAGCCTGTAAAATAACAGTAAGTCCGCCGTTTTCGAAGCGTCTGTTCTCGTGCCACTCGGACGAGTCGACTTCCATGCTCTGCCGAATGGACTATCGTCACTCGGCCGAGTGCACGCCCATTTTCTTCTGTTGATGCGTGTCCGGTCTGGTCGGCCGAGTGGTCTTCTTGCTCGGCCGAGTGGGTGGTTCACTCGATCGAGTGAGATGCTGCAAAGGCCCAATCTTCGTCTTTTCGCTTTCTCGTCGCTCCTACGACGTTCTTTCTTCTCCCACTTGTCTTCCATCGTCGAATATCCCCCAAAAGAGCCTTGGGTGACACTCCGGAGTGGGTGCAAATCCTCTTGATCTCAAAATCACTCCGAATCGCTCCATATCTCCTGAAATACGACAAAAAACAAGAAATCGTGAAAAGCATCGCAATATTGTCGAATAATCGTGAAAAACGCGGTATGAGCGATCAAAGTGGCATGCAAACATGCAGAAAAAGGGTGTAAAATACGGAGCGATCAACAGCCTGACCATACTACAGGTTGGGGCTCGAAACCCCTAGACGATAGTGACCACGACAGCATGTGTCGTCCTTGTTTCGACATCGTAATTACGTGATTGAACCATTGACAAAAGTGTCGTCATGATCACTCTGACCGTGTCCATGATGAATACCTCAGTTTTAGTCCCTTCGTTAAAACTATGTCTTTGCATAGCCTAGGGTATGGTAAACCGTCAACACAGCTAGCTAGCACTGGTCAGCATACTTCGGTCTTTGGTATATCCATGTTGTACTTCCTACAACATACCCCAACCGAGGTTTTGCACAAAGAACCGTACTGAGCATGTGACACTAACTTCCCATTTACGGAAGGGACGAATCCTATCTTGATCACTACTTACCTCGTACACTTCAAGAGTCACCCAACCTAAGACATTTCAACGAGTGAAGACTCGGGACTAGATCATAAATCTAAGTGACACCATTCATGCACAGGTTCATACAATGACCTCAAGTCTTAAGGACCAACTTGCCTATCATCACTAGAGAGTTATCAATGACAGTTTAGTTATGACTAACCATTTAATAACTTTGATCGCTCCTTATTTTACCCCTTTTTTTCTGCATGTTTTCATATCATTTTGATCGTCCATATCGTATTTTTCAGGATTATTCGACGATATCGCGTTGCTTTTCACTATTTCTTGTTTTTGTCGGATTTTAGAAAATATCGAGCGATCAGGAGCATAAATGAGATCAAGGGACTTGCACGCATGCTGGAGCATCGTCTAGGACCCTATCGAGGAGCTAGCAGTGCTAGATGATGAGCAGAAGAAGAAGTTCGATAAAATCGACGAGGAGGCGAGGAGGAGAAGATAGGACTCCAGAAACAGACCACTCGACCGAGCACACGGTTCACTCGGCCGAGTGAAGGAACGTACTCGGCCGAGTACAACAGATACAAGAGCGCCTGGAGTCAAAGTCCACTCGGGCGAGTGAATGATCTCACTCGGCCGAGTGAAGAACTTCACTCGCCCAAGTGAGTCAGAGCTTTCCAAAGGAGATTTTAGCCGACTCTATGAAGTTTGGAGAAGAACAGCAGAAGACTCACTCGGCCGAGTGAGAAAGTCTACTCGACCGAGTGACGAACTCTACTCGGCCGAGTGACGCAGAGCGACAGACCCCCCAAAACCCCCAATATCTCTGTTTTCTTTGGGTCCGTCACTCGGCCGAGTGACATACTCTACTCGGTCGAGTGGCACAGTCTGCCTGTATCGCGAACTAGGGTTCTGGGCTGTGCCAGGGGCAAATCTGGCAGGATTATTTTGGCCGACTTTGGCTTGTATTTAAGGCTAGTTTTCATCCTAGTTTAGGGAGAGCAGAAATTAGGTTTTAGCATTATTCTAATTGTAATTCCCAGCTGGAGATTGAAGATTGGAGATCTGGTTTGTTCTTATTATTAAAATTTCTTGCTTTTGTGAATTGTTTTCTCTTAACCATGAATTGCTATATGATTTTATTTGTTTATTCTGTTATTGCCATGATTAATCGCGAGTAGTTCAGTTGTTCTAGGACATGTGGATGAACCCTATGGATCCGATTTTAGAATTGTGATGAACGAATTCATATGTTGCTAGAATTGATAGAAGGTTGGGTTGTGAATCTTATGATTGATTTAATACGAATAGTTAGGGATTTCCATCGATTGGGGTTCGCAAGAGATTGGATTCTAATCGATGGGAAGGCCTAGGTATTCCATTAGGTTTATAATCGAGATTCTCTCGACTTGGTTTGCAAGAGATTGGACCAAAGCTAGGATTTTTATTATAAATCTATTCCCATATTCATTTTCAAGAGATTGGACGAATAAGAACTATCACAACCTAGATTGTGACTCGAGTTTGCACGAGAGTGGGCTTGATGAGCGATTGAACGATGATGTCGATCCTCATGCTAGTGTCTTAGGTTAGGGTTTGCACGAGAGTGGGCCCTAACCTAGGTTGCTATAGACTGGCAATAGCGAGAGAGCGTGAGCTTGGTTCTCTATTCAGTTACGACTAGTTCACCTCAATTCAAGCCTTGCAACATTGAGATTCACGATTCACAAAGATAAATAACGATCCGCAGTGGGAATTCCCTAGCCCTAGAAGCCTTCATTATATTGAATTCAAATTGTTAACTGAACGATTGTGACAATATTCTCAAAACCATCCTTCCACCAATAGCTAGGTGATTAAAACAGAGTGTCGTCATTAGTCCTCCTCGTGTTCGATACCCGCTCGCCACTTCACCGTGCGCTTGCGGTAAGACTACAATCGTGCTCTCATGGGTGTGTATCTGGGGGCTGATCAAGTTTTTGGCGCCGTTGCCTGGGAAGCGACGACATTTTGTTTTCCTCACCCGACTATATCTCATCTTTTATCTTTCTTCTATTTTTATTTTTATTTGATGCTCAAATTAACGTGCTATTCCAGATTTTTTTCAATAGAATTTTAAACAGGTAACATGGGAGACACGATGATGAGACCAGCTAGCCCGCGATATGATGATGCCTTTGCACCTATTCTGGAAGAACTTATGGATGAGGTCCAATCTATAGGGGTTTTGGTCATCAACATAAAGGACCCCATTGAACAGCTGTTTGCTAGCTTTGTAATTGATCAAATTCCCCGGAAGGGACTATCGAGGGAAACATTAGAGTCGATGTGAGGGATGATAAGTTGTACTTAGAAGTTAGAAGGACACATCAGCCCGGAATAAGGAAAGGCAGCGTAGCATGCACTGGAGAGGTCTATACTTGTGAAGATTCTATTTGGCATAGCGAGGTTTAGGGAAGTGTACCTGACGATCCTTTCTTCAACATCGATGAACGCACTGACCTAACTTTTGATTTCAGGTATGAACATAAGGAGAATGGTAGTCCCACCGACTTCAGAGCGGAGTCATGCAGCATCCACTCCGATGCACCACCCTCGCCGAGAAGCGAATCTGAGTCAGCATACGAGAGTCTACTCTCTGAGGGGGAACCAAACACAGATGTGATCGAAGGCGCCAAGCTTTCACAGGAAGATGAGGCAGGGGGTACAGTGCCCCCTGAGGTAGAACTGAAACAATTACCTCCTAACTTAAGATATGCCTTTATGGGGGATAAACTGACCTACCCGATGATTGTTAATGCTAGCCTCAACCACCACCAGCTTGAGAGTCTTTTACACGTCCTTAGGAGCCATAAGGACGTCCTCGGCTATAACATTTCCGACCTCAAGGGGATAAGCCCTAGGCTGTGTACGCATATGATCCACCTTGAAAATACTGAAGCCACCTCCATAGAGCCTTAAAGGCGGTTAAATCCTAACATGAAGGAGGTGGTTTAAAAGGAGATCCTTAAACTGCTTGAAGCCGATATCATTTATCCTATTTCTGACAGCAGATGGGTTAGCCCTGTTCATGTCGTCCCTAAAAAGGGGGGAATGACTGTTATAAAAAATGATAAGGGAGAACCTATATCCACACGTACCGTCATGGGATGGCGGATGTGTATTGATTATAGGAAATTGAACAAAGCCACCCGTAAGGACCACTACTCATTGCCTTTTATTGGCCAGATGCTAGAACGCCTCGCCAACCATAAATTATTTTGCTATTTGGATGTGTATTCGGGATTCTTTCAGATTCCCTTACATAAAGATGACCAAGAAAAGACTACTTTTACATGCCCCGCCACCTTTCAAAGGTGCATAACGTCCATCTTTTCCGATTATATTGAAGACATCATGGAAGTCTTCATGGATGATTTTTCTGTCTATGGTGGCGGGTTTGACTCATGTTTGGCCAATCTTACTAAGGTCCTTAAAAGATGCCAAAAAAATAAAGTTACTCTTAACTGGGAGAAATTTCATTTCATGGTCACTGAGGGAATAGTTCTTGGGCATCTTGTCTCGTCTAGAGGGATCGAGGTTGATAAGGCAAAAATTGAGGTAATCGAAAAGCTTCCCCCTATTAATGTTAAGGGCATTAGGGGATTTCTTAGTCATGCGGGGTTCTACCGCCGCTTTATCAAAGACTTTGCCCTCATTGCCCGTCCTCTTACAGCTTTACTTGCTAAAGATGATCCATTTGACTGTTTAGGATATTGCTTGCAAGCCTTTAATACACTGAGGGAGGCCCTCATCTCTGCCCCAAATCATACAATCACCAGATTGGAATCTTCCTTTTGAGCTGATGTGCGTCACAAGTGACCAAGCGATTGGAGCGGTGTTAGGACAAAGGAAAGACAAAAAGCTTCAAGCAATATTTTATGCGAGCAAAACCCTGGACGAGGCGCAAAAGAATTACACTACCACCGAAAAGGAGCTTTTAGCAGTTTTCTACTCTATTGAGAAGTTTCGATCTTACCTTCTTGTATCAAAAGTGATTATGCATACCGATCATGCGGCATTGAAGTACCTATTGAGCAAAAAGGAAGACAAGCCAAGGCTAATAAGATGGATACTACTTCTCCAAGAATTTGACTTGGAAATCAGAGACAAGAAATGCACGGACAATGTTGTGGCGGATCACTTGTCTAGGATTGTTCGTCACGGGAAAGATGATAGCCTGCCGATTGATGACACTTTTGCTGACGAGAAGCTATTCGCCATTAGTCCCGGAGAAGTGCCTCGGTATGCAGATTATGTGAACTATTTGGCGTGTGGGATAAAACAGTGTGGGATGGCCACACAACAAAGAAGGAGGTTCATGCACGAAGTCCGTAACTATTTCTGGGAAGACCCGTACCTCTTCAAGGTATGCAAGGATGGGATTATACGGAGGCGCGTTTCAAAGGAAGAGGCTACTTCTATCATTTCACATTTCCATGATATGCCCTGCGGGGGACATCACGCCGCCTCCAAAACTACAGCAAAGATATTGTAATGTGGGTTCTTTTGGTCGACCATGTTCAAGAACACACATGACTTCGTCAAGTATTGCGATAGATGCCAACGGACAGGAAACATATCCAAACGGAATGAGATGCCGATGAAGCCTATTTTGGAAATTGAACTATTTAACTGTTGGGGAGTGGATTTCTGTAATACACCTATACTTGAACTACTATATTGTGTATATTGTTGTATTTGTATGAGTTTGTATAGTAATATGAGTAATAATGTACATATATGTGATATTTGTATATGTGTGTGATGTGTACGTGTGTTATACTTATATGGATGTGTACTATGGATATATATATTAAAAGTAAGTATTTATTTATAGGTGCGTATGCATACTAAGATGTATGGATGACTATATGAATATTTGGATGCATCTTGGTGTGTAATGAATATTGATATTGAATAATTGAGTGTATAATTGTGTATACTTGTATGTATTGATGTATATGGTAATGTATAATTGTATGAAAGTAGTATTGAAATGTATTTTATAATTTTGAGATTTAGTATATGTATGACTTTTGGTATGTATGGTTGTGTGTATACATAGCTAAATTTTTTATATGTGTATTTTGGATGGAGGATAATTATAGCTGACCATTTGTATTACTTTGGAATGTAGTTGTATACTTATAGTTACATTTTTATGTGTGTAGTGTCTTGGTGCGTATGTTGATTTGTGTATATAAGAATAAATATGTATGGTGTAGTATATGTAGTGTATGCATGTATAAAGTGGTTTTGTAAATATTTTAAGTAAAGATGTTATTGCGCATATTGCATAAAGTGTTTTATTATTGTCATTTTAGTATTTGGGGGTGTTTTGTGTAAAGTTGGATTTAGGACATGTATGATATTCTTGGGTAGGTGAAGGGTATTAGTGTCATTTTACTTTTTTCATGATAATTAAGTATTTCATAAATCCTAATTATCTTAGGATGACACCTCATGTAAAACTAAGCTATTGTTTAGACAAGTCATGGGACACATGGCTTATTCTTGGATTTTTTGATTTAGGAAATATGAAAAATGAAAAGAAAATATAAAGGATGAAAAGGAGGGATTTTATTTAGTCTCTCTCTCTCTCTCACAATCTCTCTTTCCTTCTTTCATTTCTCTAGGCCGAGAGCCCCATGTTGCCGTGAGCATCCATACCCCCTCTCATTTTCCTCTTAATATCTTTCCAAATTAGCATGTCATTCATTGGAGATTAAGAGGAAGGAGAAGAAATAAAGGAAAGAGGAATTAAAGGAGAAGGATTAAAGGAAAGGAAAGAAGGCTTTAAAGGAAGGCAAACAAGGAAAGAAAGTTGGCTCTTAAAAGGAAGATAACACATTTGGTAGGATTTCTAACCATTCTAGTTAGGGTGCTAGTTTTAGAATTGTTCTTAATATGTTGTGATTGAATTTGTAATATGAAAATTTAGCATGTAAGTTGTATGGTATGCACCCTACAAATTATGATACTTGGGTTGCATGCTAATTTAGTAGTATGTCGAATAATTTCATATGTTACCTTTCAAAAAGTATAGCTTGTGACCTCCTTAATATGTTGTGATGGTTGTAGGAATTAACTTGTCACATGGTTCAATTTGTAGTATGTTAAAAGATGTAAATTTAGTAGCATGGTAAGGAGATTATTGTAGTATGCCATGGTTTAATAGCAAAATGAGACTCCTTATGAAAATGGTAGCATGCCAAGTAACTCATTGTTATATGCCTTAGTTTAGTGGCAAAATTCTCTCCCTTGTAGAATTAGTAGCATGTTAGTAACTTGTAGTTTTCCTTCTGAAATTAAAAGGCATGAGATGGATTGAAAGGAAAAATATATGGCAACTTTGATGAG
This sequence comes from Scilla litardierei, assembly GCA_030789695.1. NCBI lineage: Eukaryota > Viridiplantae > Streptophyta > Magnoliopsida > Asparagales > Asparagaceae > Scilla > Scilla litardierei. Next base: position 40,058,396 of record CM061135.1, read on the forward strand.
GTAGGATCTTCTAACATCCTAGATTGGATTTAATTTTAGGAATGTGTTAAGTAGGAATTCTTGGTATACATGTTTCATGTTATAATTTATTTGGATTTTAGCATGATTAATTTGCATACTATTGGCCATGTTAAATAGATTCATTATTGTGCCATGATGTTGTCATATTAATTATTAGAGCTTTCATACTAGGTTGTGGTAACAAGTAGTAACTTCATGAATTGGTAGTTTTATAGTGGGATTTGTTTAGTAACAATGTGATTTTCTCTACAAAACTTAGTGACATGCTTTAGTAAAGATAATTACTTTATGAAATTAGTTACTTATTAGCATGCTATGACTTGTTATGGTTCCTTCTTGTGTTATTGCTAGCATGTAAAAAGAACTAGATTTGGTTAGAAAACCATGTGTTGGAATTTTCTTAGCACAGGATAGAAACTTAGAAAATTCGTAGAAAATAGTAGAAAAATCCAAAAAATACTATCTAGGGCACGGAAATCAGAAGAAAATTTCCTACAACATTCGTGAAGGGACTAGAGACCAATTTTGGCTGTAGATAGGCTAAAAGTGATGTTCTTTCTGCTGTAATAGTTTAGACAGAATCATACATCATGCTACTATTCTGCTTTGTCTTAAGTTTTGTTTAAATTCTGTTATCAAGTTTATTATACGTTATGTCTCATGTGATAATAATGATGTTATCAAGCATGTGATTAAATGTTTATTTCATTTAAAGCTTCATGTTAATGAGTAAGCTAGTTCAATGTTAAATGTTGATATGTTTTGTTATATACTAGAGGATTAAGTTTATGGTTCCTGAATTTGTTATATCGAATGGAGCATGTCGAAGCTCTTAGTATGAATGCAAAGACGATGGTCGTTGTTGAATCACGACACCGGTGAAATTATGAAAGAAATGGAAATATATGAATGCGGTTTTGAGACCGCTGAAATGAATAAATGATGAAGTATTCCATAAACTGAGAGTGAGGCAGAGTGATGACATCAGGGTGCTCGATCCATTCTAAAAATGGGTGAGACTCTAGATGTGTGTTTGGGAGAAATACGGGTAAACTATAGGAGTTAAGGAGCGGACATATGATGTATATTTCTCACCCGATGTGTCACTCCCGGAAGGGGGAGTTTGAGAGGGCTAGAGAGGCCGCTGGTGTACTCGTGATGCACCATGACGGTAACTGATGGTTTGCTCCGTTTGTCCTATGAAAAACCGAGATTTGTCTCACTCCTACCTTGCCAGTCGGGTACTGAGTTACGAGAGGCCCCTCCAGTGCTCGTGTCGCTGGTTGAGGTACCATTTTTCACCCACCTTGGGTGAAGTCCGACTCCTTAGCGTCCTGCGGTTTAAGCGGGTTTCCAAATATGTGAATCAACAACCTAAAGTAATTGTCTTTAATTTATAAATGTTGTCATCTCATGTCTTCTATTCCTCTGTTACTTTAATGCTGCTATCTTATACTGATCTACACCTAGTTTACTTTAATGCTACTACCCCATGATAACATATTCTTATGCTTCCCTTCAATATCTGCATAGCATAATTTGGTTACATATGCATGTTTTATAAGTTCTCATATCTATGTTCGCATGTTGGAACATGAATACTTTTATATGCACTATGAACCTTAGTTGTTAAACCACCCGCCCTAGATAGGTAGACCAGTTCTAAAACTGGGTCCTACTAGAGTGTTAGGAGTTCCTACTGGGTCACGTGTTGACGTGTCCCCGTTGACTTTTCAGGTTGGGGATAGCGGCTCGAGCCTTGGAGTTGGTGATCGGTTGTAGGATTGGTGGCGAGGGGTATGATGAGAGACTTGTACTTTTGATGTTTCTTTTTCTAGTAGACCTTTTACCTAGAGTTGTGAGGATGAAAATGTTGGTATTGTATAAGTTGGAACTGGACTTGGGTTGTATAAGATTAACGTTGTCTCGGTGTAGCTTCCCTCTTTTGTACCCCTTGAACAGATGGTGTATGTAAAAGAATGTATCAATGTATTAAATAAATGAAATATTGTACTTTTGTTTATTTCTCAGTGTTAAATCTGTGATGGAGTTTTACTTGTACTTCCCAGCACGTGCGTGGTGACCTGCAGTGTTCTTTTTGCTATCTTCCTTTCTCTCTTTCTATGTAACACTCGTTGATCTACGAATACTTGGGACGGATTCACACTTCCCAGGTATCCTGGAGAACGGGTCGTTACAATTTCATGGGGCCCTTTCCATCAAGCAAAGGAAACAAGTATATTCTATTGGCTGTTGACTACGTCTCGAAATGGGTAGAGGCCATCGTAACCCCAACCAATGATGCGAGAGTGGTATCCAAATTTTTCAAGCAAACCATATTCCCGCGCTTTGGAGTGCCACGAACATTGATAAGCAACGGAGGAAGCCATTTCATAGAAAGCAAGTTCGAAGCCATGCTAAAGAAGTATGGGGTGAATCATAGAATCGGGATGGCATACCACCCTCAAACGAGTGGACAAGTGGAAGTGTCAAACCGGGAAATCAAACAGATTCTAGAAAAGACGGTCGATAGATCTAGGAAGGATTGGTCCATGAATTTTAATGAAGCACTGTGGGCATATCGCACAGCCTTTCGAACCCCCATTGGCACCACCCCATATCGGTTATTTTATGGGAAAGCTTGCCATTTACCGGTAGAGTTGGAATACCGCGCCTATTGGGCAATCAAGACTTTAAATTATGACTACAAGAGTGCGGCATTGCGGTGACTTCTAGATATCAATGAGCTTGACGAGATTAGACGGGATGCTTATGAGAGCTCTAGAATTTACAAGGAAAGGACCAGAATTCTCCATGACACTCGCATCACCGTGACGGATTTCATGGTCGGAGACAAGGTCATATTATTCAACTCTAGACTTTGGCTCTTTCCCAAAAAGCTAAGGTCACGATGGTCGGGACCTTTCACCATTCGGCACATACAACCGGGAGTGGCCTTTGAGATAGAGGGAAAAGGCGGTGGCACGTTTAAGGTAAATGGACAAAGGCTCAAGAATTATTTAGAGGGAGCCCCCACCGGGGAAGTGAATAGCATATACCTAATTAAGGGTTGGTCCCAAGATCTATCGTACTTACTTGAAAAGGTGATTGACGACGCCATGCCATTTGCCATTGGGGCCAAGCACGATGATGGCCTCGAAGAGGGCCAACTTACCAAAAATGTCGATATGATGAGAGACCCGCCGGATCTTCATACGGATGAAGAAAAGGACGACGCTGATGTCGTTAAGATTAGAGAGCTCTCCAAGCTCTCTACGGCGTAGCACATGAAGAAAGCTCCACCGGCCAACAAATCTTCACCACCGGCCAAGAAAAAGGACGTCGAAAGCTCAAGCTTGGGGGGGACTCACCCCCCACTACTACCCATGATGAAGGGGAGCTGAGGAAAACCGAAGAGAATCAACAACTGAACCCAAGCGGGCTTCCTGGAAAGATTGATGCGCGCATCACCCATGCGCCAAACATCGAGCTTTAACCGCGAACCATAAGGGGGCCGATCAAGTTGTTGGCGCCGTTGGACCATAAGGGGTCGAGCTCAAGACCTTAAATGAACGCTTGTCGGGAGGCAACCCGACGGTTCTGTCTCACTTTTTAGTTGCATTTTCTTCTCATTTTTTGTTTTATATCTTTATTAGTGTTTAGAGTCAAGTGTCGAAGAAAAACCTGACAACGGGCAACATTTTTCATTTCAGGAGAAGGCGAATAGGATACCACATGAATGGAGGACGACCATGGCGATGGGGAGCCTCCAAGGATGCGCTCAAACGTCAAGAGAAGGAAGAAACTGACGGGGGAAAGAAAATCAGAAAGTAGAGCAAAAACATAGAGCTAGAGCTGAAAATAGCAGCCCACTCGGCCGAGTGAAAATGTCACTCGACCGAGTGAAGACCCTACTCAACCGAGTAGGGTAATGCTCAGGGAAGTTTCGAAAAACCCCTATCTGTTAATCTCATGCCACTCGACCGAGTGACTTTGTCACTCGACAGAGTGAACCAGACACTTTCAGCACATGAAAAGCTCTGACTGGCCTAGCCACTCGGCCGAGTGACTCTTGTCTACTCGGTCGAGTGACGGTTCTACTCGGCCGAGTCAGAACTTATTTGAAAAAAATTGTAAATTTTCGAAACTAAGGCTACTCAGCCGAGTGACCAACACTATATAATCCAGCGATCCGGCCCAAAATCGAATAATCGCCAAATCCATTTTTCTCGCCTGTGCACCCTCGTCTCTCACCCGAGCACCCTCGTCCCTCACCCGAGTCGACACCGGTCACGACTGAGTGGCGCGACCCCACGCCGACGCCAGCTGTCCAGTCGCAGCCCTGCCGCCGCCTCCATTGCCGCCGGCTATCCCCTCTTAGCCCTAATTTTCCTTTTTTCTCCTAATCTCCATTTCGTAAGCCCTATTCCGCCCCGAATCGAAATTAAACCATAGTCACATCTATTTCTCTTGATTTTCCCCTAAAGTTTTCGATGTTCATTGCTAATCAATCAATTTTGTGTTTCAGGATAGCTTGGGGGAGATCAAGGGCAGATTCGGTGCTTCTCAGGGGAGGTGTTTCTTTGCTCGCATTGCTTGCTTGGAGTCACGTCGTTCTCGATATATTCTTTCCTTTTTATTAGCACTTCGCATTGGTTGGCATGTCGCACGACATTACCATGCCCCCATGCACTAGGTCCCGTGCGCGGGTGCCTGCCTCCAAACGGAGGAGGATTAGTGAGCATAGCTCTTCCTCTGCTAGAGCGGACTCCCCGCCGCCTAGCCCACCACCACCTACACTTCTGCCTCCTACCGCACCTATTCCAGCCCCACCAGCACAGCTCGTCCCGGCTTTCGATTCGATGGGGATCACTTTCCGAGATGACGAACACCGTGTCAGATTTGAAAGAATCTCCCATCGATCGATTGCCCCCTTTAGGTTTGCACACATTGCAGATTTTGAGCGCCTAGTGGTATTCGAGGGCCTACTCCAGTTGTATGACAACGTGGGGTGGCATGACTTTCTGTCGGTGTCCTGAGTTTTATCCTCCCAGGGGTTGCACGTTTCGTCTGATGGATCATGAGTGCGAGATCACTCTCGATATGCTCCGAGCCTTTTTCCAGTGGCCCCCCTGTCCCGGACCCCGACCGTGCTTTTGCTCCCATGCACATAGCCCCTCCCTCATTTGATACATATGCATTCTGGACGTTGATCACGGGATCCCCACTCGCTTTTGACCCTAGCCGGGCCAAGGCCTCCTCTATCGTCCACCCAAGCCTCCGCATTGCTCAGCGCCTTATGGCAACCACTTTTCTCACGAGGTATAAGCATGAGACGATGTTTACGCCTGAGCTTTATATGCTCTACGTGATGACTAGAGCGAGAGCCTTTGAGGGTGATACGGACGTCTTAGTCCCCATCGTTCAGATTGATGTAGCTAGCTGGTATCTATACCGCATTGTTTCTTCTGCCACCGATAGGACGGCGATCTGTTGCGGCGGTCTGATTACCTTGCTAGCTCCTTTATGCAGAGTTGAGATCCTAGCTGGTTTGCTTTGACTCACGGGCCCCACTACCCTTTCCATAGACGTTTGGCTGCACGGTCCTTTTACTGCAGATTATATAGTGCTTTCGAGCCCCGCTCGGACCCACATTGGACGCGCAGAAGGGGTGTGGAGACCAGAGATGGACCTCCTCATCCCAGCTGCGTACGTGCTTGAGCCTGAGGGCGCTTAGCAGGAGCCCCTCCTCGACCCTCTAGCCCCGGAGACCCCGATCCCTCAGCCTGCACCTGATTTGATCCCAGCTCCTGCCACCTCTGTCCACACTTCTGCCAGTGTCCGGAGCACCTTAGCTGAGTGAACCACCACCACCACTACCTACACCACCTCCGTCCCATTGACTGTCGGCCCCATTTCTTTTGTGAGTTTTGAGAGAGCCCCCGTCACTGTTTTCGAGAGTGACGAGCCTTCCCTTATTTCGACAACTGAGACCTTGTCTTCACCAGATTTCTCGAACCCCGGGGAGTAATTTTCTGTTGATTTCACGACCTCCCCAGTCGTCGACCCTCATGTCTCTGCTGTCGCTATTTTTATCGAGAGCGTCGTGACGTCTGTCCCCACTTCTGTGTCAGCGACCTATCCACCCTTCTCGCCCTCTTTCACCGCTTCATATTCTGCTTGAGAGCATTCCTGCATCTCATCCTCCCACAGAGGCTGAGCATCTTTTGGCGAGCATATCACCACACCCTTACCCAGTAGTAGCCCCATTTGTCTACGGTTGCCGTGTGCGTCAGCCCCGACCTCAACCAATGCGACCCTCTCCTCTTGCTCCTGACTCCCTTGTTCAGCACCTCCGTGCTTTAGAGGGGGCCGTCTGTGGGCTCACAGGAGATTTTCGGGCTCTCGCCGCCACCGTTAGCTCTGTCCAGTCCCGCGTCGTCCTACTCCCTGGTATTCAGGTCACCCTGAACCAGATTCTTGCGCGCCTGCCACAGCCTCCACCTGCCATTGCCCGTCCCATTTCACAGCAGCCGCCACCACCACCACCTCCCCCACCACAGGGAGGTGCTGGCGACCCACCACCTGCTTAGGCACACACTTGATGCCTCTCATATTTTTTGCCGCTGCTGTGATTGATACTATATTAGCTGCTGATTTTTCACCCCCTCTCCCCACACATTTTGGTCACTTTTTGCTGAGATTTGTTTATAGCTCTCTTGGAGAGAGGAGGTATTTCTGGGACCCTTATATTGCACCCCTCTTGATCCGTATACTCATCACTCGCATATCCATCCCATTTTCTTTCATTTTCATCCTTTATCATGCATGCATCCTCACCCTCCACCCCTATCATATCTCTCCTTGTGCCATGCTTAGCACATTGAGGACACTGTGCAGTTTAGCTTGAGAGAGTGAGTTTCTCACGCACTTTTCATTTTCTTCATTCTTATCTTTATTTTTCCTACCTTTCTTTATTTTCCACTTATTTTCACCCACTTTTTCGTATTTTTCCTCATGCATCACGTTTTCTTATTTTGTGTGTGTGCTGCATTTGTATAGTAGTTCTTATTTTTCCTTTATCCTTATTTCTTTTATCCTTTTTTCTAGAAATGAATTCTCTGTGATGGCGATGACTTGGAGTTAGCTTGTTCTTATATGCATATTCTCTTTCCATGCCATCGTTTTTATTTCAGATATCATATGCTATACATTGCCATGCATATGAGGATAGTAACCTGCATCTTTATTATATGATTGTGAATGTAATTCTAGCATTAGTTGAGTCTGAAGATTTATATCGTATACTTTTCATAGAAAACACACCAAGCTCACGCATTAATTGCCTAAACTTGGAGTACTGCTTTGTTGTCTGCTATCACTTCTATTTGCATGAAATTGTACCCTCGACTTCCCGGTTGATTGAATGTATTGCTTTTTGATATGACTGGATTAGTTTACTTTATGAAATCAAACTGAGTAGATGACATTACCATGATGAAAGTTGTCGTGCACATACAAAAGAGTGAACGGAGCGTTACATACTTTTCTTTCTCCACATATCCTGAACATCATTTCTATACTTAGAATCATTGGTGAATCACCCCTTGGCAAATCTTACATTGGCATCTTCTCCATGCTATAAAATCCAAGCCCCATTGCCCAAAAATCAAAAGAAATTTTTTTTATAAACATGCTTATCTTTCCATCTTTGTTTTGGGATTGTTATTCAATATATTGGATTGTGAAAAAAAAAGAAAGAGAAAAAAGAAAAAAAACATAAAGAAGTTCATTTGTACATACACGATCCCATTTCTTTCTTTCTTTCTTTCTTCTTTTATTTTTTTTCCTTGGAGCTTCAAAAATGGGAGAAAGCCATATTGTTCTGTTTGATGCCACCGCGCTTATAGATAAGCTTGGGGGAGGGGATCCAATGATGTGAGAGAGTGTGACCACCTATATGTGCATGACGACCTAAGCTAGGTAATTTTTGATACTTAGGGAGATCACTTAGAGTATTACGAAGTCTATGACTTGAAATTTGGCATGCATTTCATGAATACCATCTCTTTCTATTCTTATTGCTTTATGATGTGTGATACCTCTTATACTCCAAGTAAAAAAGCGATCAATTGAAAAGTGTGCAATCTGTGATTACGTATACTACTTTGAATGCCTCAGACGATGCTAATTCTAGAATGATTTCATATTTCATATCGTTTTGACGTTCTTGGTTTCTATATCGAATGCACTTATATATTATATGATATCGAGGTAAAAATCTTTGGCATGTTTTTGTTCACCGTGCGCTATTTGAGTAAGCAACTCTATGTCCTGAGAAAATGATCTGGCACCTCCCTCTTCGTTTTATATTCTATATTCCTTTTCATTTTTCCTTATTTTTATCCACCGGGTTCGCCTTTTTACTCATCTTTCTCGAGGACAAGTAAAAGGTAAGCTTGGGGGATTTTGATCGCTCCTTATTTTACACCATTTTTCTGCATGTTTGCATATCATTTTGATCGCCCATATCGCGTTTTTCACGACTATTCGATGATATCGTGTTGCTTTTCACTATTTCTTGTTTTTGTCGGATCTCAGGAAATATGGAGTGATCAGGAGCATAAATGGGATCAAGGGACTTGCACGCATGCTGGAGCATTGCCTATGACCCTATCGAGGAGCTAGCAGCGCTAGATGATGAGCGAAAGAAAAATAAGTTAGATAGAATTGACGAGGAGGCGAGGAGGAGAAGATAGGACTCCAGAAACAAACCATTCGGCCGAGCACGTAGTTCACTCGGCCGAGTGAAGGAACGTACTCGGTCGAGTACAACCGATACAAGAGCGACTGGAGTCAAAGTCCACTCAGGCGAGTGAATGATCTCACTCGGCCGAGTGAAGAACTTCACTCGCCCGAGTAAGTCAAAGCTTTCCAAAGGAGATTTTAGCCGACTCTCTGAAGTTTGGAGAAGAACATCAGAAGACTCACTCGGCCGAGCGAGAAAATCTACTCGACCGAGTGATAAACTCTACTCGGCCGAGTGACGCAGAGCGACAGACCCCCAAAACCCCCAATATCTCTGTTTTCTTTAGGTCTGTCACTTGGCCGAGTGACATACTCTACTCGGCCGAGTGGTGCAGTCTGACTGTATCGCGAACTAGGGTTCTGGACTGCGCCAGGGGCAAATCTGTCAGGATTTTTTTGGCCGACTTTGGCTTGTATTTAAGGCTAGTTTTCATCCTAGTTTAGGGAGAGTAGAAATTAGGTTTTAGCATTATTCTAATTGCAATTCCCAGCTGGAGATTGAAGATTGGAGATCTGGTTTGTTCTTATTATTAAAATTTCTTGCTTTTGTGAATCGTTTTCTCTTAACCATGAATTTCTATATGATTTTATTTGTTTATTCTGTTATTGCAATGATTAATCATGAGTAGTTCAGCTGTTCTAGGGCATGGGGATGAACCCTATGGATCCGATTTTAGAATTGTGATCAACGAATTCATATGTTGCTAGAATTGATAGAAGGTTGGGTTGTGATTGATTTAATACGAATAGCTAGGGATTTCCATCGATTGGGGTTTGCAAGAGATTGGATTCTAATCGATGGGAAGGCCTAAATATTCCATTTAGGTTTATAATCGAGATTCTCTAGACTTGGTTTGCAAGAGATTGGACCAAAGCTAGGATTTTTATTATAAATCTATACCCATATACGTTTGCAAGAGATTGGACGAATACGAACTATCACAACCTAGATCGTGACTCGAGTTTGCACGAGAGTGGGCTCAAGAAGCGATTGAACGATGATGTCGATCCTCATGCTAGTGTCTTAGGTTAGGGTTTGCACAAGAGTGGGCCCTAACCTAGGTTGCTATAGACCGGAAATAGCGAGAGAGCGTGAGCTTGGTTCTCTATTCAGTTACGACTAGTTCATCTCAATTCAAGCCTTGCAACATTGAGATTCACGATTCACAAAGATAAATAACGATCCGTAGTGGGAATTCCCTAGCCCTAGAAGCCTTCATTATATTGAATTCAAATTGTTAACTGAACGATTGTGACAATATTCTCAAAACCATCCTTCCACCAATAGCTAGGTGATTAAAACGAAGTACCGTCATTAGTCCTCCTCGCGATCGATACCCGCTCACCATTTCACCGTGCGCTTGCGGTAAGACTACAATCGTGCTCTTCTGGGTGTGTATCCAGGGCCCGATCAAACTCTTTATTAGGTCGTTCAGTGGACGGATTCTCCAATGAGCACATGTGTCTTGTCTCTGACTTCGCCAGGTCGAATGATTATGAGATCATCATTACCCTTTAGGTTAAAACAAAGAAACAATGGTCTGTCCGATGTGCCAATATCCTTTTCTCAACACATCTATGACCATGAACATTTTAAGACTTAAGTTCCTATCGGCCATTCACTTCTCATAATCGAGATCTCCATCTAGATACGTGTATGACCTTACTTTGCGTCTAAGGAAATTATCCAAGTATTAAAAACATTTTATACATATCAGGATAATTAGTACCCTTTATTCGAACCAGATGTTTTCTAGGATAAATTGCCTCGAGGGCATATATCTTCCTACATCTCCCACTTGCACTCAGGCAATTTATATCTCAGTATCTCATATCGCTATAACATATCAGTCTCTACAGACATTTATATGTCAGAGCCTAACAAAATGTTTCTATTATGCAGTATTATGAAGTCTTATTACTTAAACACCATTTATCACACAAGGGTGATTCCATAAAACCATCTTTGGATCTCATCCAACGATTTTTTTCTCTTCTGTATAGCTAACGATTAGCATATACTACTTTATATAAGATTTATCATTTCATACTAGTCAGTCATAATATAGAATATTCCAATATTCATGTGTCATTTATGTCCAGCACATTAATGAAACCAAATATTCTATATCTCTGACATAAACAAAACCTGTTTGATTGTATGTCACATATAGATGTTTTTATAACTTGGAACTTTACTTAGCCCAAAACGGAACCAAGCAACATGCTAGCTCCCACTGACTTTGTGAACTTTCTGGTCATAATACTTCAACTTGACTTTCTAAATCTCATTTAGAATGTTGATTATTAAGTATAACCAGCCCATTTGTGCTGAATGAGTTAAAATAGAATGTGCTTGTGTCAGGTTGTTTGACGAATAAGTTATATCAAAATCCGTCTATAGGATTCTTGAAAATAACTTACTTAATCATAACTGCCCACACTATCTTTTCTTTTATCTGAATTAATCTTCTAACTTGAAGTATTACATGCAGCCAAATAAGAACTTTTCTTATTGTGCGCATTATGAAGATCGCATCTAATGTATCTGCTCCTGAAATATATTCGTTACTATAGATTGGTTAAAATACTGACTGCTCCAGTCAATCGCATCAACTCAAAAACATACCAGAGTATACCCATCAAGATATCAAAACAATGACTTTATTTAAAGAAAATTGTTCAAAACATTTTCATCCAAAATGACATTCATTTCGATCATTGTTCAAGCTCACAATGCTTCATTTATTAAAAATAAAAAACAGATGTTATCCTTGACATCTTTAAAGTCCTTGATGGCCCCAGCAGCAATGATTACTCTCTTTGTCGACCGCTTCAGGAACTTCATCCATTCACAGCTTCAAGCACATGTAGACAATATACAGATGTTTAGTAATTATACTGGTATCTTATACCACGTATTAAGTTTTATGGAAATTAGTATACTCTTTAACAAGATTTATACCTGAGGTTGAGGCATCACCATGCCCCTTTTTCTCTACAAGGTAAGCCTTGCAGTTCCTCTTCCAGTGTTCAGGCTTATGGCAATGGAAACACTCAGACTCAGACGATGCCCTATTTTTCTTTTTCTTATCCTGCTTGGCCTTGGCAGGTTGAGGGATCTTCCTCTTCTTACCCTTGCCTTTGGGGTGGTGAGAATAAGCAGAGCCGATAACCAACACTGGTGGGTCCTTCTCGATTCTCTCCTCAAACTGCCGGAGCATGTCCAGGAGGCTTGGAAGTTCCACCTTAGTGTTGTTCATTATAAAGCTTGTAATGAACGGGTTAAAAGCAGGAGTCAAAGACTTTAGGACTATGTCAGTGCTCATCTCATGATCAAGGACAAACCCTAGCTGGGTTGCATCCTCAATGTACCCAATCATCTTGACCATATGATCTTGTACGGGGCCTGTCGTCATCTTCGTTTCCCAAAGGTTGCAGGTGGCCTCAAATCTGGTAGCCCTAGAACGCTTACCATACAATTCTTTCACATTTAAAAGTATGCTCTAGACATCCATTTGTTTATGCTTTCTCTACAGATCATTGTTCATTGAGGCCAGAGTAAGGCACCTGGCCTTCTCTGCATCCTTTGCCATAGCTTGTAGGACTCCTTTTGTTCGTTGGTGGCTTCGTCATCTGGTTTCTCAGGAGCAGTTTTCGTCAGTACATAACCGATTCCAGCTAACGAGAGAACTAGCTTGATGTTCCTCAACCAGTCCTTATAATTTTTCCCGTTCAGCACATTCTTCTCGATGATAAACTTAAGTCCTGACTCCATACTGCATTTTCATAGAAGTACTTTCATAATAACTAAAAGTCTAAATTTAAACTATTTAATTTGTAATTATGGTCATGAAGTTCATGTTCCTCAGTTTCTTTTTTACTTTCAGCACTTGTATGTCATGATTGTTCTGCGGTGAATTTAATAATTGTTTCATGTAAGTAGAGAAATCAATATTAACATAATATTCTGTACTAGAGTAGTGTAGTTTCCTACTGGGTCACGCTGTAACGTGTCCCACCTTGTGGTTTCAGGTTTGGTTTGGTAGCAGGAGCTGCGACAGGGGGCTGAAGCAGTAAAGCTTGTGTGAGAGTTGTGTAAGTTGAGATTTAGGTTGGTGAGTGAGATGAGTTGAGAGTGCGTTGTACCGTTTGTGTTTTTTTTGGTGAGAGTGGTGAGGTGTTGTATATGAGGGTTGTATCTTGGGGAGTTGTATGTAAATTTGTAATTGAACTTTGTTTTTAATATATATGTCTGATGTTTTATTTGTCCATTGTTCTCTTGTGTCATCTTTTTTGTGTGGAGCATTACATGTACTTCCCACCACGTGCACAGTGGCCTGCTGATTTTATTTGTATTTCTCTTCGTAACACTTACTGCTCTAGGATCACTTAGGACGGATTCGTACATCCCGGGTATCCTAAGGAGCGGGTCGTTACACATTTATTTTCATGTCTAAACTTAATTTACACCGACACTCGAGGCGACCCGATGCGGCGGTTTGGGTTAAGACCAGACTACATCATATGTATGATGGAGTCGGTTTCTAAAAGAGACCATGTCATAGCTTGAGGAGACTCAACAAACATGACAAGTGTCTTTTAGTCACCTAATCCAAACATAAGGAGGTCTACGGTTAATCTTGAAGAAGATTTTAAACGTATTAGACAAGATATAATCGATGGCTTCACATAATAGCAATTCACATACTTGGTTCAACAGAACACGGCCATGGATTTGCTAGGCCATGGTCACTATCCCAAGTCAAGCTACGGTGACCCACAACACTAGTCAAAAAAACACTAGACCGGATCATGATCCTTTAAGGATTTGAATTATTTATATATGTCCACATCGATTAAAATGGCTTCATGTTAATCCTATCAACTAGTTGAATCCTAAAATTCAAAATTATTAGGATTGGCTAATAACTTTTATTAGAGTCCTTATCAACTATAAGGATTTATAGGTTTCAACGTGCTATCCTAATCAAGTATTAGGAATTTAATAAATTCAAATTACAATAATTTAAATCATAACCTTTTTTCAAAATTATTATTAGAACAATTAAAATAATAATAGTTGAATGGGGCTACTTTAATCAGGTATTGGGAATTTAATTGTTGTAAAAAGTTTAAATCATAGCATGTCAATCTAAAATTTATTTCATAAGTTTTAGAAAAATTTTAAGGGCTATCCTAAGAGTTTTTCTTGTATTATCACATAATATGCAAGAAATAAAATAACAATTAAAAATATCAACTAAATTTTATCTCATAAAAATTAGCATGATAACTTGCAACTTAAAATATGTTATAAAATTAAGCTACATCCCGTTTTAATAATTATCTCAAAATTATTAACATGAACAACAAATAAAATTTATCTCATAAAGTATAGCATGCAACTTAAAAATTTATTACATAAATATTAAGCATAACTTTTTAGGCATCTAAAATTTTATCTAATAAAATTAAGGTGTAGCATGTTTAGAGAATCATATTATCAGCATGTTCTTAGCATTCATATTCTTTGCAAAAATTAGATCAGTATAGACCTAGGCTCTGATACCAATGTTAGGGTTTGAAGGACCCTTAGGGTATAAATCTATGCACGTCCTACGTCGGACATACGATAGAAATCAAAAAATAGCAGCGGAAAACAGATTTATTAAACAATTTAATAAAAGGCCCTAAGGATATCATGGAACATAGCCAGCATCTCTACTATCTTGGGGTGGGTCTGACCAGTACCAAAATGTATCTAAACTACTGCAACAATATACATATGAAAGTATTAAAAGAACATACCCGGAACTTTGCTTCCGCATAAAACGAAGCGTCGTTTTCAGCAACTATCTTTCACTACCCGAGCAAGCCGCCTCTGCGCCTCCAAGACTGGACCACCTGAAGCGAGCCGACACCGTGCCTCCGAGCCAATCACTCGCCGAAGAAAGTTTCACTTAAGTATGATCCGCATTAAAGACTTTGGATCTAATCCAATCCTCCTCCTCGTCTTGCTAGGACTCGAACGGAGGAACGGAAGAACTAATATAGGAGAGAATAATATTTGTCTCGGATCGAGCGTGCTCAGAAATTTTGTGAGCTTCTCGAATCGGTGACTTGGTGCAAATTTTCCAAAGGGGGTTGACCTCTATTTATATAGGAAGTCAGCACACCTTCCTCGTCTCACGAGCAATGTGGGACTAAAGAGATTTAGAGAGAAAAATTAAATTAGTTTGCCTTACATTTTTTCTCCCTCACCGTTGAGCTTCGCAAGTGATACTACCTATCAAATCGAAGAGCACTGAATGATGATCTCATAGAAACAACCGGTGCTTCAATCCGACTTCGTTTGACCCCTCAAACTTGGATCAAAGTAGCCCAAAAAATCACAAAACAAGCCGTTGTGAAGGGTTTCAAAAAACCCTAGCAGTGGGCCCTACAAGTGGGGCCCACTGGTCTGCTGGGCATGCCCAAACGGCATGACAGGCTTTTGGGTGCACCCTCATTGTCACGACCCGCTTCCCAAAATGGACGGAAGCGAAACGTGACGAGGCCCGCTTAGGCCAGAGCTGGAGAAGCTCGGACCCAATAAGCGTCTGTAGAGGTACCATTTTAAAAAGATTTTCAGGTTCTTGCATTAATATAGTACGAAACAACAGAAAGTACAGATAAGAAGTTTCATTCATTAAATTAGAGATATGATATCCAACAGTACAAAGTCTAAAAAGAAGCCTAAGCGTGGCAACAAACTATCTAAAAGAAAACTGAAAGTAGTAACCTCTGAAAGTGGCGACTAAAAGACCTCAAGGTCTGGTCCACACCGGGCACGAACTCTGGTGACGACGTCCTCGGCTCCTCGTACTCCAGCGAGTCTGCCTTGTCCACGATCTCTGGCTGAACACCTGACGTACAGCACCCAAGAAAAATGAACTGTACGTCAGGCAAAGTCTACAAGAAGGGTTAGACTTTACTGCAAGTGCACCGAACTTTAAACAACGGTTTACTGGTTGATTAGCATGCTGAGGTTCTTTTACACAACAGTTTACTGGTTGATTAGCATGTTGTGGTTATAACAGAGTAACACGACAGGAAGTAACGCAACAGGAAAGTAGAACGGGACAAGTAGTAGTCGTAGCGTGTGCTACCAACTACGGTACTAACCTACAGGTGTCAAGACAAGACGGGACGTGACGGAAACAAGGCAGGACAAGAAAAGTGAGACACGAAAGGGTTCACGCCTTACGGTTCGAGGGGGATCAGACCCTCTTACCGTGCGCACGCTCAACCCAACCCCAAACCCCAAGACAAGACAAGACATGACACCAGTACAAGGGATCACTCGCTCTAGCTTGACGAGTGCCCTATTGCCCGCAGGCTGAGAATCCGTACAAGGGATCACTCTCTCTAGCTTGGAGAGTGCCCTATTGCCCTCGGGCTGTGTATCCGTACAAGGGATCACTCTCTCAACTTGGAGCGTGCCCTATTGCCCGCAGGCTGTGAATCTGTACAAGGGATCACTCGGAGAGTGCCCTATTGCCCAGCGGACTGTGCAAGACGGGACGGGACGTGACAAGATAGGAAGGGTTATTCTAGGGTGTCCACACACACGCACACACATGATAGCCCTACAGCATTAAAAGTTGTTGTTGTCAGGCTCAGACTTCGTCGTCAAGTCTGAGCCGTCAGGAGTCGTCCCGGACGCTATCATTCCACGTCCAGTTCTATACATTCATAGTCTAACAGTTCTAGCAATCTAAGACCAAAGCACGGTCAAAAACGCAAGTGGGTACACTTGCCTGAAACGGCGAGTGCATCGTCCTCTCGAAGCGTCTCGTCCAAGCGTCTCATCCGCAGAAGTCCGTCTGAAATATCGCCACGGCGACGATGTCAGGTCTCAATTTCATCAAATCCTATTAGGTTTTGTTTCTAGGTTTTCGGGACTATCCTATTTGTCAAAAGTCACTTTTTGATGTTTCAGCCTAATCGACGATCTATCCTATGTGCACAGTCAACAAAGTCCATTCGTCGATTTTCTAAGTTCGTACAATGTTTTACAGGTGCTGGAAAATAAATTTAGTTCAAGTTGACGGTTTTTAGTTTAGGGTTCAGTCAGCTACTGTGGGGGTTTCTACGAGTTTCGGGGAACCAACCTGAACCGGAGTTTGTCGTAGAATGGATGTCGTGTCTGATCGGAGAACTCCTCAGCTTCAGATCTGATCCTTGCACGATCCTCCAAAAGCTGGAACTTGCGACGAAGGCCTACGACGTGTCGCAACGTCTTAGATGGCAAATCCGCGAAGTAGCACGTCCAAGTGGGGCCCACAGCAGTGCTAGGGGTCCTAGGGGGGCCCACAACACCTCTGGAGAACTTGGGGGGCCCACCACAGGAGTTGGTGTGGGAGAAACAGTGTTGCGACGAAGTTCTGTCAGTCGTTCACCATCGGTGCGGGGGTTCCTCTCGGTCAGACCGAGAGGGGCTCTCGGTCGTGCAAGCTGCAACGCAGCGGGGTCGGTCGCAGCAGCGGTGCGAGGGGAAACATTGGTCAGACCGAGCGGGCCTCTCGGTCGGACATGGGGGGACGGGCGCTGCAGCGCTGCGGAGCGGTCTCTCGGTCGGTGCGGGGAGCGGCCTCGGTCAGGCGCTTGGCGATGCGGAGCGGAGCGGTGCGGCTGTGCAGCGGTGCGGTGCGGGCTGTTCTCTCGGTCAGACCGAGAGACAGCCTCGGTCAGAGCGGGGCGACAGCGGGGGGGTTGCAGCGGAGCATTGCAAGCGGCGATGCGGAGCGGAGCGCCGGTCGTGCGCTGGGAATTGCGGGGGCGGCCGTCGGTCGTGCACTGGGCGATCGTCGCAATGTTGCGACGAACGTCGGGAAGGTGTTTTTGACGGCTAGGGTTTGTGTAATGCGAAAATAACCTATCCTAGGGCTAATATAAATAGGTTAGAGATAGGGTTAGGGTTTGGGTTTAAGAAAACGTAATTAAAATAATAAAAATAATTAATATAATTTAAAATTACTCTCCTCTCCCTCACGCAAGTTGGGTGCGGCCAAAAATTCTGAAATTTTGCCAAAAAATTCTTTAATATGTTATTATAATATAGAAATTTTATTGTAATTAAAACTCTTATAAAAATAGGATTTAAAATTATTTATAACTTTCAAATAAATGGAAAATAGGTCAAATTAAGTCCAAAAATTGTAAAATAATTTTAGGGTGTTCGGGACGACTAAAGAAAGAGAGTGGAGAAGACGGATCTAAATTTCGACGTCGAGAGACGAAACTAAAAATAGAAACGTCTCACGTCAAAACAGAAAGTCGCGACGTTACCTCAAATAAGTTAGAATCGCGGAAGAACGACTCGAGATATGTCGTTCCAAAGTTGTTCCACAATCTAATACTTTTAGAGACGATCACGACGACATATCACACAAAAACGTTCAAAAACAACTAAAGTCTAAAATAAACACGTGCACGATCAAAAGCACGTGCACGAAGAAGGTACGATAGAAACATGCCGTTACATTCTACCCACCTTAGAAATGATTCCGCCCTCGGAATCACTCACACTAGTAATAATTACCCATATAACCTTATACCCGCGACTATCATATCTACTCATAAAGATTTCTAATCTTGTAACTTCGAACAACGTTCCTCAATAATCCCCCCATAATCCATCTTTTCACCGGGCAAAGCCACGACTAAACTCACCTCCTAATAATATAGTTCCATCACTACCGTTCCAATTTCCAATCTCCAAGTTCTCATAAAAATAATAATCATCTTCTCAATAATATCTTTTAAATTTCTCAATTCCTCCCAATGTTAATCAATCTCCAAGGAAAAATGAGATTCTAGTCAACTACCAATCTAAGGCAAGAACTTTTGTCTATCCTATAATACCTTCACCAATCAGCAATCGGCGTGTCTTCAATACATTCTCGTCATATCTCCCCATAAATTCATCCACCAAATAATTTGATCTGTCAGAATTACCCACATCCTACTCACTATAACTAATCCCAACCAACATTAAGTCCGACTGCCTAATCATCCATTTATCCCAACACGCCGTGTTATTCTCAAAGTCTTCTCACGTCAATTCATCAATCAGTCTCAATGCTAATTAAAACTCTACTCAATCTCATGATCACCCTAACTCATACTATACTCGGCAGTTACTCCTATCTACCACCCGTTTAAGCCTCAAGTCTGATAAGTCATCATCTCCTCGCATTTAATCTCATTCAAACAGAATTCTCCATTGAGTCTGTCACACTCCGGTTTTATAAACAAAGTCTTTGGACAGTCCATTCTTTTCATCCAAAAGATATTCTAATCCATCATCCTTGTGTTCCCAAAATCAATCAATCATTGACATAATAAAACTCATCTCACTCCAAGCCTACCTGCAAACAAAAATCCTATAACGATAATAGCTAGTCCCAACTAATATAACAACCATAAACACGAAAACTTTATTCAAGGGAGAAAGAAGAGGAGGGAAAGAGAGACTTAAGGCCAAAGAAATAATTTAAAAAAACTTTTGGAAAAACGTGTGGTGTTGCGGTAATGGATGAGGGAGGTTAAGTGATTTGTGATCTTGTGAGCTAGTTTTAAAACTTTAAAGATTTGGTTTAAAGAAAACAAAGTTTTGATACGATTCACATACAACTAAGATAAACCATTCGTTAAAACTAAAACTAAGTCTAAGGATCTGCCTGCGATGACGCCATTCATATAAGTATGAATACCGTCATCCAGACAAGTTCCAGCATACCATGATTAACACTGAGTACACATTCAAGACACAAGAGACAAACATCAGGATCCTAAAGATGACACACTCCTACAGGTCTACACACTCTACCTATACTCAGGCACTGCAACGACATCACCTACCAAAGGGCCTACTCCTAAACTGGAGATAGCATGGATAACTACAAGATCTAATGTCTAAATAATAGAAGGAAAAGAAAACTGGATCAAAAGCGAAACGAAATAAGATCGGAAAGAACGAGCTCAAATAAGACGGAGTAAAGAGATAGTTGGTTGGATGAGACAAAATTATTTCTCAAAATAATTAGGTTGATGACAGGAGAATTACATGTAGAATATGGTATCATATACTTTTATATATATAAAAATGTAGGAGGGAGTGAGCAAATGGTAGAATTTTTAAAATTTTGGAAAAGTAAGACGAAGGAAGGATGGGTTGGGTGGAAAAACGATTGTTTTGCACATGAAAATAAGTTTACACAAAGATTTTGAAATGTGGTCACGAGGAACATAGAACAGATATAATAATAATAATAAAATAATTGAAGTCCCCCTAGTTTAGAAAATATTTTAAAAGTATGCAAGGTAAGTGATTTAGAAATAGATCTTGTAGCCCAGAAAATATAATTTGAATCATTAAAATGTCAACACGGTTTAAAAAAAATGAAAATATGAAAGATACCGATTTGAAATAATTTCCAGATAGTAACTTGCAAATTGACGACTAAGGAGATTTCAAAACCTCAGAAGGAAACTTTCATCCGAAAAGCAAGAAATTTTAAATATATATATACTAAAGGGTTTTCAAGGGAGTTAAACCGAGCGAAAAATTTAGTAATGAGTTTCGAAAACAAGAAATAAAAGAAATAAAAGTAGTATGAGGTAGCGATTGTTTTGCAAATGAAAATGAATTTAAACAAAGGTTCTTGAAGTATGAGCACGATGAACATAGAGATGTTTATATGTAAAGAAATTTAAAATCCCCCTTTGTTTTAGAAAAATATTCTAAAGTACGTACGTAAATGGTTAAAAATAAATTTCGTAGGTTAGAAAAAATGATATATTGAATTCCCGAAATGGTAACAAAGTTTTAAAACTAAAATACGATGGATATTGATTCGAAAATAAGTACGAGGCCGTAACTTAAAACTTTTACGACCGAAAGGTTTCAAAATTTGTGAAAGAATTTTAACTCAACCGAAAGTAAGAAATTTTAAATAATTAATAAAAGTTTTCTAGGAAGTCAAATTGGGCGGAGAATTTAATAATGAATTTCGAAAATACTTTTAAAGGAAGCAGGTTTTGGGAAAGGGAAAAATTCGAAAATAAGTACAAGATAGTAGAAATAAATTGTGTAGTTTATAAAAGTAATATATATATTTTGGAAACAAGGCAAATAATGCGAGATATTGACTTAAAACATTTGCGTCCAAGAAAGCTCCAAGTCAATTAAAAGTTTTAACTCGATCCAAAACAACAAATTTTAAATATATAATATAGGGGTTTTCAAAGAAATCAAGCTAGAGCGAAAACTTAATAAGGAAAGTCGAAAATAATTTTAGAGGAGGTAGAATTGGTCAAGGAAGGGATTCGAAGGATTGATGATGATCATCAGGAAACGATCACGAGAATCGAGAGAAAGGAAAAATGATCGCATGAAGATTACGCGTAAGATATGAATCGTGAAGAGCTACGATGGGACTCTATGGTCGATAGCACAAAATTTGCAAGGATCAGAGGGATGCTAGAGGACAAGGGTTCTAATCATCGGGTCGTCTAAAGATTAGGATAACTCAGCTCAAAGGCTTCCTATGAGCTAGACTATACCCAGGATCTAAAGAGATGGTTCCTAAGAGAATCGAGGTTACGTTCTGCTGGGTCCGAAGTCGTTGGAGCTGGGCGAGCGACTAACTAAAAGAAGGACTCTAGATATCTAATACGATCAGAGTCAAATGGGGATGTTAAAATAGTCTAGGATGAGGACGACTAAATCTTAACCAAGGCGTCAGACTATCAAACCTGGGCGTCTATCTAAGTCTTCCTACTATCTAAGACTGTGAAACTAATTCAGACTTGTACGTGGATATTAAATGAATGCGGTACTTTTATTGTTCTGAACTTCTGCAAGACCTGCATGGGCCACCACTAAAACCTGTCACGCCCCGCTTCCCAAAATGGACGGAAGCGAAACGTGACGAGGCCCGCTTAGGCCAGAGCTGGAGAAGCTCAGACCCAATAATCGTCTGTAGAGGTACCATTTTAAAAAGATTTTCAGGTTCTTGCATTAATATAGTACGAAACAACAAAAAGTACAGAAAAGAAGTTGCATTCATTAAATTAGAGATATGATATCCAATAGTACAAAGTCTAAAAAGAAGCCTAAGCGTGGCAACAAACTATCTAAAAGAAAACTGAAAGTAGTAACCTCTGAAAGTGGCGACTAAAAGACCTCAAGGTCTGGTCCTCACCGGGCACGAACTCTGGT
Organism: Scilla litardierei; assembly: GCA_030789695.1. Lineage (NCBI taxonomy): Eukaryota > Viridiplantae > Streptophyta > Magnoliopsida > Asparagales > Asparagaceae > Scilla > Scilla litardierei. Next base: position 40,080,495 of record CM061135.1, read on the forward strand.
GACGACGTCCTCGGCTCCTCGTACTCCAGCGAGTCTGCCTCGTCCACGATCTCTGGCTGAACACCTGACGTACAGCACCCAAGAAAAAGGAACTGTACGTCAGGCAAAGTCTACAAGAAGGGTTAGACTTTACTGCAAGTGCACCGAACTTTAAACAACGGTTTACTGGTTGATTAGCATGCTGAGGTTCTTTTACACAACAGTTTACTGGTTGATTAGCATGCTGTGGTTATAACAGAGTAACACGACAGGAAGTAACGCAGCAGGAAAGTAGAACGGGACAAGTAGTAGTCGTAGCGTGTGCTACCAACTACGGGACTAACCTACAGGTGTCAAGACAAGCCGGGACGTGACAGAAACAAGGCAGGATAAGACAAGTGAGACACGAAAGGGTTCACGCCTTACGGTTCGAGGGGGATCAGACCCTCTTGCCATGCGCACGCTCAACCCAACCCCAAACCCCAAGACAAGACAAGACATGACATCAGTACAAGGGATCACTTGCTCTAGCTTGGCGAGTGCCCTATTGCCCGTAGGCTGAGAATCCGTACAAGGGATCACTCTCTCTAGCTTGGAGAGTGCCCTATTGCCCTCGGGCTGTGTATCCGTACAAGGGATCACTCTCTCAACTTGGAGAGTGCCATATTGCCCGCAGGCTGTGAATCTGTACAAGGGATCACTCGGAGAGTGCCCTATTGCCCAGCGGGCTGTGCAAGACGGGACGGGACATGACAAGATAGGAAGGGTTATTCTAGGGTGTCCACACACGCACACACACATGATAGCCCTACAGCATTAAAAGTTGTTGTTGTCAGGCTCAGACTTCGTCGTCAAGTCTGAGCCGTTAGGAGTCGTCCCGGACGCTATCATTCCACGTCCAGTTCTATACATTCACAGTCTAACAGTTCTAGCAATCTAAGACCAAAGCACGGTCAAAAACGCAAGTGGGTACACTTGCCTAAAACGACGAGTGCGTCGTCCTCTCGAAGCGTCTCGTCCAAGCGTCTCGTCCAAGCGTCTCATCCAAGCGTCTCGTCCGCAGAAATCCGTCTGAAATATCGCCACGGCGACGATGCCAGGTCTCAATTTCATCAAATCCTATTAGGTTTCGTTTCTAGGTTTTCGGGACTATCCTATTTGTCAAAAGTCACTTTTTGATGTTTCAGCCTAATCGACGATCTATCCTATGTGCACAGTCAACAAAGTCCATTCGTCGATTTTCTAAGTTCGTACAACATTTTACAGGTGCTGGAATATAAATTTAGTTCAAGTTGACGGTTTTTAGTTTAGGGTTCAGTCAGCTACTGTGGGGGTTTCTACGAGTTTCGGGGAACCAACCTGAACCAGAGTTTGTCGTAGAATCGATGTCGTGTCTGATCGGAGAACTCCTCAGCTTCAGATCTGATCCTTGCACGATCCTCCAAAATCTGGAACTTGCGACGAAGGCCTACGACGTGTCGCAACGTCGTAGATGGCAAATCCGCGAAGTAGCACGTCCAAGTGGGGCCCACAGCAGTGCTAGGGGTCCAAGGGGGGCCCACAACACCTCTGGAGAACTTGGGGGGCCCACCACAGGAGTTGGTGTGGGAGAAACAGTGTTGAGACGAAGTTCTGTCGGTCGTTCAACATCGGTGCGGGGGTTTCTCTCGGTCAGACCGAGAGGGGCTCTCGGTCGTGCAAGCTGCAACGCAGCGGGGTCGGTCGCAGTAGCGGTGTGAGGGGAAACGTCGGTCAGACCGAGCGGGCCTCTCGGTCAGACACGGGGTGACGGGCGCTGGAGTGCTGCGGAGCGATGCGGAGCGGTCTCTCGGTCGGTGCGCGGAGCGGCCTCGGTCAGGCGCTTGGCGATGCGGAGCGGTGCGGTGCGGAGCGGGCTGTTCTCTCGGTCAGACCGAGAGACAGCCTCGGTCGGAGCGGGGCGACAGCGGGGGGGTTGTAGCGGAGCGTTGCAAGAGGCGATGCGGAGCGGAGCACCGGTCGTGCGCTGGGAATTGCGGGGGCGGCCGTCGGTCGTGCACTGGGCGATCGTTGCAATGTTGCGACGAACGTCGGGAAGGTGTTTTTGACGGCTAGGGTTTGTGTAATGCGAAAATAACCTATCCTAGGGCTAATATAAATAGGTTAGAGATAGGGTTAGGGTTTGGGTTTAAGAAAACGTAATTAAAATAATAAAAATAATTAATATAATTTAAAATTACTCTCCTCTCCCTCACGCAAGTTGGGTGCGGCCAAAAATTCTGCAATTTTGCCAAAAAATTCTTTAATATGTTATTATAATATAGAAATTTTATTGTAATTAAAACTCTTATAAAAATAGGATTTAAAATTATTTATAACTTTCAAATAAATGGAAAATAGGTCAAATTAAGTCCAAAAATTGTAAAATAATTTTAAGGTGTTTGGGACGACTAAAGAAAGAGAGTGGAGAAGACGGATCTAAATTTCGACGTCGAGAGACGAAACTAAAAATAGAAACGTCTCACGTCAAAACAGAAAGTCGCGACGTTACCTCAAATAAGTTAGAATCGCGGAAGAACGACTCGAGATATGTCGTTCCAAAGTTGTTCCACAATCTAATACTTTTAGAGACGATCACGACGACATATCACACAAAAACGTTCAAAAACAACTAAAGTCTAAAATAAACACGTGCACGATCAAAAGCACGTGCACGAAGAAGGTACGATAGAAACAGGACGTTACACTCATGCATGGTCGGGTTTGACCCCCCCCCCCCCGGTTGGGCGGGCAGGCTCAAGACAGAGCCCGCCAGGTGGGCTCTGACTCGAGCCCGCCCTGGCGGACTCGACCTTCCCGCAAGAGTGGGCGGGCTGAGCCCACCTAGAGGGCTCGACTCGGAGACCGCGCGAGTATGCTTGACCCACCTTGCCTACGGGTGGGCTTAGCCCGACCTGCCCAGCTGTGTGCGCTAGCCCAACCTGCATGGGCTGGGTTAGCCCAGCCCATCTGGGTCGGGTTGGCCCAGAACTGGGCAAAAGCCCAGATCTTGCCTTTCGAGATATTTCTTGAGCTATTTAGCTCTGATTGAGCCCATTTCAGATCCGTTTGAAAGCAGGATTCGAATGGGACTATCCCAAGAACCCATGTAAACTTTTCTATGCTTTTATTATGCAAAATATTCTTGTAAACAGTTTACAATATATATTCAACCCTTTTGCATCATATTTAATAATCCCTCATAGCATTATTTAGATGCTCATATTACAAACCTTTTGTGACACTATTAAATCCCATTTAATATAGGCTTATTGTCACAAACTCTTTGTGACTTTAATTATTCTTGTGCACCCGAGTGCACTCCTCCTGAATCCTTCCTATTACTAAGGCGTAAATCCTGCTCGGTGTGAGACCCTATAGCCTGACCATACCACAGGTTGGGGCTCGAAACCCCTAGACGACAGTGACCACGAGCAGCAGGTGTCGCCCCTGTTTCGGCATCATAATTACGTGATTGACCCATTAACAAAAGTGTCGTCGAGATCATTGTGATTGTGTCCGTGATGAATACCGCAGTTTTAGTCCCTTCGTCAAAACTATGTCACTGCATAGCCTAGGGTATGGTAAACCGTCAACCCTGCTAGCTAGCACTGGTAAGCATACTTCGGTCTTTGGTATGTCCATGTTGTACTTCCTACAACATACTTCGGTCGAAGTTTTGCACAAATAATCGTACTGAGCTTGTGACACTAACTTCACATTAACGGAAGAGAAGAATCCTATCTTGATCACTACTTACCTCGTACGCTTCAAGTGCCATCCAACCTAAGACCTTTCAACGAGTGAAGATTCAAGGCTTGATCATAGATCTAAGTGACATCGTTTACGCACATGTTCGTACAATGACCTTAAGTCTTAAGGACCAAATTGCCTATCATCATTAGAGAGTTATCAATGACAGTTTAGTTAAGGTTAACCATTTGATAACTCTATATTGGGTAATTCAGTGGACTCAGTCTCCAATGAGCACATGTGCCTTGTCTCCGACTTTGCCAGGTCGAATGATTATGAGATCATTATTACCCTTTAGGTTAAGGCAAAGACACAATGATCTATCCGATTTGCCTATATCCTTTTCTCGACACATCTATGACCATGAACGTTTTAATACTTAAGTTCCTATCGGTCATTCACTTGTCATAATTGAGATCTCCATCTAGATACGTGTATGACCTTACTTTGAGTCTAAGGAAATTAACCAAGTAATTTAAAAATTTTATCCACACTAGGATAATTAGTACCATTTATTCGAACCAGATGTTTTCTAGGATAAATGGCCTCGAGGGCATATTGTCACGACCCGCTTCCCTAAAATGGAGACGAGACGTGAAAAGGTCCGCACGAGAGTGGAGCTGTGAAGCCCCAAACCCGATAAGCGTCAATAAAACATAAGCAGGTCCCTGTAACCACAACGGAACAACAATAATAACACAAGGAGAGACTGAAATAAAATCTCACATCTCATAAATTGTCCAACATGAAAATAAGTCCAACATCCAGAAAAGCCACCAGGCTAAAAGAAAGAGTCTAAAGGCCCAGAACAAGGCCAACAAAAGCAACGACATAACAAAGTATAGGTGCTACGCACCGATAACAAAACAACTGTCTAAACAAAAGTAAAACACAACGAAGACACTAGGACTGATCCCCAGTGTCCACGTACTCCCCGTCAAACACAAGCTCGGGCTCGGCGTCAGCAAACACCTCGTCCTCAACAAGGTACTCAGGCTCAGGATCTAACATGTGTCACCCAAAAGAGTAAAGGGGCACATGTCAGCAAGTCTAAAAGACTTGGGCAAGGAAACTGAAAGTAAGGCAACTAGCAACCTAGCAGTTATAGTATGCATGACATGGCAGTTATAACATGAGTGCACAATCAAGACATGGCAAGACAATTTGTACAAGAGAACAATCATCGGGACAAGACAAGAGTATCCAAGCTACTAACAATCTCAATCAATTCACTATTCACGTTGTTTGTAGATGTTTACGCCTTACAGCTGAATGGTTTCACATTCGCTGATTGGCCGCTTAACAACTACCCCAAAACCCAGAGTTTACGCCTTACCACTGCAGTTGCTGATCGGGCAGACTCCCAGTTGATTGGCCGCTTAACTCTTACCCCCAATACCCACACGTAATGGAGCCAGGGTCCCCGCACATGAGCTCAGCAAGTGAGCCGGGGTTGCCCCGCACATGAGCTCGCATTCTTAAACATTTGGCGTAGGGGTGCACCTATCCGAAACAAGCAATTCGGGCATTGGCTATCAACCAACACATGGCCCGCTTCTGGAACACGAGCCAGGAACACAAGCATTCGTAGCAAATCTACGCAATCACAGAAGCACTTAAAGAATGCAATGACATGACAATTAATTCGCGTACCGTTAATGGAAAGTAAACATGACATGGTAATTGTGCAACATGCTATATGTGTCGGAACTAGCTTCGTTGTCAAGCTAGTTCCCCAATTTGCGCCTAGGCGAGTATCATTTCGTCGCCTAGCCTCTTTTACGCCTACAACAAGCAAATGGCCTAAAACATGGCCTAAACCCTAAGTGGCAAGTTTCACTTGCCTAGCACCGAGGATGACGACCACTTCGTCACACAGATGCTAATCTACGGGGAGATCGCTGTTATGGGGGAACAATCATCAAACAACATGAAATTTTATTAGGGTTTCATAAAAATACAAATAGGTTATAAAAACACCAAGGGATCGATTTCTTACCGAGAGGAGGCGGAAGAAACACTCCGGAGAACCCTAGGATCAGATCTGGAAAAGATTGGAGAAGTTTGGAGAACTAGGGTTTTTGGGGGATTTTGGGGTTTTGATGGGATTTTGGGGAAGATGAGAGGTAGATAGAGTGGATGGATGGTTTGGATGATGGATTTAGGGCTTGGGATGAAGGAAAAGGGCTTGGAGGAAGATGTGGGCTCAATGGGGGAGATTTTAGGGTTTAGGGTCGAGTGGAGGAAGATGAAATCGTTTGGGATGGGTTTAAATAGGATGGGCTGGTGGCTGCCCAGAAATTAGGGTTTTAACACAGGTTAGTCGGTCAAAGAGCAACCACTGACCGACTAGTTTGGCAACTAGTCGGTCGGTCGACCAACGTAGACCGACTAAGTGTAAACAGTAAATTCTGAACGAAAATAGGATTTAGATTTAGTCGGTCCATGAACAAATACTGACCGACTAGTTTAGCATCTAGTCGGTCGATGAACGTTCTTAGACCGACTAAGAGTGAACAGTATTGATACTAAAATTTAGATGATGAGTTAGTCGGTTAAAGAAGCATTGCTGATCGACTAGTTTGCAACCTAGTCGGTCAACCAACGTTCTTAGACCGACTAACGATAAACAGTAACTCCTGAGAAATTTAGAAAGCCAACTAGTCGGTCCAAGAAGGATTGCCGACCGACTGGATCGTCATCTAGTCGGTCGGTGCCCCTTCTTATACCGGCTAACAAGCACAAAAAGTTCCGATACGGAGCGCGAGGCCCCGGGATCGATTCCTAAGACTCCTAGGCTTGATCTAATAGTAAGATACGACCGTTATGAAGTCCGTCATGAATGACATACTTCGAAATCGACAATCCTAAGGAAGAAACGAGAAAATACGACGAATCGATCGAAAATGAAAGCTACGGAGACGAAAACCACACATGAGGAGAAAATCCACCAAAACATACATTATATAATAATAAATCCAGATACATGAAAAGCAGTCGTTACACATATATCTCTCCTACAATTTGTTTATCCCAACAAGTGGTATCAGAGCTTTCAGGTTGTCGGAGGTTACAAAATGGCGGAGACATATTCAACATCTGGGTACAAGATCGAGAAGTTTACAGGAAAGACTAGCTTCACTCTTTGGTGTATGTGGGTGAAGGCTATGCTCAAGCACGAAGGGCTTTACATGATAGTTTTTGACAAGATATATATTCCAAAATCTGTCACAGACTATATGAGATCAGAGCTGGAGATGAAAGCACACATCGCTATTCAGATGGCACTGTCAGACAAGATATTTTGCAATGTTGCGAAAGAGGAGCCAGCAGAGGCATTGTGGAAAAGGCTTGAATCTTTGTACCTGACTAAGTCACTCACGGGGAGACTGTATTTGTTACAGAAATTATTTATGCTTAAGATGAAAGAGGGGACATCGTTACCGGATCAACTTGATCCACTGAATCAGTTGGTGTTGGATTTTCAAGCGGTGGAAGAGAATGTAAGTGATGAGTACTAAGCAATTGCATTGCTTTTTCTCTACCTAAGGAGTACTCACACTTTGTCGATACCATGCCACAAGGGAAGGACAAATCCCTTTTAGTGGAGGTCAAGGTAGCTCTACGCTTACATGTGCTTAGAAAGAAGGTGTCGAGGGACGACACGAGTGCTAATGGTCAGGATGTGGCTCTTTTTGGGGGTCGTCAAGGTGGATTATCTAAATCTAGCTCCAAGTTTGGGAGACCCAAGTCTAAGGGTCAAATTCGTAACAACCAGACGTGTCATTATTTTAAGAAGGCAGGACACTGGAAGAACAAGTATCCACTGTTGAAGGCCAAGGGTAACAGTATGCTCAGCCAGTAGCATCTTTCGGAGGTGCATGTATTGATGCTGATAATGGAGAAATATTAGCTGTGTCTTCTTTGGAAGACAATGGGGCTTCATGGATTCTTGATTCAGGGTGTGATTCCCACTTGACTCCACTGCAGAGTCATTTTGTGACATATACTCCTAGAGATGGACCCGATATTTACATGGGAAATAGAGTTATGTCTAAAGTGGTTGGGGTTGGCACAGTTTGGTTTAAGATGGAAGATGGAGCCATTCGAACAATTACGTGTATTAGGCATGTACCAGATTTGTAGCGAAATTTGATTTCACTTGGAGCCTTGACTGGTGTGGGCTATTGTGTGGTGCTCAAGGGAGAGCGACTAAGAGTGTCTAGGGGAGGTCGTATTGTGATGGCGGCAAGGAAGTTTGGCAACTTTTATACGCTTCAAGGTCAGACGACGGTGAGTCAGAAGTCTGGTGCACCAGAGAGCTCCAGTGGAGCAGCGTTTGGGACTCATATGGACATCGTGACAGAGAAATGTGGTCGGTTACAAGATGGAATAGCTACATTATGTAGCGAGGGATCGTCAGGAGACGGAGTCCATAGTACATCTCATCGTGGTTCAACTCCATGTGGGGCTCAGATTGTCTACAACAAAGCAGATGGCTTCAGTGTAGAGTTGTAGTCCTCCGGAGGACCCGTTGCTGAGCGCAAGGAGGAGTTACATATTTGGATAGAGTAGTTGCACCATATTGATGTGCACTCATGTAAGCGGTGTGGGTGGCATGGCTCAAGGTGGACGAGACGTGGTTCGTCCAAAGTATCATCTAAAGTGCGTAGACCTAGCGACTCAGAGATGACGAGGAGTAGTGGATCTCATAGAGATCGTGGTGGTTCTTTGGTGAAGTCCTATTGGAGAGTTAAATCCAAAGGCATTGAGTCGAGGTCGTCGTAGTCGGATGAAGATGTTGCTCTCACGTCATGTTTGGGGAAGGCAGTGCCCGGTGCTTCCTCAGAGGGTAGAGATGGATCAACTCAGTCGACTACTGTGGAGTGCGGCCATGGATCGACTTCAGCTACTTTGGGAGACACAGGTTTGGTGTCAGTTCAGTCGATTATGGAGCAGGAGGTTGCAGAGTCAACCTTAAAGAGAGAGATCGTCACAGGTAGGGTGGCGAGAATGGTTCAGTTCTTCGAGCTCAACGGGAGTTTGGGCTCGAAAGGTATCTTGGAGTATTGATGCGCCAAAGGGTGCGGTTCCTGATGACAGGTTGGGGTTTCCTTGATCAGATGGAGAGGTATGGAATCTGGGTAGAGCCGTGAAGAGCCTTTGATGACAAGGTTCATTGGAGGAAATTTGAAGCACTGTAGAGTTTATTGTTTTTGGTTCTTCAAATTTTAGAATCTTGGATGTTGACACGGCCGTGCATGTCTTACCACGGCCGTGCACGTCAGAAGTCAGATTTGCTGTACGGCCGTGCAGCCGTCCGTGCTGCTATACGTGCTTCCAGGCAGCTCTCTGTTTATTTAGCATGGCTGTACAAACTATCCATGTTTCTTGCACGGCCATGAACACTGCCCTGCACATCAGCAGCTCACTGTTTTATAGACGCAGATTGGCGCACGGCAGTGCAGATTTACCGCACGGATGTGCCGATACCCAGAAACCCTAGAACGGCCAGATTTGAGCTTCTAATTTCGACGGTTGATTTCCAAAGGGGTTTAATCGGACGGGTGAGATTCCACATGACCCATGGAGCTATTTAAACCCCTCTTAGGGTTTTTTTATGAGAGTGCATGCCGTCATCAAGTATCTTCTTCTCGCGCATCTCGGAGCCTTGGGGCATGATTTTGGAGAGTAAACTTCTTGAGAATTCTTTGTAAAATAGATTATAATCTTCTTCTTTTGTATCTATCTTTTTGGGTTGAGGGATTTGGGAGAGAGCTCTTGTTATCTTCTCTTTTGGTGAGATTTGGGATCTCCGTTGGGTTTGTGAGAAGAGTTTGAACTCCATACTTGGAATTATTGGTGCTCTCTTTTTTTGAAAAATATTGAAGAAGTCGGTGTAATTCTCTCTGATCATATTAGTGGAAACCATCATCCGAAAGCTGGACGTAGGCTCCGTTAGTGGGCCAAACCAGGGTAAACTCTGTATCGCTTGAATTTGTTGCTTTCCTACTTTCGTTACTTTTCGTATTACTTGTTTTAGTTGGATATTGTGCTATTGTGGTGTATGTTTAAAAGATCGCGGCGTAGCGATTGTTGGGTAGCTATCCACCTTTTTGTAGGGGTCCCTTCCACGCTTCCGCTGTCGGCCCTTATTGGCTTATCCCAACAAAAATATGCATTGATTGCTGACGCACCCGAAACCTACACCTAGGTTCCACCTGGCGGTGTCACGATCGCCAGGCGTGGTATGGCCCCTAGGCTTCAATTCTGGGCTCAATCCGCAAGCGGACGGTGTCGAGTTATAGTATAAATGCTATCGAATTCCACAGGGACGGTGATAATGTGTATGAATTCTCAGTTTATTTCTAAATCTCGAAGTGAGATAGCTATCGGGTTGGAGTTGTTGGTTGGGTGTTGTTGTTGTTTCACTAATAAAAAGGACTCGGGCATTAGGGATTGCCACTAAGATCATCGGGGGTCGACGTTAGAATAGATTCCTCATGTTGCATTAGGGTTAGGAGATAAATCTCACAATTCATGCCACTCTCGTGGGTTAGAATTGTGAGGTATTTCGGTGGCTCTCGTTGACGCAATGGCGGTAGCCGTCAACGTAGCGGTATAGTTCGTCGATGAATCCCCTCAAGGCACGAGCCGGGCATGGTCACGAGCCTTGATTGGATCCATCGATTTCCCTATTCGGATCCCGTAGATACCCCTTAAGCACATCAGTTCCACAGACCGTGGGCATGATCTCAGTACGGGTTATCTAAGGATTCGGTAGGATTGATCGAAATACTTCCCTAAATCCCTAATTCAATGCGGAGATTCAGATCTACATTTCCCCCCTAGGATCTTAGGGCTAACCCATCAACCCTAGAATAATCTACTCACACATGGCGATAGTAGCTGATAAAATCATCATTTCTAAAGAAGAAGACATCATAGAAATCAAAATAATCAAAGTAGAAGACTTACAGAGGGAGATAGAAAAGATTTGCAATTTATAGATCTAGAAATAATTCCAGATTCCAAGCGCAAGAACAATCGAGAATAAAAGTAATAATCGCCAAGTTTCGATCCAAAATTCTCTTACAAAAATTAATCTCAGAACTCCTACCCAAAAATAGCCTAAGCTCCATGCCCAAAAAGCTATTCAAAAATCTCTAATGAGTCCCCCACAGACCGTCGCACAGCTCCCAGCTTCATTCCCTCGAAATCGCGGAATCCACGGCTTCAGAAAATCTTTCCAAAAATGGCCTTGGAATCGTCGATCGAGTAAGATACTCGGTCGAGCAGTGTACTGCTCGTTCGGTCACTCGGCCCGAGCAGATGAGCTACTCGACTGAGCACTACAGGGAATCGAGAGACTTCAAAATCGTCGCTCTGCCAGCCCGGACGGAGTCAGCTCTGCTCGGTCCGAGCAGAGGCTGACTCGGTCACTAAAGAACTGCTCGGTCAGTGTCGATTCTTTGCTTCTGCTTTGGAATTTTGATGATGCTCGACCGAGCAGATGGACTGCTCGGTCCGAGCCAGCCCGTATCAGCTCCTTTCCTTAAATTGTAGCTGCTCGGTCCGAGCAACTGAACTGCTCGACCGAGAAGTCTGGGAAAAACTCTCTAGCAGCTGCTGGGGCTCTCTCCTCTCCTCTTGCTCTCTCTCTTCTCCTCCAATGGCTCCAAAAGTGTGGCGAACTCCTACAGAGCCTCGCCAATGAGCTCATGAACGCGTCGGGTGTGTCCATATCCAAGTGGGGTCCTAAATCGCTCTAAAATCCCTGAAAACTCATAAAACACTACGAAACTCGAATATATCGTTAGAAATGCAATATCGTAGTAAAATGTGGGATTTGGATGCGGAAATGGCATGTGATGCAATGAAATGATGATATGAAAATAGTGGAAAATATGGACATATCAAAATCCCCCAAGCTTACCTCTTACTCGTCCTCGAGGAAGACAAATAATCGGTACACCGGGAGGAAAACAAAAAGAAATAGGAAAATAAAAATAAAAAGAGAGGAAAAGAAAAAATAGAAGGGAATAGAAGTGAGAGGAGAGTGCTAGGGATGATCAGTCAGATCTCAGGCCTAAATAGTATATCACGATGCTCTAAATGATAAACATACAAGCCACTAGCAATTTCTAGTTTTACAAATCATATGAATGGCATGCAATACAGACAAAAGATAACGCCATAAACTCGTATCAATCGCATGCAATCCTTAGAGTCTAGTATAAAGAAGTTGGCAATGCCCTTTTCAATCTCAGTTACACAAGGAGCCTAAAGAAATCACACAATATGCAATAGAGAATAGAAAAAGTCATGCCATTCAGATATTCATTTTGATTCCTGAAAAATCACCAAAAACTAAAGTAATTCGTAAAGTTTAGGTATTATTAAATCTCCCCGTTATGCACTGTCTCCACTCTAATGTCATGTTCACTCATGTGATCAGTTGGTTTACCCCCCAAGCTTAGCTTTAGGCGTCACATCTAAGAATATGATATGGAATTTTTCTTTTTCTTCCCCGTATAAATGATAGCTTCTAATGAAATGATATAAATCAGTATTTATTCATTTTCTTTCATTTTCTTTTCTTTTTCACATATGAATATATACACATTTTTTTCTTTTTTTTCTTTTTTTTCATTTAGAAGCTATACTTTTTCCTTTATGGGTTTGGGAAGTGAGATGTGGTAAAGATAGCTGTGGTGTGTAACTAACTGATATGTAGAGAAATATATAGATATATGGAGAAGGAAAAAAAATAGTAAGACTATCGGTTCACTCATAAGATGGTGCACAACGGTTTGATAAAATAATACCCTAACTAAACTCATAAATAGCATGATATTTTCATTCCTCTAGATGAATACTGAAAAAGGCATGAAGTAAATAGTACCATAGCAGCAGGTATGCAATCAGAAGTGAATAAGATAGAAACAGATACTCCAAGTGTTCTAGTGATGCATGAACCTAGGTGCATTACCCAACATAGATCATACTAGATACTAATTCATGCATTCGATTTTCAATTCATTTTAGGCATTAAATCAGATAGATCAGCAGTAGAAATGCACACATATAGATAGTAAAACTGAAATTTACCCTAATAGCATGTCAACAGAAGTGAGCGTCGCAAATGACTAATAAGGCTATGAGAAATATCATCACGTAGAACATCCTTAGCAAATAAAGAGAGAAAGGCGGAGAAAAGAGGAAAATAAAGAAAAAGAGATGCATGCATGGTGAAAATATAAAATATGATGCAAAATGGGAAAAAAGGAAAACGACGTGAAAAAGCGGTGGAAAAGTGAAATAAAGACTGAAATAAGGAAGGAAAATGTAAAAGAAAAAAATCAAAAATAAAGCGGCAGCGCTCATCCCCCAACCTAAACCTAGCAGTGTCCTCACGGCTAAGAAAACGCTCGTGAGCAGGAGATGATGCTAAAAGGGTGGAGTGAGTGGGGGAATAAAATAAAAACTGTGCAAAAAGAAAATAAAAACATGGAGTGAAGCAATGCTGAATGAAATATGATGCTTGGATGGATCCTCCCCCAAGCTATGTAAGTGTAAGGCACCGAACAGACAGATGGGCACAAAATAAATAGGGGAGGCAGAAGCAGGTAAGGACGACATCAAGCAGAGGCACCACCCTCAGGGGTGGTGATGGGTCCCTCTGCTGTGGACCAGGAGCGGTGGGTGGAAGATCTGGCTGGAAGTCATGGGGAGGGTCGGTGGTGGGATCAATGGTGGCGGTGAAGGGCTCAGCTGAAGGTAACACCAGGGCAGACATGTGATCTACTGTGAAATCCAACTCAGAAGTGGTAGAAACAGGCTCTACAGAAGCCTGGGAAAGTGAATCACTGAGTGGTGCAGAGGGGGTCAAAGTGTCTGGCATGGGTGGTGTATGGGTATAGGTAGATGATTCGACGACAGTGTTGGTTCGAGTAGGCGAGCGTGTGCGACGTGTACGCCGGGTGGTCCTAGGGTTTGATGTGCCGGTGTTGGTGGGTCTAGCATGGCGTGGAGGCAATGTGAAAGCGGAGGAGAATATTGCTGAATTATGTAAAGAAGATAGGGGAACGAATTTACCAAATAGAATGAGATGGCGCTGTGTTTGGTGTCGTGACTATCGCTGATCCGGAGTATCCCCCAAGCTGTTTAAAGAAGAGTCTTCTAATTTTGGCAAATCGTACCTGAAATAAGGATAGGGAGAACGTCAGTATATTTAAGCATAAATAAGTTAATTTTAGGCATGGGGTGCGCGGCGGGGATTTTATGGTCGATGAGAGGGAGATGGGGGAGGGATCGGTTGGAAATTTGGCGAGAAGTGGTCGGTTGTGTGGAGAAGAAGAAGGGTGATGTGGAGAGGCGGCGACGGCTGATGGGAGGAAACGATGTCATTGATTTCGGTGCTGAAAATGGCACCGATTAGGTTACGGTGCTGAAGGGCACAGGGCGGGCACGGTTTAGATGCGTAGCGGCCTGATAAGGAGCAATTAGATGACTCAGACCGAGCAATATGATTGCTCGGTCGAGTTGGTTGGAGAAAAGATGACTCGGACCGAGCAATTTGATTGCTCGGTCGAGTAAGTTGCAGTAAGAATGAGATAGAATTATAGGAATACTCCCTTCAGCCGGCTCGGTCGAGCAGGATGTTACTCGGTCGAGTTGAAAACCGCTTGGACCGAGCCACGAATGCTCAGGCCAGGATGACAGAGTGATGATTTTTCGATAATTCCAAAAGCTTGTCATACTCGACCGAGTAATCAGTTGCTCGGGCCGAGTTAATTTCTACTCGAACCAAGCAGGAGGCTGCTCGGGCCGTGTAGAAAAGCATCTTCCCCTTCCTTTTTCGTGTCTGAACTGCTCGACCGAGTAGTGAAGCTGCTCGGTCGAGTCTCTTGTGTCTCCTGTCTCCTCTTATTTTTCATTGGTTTTCTCTCCAAATCTTCAAATCTGATGCTCTCCTCCGGCTACCTTCGGTTTATAATGTCGATATGTAAACCCCCACTTGTCCATCCTATACAAAAGACGAACTCATCAAATTTTTGTGTTTTTTATAGTTTTATCTCAAAAACAAAAACAAGAAAGAAAAGATAAGAATCTGAAAGAGAAAATCCAAAATCTAAGAAATTTGGTTGCCTTCCAATAAGCGCTCGTTTTTAGTCGTGAGCTCGACTCCCTTAAATATATCAGTTGTCATTTAGTGCGCGTGGCAGTCGCGCGTCATTCTTCGAGGTGGTGCACTCCGGCGGTATTTGGTTTCCGCCTGCTGCGAGACTCTTCTCTGAGTAGCATATAGTTTCCGGTTCCTGATGATTTGAAGAACGATGTAGAAATTCCTCATCCAATACTCGGATGTACGTGGTGACCGCTTTGTTGTAGGTTGGGTCGCCGTCATCGTCGAGGCTTGTCTTCATTGGGTCCTTCATGACCCCCTCAGAAGTGAAATCCTCAATGGTTTCATCTTCAAGAAGCTCCAAATAGCTGGCCCCTTCTACATAAGCTCGCTCTCTCATCGGCTTCTGCAGCCGGAATTCGGCTTCGATATTTCCAACGTTGAAGGAGAGGGTCTCTTCTCGGACATCGATGAGAACACCGGCCGTCGCCATGAATGGGTGGCTGAGTATAAGTTGGGAGCTCCCTCCCTCAGGCATATCCATGATAATGAAGTCGACGGGAACACATAATCCTGGGGGTATTTGGAGGATGCCGTCCCTTGCTATTCCCACCGGGTATATAATGGAATGATCTGCAAGCAGGATGGACATGCTCGTCGGTTCTAGCTCACTTCCAGTCTGAAGTCTCTTGAAAATGGAGAGGGGCATCAAATTGATGCTAGCCCCCAAATCAATCAATGCTCTACTGATAGGCATCCCTCCAATGGAGCACAACACAGTAAAACTCCCCGGATCCGGCAGCTTCCGAGGGAGATGATTTTTGATAACGGAGGTGGAATCCTCCAGTAGCTTGATTTCTTCAGGTTTTCTCTTTCCCGTGATGAGATCCGTCAAAAATTTGGCGTAGATCGGGATCTCTGTGATGGAATCCTTGAACGGGATGTTTAGCTAAATTCCCTTCAATAACTCCATGAACTTGGAGTATTTCTTTTCCATTTTGGCTAGGGCTAGCCTCTGTGGGTATGGAGGGGGAGGTCGGGAAACTTTATTCCTTGTAGAATCAACAGAAGGAGGTGTTGTAGTAGGCTGGCGGGTGGTGCATCTGTCTTCTCCTCAATAATTATAGGCCCTTCAGTGGCCTCTTCTCTATTGCCGTCATCGATGGCCTCTTCAATAGCGATTTCCCCTTATTTAGCACCGGGACCATGACGGGGTTAGTAACCAGTCCTCCACGTGTGGTCACTGAAACCATGGCATTAGCTTGGGCTCTCGGGTTTGTCTCTGGTTGTGAGGGAAATCTCCCCTGATTCTTCAAAAGCTGCGACATTTGACCCCTCAGTTCGTCAAGTGAAGAATTGATACTTTTGAACTGATTCGAGGTGTCTTGATTAAAACGGATCTGCCCACTCATAAAGGCCTCCAAAGTAGCTTCAAGATTGGACTTAGGCGGATTTGGCGCGTAGTTCTGCTGAGGGGGCAGGTTGAATTGATAGCCCGGGGGTCGGTAGGGCCCAGTAGGCCTAAATCCGCCCTGTTGCTGGTTCTGCTGCTGCTGAGGAGGGGGTGTGGTCTCTGAAATTATGGAGGTTACAGCCCTCCACTTGGGTTTCCATAAGAAAACCCCGGGTGATTCCTAGCAGCTGGATGCTGCCACTGATTCCGTCCCTCTCCTTGGACGTATTGTACCAACTCAGATGTCTCAGCACCATCGTAGTTGGCCTCACTAGGGATATAGCCCTGATCTACATACTCCTCTGCAGGATGATACGATGTGCTGGGTGAAGCAGGGATGGAGTCCAGACGCTGCTCAATTCGGGCAACTTGTTTGCACAAGGTCTCTATGTGAGAATCCAAGTGGCTAGCGGCCTTGACCTCGAGAGTCCTGGTCACACCAGTCCGTTCATCATTCCATTGTTGAGTATTGGCCTCCATGTGCTCCAACAAGTCTATAGCCTCCTCAGGAGACTTATCAAGTAGGGCGCCTTGCGCCGCAGCATCGATGATCATCTTGGTGCTAGGCTGGAGCCGGTTGTAAAAGCTCTGCACCAAACCCCAGGGCTGGATCCCATGGTGAGGACACTGATGTTGGAGGTCCTTGAACCTCTCCCATGCCTCATAAAGTGACTCCTGTGGGAGCTGCTTGAAGTTAGAAATCGCTCCACGTATCCGCACTGTCTTCGAGGGTGGATAAAACTTATCCTCAAACGCAAGCGCAAGCTTCCCAGGTGGTGAAATGGTTGGGAGGGTGGTGAAATGGTTGGGAGGCATCACGCAATCTTCCCTTAAAGTGAATGAGAAAAGTCGCAGCTTCACAGCATCATCACTAACGTCCTTTGCCTTGAACGTATCACACTTCGCCAGGAAGGTGTCATTGTGATGGTTGGGATTTTCAAGCGGATGCCCGTGGAAGGGATCCTGCTGCATCAGATTGATCAACCCCATCTTTAGCTCGAAGCTTGCTGCCACCAGTTGTGGTCTGAGGATGGAGGAGTTGTTCCCGAAAGTTGGGTTCATATGGTCCCTGATGGACTCGGTGTGAGGAGGAGGAGGAGGATTGTTTTCCGCCATCTGAGCGGAGGGAGATGAATTTCTACTTGAGGCTCTCAAAGCCCTTGCTGTCTTCTCGATCTCGGGATCGAATAATAAGTCTCTGGTAGGTCCCTTGTAGCGAGTATTCATGCACCAACAAAACTCAAATAAATACCGTCAGTAGCGCCGAAATAAATAAAAAGAATAAAAATGATAAAAAGGTGAGAAATGATTAGAATGCTCGCAAACTTCAAAAATAAAGAAAATAAACTGAGGCAAACACTATTGCCATCCCCGGCAACGGCGCCAAAAACTTGACGCACCCGAAACCTACACCTAGGTTCCACCTGGCGGTGTCACGATCGCCAGGCGTGGTATGGCCCCTAGGCTTCAATTCCGGGCTCAATCCGAAAGCGGACGGTGTCGAGTTATAGTATAAATGATATCGAATCCCACAGGGACGGTGATAGTGTGTATGAATTCTCAGTTTATTTCTAAATCTCGAAGTGAGATAGCTATCGGGTTGGAGTTGTTGGTTGGGTGTTGTTGTTGTTTCACTAATAAAAGGACTCGGGCATTAGGGATTTCCACTAAGATCGTCGGGGATCGACGATAGAATAGATTCCTCACGTTGCATTAGGGTTACAGGATAAATCTCACAATTCATGCCACTCTCGTGGGTTAGAATTGTAAGGTATTTCGGTGGCTCTCGTTGACGCAATGGCGGTAGCCGTCAACGTAGCGGTATAGTTCATCGATGAATCCCCTCAAGGCACAAGCCAGGCATGGTCACAAGCCTTGATTGGATCCACCGATTTCCCTATTCGGATCCCGTAGATACCCCTTAAGCACATCAATTCCACAGACCGTCGGCATGATCTCAGTACGGGTTATCTAGGGATTCGGTAGGATTGACCAAAATACTTCCCTAAATCCCTAATTCAATGCGGAGATTCAGATCTACATTTTCCCCCTAGGATCTTAGGGCTAACCCATCAACCCTAGAATAATCTACTCACACATGGCGATAATAGCAGATAAAATCATCATTTCTAAAGAAGAAGACATCATAGAAATCAAAATAATCAAAGTAGAAGACTTACAGATGGAGATAGAAAAGATTTGCAATTTATAGGTCTAGAAATAATTCCAGATTCCAAGCGCAAGAACAATCGAGAATAAAAGTAATAATCTCCAAGTTTCGATCCAAAATTCTCCTACAAAAATTAATCTCAGAACTCCTACCCAAAAATAGCCTAAGCTCCCTGCCCAAAAAGCTATTCAAAAATCTCTAATGAGTCCCCCTCAGCCAGTCGCACAGCTCCCAGCTTCAGTCCCTCAAAATCGCGCAATCCACGGCTTTAGAAAATCTTTCCAAAAATGGCCCTGGAATCATCGACCGAGTAAGCTACTTGGTCGAGCGGTGTACTGCTCGTTCGGTCGCTCGGCCCGAGCAGATGAGCTGCTCGACCGAGCACTACAGGGAATCGAGAGACTTCAAAATCGTCGCTCTGCAGCCCGGACCGAGTCAGCTTTGCTCGGTTCGAGCAGAGGCTGACTCGGTCACTGAAGAACTGCTCGGGCCGTGTCGCTTCTTTGCTTCTGCTTTGGAATTTTGACGATGCTCGACCGAGCAGATTGACTGCTCGGTCCGAGCCAGCCCGTATCAGCTCCTTTTCTTCAATTGAAGCTGCTCGGTCCGAGCAACTGAACTGCTCGACCGAGAAGTCTGGGTAAAACTCTCCAGCAGCTGCTGGGGCTCTCTCCTCTCCTCCTGCTCTCTCTCTTCTCCTCCAATGGCTCCAAAAGTGTGGAGAACTCCTACAGAGCCTCGCCAATGAGCTCACGAACGCGTCGGATGTGTTCATACTCAAGTGGGGTCCCAAATCGCTCCAAAATCCCTGAAAACTCATAAAGCACTACGAAACTCGAATATATCGTCAGAAATGCAATATCGTAGTAAAATGTGGGGATTTGGATGCGGAAATGACATGGGATGCAATGAAATGATAATATGAAAATAGTGGAAAATATGGACACATCAATTGCTTCAACCACAATTTTACAATTACTCAGCCAGGCATAACTGTTTTCTGTCCAATAAATACACTTGGGAAGTCTTAACCTTGATCACAAGTATATAAAAAAGTGGTTCTTTTTTAAAGCCCCATGACTATGCTCAAATTACCATAAGGGAGTCCTTCAAAGCTCAACAGAAACCCATGTTGTCAACTTTACAGACTCGTCCACGAGACAAAACAAAACTGGCATCAATGTTGGGATGTGAACAATAGTCGCATATCAGTTGTGAGTAGGGAGGGTCTTGTGTTTATAATAAGGTATAAATCTCCATTGTTACGATGGCTTTTAGGGAAAGTCCAAGAGTAAAACCAGTAAGGCCGGTGAGCTTAATTGGGCAAATATCATACCAATGTGGAGATTTGTGGGCCATATTATAAAAATTAACTTGGAAAGTTTCTAAAATCTAGTAGAAAGCTTGCTCAGACATGCACGCCCTGCCATTTCCAGCCAACCAATTGGCCGCACAATGCTATGCTATATATGAGCCCTGTCAGGGTTTCACAAAGAGCTTGTTAAACCGAGGGAAAAATATTTGCGTACCTCACAGAAAAAAGGACATGCATGAGTAAGTTCGATAGACATTGTAGACCAAAAAGACAGAATCATATTGAACATGTAGGCAAGAAACATGGATGCAAGAAACAAGGGCATGCTGATTCAACATTCACATGTGCAGATATTCAGAGCCCAACTCTTCTGACCAACTAACGATTCCAGCTGGTGTATTGGCAATAATTGATCATTGAATCATTCATCTACATGCGCTGATATTTGTTACAAGAAATGCAAAATTTAGACCACATATTGAGAGAAGAGATGGAAGAATATTTGCAATGCCAAAAATGTTGGTTCATTGAACTTGGGATCCGGCTTTCTTCATAAGCTATCTTGCTGACAAAAAAGATGGGTCTCATCAATAATGAGAAGAAAGCTGGAAAAAAAGGATTGCATAAAATATCGATGGCCTACCCAAAATGCACGAGGAAAAAAAAGACTAAAAACTGGGTGATTTTTTTGCCGATCGTACTCAAGATGCACTTGGCCTTCCCTAGTGAACCTCAAATAGTGCTAGAAAGTGAGGATTTGGTGTAAACCCCTTGACGCATTCGGTGTAAACCCTAGGCAAGTTTGCTTGTCGGTAGGATCAGGAATTGCACTAACATATCATGGAAGGAGAAGTCACCAAAAGAAATTTTAATCCCAAGGCTAAATTACTGAATCTAACATAATGTTGAACTCTATAAATCCTTAAACCGGCACCAAATGAAATGCTTCAACATGTTGATAGGACTTTTAACTGATATCAGATACCAAGAAGTGAGGAACACGTCAGAGAGTTTGAAAGCCACATCAGAAAGCCACATGATGACGCAGCCCAGCATTCTAGAATAAAGGGGCAGCTGCAACCTCAGCTATGGGAGACAGCACATGTGATGAAAAGACAAAATGGAGCATCCATGATTACATCACTCAAGGGTTTGAAGTTTCATGAGGGTTGATGGTCCATGGTGACTTGAGGAATCCACCGACCACAAAGCCGCCTCGTGCTTGAATGCATTGGAAAGATGAGTTTGGTGGTTAGGATTCTTGGAATAGGAGCCTGGTTCTTTTAGAAGGCTAACATAGTGCTCAAAAAGGTACCAGACGGCTTCGACCGGGATTAACAAATAGCTATGCATGTTCTAATGATTCTATCTCCCTTGTAAATAGATATGATTCCTCGATTTATCATCTTAAATCGTCTTTTGGACTCCCTACAAAATCCAAGGCTCTTGACATTTGCTTACCCGTTGCATGAGTATATATTGAGTGACCTAGGTCGCTTGCACCCCAACCAGAGGGCTCTAAATGTTATCCAAAATCACTAAACTCCCATAACTGCAATCGGAATCACAAATTCCCAATTGTGGTACACTAGTGATTTAGAATGGTAAAATCAATGTTTCTGTTATGAATGAGGGAGGCCTTTGGCCTCCCCTCCTTCATTACCCATTCATTAGGCCCGCATTACTTAGAGTAATGAGGACCCTTGGTCTCCTAGAGGCTTTTGGCATCCCCACTATGAGATACATAAATAGAGCACCATGGCTCTTAGCGATGGTGACTTATTCTTTTGTTAAGAAATCTTGTCTCTTTCTCTCTTGAGTCCTATTACTCTCTAACACGTTATCAGCACCTTAGCTCTCAATTCTTTGAGCTTTTCATCCAGTCTCCCCTCAAAAATTAAACCCGTACGCGCAAAGGAATCTATTGTTGCGGCGAAGCTTTGCGGAAATTTTTCTTTGGAGCGTATCGGGAGCGGAACTATCTCCGGATTTTTATTATCACGATCTTCCCTAGATCTTTGATCTAGAGGTAATTTCTTTTCGATCACGTAGATACCATAGCTAAGAGTATGATTTATTAAATATAATAAATTCTACTATCTACGGCCTATATGTCTAAGAGATCTGTGAATAGCCATTGTACTATCTACGGCCTCTTTCTTAGCAAATAGCCATTGTATTAGATTCTCAGAATGGTGACTTCTGGTGATTAACACTAGATAATTAATCATATAGCTCATAGCCAAATAGTATTGTGCACAGGAAGAAAGGGAATGGAGCAAGAACAGACATACCATGACACAAATGATATCCTAGTTCTTAAAAAGTGATACACAAAAGGAGAAACTTAGTTTTTTTTAGATACATGCAAATTTGTCTATTATAACAAGATCCCAAAACTTCACCTGGGGGTGGTGTTATTCAACCAACCATCCCATGTGATCACTTAATCATTTAACTTCGTATATGACCATATTCCATGCTATAACATTTTTCACCTGAGCCATTGCCATAGTATTTTTTTTTATTCAACATGGTTGCCAGAGATTTAAGTGCATAACCAATATGATAGAACTTCTCAAAAAGTTAACTTCATTCGATTTCAGCAAGCCCCTAGTTTGCCCAAATATTTGATGGTCATCGGATTTTATAAATCTTTCCAGTAACCCTGTGCTTATACGTGGCAATGCGGCTTCATCCTTGAATAGTTGGTACATATATCACCATAAAATACAGCCTACAGGTTCTTGAACAGCATATAAAGACTAATCAACTAGTAAGTTATATATGATCTTTGTTGTGACTATCAAATATTTTAATTGGGCCTGCAGCCCCTATTACCTAACGATATATATTTTAGCATGGCCTTATGCCAATTCCTTAACGGGACTCTCCCCTAAGTAAAATCAAAAATAATTTATATATTCCATGTTGACAAATTGTTTTAAACATCCCTCTTGCATATTATAATCTATGGTTTACTAGGACTCTATTTTTCAAAATATAATTATCTTAAAGATCCTGAGACCGCTCTGCCGTTAGTCAACTAACCTAACGGTGTATGACGTTTCCACGTGGTCTACAAGATATTTATATTTTCTAGTTTCCCTTACCATATGTTTTGCTTGAGATATATGCGTGGTTGTTTACTTTTATGCCCGTAGCATATTTAGAACTGTGTGGATGTTTAAATCAGTAAAAATGTGTTTTTCGGGATCGACCATTGTATACCTATTTACTTTCCTTGCACTTTTATTTTCTTTTGAGAGAATTTGTAAGTGAGGAAATTTGTATTTTAAAGCCAAAGCTCGATGCAACAGCACATAGAATTGATGAAAACTCCTTCAATGGATCATGATGCCGGTCAATGTGCTTGGCTAAGTTTGCTGGACCAACCTAGCTTGACTGGGTAACAAGTGGTCCTGGCTTAGTCAATTCCCTGGCCGCGTCCGTTGGACCGCAAGGAGTCGATTCATGACTGTGTAAGCCAAAGCTCGATGCAACAACATATGAAGACGGAGATATAGGGACCCAGTTCAGTTTGGGTTTCCGCAGTTGTATTTTTCTTTCCTTTTATGGACTGTAAACGAACTTTGGACTGTTTATTTTTGGGTATCTGGCCGATCCCCGCATTTTTACTTGTTTATTTCTTTATGCATGAATTTTTAATTTTAATTAATTCATGCTCATTTTAAATTGCGTAGATAAATGGCAAAATTGGCAAGCGTCGATTTCGAAGTCCTTGACTCTGCAGGGACAAATTACCTGAGTTGGCGAGTGGACCTGAAGTTCCACTTGCGTTCGATGGCCCTCCTTGGGTCCATTTTGGTTCCTTCCTCGGCCCCCGCAGCGGCCGAAGCTTCTGCTACAACTAGCAGCAGCCCTACAACCACTGTATCCGATGTAGATAAGGCGAAAGCCATAATCTACATTAGGAAACATATAGATCGGACCTTAAAGGCCGAATACTTAACGGTTGAGGATCCAAAGGACCTGTGGACAGCGCTGGAAGCTCGGTATAAACATCAAATTGATGTTATATTACCGCGTGCCAGTTATGAGTGGGAAAACCTCAGACTTCAGGACTATAAGTCCGTCGCTGAGTACAATTCTGCACTTCATAACATCACCTCACGCCTGAAGTTGTGCGGTGAAGAAGTGACAGAACAACGCATGTTGGAAAAGACATTTACCTCGTTTCACGAGAAAGATGCAATCCTCATGCAGCAGTATCGTGAACGCAATTTCACGAAATTCTCCGATCTGATCTCATGCCTACTTAGGGCAGAGCAGAATCGAGACTTACTGCT